>BJKM01000133.1:515242-1242737 GCA_015082035.1 Chaenogobius annularis | reverse complement strand
TTTTGTTTTCTCGGTTTCAGATTCAAAACAAAGTTGGGTGGAGCAGATTCTATTAGAACTAAATTTCCTGTGTTTTTGTCAAGCCATGTTTCAGTTAAAAACATACAATCAAGACTATAAGAAGAAATAAAATGATTAATTAAGAATGATTTGTTACATAAGGATCTGACATTTAGCACCGCAAGTTTCAGACTAGTTTCAGTGAGACTGGGCGTTATCTTTTTACAGGGAATATGAATCAAATTTCTCAGATTGGGCAGTCTGACTCGCATTTTGTTTTCCCATCTGTGTGATGTTTACTACAGAAATAGCACTAGGGGAGGCTGTGTTTTAACACAGGGCCCCGGGTTGGTTTGATTTTTTAATATGACTGTAAGTCCCGGCAACGCTGAGACCCAGTGCATCCTAGCTATGGGAGATACCAGGTGAAAGGCGAGGGGGGATAGGTGGGGGGACTTTTGTTGGTGTAGTGGGAGCCGGTGAGCGTTTGGGACCAGGTGAAAGGCGAGGGGGGATAGGTGGGGGGACTTTTTGTTGGTGTAGCGGGAGCCGGTGAGCGTTTGGTACCAGGTGAAAGGCGGGTGGGTTTAGGTGGGGGTGATTTTTTGTCTGTGTAGCAACAGTCAGGGGAGAGTTCATCATCGTTGATATCAGAACTCTTGCTAAAGGGTACATCCCTTTTTAGTTCGGAATTTGACCGATAGCCTTAGTCGTCTAAAGTGACCACCCAGGGATGAGCCCCGGGCGCAGAGCAGCAGTGTAAGACGCTCCTCTGTCGCTGAGCTCTCGCCCACTCTGTCACAAATTTAGTATTCAGACTCAAGGCAGATGGAGACTGTGTGTGTCCCTCGTGCAAATAATGTCAAAAAGTCAAACCTCAGAAAAGCTAGTTCAGGCGTCAGACCAAAGAAAACTTAATAAAAATAACACCCACAAATGATACAAATAAAGAAATAAATAAGTATGTAAAATGTGGACTGCTAAACATTAGGTCAATTTCCTCTAAATCGCTTTTAGTAAATTAATTAATTAATGATTGTAACATAGATCTTCTAGCTCTAACTGAAACTTGGCTTCAACAAGATGATTATGTCAGACTAAATGAGTCCACCCCACCCACTCATGTTAACTTTCAGACCCCCAGGAGCACAGGCCGAGGTGGTGGTGTGGCAGTGGTCTCACACTCAAGCCCACTCTTGAGTCCTAAAACTAACAATGCATTTTAGCTCATTTGAAAGCGTCATGTGATCAATCACATGTCCAAATTGGAGAAACCAAAAAGGAGTCCTGTTCGTGGTTCTCTACCGACCTCCTGGTCCCTATTCAGAGTTTTTAACAGAGTTCTTAGACTTTATATCAAACTTGGTGTAAGACTGGGATAGTAGTGATAGCTGGAGGCGTCAATATCCACGTGAACATGAACGATAACTCTTCTCAGTAATTCTTTCAACGCCCTGTTAGATAGCATTGGTTTTGCTCAAAATGTAAATAAACCGACTCACAGTCACAAGCACACTCTAGATCTTGTTCTAACATATGGAATACAGATTAGTGACCTCATTGTCTTCCCTCAAAACCCTATACTGTCAGATAATTTCCTAATTACCTTTCAGTTTGTTCTTAAAGATTATCCAACCCCACAGAATAAAGTCATAATGAAAAGGACAATATCTGAAAAATCTATCTCAAAGTTCAAAGAAATAATAGAGCCAATATTCAGCGACATGTCATGTGTGATCATGTCATGTGATCCTGCTGAGAACGGCCTTAGTCCCAGTGTAAGTGATCAATTTGTCGACTTGACCATGAACTCTCTGAAGTCCGCTCTTGATGTTGCAGCGCCGCTAAAGCAGAAGGTCATTAGGCCAAAACATGCCTCCCCATGGTACAATGAAGAACTGCGTTCACATAAACAAAGAGTTAGAAAATTAGAAAGACCATTTTGTCGCTCCCACACGGAGGAATCCCTTAAAGCATGGAAAATCTGCCTACTGTCCTATAAGCAGGCTCTGCGTAAGGCCCAAACCAGATACAATTCAAATTTAATAGAAGTCAACAAAAATAACACTAGATTTCTTTTCAGCACTGTAGCCAGGCTAACAAACTGTCACAGCGCAGTAGAGCCGTCACTCCCAGCTACTCTCAGCTCTAATGATTTTCTTCCATTTTTTAACAATAAAATAAAAACAATCAGAGATAAATGAGATGAAACTCCTCCCACTATAAGCCCTGAACAAGCCCAAGCTGTAAAACTAGTGTCCCATATAAGTCCATCAGTGACACTAGAAAGGTTCACTGCTGTTGATCAAGCAGAGAGAACTTCAGCCATTATGTCCTCTAAAACGTCATCTTGTGTTCTAGTAGACCCGATTCCAAAGCAGACTCCTCAAAGACATTCTCCCCCTAATTATAGATTCTATTCTTAATATAATAAATACTTCATTAGAAAGTGGTGATGTTCCACAGTCTTTCAAACATGCAGTCATTAAACCGCTTCTGAAAAAGCCTAATCTTGACCCTGACCTGTTGATAAACTACAGACCTATTTCAAATCGACCCTTTGTCTCTAAAATCCTTGAAAAAGTTGTAGTTAAACAGCTTTGTCGCCATCTACAGGACAATAACTTACTCGAAGTTTTCCAGTCAGGGTCCAGAGCCCCCCACACACTGAAACTGCACTAGTTAAAGTCACAAATGATTTGTTTATTAGCTGCTGACGATGGACTGGTCTCAATCCTGGTTCTATTGGACCTCAGTGCAGCGTTCGACACCATCGACCACAACATTCTACTGCAGAGGTTAGAATGTGATGTAGGTGTCAGAGGCCCCGCCCTCAGCTGGTTTAAATCCTACCTATCGGATAGGTACCAGTTTTGTTAATGTAAACCAGAGCTCCTCCCCCTGTTCTATAGTAACCTACGGTGTGCCACAGGGTTCAGTTCTCGGTCCAATTCTGTTTACTCTTTATATGCTGCCGTTAGGTAACATTATCAGAAAGCATTCACTTCCACTGCTGTCCAATGACACACAGCTGTATTTATCAATGAAACCCGATAAGACCGATCAAGCAGACAGACTTGGTGCTTGTGTGAAGGATATAAAAACCTGGATGACACTTAATTATCTGCTTCTTAACCCTGAAAAAACCGAGGTCATCGTACTAGGCCCTAATCATCTACGAGACGCTTTATCTGAGCAGATGGTCACACTGGACAACGTCAGTGTAGCCTCTAGCTCCACTGGAAGAAACCTTGGAGTCTTATTTGACCAAGAGCTCTCATTCAAAGCACACATAAATCAAGCCTGTAAAACAGCCTATTTTCCATCGGCCTAATAGAGATAAAATCAGAAAAATCTTGCCTAAAAGCGATGCTGAAAAACTTGTCCATGCGTTTGTAACATCTAGATTAGACTCCTGTAACTCCCTGCTCGCAGCGTGCCCTAAAAGCGCCATAAAAGCTTCCAACTGGTTCAAAATGCAGCAGCAAGATTACTAACAGGAACTAAAAGAAGAGAGCACATTACGCCGGTGCTGGAGTCTCTTCACTGGCTTCCGTTGAGTTTAGAATTAAATTCAAAATCCTCCTCCTGACTTACAAAGCCATAAATGACCTGGCCCCATCCTACCTCAAAGAGGCTATAGGTACCTTATCATCCAAACAGAGCACTTCGCTCTCAAAAGGCTGGACTTCTGGTGGTCCCAAGAGTCTCTAAAAGCACAGTAGGAGGTTAGAGCGTTTTAGCTCGCAAGCTCCTGTGTTGTGGAATCAGCTCTTGTCCATGTTAAAGAGGCCGACACAGTCTCTTCATTTAAGACCAGGCTTAAAACGTTCCTCTTTGAAATGGCTTATGGTCAGGCCAGTTAGGAACAGAAATAAAAACCTACAGTTCCCAGCTATGCTGCCCTAGGAGCAACTATGCTGAGAGAAGTATGGCAGCTTGAGCACTATCCTCTGTTTCCTACTACTTTTCTATCAAACAATATTTAATATTTAATTTCACTGGCAATTTGTTCATCGCTTTTCCTTCTTTTTCTCCCACTTCCCCGACGGGAGTGGAGCAGGCACATCGAGGACCTGTGGATCCAGATGCTCCTCAGCTGCCTGGAGAAACGGTCTGCCTGGGAGAACGGTCTCTACTCCATATGAACGGTTCTTCATCGGCCTCGAAGAACTGGTTCTCCTCCTGAGTGGGTCTAGCTCCACCGTGTATCTGCAAATTGAGGCGCGTCCGCCTGTCCGTCCGAGGGAGTCGGATCTCTCCTTCACTGTGGAACTCCTACAGGTTTCTACTTTTTCCCAAAGAGGTTTGGTAGTTTTTCCTGGCCGAGAAGGAGGGTCTAAAGACAGGGGAGCTTGGGACATCAGTCTGTTTATTTTGTTTTCCACTGTAGCCCCTCGAGGTAACTACTGTTGTGATTTTGGGCGTTACAAAAATAAATTGAATTGAATTGAATTGAACCAACAACGCCACCTGTGAGAAGGCTCGGGACCTAAAATAAACAATTAAAATGTAGGCGCACAGATGAGTAAAACTGATGGCCAGAGGCAATAGATTAACAAGATAATTTATTTAGAGCTTTAATAGTTACTTTAAAATGATATGCTTTAGTTCCACATGAGTTCACCATTCTGTCTCATCACTGTTTCACATTAGAGTTCATCATGTTGTCCTTCACTGTCCAACCCCATTTCCCATAGTCCATAGTAAACGTTGGTGCTAGAACCGCAGCCGACCCGCAACCGGCAGTCCTCAAAAAGGGGAGGCGGCAATGCCGTCGGAACTCAGGAGCACCCGACACCCCGACCAGCCACACTGTAGACCCCGTACGCTCGACTCCGCCCAGCTGTCCGCACGTCGGCCCAGCATCAGCACTCCGCAGAGCGGCTTTACGCCCTACGGCGCCAGCTTGACGCTCCAACACGACACATTTCTCACAACTTCAAATATTTCAGCTAACTGTGGCCCCAGCGCTGCACGGCGGATGCAACGTTAGAGGGGAGAGGTCAGGTAAGGCAAAGCGGACCTATTTTATAGTGCGCCCCCTACAGCTGATAGGATAAAATGTAGTGGTGCTTGACGCCCCCCCACTACACTAGCGTTGGATTTGTGTTCTTTTTTGTTTGTTTTGCAGTGTTAAACATACATCCATTCTCTTTTGCAGTATTGCTGGGTGGAATCTGCATGTCCTCCCTGTGTTACCGTGGGTGCTACTGCTTCCTCCCACCGTCCAAACACACATTTAGGTCAATTGGAACTCTAAATTGCCCCTAGTGAATGAATGAGAGTGTGAATGGTGGTCTGTGTGTTTATGTCCCTGTGCTAACTCTGTGGGGTTCACCCCGCCTAAAAACCAAAGTCAGTAGGCTCTTGTCACTCATGACCTCTACTAGAGGTAGAAAATGAATGACTGACTGAAAGGACACCCAAAGTTAGAAATTAAAAAACACGTGGGAGGAGCCCGAGGGCAGAACTAGGGGCTCCAGCCGACACTTCAATGGGACAGAGAACAGGCCGGACGGGACGGCCAGCGCACTGAGCACACAGACGGCGTAGAGATCAACGAGTACCTTCAAAAGGGCACCCCACATTTAAAGTAATACAAATGACTGAGTCTTGAATCAGATTTGGCTGAAATGTGGATTATGTGTGGGACTTTTTTATTATTTTTACAAGATTTTCATTGTTGACACAACATTCAAACAGAAGGTAGATGTTCAAGTTTCGTTTCCTGAATCTGCTGAGCACAGCCTTGAAAAAAGGTGATTTGGTCTTATTTTACACTAAAATAGTATAATATCAAATAATATCAATACCATTATTACAATACTCAATGTTGCAATGAATGTAGTCATTTTAATGTATTAAAAATCATACAGCTAATCAGATTTTGCAAATGAAATGAAAACTACAATACTAACCCAAGTGCTTTAAAAACACTATATTCAAGACTTTCAGAACATGGTATCTATCATTGACTTAATAAAAAAGAACAAATTTATAGAAAATCTATACTCAATTGCTATGTTTTGTACATTAATAGCTCTTTGGTGCACACTGTAACTCAATTCTGTGAAATGAATGCGCTTTTTCATCAGCAGCACTAAAAATAACCTCAAACTGAAAAAGGTCGAAGAATACCTGAGAAAGGCAGAAGCCAGTGAAGACACAGCATCAGCTGAGCTAAAAGAGACAAAAGTCCAAACATTACATTCTGTTTCATCAGCCAGTACCTGCTCATTCTGCCCAATCAGATCTTAGGCAAAAACGAAGACGTGAAAATAGGTTGCGTTCATGCGACGTTACAACTTCTGAAGAGCCAGAGGCCAGTCGTTTGACGTCACGATGGAGAACAGAATGCAGGGCTTCAGAATGGAAATGAAATGACCTGGTTTCTGGCTAAAGGTTCTTAAGAGTTCACAGGCGGCGTAACTCCTTCGTCACTCACGCGCCTCGTGTAAACTGACTCAAGACTTGAACTGTTTAAACGTGACCGACTTCATCCAAATATGTATGGATCTCGTCTTCTCTCTAAACATCGACCTCACTCTTGCATCTGCAGCAGTCGATGTGTGACAGACAGGTATGGTGGACCTCTTAAGATCCCAGTCAGGACCAGGAGAATAATAGTGTCAGGGCCTCAACCCGCCCAACAAAAAACAAGACTGGAATCAGCTGATGATAACAAGCCTCACAATTGTGTCGAGAATAAAAATGGGCATAGAGTCAAAGCAACTCGGCAAAACTACAAACCATATCTAATCAACATTAAACCTGCCCATATCAAATTCTCCGATAATGTTCCAAACACGGATTTAAATAAATCAACATTTAAATCAAGAAAGTGTTTCGAGTTATTCACATGAATGTGCAAAGTCTTCAATCCAAAATAGACTTTATTAGAGTGTGGGCAAAACGAACACGTCCTGATGTATTTGTATTCTCTGAAACATGGCTCACCTCCAGGATCTTGTTTTACTGCAACTGTAAATTCCAAAATCAAAGAGTTTTGAATACAAAGCCCCAGAGATGGGTTTGGGTCCAAATAATCCTGGGAAAATGACAGTTGTAGGTTTTATGGTCCTCTGTCTGCCCCTGGGGGGAGCTAGAGGACTTCTTTACCTTCCTCTCCACTTTGGATCATTCTGAGTTACTTGTTTTAAGTGACATGAACATCGATTGGTCCAAAACTTCTGACAGTCTAAAAAACTATTGTAATGAATTAAACCTCACACTTATTACTGCTCCCACCCGACCTGACCCTAAAGACCCTAAAGACCCACTTAAAGCAACATTATTGGACATTAGCTTAAGCAACAAACCTCAGAATGACCATTGGGATCTCTCCAACCCTACATCAAGTCTACAGCCACCAACTTTGGCGTCATCACTAATATACATTTTAAGCTTGATAAGCTTGGTAAATTCTGTGGTTAAAGTGGGTATTCCATGCTTTTATCTCTACACTTCTTGACTTCTGTAATGCACTGTACACTCGTATCAGCCAAGCTAACCGCTAACACTTACAGTTAGTGCAATATTGCAATAACACACTTATATTCACTCGCTTTTAACCCGGCATGAGAATTGTGTGGTCCTCTGACGGTCTTTCATTATATTTGTATTGAGAATGGCTCTTGGATGAGAGTCCAGATGATACAACTGAATCTTTTTCTATTATTTTGTATATTTTATATTGTTTATAATTCGTTTTTATTTGGTTTGTATCATATTTACCTGTGCTTGTTTTGTACTCTGTGCAGCACTGAGACTTTGTGTTGGTAAAATGTGCTATACAATTAAAGTTGGATTGTTGGATTGTTGTCTTTCCTCTGGACTTTAGTGACCACTGTCCTGTTGGGTGTGTGCGGAACACAAAATGTATTCAATCCAAATCAAGTATAACTGTTAAAGGTCCTATAAGCATTTTAATGAGCATTTCTGTCTGATCTGTTCTGTAGTGACATCGGTTTGACCACTAGTGTTTCCAGAACCAAACACAGCTCTGGACTTTTCATCAAAACATTTAATGCTGTTACTGATAATCACGCCGCTCTTAAAAGAGTCAGGGTCAAACATAAGAATAATCCCTGGTTCTGTCCAGACATCGCTGCATTATCTCGAGAACGTGACAAAGCCTGGGCAGAAACCACGGCAACCAAAGCAGCAGCAGATTGGCAGCAGTTTTGTCATAAACACAATAAATATGTCTCTTACTGTTCACAAAGCCAAAACATCTTACTACGTCAATACTTTCACAGAATCTCAGGGCAATTCTGCAAAATGCTGGAAAACCGTTAAATCCTTATTGCTAAATTCGACTCCCTCTTTACCAAATGAAATGATTAAAGATTCAATGAGCTCGACGACAAAAAAAGATATTTGTGATGCGTTTAATCAGCACTTTGCTGAATGTGGAAATATCTTTGATGCTGCTCCCCAAATACATGAGAATAGACCTGATGATCAAGTGTTTTCCCTTAAGCCCTTTACGCAGTATGAAGTATTAAATATGTTGCTCTCTATAGATCCAAAAAGTCCACTGGAGCGCACACCCTGAACCAAGGTTACTTTAGTGATCAGCCCCACTAATAGTAAATTGTTTAACTCATGTTTTTAATCTCACAGTTCAAACTGAAAGTATCCCATTACTGTGGAAAACTGCTTTTGTTCTCCCTTTGCACAAAGGAGGCCAGAACAATGATTTCAATCATTTCCGTCCAATCTCCAAACTATCCTGTCCAGCAACTCTTAGAGAAGCTCATAAGTAACCAGGTCTGTGCATTCTTAACCAAATATTCCATTTTAAATAACTACCAGTCTGGATTTAGACCAGGACTTGGCACTATCACAGCTGCTACCAAAGTTGTACATGATATTGCTCTTGCATTGGACAGCCATGAGGAATGTGCTGCTGTGTTTGTTGATCTGTCAAAGGCCTTTGATTCAGTAGATCGTTTTATTCTCTTGGAGCGTCTGGATGCTGTTGGGTTTGATACACATTCTAAGAAATGGTCTGCCGATGACCTCACAAATAGAGCTCAAGCTGTTTCTGCTGATGGCTTTCGATCTGAATTTTCTTACCTTTTAATAAAGGTGTTCCTCAAGGCTCTGTCCTTGGACCACTGTTATTTACAATTTATATAAATTTCAATTGGGCATAATCTAAAACACAGTAGCATCCACTTGTATGCAGATGATGCAATTCTGTATGCTAAGGCACATTCTTGTGCCCAAGTGATTCAAAATATTCAAGAGGATTTTCACTCCCTCCAACACAACTGTGCTAATTTAAAATTATGAATGAATTCAAATAAAACAAAATGTATGCCGTTCTCCAAAAGACACTCTAGTGACCCAAAAAATATATATTCTCACGCTTGCTGATAATATGATTGAACAAGTACCCCATTACAAATACTTTAGCATCTGGATCGATGATAAACTCTCCTTCAACAAACACATACAAGAGCTGACAAATCATCTTAAAGCCAGATTATCATTCTTCTTTAGAAATAAAGCATGTTTTCCTCTTAATTGTAGAAAACAGTTTCTTTCACTTCTAGATTATGGTGACATTATATATATGATTCTACAGCAACAGTGTTAGAACCTCTGAACTCTGTTTATCATTCAGCTCAAAGGCCCAGCTCTAAGGCCCAGCTCTAAGGCCCAGCTCTAAGGCCCAGCTCTAAGGCCCAGCTCTAAGGCCCAGCTCTAAGGCCCAGCTCTAAGGCCCAGCTCTAAGGCCCAGCTCTAAGGCCCAGCTCTAAGGCCAGCTCTAAGGTTCAGCTCTAAGGTTCATTACAGGAGAAGGACACTCCACTGTCCCTCACACTCTGAAGAGAACACCACTGCATTGGTTATAATGCAGTTAGAAAGCTCTCATTGGGATTTGACCTTGTTATTTAACAAGTTTGCTGAACATCAGATCAGGTATCAGATCCCAGATCTCAGAACATTTTTAAACTACAGTCAGATTTAGTCAACACAGAATTAGGAAAAAAAAAGGCCTTCAGCAACTTTGCGCCGTGTCTGTGGAACAATTAAATAGTTTTATGCAATTTTATGAATTCAAAGCACTGGTTTTAAATGACACACTATGCCAATGTCCAATTGTGTATGTCTAAGTGTGTTTTTAAGTGTTAAATTGCATTATTATTTTTAGAATGTACATCCAGCTTTGAGGAGCTTGGCGGTTCCATGCCGATAAGAGGTATTTGGAATTGGCATTATAAAACACAAAGCAATGTGGACTTATTTCTATCTCTGACTGGTCCATTATACGCCTAACGAGAGGCGTTTGGATTGTATAAAGGACATGAATGTAAAACGTGGCTGGTGCAACCTTTTCCCTGGATTTGCTCCTGCTGGATGGAGTTGCAAAATGAACCATGGCACAATTCAGGGCCAGCAAACAGCAAGTCTCTCCTTTAGATATGAGCCGTTATGTAAAACGTTCTCATCATGTGGTGGGAGATAGCACTGGGTTTGGCAAAGACCCTTGCGATACGATACGTATCCCGATACAGGGGTCACGATGGGATATATATTCCAAAACAATTCCCTAATTACGTTATGTATCCAGATACATTTTTGAAAAAAGGGTCTTAAAAATTTACCAAATGGGTAATTGTTTTACTCTGGATTAGAAAATGTATGAAATTTCATGTTTATCCACAAAGCATTTATTTATAAATCAATTCTGCTCTAATAACTTCATACATCCAACAAATTGATCAAAATAGAAAAATATATAACACATTCTAGTAAAGTATGTTCTGAACATGCTGCAGCTGCATCTTCTGCACAGCCCAAATCAACTTGTCCAAAGTACTATTCCACCTCGTTTGCACATCAGTCATTAGCTTGTGTTCCGACAGATTTAGCAGCTTCTGCTGTTCCTGCAGGACGGCAAGCAGCGCCCTCTATAGGAGTTTGCTTCTAAACGGTCGCCTGGACGATTTATAATAAATTAACGTTGTTAATCGCCCGGTGGTCGAGTGGTTAAGGCCTAGCACATGTATGCCAGGCCACGCCAAGTGCAGCCGGCCGCAGTGTCGACTATTCGAAAAGGGAGGAGGTGTGTGTGCTTTTGTTAGAGATGAAATAGTTACCCACAGGTTGTCCTTTGGGGTGTTTTCAACATTTGAGTACGTATCCTGTAAAATTGAGCTAAAACAGTCTCCATCCATTCTCTTCATTGTTTTATACAAGCCTCCTCAGCACTGCAAAAGTTTTATTGATAATTTTACTGAGATGCTTTCAGTTGTATGCACAGACTTCGATGGTTTGGTTATAACAGGTGGTTTCAATGTTCATGTTGATAATATTTCTGACAGAAACGCTAAAGAGCTTCATGCTGTCCTTGAAACTTTCGATCTTACTCAGCGCGTGAGTGGCCCCACCCACAGCAGAGGGCACACTCTAGATCTACTAATTAATCGTCAATGTGGTCGATGTTGCTCTGTCTGATCACTTCTGTGTCTTCTTTGACCTGTCCGTTTTTCAAACCACCGGGTGGTCCTGCAGTTGTTTAGAGCAGACACATAAATGACAGCACGGGAAAACTGTTTATGGAAATGATAAACTTTGAAAATGTCTCATGCTCTGTTTGTCTTAATTCTGTTAGATCTGAGCGCTGCTTTTGACACTGTCGATCATGGGACCCTCTTACAGAGACTAGAGGACTGGGTGGGCATCACTGGCACTGCCCAAAACTGGTTAAAGTCCTATCTGCCAGAGGAGTACTTTGTCGAAATTGGTAACTGTGTCTCAGACAAGATGCCCCTGACCTGTGAGGTGCCCCAAGGGTCAATCCTGGGACCCCTTCTGTTCAACCTCTACATGCTGCCGTTAGGTCAGTTGATACGCAGCGAGAATGTGTCCTATCACAATTATGCAGACGACACTCAGATCTATGTTTCACTGACGGCAGGTGAATATGGACCAGTGGATTCACTCTGTCACTGCATCCAACAGATCAGTGTGTGGATGCAAAACAACTTTCTCCAGCTGAACTCAGACAAGACTGAAATCATCGTCTTTGGCCCACAGAAACAAAGAGAAAGTGTCAACAGTCACCTCCAGAGTCTCGCTCTAAAACCTGCAAATCAAGTTAGAATCTGGGGTAATAATGGACTCAGATTTGAATTTTAACAGCCACGTCAGATCAATCACATCAGCAGCTTTTTACCATCTAAAAAACATGTCCAAAATCAAAAGTATAGTGTCGAAACCAGACTTTGAGAGATTTGCGAGATCCATGCGTTACTTTCCAAACGAGTTGTAAAACAGCTGCAGTACACCCAGAACGCTGCTGCTCGGGTCCTGACCAGAACCAGGAAGTAGGATCACATTAGTCCTGTGCTCAGGTCTCTGCACTGGCTCCCTGTGGCTCAGAGAATAGACTTCAAAGCAGCTCTGCTTGTATACAAGTCTCTCCATGGCCTAGCACCAAAGTACCTCTCGGACATGTTAGTGCCATATGAACCATCTCGGACTCTGAGGACCTCAGGGACCGGCCTCCTGCTGGTGCCCAGAGTCAGGACTAAACATGGGGAATCTGCGTTTCAGTTTTAAGCAGCTAAAATCTGGAACAGTCTTCCTGAGGATGTGAGACAGGTTCTACTCTGGCAATGTTCAAATCTAAGCTAAAAACTGTTTTGTTTGGCTGTGCATATGACTGAAATGCTTTTCTTTGCACTCTTCTCTTTTATGTCTTGAACTATTTGACGGATAGCCTGAAAATGGCACTTTTAAATTAAGATTTTGTGATTTCTGTCATTTGTGATTTTAATGCATTTTTTCCTGTTGTGTGAAGCACTTTGAATTGCTTTGTGTACGAATTGTGCTCTACAATAAACTTGCCTTGCCTTTACTGCATGTCCTCCTCTCCATCTCATCCCCCATTTCACCATCATCTGTCCTGTCCAATAAATATCGATACCGAGTCCGTGACGATATATTGCCGTATTGATTTTTTTTAAACACAACCCTAGCGGGTGACAGTCAGTTGTAGCTGAAAAGATAAAATGACTAGACAATAAACAATGACCAAAAATTGAAAAGAAAGAATCATAATCAAGTTCAATATTTATACATTTTCTTTATCAATATTCAAAAATAACCAATAATTTGATCTTTGGCTGTCTCTATTTCTACATTTGAGATTTTGATTTCAAATTCTACGACATGAACGCAACTTATTTCTTGTGTACCCAGGGCTGATGGGTTAAGGCCAGTTCGTTAGGTAGTGGGGTGTGGGCGTCTCCAGTGTGGGCGTGTGTGTGTGTATGTGTGTGTCCGTGTATGTGTGTGTGTCCAGTGCGTTTGTGTCCAGTTTATGTGTCTGTGTGTGTGTATGTAAGTGTGTCCAATGTCCGTGTGTCTCCAGTGTGTGTGGGCGCCCAGTGTGCGTGCGCGTGTCTCCAGTGTGTGTGTGTGTGTGTGCGTCATGTGTCCAGTGTGTGTCTGTGTGTCCAGTGTGTTGCGCGTGTGTGTGGGCGCCCAGTGTGCGTGCGCGTGTCTCCTGTGTGTGTGCGCGTGTGTGTGTGTGTCTCCAGTGTGGGCGGGTGTGTGGGGGAGTCTCCGCCCACTTTGCCCTACTCGTACAATGTAAGCCCGGTTAGATGTGGATAGTTACGTTCATTTGGTTTAAGAAAGTCAGGCTTTGTTGCACTTGGCTAGTTCAGTCTTACAGCAGGGGGCAGCAGAGTTCAATGTCCTGTAATGTGTAAGAAATGCTCACTTTGTTGTGGCAACAGGAGCGATGCCAGTAATACTCTACATTAGTACAATTAAATGTCACTGCAGGATAAATGACCTGATTTGATAAGCGACAATATCCGATTTTAATGTTATATTTACTGCAAAAAGATTAAATATATTTGTAAATAAAAATATGTCGTCAAGAAAAAAAGGCAATATATGCAGTGCCTTGAAGGACACATTATGCATTATTTATACTGATAATGACTGTTAACATGTTCTCGAGTACCTTTAGGTTAAGGGAGATAAGGGAGATAAATAAACCTAGCTTTCCATGCTAATGTCAGCGCGCAATTATAATGAACGTTACAGTAGATGGCAGAAATGCTCCAAAACAGAACACAACATCTCTGAGCTTGACCAATGACCTCGAACAAGTGTGAATGATTTGTGTTTTAGATGATGTTAATGGTAATAGGTTTAAAAGCTAAAACATTTGTGCATAATGTGTGTCCTTTAAATGTTGTGGGTAAGTTTGTGTTACACTTTTTTGGAGACTTTAGCAGTTTTGTTTGAGGGATGCCAATAGTAATCATGGGGCACGGCATTTCAGGGATGGGCAAATATATATGTTCCAGTATTGATATTGGCCGATAAGAGAAAAAACTCCCGGTATTTGGTGTTGATATATTTATAATAACAGACTTATGATTAAAATGGGAATAGAGCAATTAAGCTAAACACATGGCCATATGTTTACACAATCATGCAAAAAAATACTGTATTGCAGTATAAATACATTGTTATTTTTGCCATTTGTTAGAATCTATCTATAAATGAAACGTTGATTAATTTAAATTTGAGAACTTTACCTCAACTTAAAATAGATTTGTGGGCCTATGCTATAAACTCTAAATATCGGTATTGGCAAATATCAACAATCAGCAACAGCAGCAAGACAAATATCGGTATCGTCTCAAATAAAAAATCCATATCAGCCCATCCCTATTGCAGTTCTGTAAAACCAACAAAGAGATTTGTTTCTTGTTCATGGTGTATCGTAGCAATCCTAACAACTGTACAACATTTTAATTCTCGTACACGTCACTACTTTTTATCTTTAATAAAACTTGTCATCGATTCTGAAATGCGGCCGCGTGACATCGTCAGGATTTAGAAACACTGATATCGATTTCCCAGGATTTTCCGTAACTAGCTGCTGCAGTCGTTGCGCTAGCTTGTCCTCCGATGGCGATATGATCCCGTTGGAGTGATGGCCCGGCGACCCGTGTCCGTTAGCATTAGCCATTAGCTCCTTCTTTAGCTGCCCTGCCTGTTGTGTTGCACGGAGGTGTTCTAGTGGGTCCGACCTCACGCATGCTAGCTTACGTGCGATGAACAACGCCTGGCTGTCGGACAGATGCTCTAGCATGTTGCACTGCGGCAGAAAGTAGTTGGGGCAGTTTTTGCTCAGGATGCAGTGGGCCAGGTCATCAAGGAGTCCCAACATGAGGCGCCCAGGAGTGTTTGGGTCGGAGCAGGAGAGATAGGCCGAGGGGAGACGGTCGCACGCCCAGAAGAGGAGTGTGCGGAGGTGGTACAAACTAAGGCCGGAGCGTGGGCGAGCAAGAACGGGAGCCAAGATCGATTTAGCCGCTTGGAAGGCCTGGGCCATGGGGTAAGGGATGCACTTCTTCAGCTGGACCTGGAGAGGAGAAAAACAGTGTCAAATATTAGGAATGTAGGGATATGCGAATCTCATTTTACAGTTAAGATGGATCGGCTTTAGAGGTACGGTTTAGGATTCCACTTTCCCCCAGTCAAACAAATACATGACAGTTTTGAAAGCATTAGCTTCTAAGTGGGCCCTTAAAAAAGCTCAGATCCCTCAGAGTTGGAAAGAGGCCATCATATCCTTAATACCTAAAGTGGGGAAGGATCAACTCGATTGTGCCTCATATAGACCCATTTCTATTCTGAATATGTACTATCGTATCTACACCTCAATTCAATTCAATTCAATTTATTTTTGTAACGCCCAAAATCACAACAGTAGTTGCCTCGAGGGGCTACAGTGGAAAACAATTCTGTCCAAAAGAATGGAACATTATGGATTACATTTTGTAATCCATAATGATCAGACAGGATTTTATAATGCATGCCCTTTTGATTTCATATATGTTGTTTTTATTATTGATCAGTGTTTTATGTTGCACCTTTTATCGCCAAAGCAAGTTCCTATGTTTGTGAATTTTGTTCATTGACAATGGCAGTAAACCTAAACCCCCTTCTGATTCTTTTCTGAACGTTGACTATCGTATCTATACCTCAATTATGTCCAAAAGAATGGAACAGATACTCCCAAACTTAGTTCATAATGATCAGACAGGATTTATTACTAAAACAACACACACAAGAACACATAAGACTATCTTTACACGTAATGAGCCAAATACAAAACAACAAAACAAAGCAGTAAGAATAAGTCTTGACGCTGAAAAAGCTTTTGAGTCCGTTAGCTGGACTTATTTAGTGCTAAACTAATTTCAAATGGACAGTTTGATAAAGCTCCTGTGTTGTCGAATCAGCTCCTGTCCATGTTAAAGAGGCCGACACAGTCTCTTCATTTAAGACCAGGCTTAAAACGTCCCTCTTTGAAAATCGCTTATGGTCAGGCCAGTTAGGAACAGAATAAAAAACCTACAGTTCCCAGCTATGCTGCCATAGGAGCAACTATACTGGGGGAAGTATGGCAGCTTGAGCACTATCCTCTGAGAAAGACTACTTTCATTATCAACAATATTTCATATTGGAGTTCTCCTGTGTCTGCTCATTGCTGTTCATCACATGTGTCTCTCCTCCTTTCACTCCACTCGGGAAGTGCTACCGTTTCAGACTCTGCTGATGCTGACCTGTAGATCCAGATGCTCTTCATCTGCCTTGATGAACTGTCTCTAGATGAACCTCCCTCTCTCCTCCTGAATGGTTGTCCGTCCGCCCAAGGGAGTCATCTCTCCTCTCACTATGGTTCTCCTCGAGTTTCTACTTTAGCCCAAAGGGTTTGGTAATTTTTCCTGCAGCAGGAGGGTCTAAGGACAGAGGATTCTGGGACATTTGCTAATTTCCAATGAACTAATGAACATTGTTTAATCTGTTTTTCACTGTCGCCCTTTGAGGAAACTGCTGTGTTTTTGAGCGTTGAATAGGAAATTAAATTAATGTATTAAGAAATTATGAAATATTAAGAAAGCACCTTCCAATTTAGGAGACTACTAGAATAATCCATTGTGCTGCAATACTTACAACCTTCTGAAATTACATCTTTATATCTTAATCCTTCCAAAATAAGACTTTAGTTCAATTCAATTTATTTTTGTAACAACCAAAATCACAACAGCGGTTGCCTCGAGGGGCTACAGTGAAAAACAGAATAAACAATGTTCATAGGGACTTGGAAATGTCCCAAGCCCCCTGTCCTTAGACCCTCCTACTCGGCCAGTAAAAACTACCAAACCTCATTGGGAAAAAAGAGAAACCTGTAGGAGTTCCACAGTGAAGGAGAGATCCGACTCCCTCGGACGACAGGCGGACGCGCCTCAATTTGCAGATACACGGTGGAGCTAGACCCACTCAGGAGGAGAACCAATTCTTCGAGGCCGATGAAGAACCGTTCATATGGAGTGATTCGGCATGAAAGAGTCAAGGCCTGAACAAAATTTAACCTACCTAGTACCTCAAGAATGATCCTACTGTGAGCATGGTGTTATCATGCACGTTGCACGGGCACGCGTGCACGTGCACACGCACACACACACACACACACACACACACACACACACACACACACACACACACACACACACACACACACACACACACACACACACACAACACACACACACACACACACACACACACACACACACACACACACACACACACACACACACACACACACACACACACACACACACACACACACACACACACACACACACACACACACACACACACACACACACACACACACACACACACACACACACACACACACACACACACACACACACACACACACACACACACACACACACACACACACACACACACACACACACACACACACACACACACACACACACACACACACACAGGGAGAGGTTTCTTTGGATTCTGTTTAACTGAAGCACCACTTTTCCCCTGGATTCCTTTATTTTGTTTCCGACTGTGACCAAGTCCCTGGATGGAGGAGCAGGACATACCATGGAACTTTTTGGGTTTGTTTTCATAAAGACTGACTGACTAAAAACTGGACCAGTTCCTTCAGAGCAAGTTGCCAATGACCCCTGAAAACCAGCACAATTTTCATGGACTGACCTCGCTGCGGGAGAAGGCCAGCCTCCACTCACGGTCCACTCTGCCCCCTGCAGGGGCACAGCAGGGCAGGAGGTAGAACCCAGAGATGGCCTCCTCCTCCGTTATCTTTCCGTCCCAGAAGTGGTTTGCCGTGAGCCAGCCCTGAGCCACTGCAGGCCAGCCCCTGAATGAGACCACCGGGAGGAGGTCATATAGGACCCGGCTGGCGCCCGCCTAAGAAAAACACATCAACGTAAAGCATCTGAACAGAATTTAGTGTTGTCAAAATTGTATTCATCAAGTTTAATGCAGATAATCGATAATTGTAAAAGCCACTTTGAACATCTGGTAAAACTGATATTGTCACGTTCAAATGAAATATGTGATCTGTGTATCATTTTGAGTCCCAAAGTAAATATGATGGATTTTTCACTATATTGTAAGCCTCTAAAGTACCTGCTGATCTAAACCAGGTCTAACATAGCACTATGCCAGGTCTAAAATATGACTCAATAATAATGCTATCATAGTTCTAAAACAGAAAAAGATACATATGTGAACTAAATGTACTTGACTGAAAACCCTGATCTAAACCTGTTCTATGCATTTCAGAAATGATCATCTTAAGTCAGTTTATCACACGTACCAGTCCAGTTTGGACATATTTTAATTATGTTAAATGTTTTTTATTTTCAAATGTATAACAAAAAAGACCCAGAAGAAAGGGACATGACAAGAAAGAGGAGACAAACCAAAATAAGCAGACATCCAATAACGGCCATAAATGGAAAAAAAAGGAGAGAAAAAACATGGCACACAGAGCCCAAAGCAAACGTCCCATCTACTCCACAGTCTGTCAAATATGTCCATTTTCAAATGAAGTCCAAATGTAATCTCTCATTTTGCGAATACCCATTACAATGTCAGTCCAGTCCTTGATTGTCGGTGCATTTTGTGTCATCCATTTTTTTGAGAGAGCCTTTTTTGCTGCCCTAAGGAGGATGTTCCAGAGATAACTGCCAATTGTGTCCATGGCAGGAGTCCTGAGGCCCAGATACATAGTTCTGAAGTCCATTGGGATGGTGATGTCGTCAATTGTCTGTAAGGCTTTGTTGATCTCAGTCCAATATTTGTGAAGAGGACAATCCCAAAACACGAGATAGTGATTTGCCTCCTGCTGCCACATCCTCTCCAACAGTCTGCATTTCCCTGTGAGTAATGGGCACTTTGAAATGGGGTTTTAAAGAAGACACACATTCCCAACAGAATTCCCTCCAAACATGTGATTTTGTGGTTCTCCAATGAGATGTACATATACTTTTCCACTCTTCATCAAACAGAACAAAGTGAGCTTCTCTTTCCCATTTACCCTTAATGTAATCAGTAGAGTGAGTGCCCCAACTCCTTATTTGTAAATACCTTTAAAAGTCCTGTTTCTCTCAGTCAAAGGATTCTTTCAACTCATCAAAGCTCTTCAGATGATTCTCCTTTACAATCTGGTAAAAGACCTTTATTCCTTTTGTTGTCCAGACTTTAAATCTTGAGTCTGTGCTGTTCGGTGTGACATTTTGATCATAAACCAACAAATTTAAGATTTTAACATCTTTGTTTCGTTTGTATGTTTTGATCAGCTCCTTCCATGTTGTAAGAACAGACTTCACCCAAGGGTTCTCCACCTCCCCCAAATGGCTCAGCCGTCTGTCTTCTGCCAGTAAAGCCTGTACAGGGATTCCCGGCACAACTTCAATCTCAATATTCTCCCATTGAGCTTCATATTCTGGGGCACAAAAGCAACGCTCTGATCTGAGCTGAAATAAAGTAATGTTTCAAAGAAGGCAAACCCCAGTCCCCTTTTTCTTTTAATAATTTTAAGGTTTTGAATCGGCTAAGTTTTTTTCCCTTGCCATATAAATCTTGAGATTGCTTTATTCCACTCATCAAACAGCCGGGGATGTAAACTGGAAGAGTCTGGAACAGATAGAGAAACCTCGGCAAAACATTCATTTTTATAGTTTCAATCCTTTGATTTAGATTTAGGACAGGGATGAGGTTCAAATTTTCAGGATCTTTTTTTACAGTAGTAAAAAGGGGGGTATAATTTGTCTCCATAATTGTTGTTAGGTCTCTATGGAGGACCACACCTAAATATGTAAAATATTCCGTTTGCCATTTAAATGGGTAAGTCTTTTTTTTTTTTAAAGGTCAGAGGGGGATGCCAGAATTAGATTTCAGTTTTTTCAACATTTAATTTGTATCCGGACTTTGGACCGATTTCTTGAAGAAATTGCATCACATTGGGTATTGAAATTTCTGGTTTGGTCAAACACAATAAAACATCTGCAGCAGGCAATTTTATGTTCCGTCCCATTGACCGTAACACCGTGCATTGTTCCTGAGCATCCAAATGTAAAATTGTATTTATTTCATTTATAAACATAATACATTATCGACATACAGTTACACAAAACATTTATGAAAAGGCACAGAAAGAAGGGCAATCTTATGTTTTCTGCCCCTTTTCAAATTGTACTTGACACTGAGATTTAAAACACATTACAATAAACATTTGCTTTAAAATTACACACAAAATTACACTGCAAACAGATCTGTCCTTTCAACAACCTAATTTTGTCTTCCATACTTATGATAGGTTTCATGTCATGCCGTTATTGTTCTTGATTCTTTGGCGTCTTTGTCTAGATCACTCCATAAATTCACTCCTTTCACAGAAACGCTTCATTCCCTTACTTTGGTTCTGACTCTCGGCTTTTTGAAAATGTTTGTTCTTTTTAAATTAGTGACTTCATTTTTCCAAAAATTCTTGAATGTTTACGGGTGCATTTTTGTAATTTGCATTACACCTTACTTTGAGAATACTTAGGTCAGCAATATCATGGATTTTTAATGCTTTACGTTGAACAAATGATGGGTTGGATGGATCTCTATAATGGTAGTGACAGTTCTCAAGGCCCCTTTCTGTAAAATAAATCAGGCCAACGGTTCCAAACAAAGGAGGGAGAGACCAGGCACAGCCCTGCCTGACCCCCCTTTCCAGAGTCAGTGGACCTGTCAGTTGACCATTGATTTTAATTCTTGATGTTGGACCATCGTAAAAAGCCAATATTTTTTATAATCAAGTTTATTTCTATTTGAAATTTGTTCAGCACTTTATAAATATGGCCAGTTAACAGAATCAAAAGCTTTCTCAGCGTCTATACTAAATATACAGCTCTGTTTTGTCGTTTTTGTATTTGGCTCATTGTGTGTAAGGATCGTTTTATGTTGTCTTGTGTTTGTTGTTTAGTAATAAATCCTGTCTGATCATTATGAACTAAGTTTGGGAGTATCTGTTCCATTCTTTTGGACATAATTGAGGTATAGATACGATAGTCAACGTTCAGAAAAGAATCAGAAGGGGTTTAGGTTTACTGCCATTGTCAATGAACAAAATTCACAAACATAGAACTTGTTTTGGCGATAAAAGGTGCAACATAAAACACTGATCAATAAAAAACATATGAAATCAAAAGGGCATGCATTAGAAAACAATTTAAAATTACTACAGTGTAAAATAAAAATAGGCATAACTATGTACATAAGAGTTAAATTTACAGTTGGAGTGCAGAAAGTGACAGTGCAGTGAGTGATGAAGAGTTGCAGTTAAAGTGACAGGTGTTTAGAAGTGTTCATGAGTCCAACGGCAGAGGGGAAGAAACTGTTCTTGTGGCGGGAGGTTCTGGTCCGGATGGACCGTAGCCTCCTGCCTGAGGGAGTGGTTCAAATAGACCATGTCCAGAATGAGAAGGGTCAGCTGTGATCTGACCTGCTCGTCCCAGAGCCCTGGAGACGTACAGGTCCTGCAGAGATGGAAGTCTGCAGCCGATCACCTTCTCAGCAGAACGCATAATGCGCTGTAGTCTCTGTTTGTCCCTGGCTGTGGCTCCAGCAGAGGGCACTGTAGTCTCTGTTTGTCCCTGGCTGTGGCTCCAGCGTACCACACGGTGATGGAGGTGGTGAGGATGGACTCAATGATGGCCGTGTAGAACTGCACCATCATCTGCACTGGCAGCTTGGCTTTCCTCAGCTGCCGCAGGAAGTACATCCTCTGCTGGGCCTTCTTGAGGTGTACATGTTTAATGACGATAAAGTTGAATCTAATCTAATCTAAACTAAAATTAAGTATATGATCGCTTCTTTCCGACTAGGAGGGGTCTGAGTTTTCTTTAAGTGCCCAGGTAAAAGCTGCCAAAAGGAAAGAAGTGTGTCTTTTAAAGCTTTATACCACTCTGGGGTGAACCCATCGCTCCCTAGAGATTTATTGTTTATTTCCAAAACTGTCATTTCAGCTCTCGAGTAGTTCTTATGTTCTTCTGACATAAACAGGGAGTGTTTTTGTGTCCAGAAAGACATTTATATCATCATCTTTTTCTGGAATTTTTTAAAAAAAGAGTTTATAGAAGGATTCAAATGCTGATTGAATTTGGTCTTGTTTGGTCAAGATTTCATCACTTTGCCTGTCCCTTATTTTAAAAATTGTTCATTCAGCTTGTTTTTTTTAAGTTTCCAAGATAGTCATTTAGAACATTTTGATCCACTCTCATAATATAAATCTTTGTTTGGTAAATTTTCTTAACCATTTCCTGTGAAGTCCGATCATTAATTTCTCCTCTTATCTTTTTAATTTCTTGTAGCATTTTAGGACACCCCTTTTTGGCATGGTTTTCCTCCAACAATTTAGGTTTTTCTCCCTTTGTCTTCTTTTTTTCAGAGGCTATGGCTATAATTATTCCTCTCAAGACTGCTTTGGGAAGCATCCCAGAGGATGGGCTGAGAAATTTCCCCAGTATAATTTTCCTCCAGATAAGTCTTAATGTTGTTGGACATTTTTTCCTTAAACAAAAGGGTCATTAAGCAAGCTGGCATTGAACTTCCAAAGTGTGTTTTTTTCGTCTTTCCTCCAAGTCTACCGTAAAGTCGATAGGGGCATGATCGCCTAGGTCTATTGTGTCTTTATTGAAGATAAAGTAATAGTCTATTCTGGAATAAATTGCATGCAGATTAGAAAAAGCGATATATTGGCGTGCATTAGGGTTCATCTCCCTCCAGATGTCAATCACTCCTATATTTTTCGGAGATAAGCTAACGCAGAGGTGGATCTTAGCAGGGGGGAGATCCGGAATAATAAAGTTGTAGGTTGGTACAATTTACGCGTGCCAAATGTAAAGAGGCTATAGGACAAGTAGTTTTACTGAGTGGGAGTGTCAGGTTAATATTCATGAATGAAAACACTATATAATGGTGTGTTACAGTCTGAGCGGTGGCTTTTTCCTG
The DNA here is from genome assembly GCA_015082035.1 of Chaenogobius annularis. NCBI lineage: Eukaryota > Metazoa > Chordata > Actinopteri > Gobiiformes > Gobiidae > Chaenogobius > Chaenogobius annularis. The sequence continues at coordinate 1,219,340 of BJKM01000133.1, read as the reverse complement.
CAGAAAATTGTCCCGGGTCGTTGGCGTTTGTCATCTCGCCAATAACCCTCGTTTTGCATTGAAACTTCTCAAATCTGGATTTCTGTTATTCTTCACTTCAGAGTGGTTTACAATCAGGTCCATAATATCTGCATAAAAAAGGTGATGTCGCTCCTTGGTGGAGCGTACACATTTAGCAGAGTAAAAACCTTACCATTGATGCTTCCCTTTATCAGTACATATCTGCCTTATTTTGTCTGTTCAAAAGATAATCTGTTTGAAATCAATATTGCAAGTCCCCTCTTATGTTTGCCTCTGTATGATCCAATCCAACTTTATTTGTATAGCACATTTTACCAACACAAGTGTCTCCAAATTGCTGCACAGAGTACAAAAACAAGCACATGTAAAATATGTTCAAAATAATATTATTATTGGTTTTTGGGACAAGAAGTTGGAGCTGGCCCTCAAACGTCAGCGAGTGCGCAGGAGTGTAGGGAACAATGAGGTCTGAAATGTGCGTGGGGGCCAGTCCGGGAAGAGCTTTAAAAAAACAAATTACATTTTAAAATCAACTCTAAAATGAACGGGAAGCCAGTGCAGTGAGCATGTAATAGGTGTGATACGACGTGTGCCAGTTAAAAGACGCAATATTGCACTAACTGTAAGTGTTAGCGGTTAGCTTGGCTGATACGAGTGTACAGTGCATTACAGAAGTCAAGAAGTGTAGAGATAAAAAAAAAAAAAAGATGACTAGTGAAACAATTTATAACAACATTTGGTTTGTTTTTTGATGTTCAATGTTATTCAAATGGGTCTCTTGTAAAAATGTGTCCATTCTTTCTTTTTTCATTTTTGTTAACCTTTTTGATCGTTTGATTGGGTTCAGTGTGCTGTTAATGTTAAAGGTTGCAACCTGTAAAAAAAATCTGATTCCGTTGGATTGATTTTGTTATTGATAGATTCTGAATGCTTTTAGACTCTCTGGTTGAACACAACAACCCCAACAACCCGATCATTAAGAAACCTCATAATCAGACCTCGTGGTTTGGTCCAGAAGCTGGTCTTGGTTTGCCCAGGCGATGTACTCTTTGGATTGTGCTGGGAGGGACTTCAACTCCTGAGCCTTCAAGGAGCTCAGGGACTATCTTCTGCAAAAAGCTTTTTTCTCTCCCCCTCTTCCCTTTCCTCTATCCCTACAAGCCTAAGGTTAGGTCGACGTGCTCTGGACTCCCAATCCAGTATCTTGTTTTTCATATTATTGTTCTCTGTCTGCAAAGGCATTACCTTGGCCTGCAGCGCCTCCATCTTGGCCCTCAGTCTGCAGCCTGTCCGTATTCAGGGTCATCCATGCATGCTCCACCCAATCCTCGCTTATCTCCTTTATATCAGAAACAATGTCTTCAATTCGGGGCGTACCAAGCGCTGATCGCATTTCCGCCCGCCGGACCGCCATGCCACGCTGCATTTCACTTTTAACTTCTTATATCATAGTGGCGTGTCGGTGTAAGGGGATCTCCCCTCCACCTTCGGACTAGTGCGAGCCTGGAGACCTGAGTTCGGGACGGAGCTTTGCTTTTCGGGTGATACATTGGGGCCTGTTAGCCATGTTAGCCTTGGGCCATGTTAACGCTGTTAACTTGTGAGGCGGGCTGTTTTTCACCGGAGCCGTGGACTGTCAGCTTTGTTTGTTTGGTTCCCGTAGCGTTACCAGTCTTTTGTTTTCCTGGTTTCGTCATCTCTTGCTCCTCATTTTTGAATTTTGTGTGTAAAACAGTACTTTATCAGAAAAAACTTTGCAACGGCAGGAGCGAAAGTCGGCTCACTCTGTCATACCCGGAAGTCCTGGACAAATTTTTTCATTGAACGTTTTTCCTCCTACTGAACAGTTCAGTTGTGACGTGAAGCTAAAGCGGAGTTTCAGCCTGGAAGACTAACCCTGCCGACTCCCACCCTGCCGACTCCCACCCTGCCGACTCCCACCTATGCACCCTGCACAGCAGCTTCCAATCACCACTCAGCCTACTTAACTCCTCCACTCCATTCAGCAGTTCGGCATGTTTTCTATGTTTTATTCTTCAAAATGGCGACTCTTTGCTTTTATCAGTGCATCGTACACTCTTGGCTGCACTAATGAACCCTGATGGGCTCAGCAGTGAGAGAAGGGTTTACAGCAACATTTTGAATGATTTACCATGTCTTTTCTTTGCTACAAATGTCCATACATTTTTCTTAATTGATGTCTTCAGTATGTATCAATAATGTAGAAAGTAATAAACATTACACTGAATGAACGTACTGGTAGTATTGGTAGCGCTGCAGCGTTATGCATGTAGTACCTGTAGGATAATAGTGGTGAGGGGCCCGTTGCGCTCCAGTCTCTCCGGGGTGGGGATGCCTCTCTGTGGGCTTCTTCTCAGCTCGTCCACAGCTTCCCGGACCACGCCCCAAAACCAGTCTGTGACCAGGGAGGGTGAGAAGTAACAGCCGTCCAGGGCCTGAGGCGAGGCCAGGGAGGGAGACATACCTTTACCTAGAACAAGGCACAAAAGTGGGCTCGAGTTGACTTTTCATGAACAGGATAATGTTTCTTTATAAGAGTTCTTGTGCCAGAATGTCATATGGCCAGATGAGGCCAAGAGCCAGATTTTCCTATCGATAACATTGTAATTTGTCAATGTAGCTTTAGGATATTTCATGACACATTTTTAATCTGATCATTTCCATCAGTGATTAAACCCACGAACTCACAACAGGAATCTGCATTTTAACAATGTTTATTGAATATTATTGATCAATAGAATGTTCAGGCAAAAAAAATAAAAAATAAAAAATAAAAAAACACCCAGAGACTAAGTAATATCAAAATAACTTTTGAAAGCAGATGATAAAAACATGTTGGATAGTTTTTTTAAAAGATTATAACACACAACAAGGAACATAAGGAGAGCAAGCACATAAAATCAAGACAAATCAAGAAAATAAATCAGACCATTTCAAAAGTATTTCAACGTGGTTAGCATGGTAACCACTGTCCTGTGCTAGTTTAAGCTTGCCTGGACAAAGGATAAGATCCCTGGCCATGAAGATATTTAATTTTATTTATACAGGGAAAACCCAATGAGAAAAGTTCTCTTTTTCATGGGTCCCTGTTAAAACACAACACAAAATAAACAAACACAGCATACTAAAAGACAAATAAAACATTCAATAAAATTAACTAATGCATAAAAACACGTTTATACATACAATATAAAGATCAAATGATATAAAACAAGTGCATCGGCACTGCGGGTGGTCCTTGACCAGTGTGCTTTAAAATCATTAATTTAAAAAGTCTCTGGGTTTTGTTTCCACAGGAGGGAGCAAAGTCTCTGAAAGCCTTTTTTCCTGTGTTAAAACGATGGGTCTGTAAGCTAAAAATGTCCTGAGACCTCAAACTGTGAATACCTGATCTGATCTAAACTTGATAAATAATCAGGCAAAATGCTAACTAGAGCCTTATACATAAACAAAAGGCAGTGCTGTTCTCTTTGGGTGCACATCCAATGATTGCCATTCTATTTTAGAATATAATTCACATTGTTGAGTTCTGTGTCCTCCTGAGCTGGGCCTTAGAGCTGGGCCTTAGAGCTGGGCCTTAGAGCTGGGCCTTAGAGCTGGGCCTTAGAGCTGGGCCTTAGAGCTGGGCCTTAGAGCTGGGCCTTAGAGCTGGGCCTTAGAGTGGGCTTAGAGCTGGGCTATTAGGCTGGGGCTTAGAGCTGGGCTGTAGAGCTGGGCCTTAGAGCGGGCCTTAGAGCTGGGCCTTAGGCTGGGCTTAGAGCTGGGCCTTAGAGGCTGGCCTTAGAGGCTTAGCGGCCTTAGAGCTGGGCCTTAGAGCTGGGCCTTAGAGCTGCTTAGAGCTGGCCTTAGAGCTGGGCTGCCTTAGAGCCGGGCCTTAGAGCTGGGGCCTTAGAGCTGGGCCTTAGAGCTGGGCCTTAGAGCTGGCGCTGTAAGAGCGGGCCTTAGAGCTGGCCTGTGGCGGCCTTAGAGCTGGGCCATAAAACGCGAGTTCAGAGGTTCTAACACTGTTGCTGTAGAATCATATAATATAATATATAATGTCACCATAATCTAGAACTGAAAGAAATGTAGCCTGGATGAACTGTTTTTCTACAATTAAGAGGAAAAATATGTTTTATTTCTAAAGAAGAATGACAATCTGGCTTTAAGATTATTTGTCAGCTCTTGTACGTGTTTGTACATCTTTGGGCATCTGGATCGATGATAAACTCTCCTTCAACAAAGTATTTGTAATGGGTACTTGTTCAAATCATATTACCATCAAGCGTGAGAATAGATATATTTTTTGGGTCAATAGTGTCTTTTGGAGACAGCATACATTTTGTTTTATTTGAATTCATTCATAATTTTAAATTAGCACAGTTGTGTTGGAGGGAGTGAAAATCCTCTTTAATATTTTGAATCGCTTGGGCACAAGAATGTGCCTTGGCATACAGAATTGCATCATCTGCATACAAGTGGATGCTACTGTGTTTTAGATTATGCCCAATTGAGCTAATATACATTTTTAAATAACAGTGGTCCAAGGACAGAGCCTTGAGGAACACCTTTATTAAGGTAAGAAAATTCAGATTGAAAGCCATCAGCAGAAACAGCTTGAGCTCTATTTGTGAGGTCTTAGAATTGGTATCAAACCCAACAGCATCCAGACGCTCCAAGAGAATAAAACGATCTACTGAATCAAAGGCTTTGACAGATCAACAAAAACAGCAGCACATTCCTCATGGCTGTCCAATGCAATAGCAATATCATGTACAACTTTGGTAGCAGCTGTGATAGTGCCAAGTCCTGGTCTAAATCCAGACTGGTAGTTATTTAAAAAGGAATATTTGGTTAAGAACGCACGGACCTGGTTACTTATGAGCTATGAGAGTTTTGCTAGGCAGGATAGTTTTGAGATTGGACGAAATGATTCAAATAATTTTTCCTGGCTCCTTTGTGCAAAGGGAGAACCAAAAGCAGTTTTCCACAGAAATGGGATACTTTCAGTATGAATTATAGCTAGTTATATAAGATGTTGCTTCCTGCTTCCGAAGGAGTGCAGACGCTTCCCTGCTTGCTCCTGCTTGCTATCAGCTGCTTTCCTTATTAATTTTGCTTTTTAATCAGTTTTATCTCTTCCAAATGTTTTATTATGACTTTAAGTCAACTAAGGAATTTTAAGAGCATTTTTCGAGTTTTAATCAACAAATCTGACGAACCAGCGACATGTCCGTGAGAAGAGAAACAAACTCCTTGTGAACGCTGTTGGAAATTTCAACAAGAAATTCATGAGCTACAAGCACGGATATTTGCTTTGGAATCTGAAAAAGGACTGCACGATACAATCCCTGTGTCATCCAGTGGTAAGAAGTCCACATTTTTTACAAGAAAAACAGCTACTTTCAACCTAAACCAGACTGACTGTGTCCTTCCAAAACTTTCCAAAGATCGAGCTTGGCATGAACTTGGTGCGAATGCCTAAGCGATACAAAGATAATGTAACGCCACCTAAAATACAGCTTACAAACAGATTTTTACCACTTTCAAAGACTGAAGTAAATGAAAAAGGAAAAATGTAAAACATGACGTGGCGAAAAGGCAGACAGAGACAGAAAGAGAATCTGTGCCAAAACGTCAAGGTCGTCTTGATTGGGGATTGTGCGATAAGTCATGTGATGCATGAAAAAATTAAAACACATTCTTTTTCACTGAGATTACGTCACGTATTTCTAATGTTTTGGCCACATATAAAAAGGAGTTAAAACAGCTGATTGTGCATGCTGGTGCAGTGGACACACGACGCAAAGAGACTGAAGTTTTGAAAAGAGACTTCTTGGAGTTATTCGGCGTGCTTGATAAAATGGAAATCAAAACATTCATAAGTGGACCTCTTCCAAACATCGACAGGAAGATAAACAAGTTTAGCCGCTGCTTCAGCTGAACACATGGACTGTCCAAAGAGTGTGCAACAAGAGGATTGCACTACATTAAGCACTTCTATCTATTCTGGAAACGAGAGGACCTGTTTAAGAGAAATGGCCCACACCTATGCAGAGGTGGAGTGAGGGTGCTGACAGAGAACCTGCTCCACGCTCTGAGGCATTGGACCGGGCCTGGACAGGGTCCTGAGCAGATAGTTTCGAGAAGAGAGGAATGAGAGAGAAAATTCCTGCTCCATCAACCAGAGACCGAGCCAATGTTTCAACATCAGCAGCACCACAACCACAACCTCCACCAAAGGATTTCATTAGCAACCGCTCCACCACCACCAGCAAAGAATTCAACTCCAGCTGCTCCACAATCACCTCCACCACCTCCAGCAAAGGACTCATCTGCAGCAGCACCACAACAATCTTCACCACGGCCAGCGCAGGAGTCATTTCAGTTCTTTCCCGCACGGTTCTCATCAAAGGCCTTGGACCCATCTGTGGTGGACCCGGCAGTATCCCCGCCATCGCCCCTGCCCTCAGAGCAGCCCTGGATCCCTCCTGCAACATCTACTCCCACTACAGATTCCTCACTCTCCTTTCCATCTCCACCCTCACCCAGGGGTCTTCCCAGCCATCTTGAATATCTGATCAAATCAGGCATTAAGACGGCCCCACTCACGCCTAATATAGCAAAATCAAGAGTTCTGATATCAACGATTATGAACTCTTCCCTGACTGTTGCTACACAGACAAAAAGCGCCCCCACCTAATCCCCCCCTCGCCTTTCACCTGGTATCACCCATAGCAAGGATGCACTGGGTCTCAGCGTTGCCGGGACTTATAGTCATGACAAAAATCAAACCAACCGGGGCCCTATGTAAAAACAGCCATCCCCTAGTGCTATTTCTGTAGTAACATCACACAGATGGGAAAACAAAATGCGAGTCAGACTGCCCAATCTGAGAAATTTGATTCATATTCCCTGTAAAAAGATAACGCCCAGTCTCACTGAAACTAGTCTGAAACTTGCTGTGCTAAATGTCAGATCCTTATGTAACAAAATCATTCTTAATAATTGTATTCTTCTTATAATTTTGATTTCCTGTTTTTAACTGAAACATGGCTTGACAAAAACACAAGAAATTTTGTTCTAATAGAATCTGCTCCACCCAACTTTATGTTTGAATCTGAAACACGAGAAAACAAAAAAGGGAGGTGTGTGCTTTTGTTAGAGATGAAAAGAGTTACCCACAGGTTGTCCTTTGGGTGTTTCAACATTTGAGTACGTATCCTTTAAAATTGAGCTAAAAAACAGTCTCCATACATTCTCTTCATTGTTTTATACAAGCCTCCTCAGCACTGCCAAAGTTTTATTGATGTTGATTTTACTGAGATGCTTTCAGTCATATGCACAGATTTTGATGGCTCGGTCATAACAGGTGATTTCAATGTTCATGCTGATAATATCTGTGACAGAAACACTCGAGAGCTTCATGCTGTCCTTGAAACTTTCGGTCTTGCTCAGCACATGAGTGGCCCCACCCACAGCAGAGGGCACACTCTCTAGATCTTCTAATTACAAAAAGGGGTTTATATTTAAAACATCAATGTGGATTGATGTTGCTCTGTCTGACAGATTTCAAAGAAGACTTCAGAAATGATCAGTTTTTTCCCCCAAACCACCGACTGGTCCTTGCAGTTGTTCGGAGGAGACACAAATGACGGCACAGGAAAACCGTTTATGGAAATGAAATGAAAATGTCTCATGTTCTAATGTAAATGATTTGTTGAACTCTGTTCCATCTAGTGTTTTGAATGTTTCTCGACGACAACCATTGCCTGTTTTGCCACAGTAAACAGAATGAACAAACCCTCCAGCTCAGCTGCCGTTAGAACTCATTTCCACATCCAAGTGTAATGAGTTTGCATTATTCTTTAATGACAAAGTTCAGGGCATTAAAAATGCTACAAATTCTACAATACAATGCAAAAAAAAAACCTAAAACCACCTACACACTTAGAGCTGACTCACTTTGCACCTGTAACTGACAAAACTGTCCAGGAGATCACCACCAGTCCTAAGTTCATCTACATGCTGCCTCCATGTGTGACCTCCAGATTTCTAAAGTCTGTGCTGAACAGTTTGTTAGCACCACTCACTCACATAGTCAAACATGTCGCTTCAATCTGGAACATTCCCAATTTCTTTGAAAACTGCGGTCATAAAGCCTCTATTAAAGAAGAGCAGTCTTGATGCCGCAGTACTGAGTCATTACCAGCCCATCTCTAATCTGCCATTTTGGGACAAAGTCCTTGAAAAGGTTGTTTACCAACAGCTCACTGATTTCCTCTTAATAAACAACTCATTTGATGTTTTTCCAGTCAGGTTTTAGACCTCATCACAGCACTGAGACTGCTCTTGTCAAGGTGACAAATGACATCCACCTGAACACTGACGCGGGTAAAGCCTCAGTCTTAATTCTGTTAGATCTGAGTGCTGCTTTTGACACTGTCGATCATGGGACCCTCTTACAGAGACTAGAGGACTGGGTGGGCGTCACTGGCACTGCCCTAAACTGGTTAAAGTCCTATCTGGAAGACAGGAAGTACTTTGTCGAAATTGGTAACCGTCGCTCAGACCAGATGGCCCTGACCTGTGGGGTGCCCCAAGGGTCAGTCCTGGGGACCCCTTCTGTTCAACCTCTACATGCTGCCATTAGGTCAGTTGATACGCAGCGAGAATGTGTCCTATCACAATTATGCAGACGACACTCAGATCTATGTTTCACTGACGGCAGGTGAATATGGACCAGTGGATTCAACAGATCAGTCAGTGTGTGGATGCAAAACAACTTTCTCCAGCTGAACTCAGACAAAACTGAAATCATCGTCTTTGGCCCACAGAAACAAAGAGAAAAGTGTTAACTGCCACCCTCCAGAGTCTCGCTCTAAAACCTACAAATCAAGTTAGAAATCTGGGGGTAATAATGGACTCAGATTTGAATTTTAACAGCCACGTCAGATCAATCACATCAGCAGCTTTTTACCATCTAAAAAACATTGCCAAAATCAAAAGTATAGTGTCTAAACCAGACCTGGAGAGACTTATCCATGCGTTTGTCTCAAGTAGATTAGACTACTTGTGCTCTCCCCAGAATCTGTTAAAGGGATGGTAAATATGCCTCATATGGGATTAATGTACCTTCATTATTTCCAATGGTACATGCACCCTAAACGTACAGGCCTATATAATAGGCCTAATAGTACGTTTAGGGTGCATGTACCTTTGGAAATAATGAAGGTACATTAAACCATCCTTGGAGGAAAATGTAACCCCGTATGAGGCATATTGAGCATCCCTTTAACAGATTCTGGGGAGAGCACTGTTTTAGAATGGTCACAAGGAGGCTCGCACTCATTTCCTTTACTAGGTTTGGGTGTAATTTGTTCCGCTTTAAACAGATGGTTATGGTGGCTCAAAAATCTCTCACTGTATACAAAAACAACAAACCCAGATTCCAGACCCTCACTCACCTCCGTCGTCTCCCTCTTCCTCCTCCTCCTCCTCCTCCTCCTCCTCCGGGGCCGACCCTCCCTCCTCCTCGCAGCACAGGCTCCAGCGGGACAGCACGGCGTTGTCGCAGAGGCGGAGGCTGAGCCAGGAGTGGCAGGGCGGGGAGTGGCGCATGTCCAGGGTGACGGGCTGGTTGCGGTCGTGGAGCTTGAGTGCGGGCACAAGCAGGGTAAAGTCCAGGTCGAAGTCCGCTCCTTTGGCATAGTTCCCCAGATCAGCTGGGTTCAGGTCCAGCACGCCATCACGGGCCCCTCCTGACAGCAGCAGGTACTCATTGGCCACCGGGAGGCGCTGGTCAATTTTCTGGACAAGACCTGCAAAGGAGGAAAATTTCAGTTTAGGTTGAATAATGTAAAAAAATGGATCCAGACTGCAATTGGAGCATGAACATTTGAGAACTGCAAACAGAAATAGTAATTGCTGAACCAGAATTGCATGCAGTTGTATTGCAGTTGTGAAATGCATAGAATTCCGCCTTTGCACCTCTCCTCTTGACGTGGAGGAGCAGCGGTTCTTCTTCAAGCTCCCAGGTGACTGAACTCCTCACACTCACTCTAAGGGAGCGCTCAGCCACTCTGCAGAGGGCATATACCGTAAAGCTCATGACCAAAGGTGAGGGTAGGAACGTAGATTGACCGGAAAATCGAGAGCTTTGTCTTTGGACTCAGCTCCTTTACCACAACAGTCCGATGCAGCAACCGCATCACTGCGGACGCAAATGTGGCATCTGTAAATAAAAAGGCCCTTTTGAAAAGTAATTATGCGCATTAAAAAGCAATTAATATTCAAATCCATGGATGAGCAGAGCACATGCTGTTCGCCTCACAGGGACTGGACGCAGGGAGTAAGCGCGGGCAAAATGAGGGAACCAGAATGCACCGACAGGTTGGTTTGGAGAGGAAATGCATTATTTATGACAGAATATGGTAGAATATTGATGCAGTGCAGGAAGACCCTCACTGGGCTAAACATTGAGGGGGCGACTGTAAGATCGAGGGGTACAGGATATTTATTCGGTGTGTTGTAATCAAATCGTACATGGTCACATTTCTATATTTCCACCTTCAAGGCACTCAAAGGTCTTAACATCAAAGAATCACCTCACACACCCACACGCCAAAAATACTAAATTCTCAATAGATTTTACTCTACCCTGTCGAGGCTTCATAAAATGTGTTAGCAGAAATGATTCATGTTGGAAATGTCAAAATGCCACAGGTGGGTACATCGATAAATGCACAATGTAACATGGCCTTTGGTTTCCCTGATTGGGAGGAAAGTGTTTGACTTTATGCAGAGCTGGTTACCATGTGACCTGCCCAGTTCACCCAGGCTGCGACTGCAGGGGGATGAGGCACCAGGGCTGCGACTGCTGGATAAGGGACAAGTGAAATTCAATCATTTGAAGATCGAAAGATTGTCTGATGCAACCCAACTCTTAAAAAGAAAAAAAGAAGGTAACACATAACAGATACTTGACAATAAACGGAGCTAGAAAAGGAAAAAAACTCATTAGGAAATTACGAATTAACAAAGTATTTTTTAACGAATGTCTTAACGAAAAAACATGTGCACCAAAAGATTACGCTAGCTGAGATCGAACTAAAGAGACGACCATAAACGAGGCGATGTGTCGGGAATACAAACGCCAGACGTTCTTATTGGGCACGCCTCCCAGGTGGACATTACATGATTGGCGGAGCCGGACCGACGCCGCTCCAATCTTGATCCAGAGGGACAGAGGGCCAATCACGTCTCAGGGGAGTAAGACAGAGGGTCCAATCATGGGCAGGCCCGTAACAAGAGTTGCGTCTTATTGACCTGAAGGCATGTGCGCAAAAATTATGAATCAGAAAAGGTTTATTGCCATCGTTAGTGAACAAACATACATAGGAACTTACTTTGGTGTTAATGTGCAACATACAACAACGAACAATAATAAAAGCAAGATATCAAATGATGAGGTGATGATTCCCACGTCTCCTTCTGTCCTCCATCTCGCGTGCAAACACACTTTTTATTTCATTAAAATGTTTGAAGTAGCCTATCCACTCCTAACAACTTCATTTATAAGAGGCTAAATGACAAGGGGTCGTGTGTGTGCTTGAGGAGGGATGGAGACATGACTCATTTGGACCAACAAAACAGTGGAATTAGTTTGGCATAAGAAAGAAATGTCCCATTAACCACTCAATCGTTCAATCCAATAAACTCAAGACCGGGCTCCAGCACAAAACTTCAACGTAACGTTCTCTGAATTTGCTGCCGTCCGTGGATCTTTTGAAAACCCTATACGAACAAACAGACTTTCTGGAATAAGTGATAAAGTGCGAGAGTCTGGATGGAAAAACGCGGAAATGCACAGTCTGCGCCCGTGCGTCGGATACCAACGGGACCTGCACCGTGGCGGGACATGCTACTGTTAAGTTATGCTGTAAAACCACACATTTATGCACGACTATTGGGGATGCGGAACGTATGTGTGGGATTCAAGACAACAGGCCGACACTCAACAGCATGCATGGATTAAGACGCACAACTGAAGCGGCTCCGGGAGAGTCATTTCAAACATCAATGCCTCTCATTCGCATTAAACAACTGAACAAATACAGCCCATAAGCCACATGAGTTTTACTGTTATGTCGCGGGGAAAAGCGGGACTTCTATAAATACGTACCCATGTTCCCCGATACCGATGTTTCCCAATTCTCCCATGTGGGAAACAGCAGCCCCGGGGAATACCGGGACCTTTATATAATTGTAGGAACCGTTGTTGGAACATAGGTACCGGGGATTATCGGTTCGCACCCGAGTGCAGCCTGCAGCGCGCAGCCTGCATGCACCGTTATATAGTACAACTGTTAAAGGAGGGTTTCCGTCATCGCTATGGCGACACCCTAAGAGATGGGACATATAGGAGCTGCAACAATTACGAGTAATTCGACTCAATTACAAAAAAGCTTTGATTATTATTTTACCAATTCCTCGAAGAACTGGTTCTCCTCCTGAGTGGGTCTAGCTCCACCGTGTATCTGCAAATTGAGGCGCGTCCGCCTGTCCGTCCGAGGGAGTCGGATCTCTCCTTCACTGTGGAACTCCTACAGGTTTCTACTTTTTCCCAAAGAGGTTTGGTAGTTTTTCTTGGCCGAGAGGGTCTAAGGACAGGGAAGCTTGGGACATCTGTCTAAGGACACAGGACGCTGGGACATTACCAAGTCCTTATGAACACTGTTTATTTTGTTTTCCACTGTAGCCCCTCGAGGCAACTACTGTTGTGATTTTGGGCGTTACAAAAATAAATTGAATATTGCCTTGATGATTCGTTCAATTACATATCTAAAAACACGTGAATCAGTGGCGCAAGGAGTGCACGAACACGACTTGTGAACGACTTGTGAACGACTTGTGAACGACTTGTGAACGACTTGTGAACGACTTGTGAACGACTTGTGAACGACTTGTGAACGACTTGTGAACGACTTGTGAACGACTTGTGGCACTTTGGTTGCCCACAGAGGTTGTTCCGCGCGGACCTGCAGCAGCTAAAGCACAATAGAGGAGAGAGCGGTGTGTTTTAAACTTACAAGTGCGACTGGGAAGCGTAGTTTGGTTGTGTGAAAGAAGACTGTGACTGACTCCCGAGCTGCAACTCTAACTACCGCAACTAGCGCCAGCCGCCCCAGCCCCCGCGGACCCCCCTCCGCACACTCGCGGTCCCTCGCGCTCCCCCACACAACAAAACTCTGTTTCCCAGTCACACTCGAACGTTTAAAACACTGCTCTCTCCTCTGTTGCGCCTTGAAACAGCCAACCTTGACCATGTTATAATAATATGTTGTGAAACAAAGTCTGCGGCGACGTACCGAGGCCAAAGTGACCGGCACACGGAGCCAACGCCAGGATCACTGGTCACACTCAACAAAATGTCTTATTTTAATTTATATGACATAAATGCTAATTCATTCCTAGCTACTGTAACTGTTTACAAACATTCTGTGTGACTAAGTCACACACCCACCACACCCACACCCCCAACAAATTTATGTGAAATTAAGAATATGGTATTTTAAGCAGAAACTCCATGAATTATAACATTTTTAATATGCTTTTAAATGGTTTACAGAATGTACAAAAAAAATTACCGATTACTTGAAGAAAATAATCTTTAGATTACCAAAATAATCAAGCCCTAATAGGAGGTCTCATTGAGTTATCAAAATCACATTTTGGAGAAACACATTTTCTGCTTCTCATATAAAAGTTTGTAGGAGCAGGGGGAGGAGACAGGCCGAGGAGCAGGAGACACTTCCTGTTCACGCCATTTCTGTCCTTCACAGAAAAGTTTGGTATTGATGCGACACAAAGGAAAGCTGACTTTCGACGTCTCAAGCCCCGCCTTCCAGCGTTACCATGGAGCTTGTCTTATTATAATAAGTAATATTATAGTTAAAAAGAGCTTCAAGTGAGGCGATTATGAGCTCAACCTTGTAATATATAGTCTAGTTATTAGTAGTCATTTTATTTTCACAATAGTCATCTGTATGAATGGGTCTAGTCAAGTTAATCAACAGATTTTCTCTCCCCTGCTTTATATTGCACGTCTATACATAATAAAATATTATTAGGCACTATATAGGCCTATTATATAGGCATTAGACATAGTGCTAATAGTACGTTAAGGGTGCAGGTACCTTTGGAAATAATGAAGGTACATTAAACCACCCTTGGAGGAGAATACAACCCCATGAGAGGCATATTTACCATCCCTTTAACAGATTCTGAGGAGAGCACTAAGATCTGTGTGGAAGAGTGGGCCAAAATCCCTGCGCAAACTGTGCAAACTAACTGTGCAGTGTGTGCAAACTAACTGTGCAGAGTGTGCAAACTAACTGTGCAGAGTGTGCAAACTAACTGTGCAGTGTGTCCAAACCTGGTCAAGAACTACAGGAAACGTTTGACTTCTGTAATTGTAAACAAAGGCTACTGTACCAAATATCAACATTGATTTTCTCAGGTGTTCAAATAAAAAATAAAAATGTCAGCACCAACATACAAACATGCAATGTGATTTCTGGATTTTTAAAAAGGATTCCGTCTCTCAAAGTGGAAATGCACCTACGTTGAAAATGTACAACACTCCATCATTTCCAAGCGGCAGAACTTGCAAAATCGCAGTGTTCAAATACTTATTTTCCTCACTGTATCTTGTTGTCTTCAAATCGTTGTCTTGGTCGTTTTACCCCTTACTCCTTATGCCATAGTGACCCCCTGGTGGCCAAGTCAAATCTCTTTAAAGTGCATGTATTTTACAGCTCAACTCATGCCTAGAGCAAGCTCAGCTTCAACACCCCAAGGGGGTTTCATTGCAAAACCCAGTTTTGCTTCAACAGTGTAGCTTCCCATGGGTCTAGCTTGGAAAGTTTACAACACAGTGGAGTAGCCGGACAGGGATTTGGGGACATGAAGGATGTTTCACTTTTAGAACTGAGGACGATGAGCACGCAGACAGCCCGCAATTATAATTTTCTATAATTAGATAATTGTCTGACAGCTCGGGCTTCTTCGGCAGTTTTCTATTGTACAAGGATTGAACTGATATTCTGAGTTGGAAGCTTTTTGTTTGTCCTTTTTTCTTGTAAATTGCATTTGGTTCATTTATTTTTTTAAATGAACGAATTATATACTGCGCCGCAAAAACATTTTTTTAATAACAGACCTTTGCTAAAGGCAAAGAACCGCTCTTGAAATTGCCCATATTTCAACTTTTATGTGGTATTTTCTTCTTTGTTTTTTTTGCCCGTAGGCTTTATTTGACAGGAAATACAGCGTGAAATGGGGGATGAGAGAAGGGAGGACATGCAGTAAACGTCAGAGTTGGGAGTCGAACTACGACATTGCGGCAGGCTGCACTAGGAGCCAGGCAAATTGGAAAGTAATTAGATTACAAAAAAGCTTTGATTATTATTAGATTGCCTCAAATTAGTTTAATTTACATATTTAATTAAAACTGTATGAATCGGAGACTCCCGGTATGACGTCAGAGTGAGCCGCTTCCACGATTCACCGCTGCCAAGGTTTTTTCTTGAAAAGTACAGGTATTTTTTTTTTTTCATTAAAAAAAACGAGGAGCAGGAGATGACGAAACCCAGAAAAAAATAAAAAAGACTGGCAACGCTACGGGAACTAAACAAACAAAGCTGACAGGGCCTTCCAGGTGAAAAACGAAAGCCGTCTCCAGCTCTTCCCTCCAAACGTATCCAGACTACGCAATCTGCAGTATAACGCCGGGATCTGCTGCGCACGTATCAGAATGACGCTTCTTATCATATAACCGGGACAATCTGCTGCGAACATTGTAATGTAGGTCTGTGTTCGTAAACACACAGGCATGACCAAAAATGTGTATATATTTCCCCAAAGATTCAATCTTATCTACTCTCGAAAAGCCAATACAATATCTAACCAAAAGCCCGCATTACACGAGAGTACATCGCATAGGCGCATCTACACTTAGATTACAACCAAATCAAAAACACCGAAATGTTGAAAAGGCATAATAGAGATTACAACTACCTATCAACGACAAACACTGCGAGACGTCACTGAGTCGAGTAATCATGGCAACAGCACCAAAACACTAGAAAATAGTCCCAAAGCTATTGAGCCAAGTGCTCACGAGACGCCCGTCCTTTGTCATCTCTAGCTACACTGAGATAGACGTGTATAGAAATATGTCACCGAATCTAGTGGCTTATCTCTGCGCATAACATGACAGAGAGGAAAAAAAATATACGCTATATTCCACTCTATGATATTACAAAGTTAGTCTAGCCACGGCAGTGCGAGCCTTTCTGAAACTTCTGAGCCCGATTTCCCTCGAGGTATACTACCCAAACTCCGTTCGTGCATAACCGTTCCGAGAGACGACAGATTCCCATCGTGGTAGTCTTGCTACATCGCGCTATAAACTAACATGTAATTCTAGATCATAGATCCACATACTGGTAGGCGCGAGTCTATGCGCACTCCTCGAGGAATGATGTCTATGGCATCCCAACTGGCTCTGGGATGGGACGTTGACATAATTATGAGCATGGATACACTTCCTTGAGTACGAGTTACTAAATTAACTACGCTCCAGCAAGCGGAGCCTTTACTCAGTGGAGGCCTACTGGTGAAAGCGTCCGAGGGCTCAAAGAGGAGAGGCCATTTTCCCAATAGGGCTGAACTCGAGGAGTCTACAGAATCGGCTTCTTTTCGCGCTAGAACTGCATGACAATTTGATTCCACCAAGCTCTCATGGCGAGTGAGCTATATGTAGCTGGCCTTATGTATTAAAACCACATTGTCTGTCCCCGGCGACTCATCCTATAAGCCAATACAGGAATCGAAATGGAAGAGTCCTACTAATACATGATACTCCCTTGGAACATACCGAAGATACCCAGCGATCAGCGAAGATCAATATACCACGGGCGAAAGCAGGAGCCTGGATTATAGACAGAAAGTTCTCGCTCTCACAAACAGAACGTCGCGGAAAGAAACTGGAACATGTTCATGGAAATGGATGTGAAGTTTTTTGTCATGTCTCTATCTGGCCAAAAAGGTTAGGAAAAGCGAGTACTCAGTTCCCAGTACAAAAGGCAAGCGCTTCTTCTTTTCCCAAAGAAGATCGCCATATAAGGGTTGTCAACTCGCGAGGGACCACATCTGTGAGGAGTCAGGAGAGAAAACAGACATGGTTCTCTTTGCGCGTGCGAGTCTTCTAGGTGGACAACGAAGGTAACTTGGGACACAGAGATGCAGACGTCTCTCAGGAGGATGCAAAGCACAGAGAAGTAATCAGTGATAAGAGATGGAGCCACCAGCGTGGTATGCCGAAGTTCAGATTGTAGTCACATGGTGATACAGTTTATCTCTGTATGAACTCAAAGAGATGTGATATTGAGTCTTGTCGTTGGGTCTGACATACACGAGAACTGTCATATTCTCACCTATATGTGTAGAGTTACTGTTCTCATCATATTATAGATAAATAAAACTCATTCTTGATTGTGGTCCGCAGTTGTTCGTTACTACAATCCATACTCTGTATAATCAGCCTAGAGAAAAATCCAAACTGTCCCTAAATCTCAGTATAAAGTAGTAGAATATCATTATGTCACTCGAGACTTCATTACGCCTGCCCGAAGAACCAAACCAGTCTGTAATTGCCTTAAATAGTGTCCAAAACTTGCGTCCTATGATCGATAAGAGGGAACGCTCATACGTTGGGTTTAGTTCGTCTTTTGACTTCTGCATACACATAATGAAGCATTCCACGAATCTGTCTTATCTACTGCTATTAAAATCAATAACACAACTTAGGCACAAAGATACTTTAATTAAAAGCGTCTTCCACCAAAGACGAGGAACAGAGCGCGCACGTCGATGCAAAGCGCCCTGACCATTCCTGTGTGAAAATCTACGAAGTATGTTTGCTGAAAGATAATATCACATAAGACTTCACTACTAGAGTGTGCCTTGAGACCTCAAACCCTGAGATACCTGATTCTGATCTAACGTTGATATAAAAGGCAAAAAAACTGTTTCTCTAAAAACTAGAATCTTCTTACATAGAGCATCTTCACCCTTAGTAACTATCGAACATCTGAGAAATATCATAGAGACAGTGTCTGTTCTCTTCTTTCTTAACCAATATAGGCCTACACATTGATTTTTCTGCCCCACCAAATTTTTCGTACTTTCTAAAAAATATAGCTCGGCACAGATATAATATAACTATATCTATCAAATATTGTGATTCTGCTATGTAGTTCGATTTTGTTCTCTTGCGCCTGAGTGACAAGTTACTCGGAGGGCTCGATTAGAGCTGTCAAAGGCCTATGAGACTGCAATGAAGTAAATGATATGTATAAGATATTGCAGAGCTGCTTCATTTATGTGATCTCGTCGTTGACGCGAGCTGGCGTAATATATCATGAGATAGGCTCTTCTGATGAGATGTGATGCGTGAATACGTAAGAAACTTTAGGTGGCCTCAAACTAGTCAAGCTACGTGTCAGGCCTTAAGTAGTCTATTGCGGGCTGCGAGGACACTATAGGAGTAAAGCTGAGGCCCGCAGAGTCTGCGATCATCTATCTTAGATTGAGGCTCGTTATTGCCTGAACGGCACATTTATCGAAGGACGGTGATGGGCCTCTTAGAAGTTGGCTTTCTGATCCATTTTGTGTTCATTTCACAGTACGGGCCTATTAGAGAGATGCGGAAGCGACGGCATGTTAGCAGGCTTGGCTGCTGTTAGCCCTTCATATGAAGGTGCTTAGGGGCCCATATTATTTATTATGCAGCTCTGCGCATCTCAGATACAATACTTTGCTGCGGCCTGTAAAAGTGAGTCTGCGAACGCGCGCCTCTCTATAGATCTGATGCAACTCATTTAGTATGGCTGGGAGACTTTCTTAGATAGGACTGTGCTGCACGCTATATGATGCGAAGTGCGTTAACATTTCAAGAGTTAGTCCCACGAGGTCCTCTTTAAGAAGAGAACATGAACCTTATAAAGAAGAGGCCATTATTGGGATCCTCCATAAGAGACTTGTGAATGACTGCTTTAAGACATAAGCTGCTCTTCTTATTAGTATGCTCGAGCGACTATTCTCTATATAGATAGAAAAGAAAGAGATCCTTTATAGAGTCAATGAACCATCTAAGCAATAAAAAACTCCTGTATGCTATCATTGCTCCTGACTTCCCCTGGTTCCAAGAGTCTGAGGGAGTCACCTGAGCACGCTGACAGTGCTACAATAAGAGCTGTGCGAGCATCAATCATAGATAGTCTTGGGCTCTTTTGTAGTATGCACGGCCTTAGCGACTATGGCGCACTTAATTATTGGCACGAGCCTTAGAGTCTGTATGTAGCTCTCTAGAGCATGCAGCCCACAAAACAGACAATACCAGGATATTATTCTAACACTATAGCTAGCTGTAATTTATACATACAATGTCTACTGCATACCTACATGCTCTAATCCTAATATGAATATCATCACAACACACTTAGTACACATCGTGTCAGAAAACATTAATGCTGTTAAGACCTAGTACACACACATTTCTCTGCCTTTCATCACAGATTGTTAACAGTTCCGATCCTCTTTCTAGGATTGATGTTTCACGGCTTCCCATGCCTGCGACTCACAGATTATTCCATATCAATCACTATAAACACCAAACTCAAACGTGTATCAATATACAAGAGAACTCTATCCATCATATTTATATTTTTTCTATTTTTTACATCTAGATTCCCAATATTATTTATGTGAATCGTTTACGTGTTGGAGATTAAGCACATACGGGGGGCATAAGATTATTCCAACTATACCCAAATATAAGAGTATCGTGTTGGGTCGTGTGTCATCTCCCAATTGAATGTATAAAAATGTTAAGTTCATATTATTTATTTTTATTGTCTTATTATCTTTTAAATTTTTTCTTACAGGGAAAAAAATATATTATAAATATAATTATATAAAAAGCCTTGACTCATTAAGGTACATTATTAGCTAAATCCAAACTGGTAACTTGTTACGACAGTGTGTTCACTATCATTGCATTGTGTCATTTTATTGATTCCTGCATGTTTATGTTAATCCTGTATTGTCACTGCAGCAACGGAGACTTCCCATGCTCACGTGAATAATTCGCTCGGTTTCACCGCAGAGTCCTCAAATAAGGACACATCATTCAAGAGTGTTATTGGTTTGTACAAGTTTTAAAATGAGTTTCAAAGATATGGAATGTTGTGGATTGTATGGAAGATGGTGTTGTCGGTGGATTGTGAGCTCTGCCCTACTTTCTAATCCCTCAAAGGTGTCCTCCGCTCACTTCACTCCGGTCTTCTGTTGGCTCTGGCACTTGGATTGTTATCACACACTGCAATGTTCTGCTCGTGCCAAGCTTCAGAGCCGTCCTATCCACCAGGGATCCCAAAAGTACGGTGAATCTACCACAGAGTTTAAAGGACGCATCCAGTCATGCAAAAAAAAACAAAAAAGCAAAATTTGAGAACACATTTTTTTTTGCTCCTCATATAAAAATAGCATTTCAGCACAGAGACCGTAGAACGCATGCAATTATAACTTTTGATGCCACTCGACACAAAATCCTTTTCACCAAATTTGAGCTTATTCCGGTAAATGTCCGAGGAGGAATTGATAAAGGTACGACATGCACAAAAACTGCTAAGTCATGCTAAGCAAATATTGATCCAATATGGCCGACATCTGTTTGGGTGAACTGCATTGTGGTATTATTATACCACATCATATTTTTTACCTCTATTGCATTGCAAATTGCATGCAAAATGTCATGATTCTAAGATCCATTTTGTTGCATTGTTACTATCTCGCAATGTAAAAAAAAAAATTTGTAGGGCCACTTTATTGAATTTTGGAAATGTAAAAAGACCAAAAGTTACAGGTCAATTTTCATCACTGTTCACTGGGGGAAAAGGGGAGGGGGGGTTGGTCCCAAAAAATTTGAAAAAATAATATATATTTCGATACAAAAACAATGTTTCTTAAATATCATAAACTATACATTTTTGTGAAGCATTTCAAAGTCATTGTGTGGGTCCCTGGTTATTGATGATGATTTCAAGTGGGCTCCACCCACTGTGTCTTATTTGCCCTCTGGACAATAATAATGTTTGATTTTTGTATTAAAAATTGGTATTGCATTGGTGAGCGACACACAAGCGCTTTATGTGCGGATGCAACCAAAGACTTGAATTCCTACGCATTTTTCGCAATACAAACACCGGTGATTAAGATAGATACGTTTAACGCCATACCAAAGTTACAAAGTACAACTTTAAAGACCTTATCTACTATTTACACCTGTAAGTCTTTTTTGCTTTGACATGAAACAGCTTAAGTAAAAAATATATGAAGAATCCATGGCCCGAGGATGAAGTCCTTGTAACAGATGTTGCGGCTATATCAAATTAAAGCAAGTAACACAACTGGCTTATAAGTAAACAACCGCAGGATTCCTAAAACTAACCATATGTTTTTGTGCCTCTGGCTTTTGCACGGATCCTAAATGTGTTTTTTTTCTTTTATTTCGTCAGAGGCGAAATATATTAGCCGCAGCTGTCTTTAAAATAATATTTTTGGCGTGAAGCAAAGACAAAAAATGAAGGTATTGTCAGAGTAAAAGAGATTGCTTAAAAAAAGTCATCTTAAAAAAAGAAAAACTTTGGCTTGAACATGACAAGGTTTAATGAATTATGAATAGTATTTCACATTTTAGAGTGCACTTGGCTCTCTCAGATGAGGAACCAATTTGTGATTTATCAGAAATGCCCAAACATATACCAACAACGCAAAATCAACCTAAACAACTTTTTTTTTGCAAATGAGTATTTAAATTTAAAGTATTTGGCCCAGGATTGTCGGCCCACCCTTACTGAGTGTTTTGTCCTGTGGTTTTGACTGAGGTTAACGAAGCACTGCAGACTGCAAACAATGGACTTCAGAACTATAGATTTGGGCTTCAAAACTCCTCCCAAGGACACAATAATTGGATATTTTTGGACTAAGCAGAAGGAAAGAAGGCCCATACAAAGAAATGTATGACACAAACTGTCCAACAATCAAGTACTGGACAGAAATGTGAACTAATATGACTTTTAAACACATACTATTAGTTATTTTCGCATGTGAAGATGTAGCTAGCGCAGTGGCATTTACGTTTTGGCACTGTGATTATTGAACGTTGAAATCTCCGCCCCTGAATACTCTTGGAACGCGAGCGACTATTTCAATTTAACGCCGTGATGCCCCCTTCCGTGTTAACTCTTTGCTTCAGATGGAAAAAATCCGAAGTCTTATTCCACTGAGACAGACCGATGGTTGTTGCGCAAAAGTTTTCGTAAAGTTGCACTATGTGACTTTACTGCGGAGATTTGATTGCTATGCTTTCCTCAGTCCCACATTCTGCCTTAAATGCGTCCAAAGTATTCGACAGGTGTACCTATATACATATCGTGCATAGTTTAATTTATTGGTATGCACATCAAACCATGCAGATTAAGTGGGAAACTGCATCATTTAGAGTCGGCAAGGAATTCTGTCCCCAGTTTTATTTACTGTATTTGAATGAATTGTCAAAAAAGCTCAAAGCATGTAAAACTGGTTGTAGGGCTGTACATCTTGTCCTGACTCCTTTAATGAAAGCAGACGAGCACCGCTGGCCCATAGTATCTACTCAAAACTCAGATTATGGTGTGGAACATGACGCAAGTACAATGCAACTAAGTATGGTCTGTTGGACCAAAGCGAACAAGTACATGAATTATCCCGGTTTTTACCTGTCAAATGATGTGTCATGCCATCACTACCTCTGAGCGGCCCTTTCTCCTTTCATCTCTGCTCCCTCCTTCTCTTCTCCCCTCTCGGTTTCTCCTCTCTCTTGTTCCTCCCTCTCTTCTGTGTTCTCCTGGTCTGCAGCGTGGCTCTTAATTAGGCCCTACAGTTCAACATGCGCCGCACTTCCACAGGGCTCCCTCACAGCTGCCAGGGTCTCAGATTAAAGCGCTCTTTGACTTTGCATCAGGGCCTTGTACTGCACCTCTAAAACATGGCTAGAGTAGTTTTGCACGTTTAAGCCGTCTCTTTGAGTGAATTGGTCTCCTTCTGAGTAAATGTGAGCGCTAAGACTGTAAATGACTTTGAAATTCTTGGTTGACTAACAGTGACATGGCCTGTGCATCGATTAGTCAACTAATAGAGAGTGTGGATTTTGCTAAAGCTCTCCAAACTATGATTGGACCACATATTTGACCAAAAGTGCACTGACAAGACAAGGCTTTTATTTCTAAAATCTCCAGTTTTCTGCTGCAGTCCACATAAATCCTTTATAAAATAAAATTCTTATTTTATCGGGATTATACAGAATTTATAAGGTCAACCGATTTAAGGCTTGATGTGTTCAGGATTACATTTTGTTGTTCTCTTAGGTTTTTGTTTCCTCTGTGTTAGAAACAAAGAAAACAAGGTTCATGATTGATCTATTGAGAATGTGCATACCATTGAAATAGATGAAATTATATACGATAAACAATTGATACCCAGATACGTATCAATACTGAAACTATTACTGAAACTATTTGAAAACCGCCATTCTCCCCCCCAAGACCTCTCTAAATCCACCACCAATCACCCAATAATCATCCAATCATTCATACACCAATATGAACTGGCTGGAACAGGATTTTAACCAGAAATCCTTCAGTAATACAAAACTGCCAGACCACCTGAGCTATGTTCACCTCAAAAAACACATTACGCTTTGCAGTCCGTCAGCGTCATGTCGATATAAACTGCATATTATATCATTATATCATCCTGTTCTCTGCTCCAGCTTCCTATCGATCACGTTCGCTATATGCATCTGCCAGTTATTGTCAGCTGTGATCCCAAAACAAAATGGACGGCGTTGTCTATGCTTTCAAACTCTGACGCACTTTCTCGCGGTGGAAGACAAATAGTGGCGATATGTTTGTGCTAGGACCAGCGTTTTGCCATGCCGCCGCATTTGTCAAAGCACTGCTGACAGACGAGAGCAGGAGAAACCTATACGCGGAGGCTTTTTAATGGAGATGCCACTCGAGTATGCTATATGAGTCTTCTGAACACAGGCCGGACCTCAGCGAAGTGCATAGGAGTCGTGATGCATGTGATCGAGTCTGTTGTGTGTGTGTGTGTTTGTGTTTTCCACATGCGCAAACACAAGAAGAGTGAAGTGTGGCACATAGTTAGCATAGAGTTCAGTCTTTGGAATGTGAGAAGAGGGATTGTTTGATTTTCTGAATTGAACTACTGGTAAATTCAATATTTTGGACTGCCCTGCAAGGCAACTGTTGCGATTTTTTTTTTTTTTTTTTACAAAAGACAAGGTAAGGAAAGTTTATTGTAGAACATAATTTGTACTCAAGGCAATTCAAACAAAAATTAAAAAAGTCTAGCCTAGATTTGCACATTGTCGGAAAAATACTACAATGTTGGATACATCCTGCTTGGAGAAGTCCCACTTCTTCCGTGGTGAACTGCTGATGACATGATATAAATGACTTTGCAACTTGCGTTACAAGTGTGTAACGAGTAAAATATTGCCCATTTTTAAATAGTTATATGTTTATCTTACAGCACCAAATGTTGTTGCAGATTTCAGATCATCCCCTTTTTTACTCACAGCATTTATCCAGAACTTTTTCATCTTGATGTTATTAGAATGGTATTACTACAGATGTACTTGGAATATGGAATATTGGCGTTGCTGGCAGGATCTGACCTCTCGTGCTGAAGTTTGCTGGTTTGATTCTTGCTTCAGAGGTTGTGCCCATAGGTATGACTTTTTAAAAAACACACATTCTTGATGATATAGTCCTTTCTTTTTGCACCTAGTTTCTCCATATCAGAGGCTCATTAGCGGAGAGCTGGTGAATATGCCCAGGTTGAGCAGAAATTATGTAATTGTAAAGTGGGATTGAATAAGATGTCCTGTTATATTGCCGTCCTTTAGTGACCTCCTCATTTAGCCGGCCAATTTAAAATGTCTCCTTTGACTTGTGCAAATGTGCAGGTAGCAATTACCAGGCTTTCCTAAAATGATTCTCCCACGACGGCAAAGGTTTAAATCAGTCAGGCCCCTGCTGTGAAATGCTTAGGCTGAGTAAAACTGAATGTGCTCAGTGTGTTGGCCCTATTAGGGATTTTCTTGTTGGCTTTTGGTTCTAACACAACACAATATGGAAGTTATATTAGAAGCTGTTTTGTTTGCTAAATGTTTATGCATATATGGTTATAATTTTAATGTTTGATTGGTGTAATATTCCCCATTACTTGTAGCGCTGTGCAATTAATGACATTTCGATTATGATTACAATTATTACCCCGCCGATTACAAAAAGGCTTAATCAAGAAGTGACAATTCATAATTAATGACAGCAATAACGTCTTTACTGCGTGCACACAGAGCCGCTTTTGCCTCTTACTGCCGTCTCACCCTCCGTTCGCAGAAGGGACGATGCTGCTGCTGCTGCTGCTGTGTGTCCTACCTTTTCTCTGGAACAGAGCTGTCCACATCAGTGACCGGCAGAAATCCAGTACTTATCTGAACTTAATTTTTTTTTCAGAAAAAAAATCACACGCGAGCGCAGCTATACAGTCATTGGACGCAACAGTGTTGGCCCAACGCTACGTTTGCTTCTTTCAAAACTCTATGGATTCCTATTCAAACAGCTTTATGTCACTCGTTTGAAAAGCAGCTTGCTCCTAAACTAACTCCACGCTGTATCCGTGCAGAAGAGTGTGGGCCTATTGTCTTCATTAAGTTTATCCTGGGGCTAATAGCATGAACTGATGCTTGTGATGTGCTGCTGTTATTGTTTCACCTGCTTTACATAAAAAACACTGTACACACATACACAAACACACTTACACACACAATGTCACTATAAGCAGCAGTCACATACAAATCAAATGTCTTTAACCAGAGGTCTAAAGGTCCAGTTAATTCAGCCCACAAGGCCACATTTTATTTAGATAATAAATAACTTATAGTAGCGGGCCAAACTATGAATGAATTAAATACTACACCGTGTAGAAAAACAGAAAGACAGTGTAAATACTATGAATAAAATGATCTTATCTTATATCCCATGGAGTCAGAAGAAATGTATTGTTTGAAACAAAAAAATAAGTTTTTAATTGAATCATTGTTTTCAAGAATAATTGTAATTGCAGTTATGACAAAAATAATCATGAGTATTAAATTTTCTAAAATGGAGCAGCCCTAATTACTTAGTTAAGACCATTCAAACAGCAGATTATTTGTTTAGGTAAAGTGGTAAAGTGTGTTGCTCAAGGACACAATGAAGTCTATCTTGGCAGCTGAGGGAATTAACATGAGGAATAAAAAACTAAACCCAAACTAAAACTAGCCATTAGCAACCTGCGAATACCGGCATTCAGTTGTAATGAACGCAGTTTGACCGGGGAAATGCTCAGAACGAGTCAGGCGAAGATGTATGGCCTTAAAACGACACAGGGAGGCACGGTTTTTTGTGAGGCTCAGAAGGAGAGGACCTTGTAAACAAGATTCATCAAACTCGCGTGAACGAACCTATATACAACTCCAGGTATGTTTTGATAAGGGGACAATGTTAGAGCATGGCTAAAAGTTCAAAAAGGTCCATTTTGCATAATATGTGTCCTTTAAACCTTACATTGCTGTTCTATTGGTGACCGCAGGTGCAAATCCATAAATAATTACATTACCAATAATAATTATTTAGTTAATACAAATTTAATTATAATAGCAACTATTATTATTAACAGTCAGTAACATAACATAATACATAAACTGAGTATAAACAGTCCATGCATTGTTCTAATGGCCTCTATATCGTCATACTTATCTTTTCCAACCAATGCAACAAATCATGTCTTTACTATACCCTACATTCTCCCCCATGCAGAGAGAAGCCCCCACTGCGTCACTATATGGAGCACTGTATAGGGACCCCCCTTGTGTGAGAAATGGGCCAGCCAACATACTCAGCCTTAGAACAAGCGCCGCTCTAAAAGCAGATAATGGGACCGAATGTGCAGCTAAACTGAACGCATCGCGATCTCTTTACGCTGATACCTCTCTCTCCCTGCGCCCCAGAGGTAATCCTCCGGGGGACGCTCCATTAGGGTCATGTATTCACTGGCGGGGGGAAAGTGGCAAAGGGGAAAAGGTCAATACTCGGTCATTTATGTGGAAGTAACCACAGGGCTATTCCACCACTGCAGCAGATCTACCCCGGGGCGAGGGAAGGGAGAAGTCTGCAGGGATGTTTCGAGCTCTGGGAGGGACCGGGGTGAAATGTTTTTTGGGGGCACCAGGGTCGAACAACAGTGATTTCTATTAGAACTGTGAAGGTTTATTGGGATCTTAAGCATCTTAAACTGGACAAATTATGCAGAATCAACTTTAATGAGCTTTCCTCATCATTAGTTTACTCAAATTTGTAGTTATCGAGTAAACTTCAGTTATCAAGGATAAGTCAGTTAAGTTAAGTCAGTCAACTTTGAGGGCTTCTTCTAGGTGCTGTTTACAATGAATATACTTATGTTATAGTTCAATATTAAGTGCATGAAAAAAGCACATTATATCTCCTTTAAGAAGGGCCTTCTAATGAGAGTTTACCAATCTGGTACTGATGCAAATGAAAAATATATAAATAAAAACTAAACAAATAAAAATGAAAAAAATGAAACGAACAAACAGGAACGGCAATCATTTGAACAAACAAAATACATAAGATGTTGCTGTAAAGGTCTCTTGGAAGACAAAATAAGGCTAAAAACACGTCACTCCACAATGTCCCATATTAACTTCGCAGACATAGACTGGCCCATGAGAAACAGCTTGAGCACGACTTATTACGGTAAACACAATAGCCTTTGGCCATCGCAAGAATTCCACTGCATCCAATCTGGCCCAGTCCACGGGTCAAGCACACAGCCTCACGATAACACATCTGCTTCCATGGTTAACATATTCATAATCATTTTCATAAACATTACACAGAGGAAAGGCTTTCCAATAGCCCCCAAACAATTCACAGGATTTCACATAATTACTGAAGCGATGGATGTGTGCGGCACAAAGAGCAAATAAGCACTCCAGGCAGGACATGGAGGGAAATTATGCATGTTTACCTATGGATTTATTATATATTTGATCATATATTTCGTTCATAAATTGTGCGACTTTTACATTTTCTTGTACATTTATGTTCAAAATCATCCAATAAAAACATTTCCAAGAATGTCATATTTACAACAACATAGTTCCCTCATCAAAGACATACCTGGAGTAGCATTTAGCTTCAGTCGCACTAGTTTGATGACTCCTGATTAGAAAATCCTCTCCCCTCTGACCATAACAAACACTCGGTTCAGAATCTTCGCATTAACTGAAGTCTTTTGATAACTGACGGAGCTATTCTCATTTTTGTCTGGTATTAGAATGTCTGAAGTTGTAGCTAAAGATCATATTATAATTCATAATGTTTGTTTGTTTATTTTACCAAACACATACAAATACACACCACAAACAGAAAAGACAACAGATATTGTAATAAACCTAGGTCCTACATGTTACCGATGCTCCCTGGCGATCACAACATGTATAAGCCACATAATTAGCTCTCAAACAGGGTTGGTTGAAATGCGTTGGCCTCCCACCTTCTGTAACAAAGGACTTTTAATATATATAGCCCCACAGAGACAAAATGGCTTTAGTTTCCAAAACGACCTACACAAAAATGGCACTGGTTCAGTAAATATGTGCATCCACATGGGGGACTCAAACGCCTGAAACCATCGCGTTACATGTTCCAGGCCTGAGTGTGGCGATGTGATGCTGACACAGAAAGGGAAGAAAATAGAAGAAGAGAAGACAGGGGGCATGGCAGAAAAGTGCAAAATTAGCAGAAATTGTGAATGTACAGCAGGGCTAGTCAATTTAAGTTTCCAGAGGGCCAGAAATGTCGGCGGGTCATGGCCTCTGGGCCAGATGTGGACACACGTCACTACAGTCATTTGAGTCGTACGAAATATCCCCTTCACTATTTGGATAAATTGAGTTAATACTATAAAATAACTACTGATAGATTAGATTTCTGTGAGAAATAACAAAAATTTCTTTGCAAAATTTCCCACCCAGAACTGAACCAGAATTAAACTAGGACTAAGCTAGTACCAACCAGGTCTGAACCAGGACAAACCCTAAATCAAAACAAGTCTAAATCCGAGTTAAACTGGGACTAAACCAGAACCAGAGGTCTAAACAAGTGCTAATCCAGAAATAAATCTGTAAAAAATATTTGTTGTTTTGTTTTATTATTTGGAAGATGGGTCGTGATTAAATCACTTGAAGATGTTGAATAGCCCTGATGAACAGCATGAATCAAAAATCTACAGAAGAGATGAACTTCTGATCTCACAGTAATGGAATGATTATTATTATTATTTATTATTACAGTGTATTTTTATAACACTTTTCCACCTTCAAGGCACTCAAAGCTTCAGTCCAAGCCTAATGGGCTGTGATGCCATCATCTACGCTATAAATCATAAAGAGGCGAAAACAGCATTTTAAAATCTGGTTTCAAAAAGTGTTGTTTACTGACCCATGAAAAGCCGGCTGCATGTCGATCATGCATCCTCATCATTATCATACACACACTGCTCCGAAAAGTCCTGTTTTCACCTACCCCCTATACCCGCCCACATCACTGTACTTTGTTGTGATCCACTGAAAAGTTAAGACTCTGAGTGACACATGTAGAGCTCTAAAATGTCACGTAGCCTCTTTTCAAAAATCAAAACACGTAAATGACAATCTGCTGCTTGTTACGGTGAAATGTCACTAGAAGACTTAGAAGGCTTATCAGAATTGTAGTATTACACAGGAAATGAATTAACCTGTTTCTATGTTTTTAAGCCGTTTTAGATCAATATTGTAGTTTACAATATGCAAAATGTAAAATGAGGAGCTACTTTAATATTATAGTACAATACAAAGCACCTGGAAAAAAGCACAATATGTCTCCTTTAATCTCTCTACATCAGTATTTTGTTTTTCATTTTTTGGGTATGACACAATTCAAACCTCTGTCACGTTCACCTCTAAAATGCGACATTATTATTATTATTATTTTTTTTTTTTCATATCAGTATACATTTCCATAACTACTTTCTACCCTTTGAGATCTGATGGCGTTTTCAAAGTGTTCATAACAATTCTTTTGAGATGTGCATCTACTATGAAGCCAGCGACCTTTTAACCCCCGGCGCATTGTTCGGTAAAAGCTGTCCTGTTTGTCTAGACTTAAAAGGTGACAGTCCTTTTATAAAATATTGATCTGAAACTTGAGGGTACGTTTGACCGCCACCTCAAATCAATTACAGTGCTCGCAATAAAATATTTCTCCTGGCAGAAATGGAGTTGGGCCGATACCAAAGCAACATTGGGCTTTATCTCTTTCTTCCCCTCTCTCCATTTTCTCTTTTTGTGTGTGGCTTCTAAGTTTTATTCCACTCCCGCTGCCCTTTTGTTGATCCAAGAGAAACAAATGTTTGACTTTCCTGCCTTGACCGTTTTAAAGTAGAAATAACGAAAGCTAAGCCCATAATAGATACACCAGTGATTCTCAAAATGTCAGGTCTTAAAGAGGACTATACCAGGTCTATATCAAAACTAAACAAATTAGTCACGAATTCTTGTGGTTCTAAAACAGTGGTGCATGTTCAACTGGTGGCACAATTCGTTTTTTGCTTTGAAGGACACATATTATGCATGATTTGTATTGTTATTGACCTTTAAACATGCTCTTGAGTACTTTACTTTAGCATCTTGTGATTTAGAACTTAAAATACTATATAGGCTACATGCAAAACCACACATTACTTTCTATAATGTTGGCCGTTCCCTCATTAGGATTTGGTGTTGGCACTGCATCTACTGGCAGCAGAGGACATTACCATGAGGAAATAAACAAAAGCTAGCTTGACCCGGCAGTAATGTAAGCATGCAGTTGTAATAATCGTGGTTTGAGGCAGAAATGCTCAGAACTAATCCGGTGATGATTTATGGACTTCAAAACAACACAGGAGATGTCGGAGCTCTACCTTTGACTTGGTTTTGTGAGGCTCGGAGCAGAAGGACCTCATAAACAAGATACATGAAACAAGTGCGAATGAAAATAACTATAACTCCAGGTATGTTTTTGATAATAATGTAAGAACATGGTTAAAAGCAAAACATTTAAATAAAATAAATAACTTTTCTTTAATAACAAATACAAATCAAAAGAGTAAGGGCAGCTTATTATGAGCATTAAATAATTTTGTGTTGAACTCTTAATTTGTTTTATATTTTATCGTATTACAATCTCCTCTTGCTTTCATTAAACATTTAATAAAAAACATATTAGAAATAATAACATGTAATATGTATAATGGTTACACAATTTTGTAACTGTCCGGGATGTACGTTTTGAGTTTTTTCTTCAACCGTCAGTTGGAACCCCTTTTGGTTAATATTCGGATAAAGGTTTACGTTAAATGCATTTTTGTTGTTTTCTTTCTGTATGAATCAAATTATGATTATGATTATCATTATGAGAGTAAACGCAGAGCAGCGCTGGGCACAATTCGATGGAATGAAAGCCTCTACAAACACTGTTTTGATGCTCTTTTTAATGATTACCAATAAAGCACTCTTTATTTAAGCGTCTCTTCCCTTTAGTTGTGCAGGTAAAAGGTTGTTAGTTTCTTATCTGAGACAAAAAGCTGAATAATTCAGTCTATTTTCTCCACCAACATGAAATCCAAGTTAAATAAACCATGTATGATTCAAACTAGTCCATAAATACTGCAGTATCCCTCAGGTTTGTGCAACCTTTATGAGCTAAATTCACTATTTTGGAGTGTTTTGTGTATTACAAGTGAACTGACTCACAAGGCAAATGAAACTGCCACTTAACCGGGCAAAATGTCATTGGGTTAAGCATTTAGTGACAGTCCATCTGTTTACCATGAACATCCCTAAACTGTCCAATCCTAAAGGATATTTCTTTAACCATTAGCATTAAATTTTTCTATGCTGGCACACTTGCAGGACATCAAAATTGCACATTCTTTTTTATAAATGTGTATACATTTTATTTTTTTCCTTTTATTTAAAATATTTTAACACAAGACAAAGAACATGACACAAAGGAAAAATAAAACAAAACCATTACATCCATTAAGCAAAACAGAAATTATGCCACAGCAAATGAGTAATTTTTCCAAAAGCAATTTTTGTCGATTTGTCTAATATCAATTATCCAAACTCGCACATTCAAAAACTTCGTTCTAAAACTGTGCTTAGCAAAAGACATAATTGTGCACTGTAAAGTTGCATGTTGGAGGAAGAAAAAACATAGAATGTAATTTCAATTGAAAGTACAGAGATACACCTCATGCTATAATGTCATCTGGAGACAAGCCGGAGGGTCCTCCACCTGCTTGTCTCCATGGAGCAGAAAACTTAGTGCACTTTGTAATTACACAGTCATCCTATTCCTGTGATGTAATCTCCTTTAAACATCTCTTGTTTACCATCCTCTACTCTATTTACTCAGTGATGAAGCACCTTCACATCTCGTTCAGGGAGAGGTGGGTGTGTGCGCGGAGATGAACGCACTCCAGCGAGCTCTCCACCCCTTCATCTAACCATCCAATTCAGCGGAAGGGTCCTTGTGCTTGGAGGAATACGCCTGTCAACTACCCGCTACAGCTACACGCCGGGCCGCTAACGGAACAGGCAGCTAGCAGACAATCACGGAGAGAAGCCTAGCGCGTCCATTAGCCCTGTCAGTTAGCCAGCGCCTTGATTAATTGCAAGCTGCACAGTGGCAAATTAAGGCCAGTCCCACGCCCACCCCACTCCAATAATTAGGTAAGAATAGATTGCCACAGTGGAGCGTGATCGAAAGTGTTTAGCTCGACTCGTATGTTATAAACGGTTGGGAATGTAGGCTGCAACGCGGTTTGAATTATGTGGGATATTTATGGGTGAACGCGCTGCCTTGTTCACGTGCTCAGGGGCCTATATTGGGTCATTATGGGGAGGTTATTAGAGAAGCATGTGGTGTCAGAGTTGTGATTTCTTGTTAGCTTACTGGGAATGGCAATCTTAAAGGAGATTTATTATGTAATGTCAGCTTACTCGGAGTCAGGGATGTCACAGTGTCAAATTTTTTGTGTTATGATTATTGAGAGGAAAAACAACATCGATCTTGGAATTGAATTAAAAAGACTTTTCCTTTCCTATTAATAATTACAATTACTGGTAATCAAATAATCTTGACATCTCTACTCAGGGTTGTATTTTGATTGATTCCTGCATGCTTTAGTAAGCCTGTATTGGCCTGCTTTTGAGCTTTAAGTGCCCAGAAAAGTTCAGTTCTCACCTATCCCCTATCCCCTCCCCTTTGTTGCAAAAAAAAATTGATTCCTCTCAGCTGGACGAAAGTTTTAACTCTTTGCCTGCCAAAGGCGTGATTCTCCGTCCTAAGGACTTATCATGTGACGGGGGGAACTATAAACGAGCTGGAAGTTGAATCCAACACGGTGGTGCAATGTTCTCTATGGCCTGTGCTCATTGTGCGCATGATGCCAAAAAAGTATTTTTATTCCACATTACTTCCTCAATGATGGGCTAGCGCCTCCCACCGAGTGACGATGGAGACATGCACTGCATGTGCATCCCTGACCAATCAGAGCGAGGCCGGCCAAAGCGGGGGCAGCACGGTGGGAGAGCAGGGCTAGAGGGGCTAGGGTGGAGAAAGTGCAGAATGAGAGCAAGATGAGCGCGAAGCTAGGCTAAACCTAACTTGAGTGTTTTGAGCATTTAAAAAAAATTGTTAAAAGCTCATGTTGTAAAAATAGAAAGGAATCCTTTCAAAATCCGAATTCGAACATGAGCAGTTTGTTTCCTCAAAAAAAGCACTGATGCCCTATAGGACATGTCTTTCTGAGCCCAGATGCTGCAGTACCGCGGTGCGGCCACTACTCAGTCTAACACACAGACAGATGATTCTTTTTCAGATAATTTAATTATCAAACAAAGCTATAGATGCTGTAACACTGGAGTCTATAGGACCCTGGGGACCCCCTGTCTGTGTGATGTCATCCTGATCACTTTCTGTACGCTTCGCACACATGCTGCAGCAATACTAACTTTTCAAATGGACCTCCAGCAAAACTAAAATGTTACCGTTTTCATATTTCATATTTTAAAGAAGGAAAAGTCTGATACGTACTGGAGTTTGGGGAGGAGGAGTTGGTGTTTCACAGAACACAGAGACGATTACTTGCAAGAGAGTGGGAAGAGTTATTCTCCCGTGGCCCAGAGAGTAGTAAAACTAATTTATATCTTCATGCATGTACCGCTACAAATTGTGGATCCTAAAAGAGAGAATTTATGAGGTGCGTTGTTATCTGAAAATAGACAATAGTCATCTTTTCTCTGCTGTAGAAAAATATTCAGTTGTAGTCAATGGAACACTCCTGGACGAATGAGGGATTACACCGACACTTTTCTCTGCTCTTTATACAATGTAGACCTCATATTATAATCCTAAAGGCCTTATTTCAATGCCTTTGCACATATTCATTCAGCAAAATTAAAAACAAACAAAAAACCTAACTGGCAAAAGTTTGTTCTCCGAAACAGCAAGTTTTCAAATGCCTATAGAAAGAAACAGATTAATGAACAAAAACAAAGATATTTTCACTGAAAGTGGCAACATGGATCTTACTTTTGCTGTTCAACAAACCTGCAGCACAAAGATTTCTGTGAAGATTGTTGCCTTCTCATCAGTCCTCAATAATCAGGGGGTAGTCTACTATTATAAAAGCTGTGCAACGTACAATTCATGCATGTAAAAAATTGGTATGTGCGGGGGCGGAGTGCGAGAACTACCGCTCCACATAGCTTTTGGTAAATGCTCTGTACAGACCTCCTGCAGATCATAACGTTGCGCGCTGCTGCTGCTGCCGCTGCCGCTGCTCCACAAATGTCCGCCCTCTCAGACTGTTCATAAATACAGTCCACGTGCTGCATGTGCCCGACAGCCTCATGTGTTCTGTTACAGCTAATTCCAAGGCATATTCATCATCGCTGACAGCTTTTGCCCATACAAGCCTGCAGCCCTGCGACCGGTGTACTCTAGGCCCACGTTCTGGTCCATAACCACGCTGCAGTTGAGTATGACAGATACGTGGCTTTTTGTTGAAGCCAATAACCGATATTTGCCGATGCCGATATTTTTACTTTAAATCCGGAGGAAATCTACTTTAGATCACTATAAAAATAATAACTAAATTAATTGATCTTGGATATGAAACAAAATAAACATGTCTCAAACAAATAGATATTATTGATAATACATATACTGAATTTTTAAAATACATTGTGTATATTTTAGTTTATCTATTGAATCATTAGATCCAAGGTTAAATTATTTTAACACAATTATGATCAATATTGCAATACTTTCTTTATTATTATTATTTTATCTGATCAAACAAAATTACTGGTTTTGCCCTTCACTAAAATGAACTCAGACATTGTTGCAATAGTTTATTCACTATTTAAACATAGAGAAAGTATAATTAAAGAAGATAACAATTATTTATGAACGTCAAAAATACTTTTGGTTTTGTTAACCTCTTATAATTCCGTCCTGTTCGTACAAACCTGGACATTTTCTGCCTTTATTTCATTTTGTCCAGCATCTGACTTCTCCTGGGAAGGCAAGTGCAATGTTAATATATATTTTATTTTCATTGTTTAGTGAAACTATATCCTGACTGTCTGTGAACCTTGAAATGCTTTTTCTACATTTTTCTATCTGAATTGGACTCCTCATTTGCCAGGGCAGTCTCTATAGTTTTATCCAATCTCTGTGGTTAGACCCAGAGGACTTTGTGGACGCAGTTCCGGTACATTCTAACACGGAGCTGGAGGTTGCATCAGTGAAGGTATCTGCCCTGGTCAGTCCCCTGGCAGTGTGATGATCTCTAAGGCTGATTCAAGAACACATTCTCGTTCTTTCTGTAACTGCTCAGGGAAATA
This sequence comes from Chaenogobius annularis, assembly GCA_015082035.1. Classification (NCBI taxonomy): domain Eukaryota; kingdom Metazoa; phylum Chordata; class Actinopteri; order Gobiiformes; family Gobiidae; genus Chaenogobius; species Chaenogobius annularis. The sequence continues at coordinate 1,183,057 of BJKM01000133.1, read as the reverse complement.
TATGGTTCACACGCACTGGTAATACATATTTATAATGTGCTGTAGTAAACATAGAGCATTGATCGAGTCCATTTGATATTCATGCTTTACAGACAGAGGTCATTGCTATGGCATACAACTGTATGCAATTTAAAGCGGGAACGGGAAAACAATTCACTTTATAAAAAGAAAAGAAAAACTAATAAAGACAAAGTAATGAACTTATTATTTTTGAATTAAGAATGAGACTTTATTAGGACTAAAGGTACTTATGTTATAATGTGGAGCTTTAAACCATGTTTGAATGTTTTCTTCTCATCATAATTGTAATTGGAGTGCGCATGATTATCGCATGTTTTCCTTGGATAATCACTCCACCTCCCACTCCAGAGCTCAGAACGTCTGCCTGCTTGCTCCTGGTGGGTTTCAATCTGTTTTTCTAAGTTGTGTTGACAGAAGTACCAGGCTATGGTGTAGAAGAGAAAGTGACACTTTATAATGACGACACTTTAATTAGCCTTGATAAAGCACAATGAACAAATACTTCATTCATAATAAACAAATAGTTTATTAGGAACGATTCAGGATTACACTTATGGGAGGGGTTATGGTATTAAGTACTTACGAAGTCTGAATCATCCTTATGAAACTATTTGTTCATTATAAATTAAGTCTTTCTTCATGCTTTATTAAAAAGACACTGTGTATCTCTCTGGAGATGGAAAGTCACATGCATGATTCTGTGGAAATTAATAGACAGTTAAACCATACTTCGGAACATTCATTATCGAGATACGTTTAAAACACAAAAAACATTTACAAGCAGGAGGAGGTTCCTTCAGGCCATAAGAGTCCATTTTGGGGAGCTGCATTTCTGCAGAAAGGTAAGTTACAGAAAGTAGAATAAAAAGCTCCCAAAATACACAATATAGGCACTTCAAATACATAATAAATGAACAATGTTCGTAGAGGATGCAAGAACCCCTGATGAAAATGTAAATGTAAAATGTCAATTTTATTGACCTTGTGAGGAAATTCGTTCTCTGAATGTGTCACATTCTTCAATACTGCTGGGACAACCTGTCAGCAGCAGTGGGATCCATCTGCAGATTCTGAGCTTGGCTTGGTCAGGACTACTTTAGCTGGAGGATTTTACCTGTGGTGCATGTTTTGAGTTGATGAGGGAAATGGGAGTGCTCACTGCGGAAAGGAGCAGGAGCAGATGAACCAAACCACAGCTGCTAGTGTAGCCCATGGGATTCAGTTTTTTACTTATATATTTTCTTCCAAAAATAAGTTGCAGTTGGAAAGTCTTAAGTGATTTTCGTTGGGTCTAGCATGCTTAAAAAGACATGCTAAAGGCCATATGAGTATCTCCCCACTCTGGCCTTTGGATTCCGTTGAAGAGCCTGTTAGCTTCAGGGACCACATGTTCTTTTATGCACTCGTCCTACAGGGAAGACTATAGGTTTATTCTCCTCACATCACCTCTGCGAAGTCCATTAAAAACCACCAGCCTCCATTTCTTAAACTGCCATCTCTGCAACAAATGGGCCGTGTGCAGCTACAATAAAAACGCACCAAGTAGGAATCAATGTGGATAATAAAATATAGGATGTACGGAATGCCTCGGAATGAGACCACAGTGCGCAGTAATGTATGTCTGTATTCTGTGCGCAGCTTCTCAAAAGGCCAATAGCGATCCAATTGGTGGAATAAACTGGGCGTGCTCTTATTCACAGGGAGGGTTTACAGTGTATGTGCAGGCTCTGGGAGACTTGTAAAGAGACATGTTGGTTGTTGGAATGATTACTCCATATTTAATGGGACAATGAATGAATGAATGAATGAATGAAACCAAGGGTAGTTTTATTGGAAGAGTGACATATTACATTTACAGATCAAATAGCATGCTAAATTTACCTTTTTGAGCTTTTTAACCATGTTATATAATTAAAAACATACCTTAAGTATTTAGCTTCATTCCGTTTATGAGTTCGTCTTCGCTGAGCGCAAACAAATCATTTGAATTTCACCTGGATTGTTGCGTCACAGGTTAAAATCCAGACTTCTCCTGCGCAGTTTTTTTATACTGTACATAAACCATCATCAAACTGGATCTGCAGATCAACTGTGTTCACGACAACAGCATTGCTCTATTAGCATAGCAGTCACGTTGCCTAAGGGCTTGATTTATTTATTTTGTCTTTGTTCAATCTGATTGTTGACAGCAAAGGACGGTCCATAGCCTGAATACTTCATTAGAAATGGAGGTGTAGTTTGCATACTGTGTTTTCCAAATGTAGACATTATTTTAAGTTAGAAAATGTAAAATAGTAATTCCAAATTGAACAAAAACAAATTTAAGAGCTGTTTAAAAGTCAAATAAAGCCACAAGAGTGTATTATATGTGATTTTAAAGGGAATCAACTGCATGTGGAAGTCACTGAAGAAAAAAAAATGAAAGAGACGAAGTTGGCTGAATCAGGACTTCCTGGATTAGCCTATTGTGTACTAGAAGTAATCTGTTTTTTTTAGGGTCTTAGTACACAAAACAAAATTCCTGAATCCAATACAACTGAAAAAATCTGAGCAGAAACCATCTAATTATGCTATTTTACATGATATCGTCCTAGGTGCACTTTTTATGCTGAGGATTTTGAAATCTTTTGTGATTTTAAGACATTAACATATTGCAAACATAAGAACATTTTGAAACAATTCTCACAGTCTTGTCATGTAGAACCACGACACCATACGCTTAACAATGGCGATTCTAACGATTGTAACTCTAATGAGCCCCCCACGTAAGCAATTGAGGATTAGATACGAATAAACTGCACCTTCAAGTGTCAAGCTGGTCAAGATTAATATTGTGAAAGTTTTAGGTCAATAGAAACAAACACACACAAGGCAAACCCATCCAGACATGAAGAGAACATGCAAACTCCACACATAAAAACCCCATATGTTCTGGAAATTCAACCTGGGTCCTCCCTGTAGCGAGGCCAGAGGTCTAACCACTTCGCCATCGTGCTTACATGTCTTCACACAAAGGACTTCCCTTGAGCTTCAACGAGAACGCCTTTTGACTGTCCTCTTCAGAGACATTAGCAGGAGACCTTTGCCCGTGGTGATCAGACCGGGGTCATGAGCCACCCCTCTAACAGAGACAGGGGTCAAAATGACTCACTGCTGGTCTGTGGGGATAAAGAGCTCATACAAGGTCAATAATGGGGTCAGCGGAGTTCCTTCAACGCTGAGTCCCAATGGAACTGGGGGTGCAGTCTGCTTGGCTACTGCAGGTCTACCATATAGTTTATTAGCAGGATATGTTGACTTGGTCTTTTCATACACAACCAGGTGAGTTTATTTGATTTCCCATACAATTTCATCAGGTTACTTTACTTTTTAATAAAATTGTACTTCTCTGAGACGCCATACTTTTACCCCTACTTGATTATGTAATACATCTGGCAGTGTAACAGTACTCTTACTTGAATAAACATGCTGGTTCCTTGTCCCACAGTGAGGTAGTCTGCATGTGACACTTTATGTTCTAAAGCCTATGTGCATATTTGATTGCACATTCCCATAGAGCTTTTATGCAGCTTTGATTGAACTTTCTCTAAGGCCCATATACTGTTTTGATTGCGCATTCCTTAAGCCAATGTGCACTTTTGATCGCATATTCCCAAAACAATATGTGCACTTTTGATTGCACATTCCCTAAAGGGGTGTTCACTCTGCGGCGTCCAAATTCGCACAAGTTGGACGAATGTACATTTGAAGATGGAAGCTTGCCCGTCCCAAAAATAAGCTCTCCAGCAGACACGTGTCCGAGGCGTCCAGCGCACATATGCGGTGGAGGAGTTGTTGTGTTTCCAGGTTGAGCGAGTGGCTTTTTATGTATTTCCTAAAATGGAGGCGATCGGCCCGGAGGCTTGTCTGGGTCCACCCGATACTTCAGAGGTGAGCTGAGTTTAGTCAATATCATCATTTGCTCCAATAGCTGCGTCTGGATGATTTTCTTTACCGGTGCTGGGTTTGTTTTGGTCTTTCTTCCGTACAGTGAAATGTTTAGGTACATCACTGGAGCGTAATATCTGACTGGTTGCTGCGCTACGCTGGCTGCAGAAATGTTCAGCTTTGGCCAACTTTACTGTTGCTCAAAATGCAGGATTCGCGCCGAAAAAACGACGGACGCCCACGACGCCTGTCCACTTAGACTTTGACCGTAGACTGGACGCTTTGACACCTGGGTCGGAATGCCCATTAAAGCCTATGTGAAGTTTTGGTTGCACATTACTTAATCTTATGTTCTCCCTAAAATTGAGCTGTACGGTAGCATTGGGAAGAGAGACAGTCAATTCCAATATCTTTGTATGGAAGCTAACTCTGACAGAACTATTCTATTTTAGTCAACTGTCTTGGTCAATCGCATCTTTGAAACAGATTTTCTAATATATTTTTTTCATTTGCACTGCTTTACGACATTCCACAGTGCATGACTCAGTCGACAATAACTGTGCGAACATTCTGGAACACACACACGGCTGCCAGTATTATGTTTTCCACCGCGGCACAAGAAAACAAACACAATATCTATTCTATATGATTCAGCTGGAGAGAATATTGTCCCGCAAAATGGTTAGGTATAAAATATTCAATGGAGAGCACAGACCTTAAGCAAACTTGGCAGGAAGAACTATGACGCGGAGATCAGGTTATTGAGCTGGGACTGCCGATGTCACCTTCTCATAAAACAACAAGCTGTTTGCCATTTCCGAACGTAAACACGGAATGAAGGTGGTCAAAAGGTTGAGCAAATGGATTTCAAAGTCCCCAAGATGTTAGCGTGTTATTTCAGTTTTATCCAATAGATACCAACTGGCGGATGGTAAACTTTATTGAAACTTCAGTGACGTTCAAAGGTGGCTCTTCCATCTCCTACACAGAAGATAAACTTTTGTGTACATTTGTATTAGCTTGTGATAAAGGCATGACTGCTACACATAGGAATCAAATCAAGTTAAAATGTACGTAATTGACATTTTGATCTTAATTTGAGTAGATTTTATTTTATTTAAGTGGGCAGAAGCATAAATTGTTTGTTTGTATTGTGATTTTACTGCACTTTCCATAACACTGTGTATGAATAGCGCGCTACAATTAAACCTTGCTTCACTCCATACTCAGTGGTGCTAAGCTAACGTCTTGACGGTGAACAAAATATTTTTAGTTTTATTTTAAGAGCAACAAGGTATTTATTTCAAGTGAAATATTACTTTTTCTATCGGGTACTTTAATGAACTTTTTATGAATGGAATGTTTTTCTCTATTTTAATTTTAAAGACATTTTACCTCTGTAAATGTGCGTCAGAGTGTCTCCCACACACTCTAGCAGTAGTATCTAACAACAGTATATAGTTCACAAAGGAATGGGCCTCCTTCTTCTTTACTCCAGGGACATCTATAATCTAAGCTCAGTGTTGGTCAGATACGGCTGTGCTAACACACGCAGCTGGACAACACATGTATTTTAAAGACAGTTTCATTGAAGACAAACGGGGAATGACACACTGCTGGGAGCAGATCAGAAAAGTATTCTGATGTTATGTATCATGGATCTTTTTCCTCAATATTGATACATGATACATAGATATTTGCTTGCATTGCTTTGAAACCAACAAAACATGTTCACTCTTTACTATCCTGACCGTGCTCTGTGGCAGTATACATCCGTATATTCCCCAGAACCACTAATGATCATAATCCTATTTCACACAACTGTCTGTGTACTAGTTTTTCACTGTTGCCTATACATAGATAGTATTAAGTGTGAATTAAAAGTGTTGTTGTGGTGCTATCCAGGGATGCACATATTAATATAATATAATCACATTTGTATGTAAAACAGAAAAATTAAGACGTGCCATGACAAGTGCGATTCCCTCCACTAATGAGGTTCTGATCTTATCATAGTTTTAAAGTAATAATCTAACAAATATAGCATGGTGGGAAAAAGTAACACCAAATTATAGGTAACAATATTTTACTATTCAACATCAGGCCCTGGGGCCAAATCAGGCCCTTCAAGTGATTTAATCCGGCCAACAATCCAGCTTCCAAATATGAAAACAAAACCAAAAATATTGTTTACTGGTTTAATTCTGGGTTAGCACTAGTTTAGATCTAGTTTGGTCTTTGCTTAGTCCCTGTTTAAAGAAAACAAAACCAAAAATATTGTTTTCTGGTTTAATTCTGGGTTAGCACTAGTTTAGATCTAGTTTGGTCTTTGCTTAGTCCCTGTTTAAAGAAAACAAAACAAAAAATATTGTTTACTGGTTTGATTCAGAGTTAGTCCTGCTTCAGACCTGGTTGGTACTAGTTCTAGTTTAATTCTTGTTCAGTGCAATTTTGCCAAGCATTGTTTGTTATTTCTCACAAAAATCTAATATATCAGTAATTATTTTATTGTATTAACTCAATTTATTGAAACAGTGTTGGGGATATTTGGTGTGACCCAAATTACAGTAGTTACAGTGGCGTGTTGTGCACCTCCGGCTCAGAGGCCTTGGTCCTCCCAAAAATCTGGCCTTTAAGTTAGATAGCCCTGGTCTATATAACTAATGGCATGGACTGTTCTTTTTCTGAACTGTGTTGACATTCTCTAGGAGTTGCCAAATACTAATAATGATAAGGACTTCAATGTATAAAGCATTTTTCTAGACACTCGAAAACACTTTACAGTATGTTGTATTATTCCTTCACTAACTTGCAGCTTCCCTGGGGTAGGCAATGGAAGTGAGGCTGCCAAACTGCACCATCAGCCCTGCAATAACCGATAATGTAATAATGGCCAATAACTTGGGGGAGCCAATAGCGTAATAAGTTCATGTTGATTATATAATAAGTGAATATGTTATTGGCCGTTATTACGTTACAGGTTGCTTCAAGCACCTCCAACCACCATCACCAATCACTCGCATTCATATGTACAGTATAAATAAGGTGTATAAGTATGCACTGGTCTGAGATGGAATTAAACATTTTGGGTGGTGAACAAAAGCTCTAAACATTCAGCTACTACCACCCAGGTGTTATTTCAAATGATATGCAGATCTGTCTTGTCGTTATTTTTGTCTAAATGCTTTATGTTTTTATGTTGTCTGTCTTGTATACATTTGACTCATGCTACACGATGTATTGGAAGTATGTATAGTAGTTGAAAGGACAGCTGTAACCATTCTTTGTCTGCCATCACCAAAAGCACCTGGTAACCACCTCTCAGCTCTGCAAGCCAATTCCGTCCCAGCTCCAGCACCTCCATCTTCTCCCCTACTACTCCTAACTCCGACATTTCAATTTCCTCAATGTGCTGTGCGGTCTAACCTACTTCGCAGTGCTTCCTCAGACAACCAACAGAGAGCAGGAGACATAAAGCCAGAAAAAAAAAAAATACTTTGCTTCTTTCAGTTTTTCTCTCCCCGAGGTGCCAAAATGCAGATGGTGATGTGAATCTGTGGTTCAGATCCTCGCCCAGTGCACTACAATGACTGCACACGGACTACCAAGTGAGAAGAACTTCCTCTCATGTGTCAAGGGGATTTAAGTCAGGCCCAGGTAATTCAAATCATACACTGACTCATACATAGTGAACAGCAGCGGGGAGTGTGTGAATCCTGCCGGCAACGCCAATTTGTGCGCATTGAAATGGATGTCCGACTGCCGTGAATTTAATTAAAGGGAGTTTTGAAGTGGAGTTATAAGGTGCAGTTATAGATAATTACTGTGTTAGCTGAAGGTGATTTAAGCAAGTGCTCTGTTGGGTTTAGGGAGAGCACCGCAGGAGTACAGGGAGACAATAAAGGGAGAGGGGAGTAATCCAAAAGTCTTCATTCTATATTCTAATTTTGAAATTGAAAACTTTGTAATTTATTGTCAGCAGTATCACTTAACAAATCAGCCTTCATCATTATTATAAAATATATATAGTCCTTGATGTATTTTATGCATTTGACTGCATTGCATATTTCACCTCCTGGGACAGTCCATGTTTCTAACCTCTGCAGCAAAGGTGTCGTCCTTTGTTAACACTAATTCAGCCCTGGTATAGATATGATTTAGCTCTAGTTCAGACTTGAAATAGTTCTGTTTTAGAAATGGTTTAGATCTGGTGGTACTCAGAAAGTCAAATATTTTATTTGGGTGGTTGGTAACCCCTAATTTATGGCATTCAATAGAGATTGGATCATATGTAAAAATAAGTGTGTGTTTTACAATTAACGCTCGTGCTCAAAGCCCCTTTACACTATTCCCCGGATTTGGGGTCTAATGCAGATGTCTAATTGACATGTGCTCATCGCAGGATCCGTCATTGTAAGTGATTGTGTTGACAGGAGCGGTCGAAACTGTCTGACAGCTGGCAGACCGTTTTGACGGAAGCCAATCAGAGCTGTGGTAATCGTCCTGGGACAACTTCCCAACAAGAGGGAAGACATTTGTAAGTCCACATTTTGCTCCAAACAGGCAACATTTCGGACATTCTATGATTTAAAGATTCCGTACCAGGTTTAAAAATGTCAAAAACAGTTGGAGAAACAATGGACGCCAATAGTAATAATAATATAATAATAATAAGAGGTTATCATCCTATATTATATTATATTATTATTGTTTGTTATGTTATTATTATTGATTTGACAGCGTATTTATATAGTGCTTTTCACCTTCAAGACACTCAAAGCGCTTTACTAGGCAATGTGTGGTAAAGTGTCTGCCTAAAGACTACAACAATATTTCCTCTAGCATCCACCTGTGGCACCTGGTGTTCCAGAGGTCTTCCCATCCAAGTACATCCAATTTTGGGACTTGTCCTGTTCAGAAACATTGTCTGAGATTACCAAAAAAAACAGAAACAAAAGTGTAGTTTTCCCATATTTGTATTAACATTTTATACAGATTTAAAGTATTATTTTATCGAAATTTTTATTATTCCACCTGTGGGCAGGCCTTTCACGGAGTAGGATATAAACCTGAGTTCTCCACAGATTGAGAATGACTCTTGGATGAGAGTAAAAACGTTTTGTTTTTTCTAAAACAGAGTCAGATTCCAACTGAATCTTTTTCTACAATTCTTCCACTTCTCTTTCTAATCTGTGTTTCTGTACCTAATCTGTGTTGCAACTCTGGAATTTCCCTTATTTTATCAAACTGTTTTCAGTATTTGCATCCACTAGACATCAGAAGTATGTATATGAGTCTCAAACTCCTGCAATGAAACAATAAATGTATGCTTTGTAATATATGTGGCAGCAGGGAAAAAGGCCATAGCAATGGATGACACAAACTGAATAAACAATCAAAGAATGGACACAAATAATAACTGACATTAGAAAGATTGAAATTACATTAGACAAATTTAAAATAAATACATTTTACATTTTGCAGCACTGTTTGCAGCACCCCAATTATTCGCTACTATGAGTTTACCATCATGATAGCAGCATTAGCATGCTCACAGTGCACTTCCTGCTTCACAAACAATACTCTGCAGCCCGCATTATCACCAGGACGCCCTCCGCCATCACATCACCCCCATCCTTCAACAACTTCACTGGCTCCCCATAAAACAACGGATTCACTTCAAATTATTCCAAATACTTTCAAAGCTATCCATAACCTGGCTCCACCGTACATCTCTGACCTCCTCCACATCTCCATCCCTCTCGCTCCCTCAGGTCCTCCTCCTCTCTCCAGCTCTCTGTCCCCTCTTTCCGTCTTATTTCAATGGGGGCAGAGCCTTCAGCCGCTCTGCTCCCTCCGCTCTGGAACTCTCTCCCTCCTGACCTCCGCAACATAGACACCCTTCCACTTTTCAAATCCAGACTCAAAACTCACCTGTTCAGACAATCCTACACCACATAACTCAGTTTACTCCTAACTACCATCTCATCCAGTCCCTGTTCATGCTGGGTTTTATTCTGTGCGTTTATCCTCTTGGACAGTGTCCTTGGGTGTTCTGAAAGGCGCTTTTAAATAAAATGTAAAATGTATTAATATAACGCTCTATATTTGGATGCAGGCAATAGACGCTCAACCCTTTTCGCGCTTGGACAATGCAGTTGATAGGTGAAATATGACATGCAAATGTACAAAAACCAAGATAAAACATGTTCAGTCCGAGAAATTTGGAGCTGTAAATTGAGTAGAAAACCCATGTCACACACTATTTTCCCATCATTTTTCACGCCCTCCTCTCCTCCATCTCCGTGACAACTTGAAAAAATATCTATTTTTTTTCTCCCATTTGCCAGAAGCTATGAAACATTTATCCACCACTGACACATCTCCCCAGAGTAGCGGCTGTAATTGTCCTTCCCGGGCTCCTGTAGCGCCTCTGCTCTGTGCTGCATGTCCTCCTACACTGGCACAATTAACAGCAAAGGGCACCTTCAGAACAACTCTAAGACCAATGTATAGTGACTGGCAATCTCTGCTTAAGCATTTCTACTGTATACAAACAGTGACTTGATTGGTATTCCCACAGGACACCATTGTGAAGCTTTGAGGGCAATTTAAATCTGTGTAACATCAATCAAAGTCCTCTAAGGTAAATACTACCGATTTTAAGGAGATAAAGGTGCGATATGTATGTTTTCTGGTGGAGGGTCCGTCACCTGCTTGTCACATGAAAATACCATTGCGTTGCTGGGAATTTTGGTATAATCCATTTGCTGACAACACTCGACCACACGTGAACAACACCAGAACCTGGTTAGAAAACGTTACCATGTGTGGCCCTGTTAAGCGTACATACATCTAAATCTTAAAATATGCTGGACAATAATGCAAATCAATTTGTAGCAGGCCAGGACAATTTGACAATGACATTTTTGCTTTGTTTTACCAAGCGCTACAGATCCTGCATACATCAGTGAACTAGAAAGTGGAGCTGGAAGTTAGATATTGATTCTTAATAGTTTTTGCCAAATGTAACAAACCTTTGCTTTGCCTGCGCTGGCGACAAACTGCTGCCTCATTAAAATGAATGGGATAGACGTTTACACAAGTGCTCAACTGTTCAAACATGTCAGTCCTGGAAGCGTCTGCCCAGGGGTTTCAGAATGATTGAATGAAATGAAATTAGAACTGTGGTGATTAAGAAAAAAAAAGGAATCTTTTGGATGGGAAAAAGTCCTCTAAATGTTGCATATAACAGGAAGCTGAAACCGATAAAGTACTTGTGTTTGTATTGAAACTTTGGTTTGGTGGAGTCAACGGCTTGTCTCTATAAAACAAACAGGACACATCTTTGCATACTCATTTAAGACTGTAAACTAGACAATTTCATGTCACCGTAACTCAGCCAGACATTGACAACTGTTTTGTTTGAACAATATTAATGTCGAGCGGGGGTGTCCGGACTTTTTTCACAGAGGCCCGCATTTTGAAACACAGCAATCATTCAAAATTTTGCATTTTGCGTAGTTTATATGAACCACCGAACCTTTAATAAGGCTTGCAACTTTAATGCTAGGTCTGTATAACCTCAACATTTTTGTTATTTAGGTTATGATGGATATGATATAATAGAATTTATTTGGGGCAATTTAGAATGACGCCTGAGGGTATTTGACATCAGGGCCATAGTTTGACATAGTCTGAAGAGCCCTCGTGTAGAGTTAATTCAGTAAAAAATAAATAGTTTCAATAAATACACTGATACATGAAGTGCAAGTTACATCCAGTAGAAGGAGTAGCAGAAGGTGGCAGAGTGGTTAGCAATCTTCCGCTACAGGAAAATTACAGCTTCAAACTTGAACGATAGGGAAGAAATGATTCTAAAGTATGTTTAAATATAATTCTGGTTACATATTATTATCTCATTAGGTGAAAAGACCGAAATCATCTGGTTAAATAAATATCGAAACACACTAATAGAAATATATATGTTATGATGCAATAGAAAATGTTCTTAATTGTATTTCTGTCCCAGCACTTTATCACCCCCTCAGAGATCTGACACGGCACGCTTTGGGACACATGACACAAGTGCCTGACAAGACCCAGAATATCCCCGCGCACCGGTGTAACAATAAAGTGTCGGTGCTGTCAAACATCACCTCACAGGACCCCTCTCTCTCTCCCCTCGGACCCTCAGCCACCATCACTCCAAATGTCAAGCACCACATCCGCCCGCCCCAACCCCTGCCGCCTCCTGGGAGAGCCGGATTGTCCTCGTACCTGCTGTCTTCAAGCCCCGGCCAAAGCGACTCCTCTCTTCTCTTCTCTCCCACCCGCTTTTAGTGAAAGTAGGACAGTGTCGTTCCCCAGAGACGTTCGCTTCAAGAGCCAGCGGAAGTTTTTCAGCGCGGAGATGGCTCACTCTCACTCTGCGCGGTCATGTTTGTACAATTTGGTGCCTGGATTGAGGTGATAAGATCTAATTATGATTTTCTCATAGTCTGTAGGTTGTGATTTCGATTTAATCACCGGGGCTTGACTGGAACTTTACACAGAGACAACATATTATAATTTATTGACAATACTGCAACTGTAAAATGGCATTGCTCACCTGTGTGTTTTGATGTCCATGTCCTTTACCTTGGGTTTTGAATTATTATCACTAAAATGAGCCCCAATTCAACTCTTTGGAGTACAAATAACAGTCTGCACTCATTGTGAAGATGAGACCCTGTTTTTTTTTTTGCTTCTTTTTTGCTTGATTTAGAACACTAATCATAAGTGCTCACAAGTTCTGTTCAGAGAAAAATTCGATTTTATTTCCCGGCTAGATTTTCTTTGGTTTGTTGGGTTTTGGCAATTTCTCTTTAAAAGCTGAAGCCAATTTGACAGAACATTAGATTTAAGGACTTGTAATAAAGTAAATCCATTTTTAAAAGCCTATTAAATTGTTTTGACTTTTAGAGTCATTTTTATTTGTGAGTTTGGAGAACAAACTGACCCTGATTCATCCCATAATTGTTAATTTGCCTGAAAATAAGAGTGTTACAGCTTTATTTCTATGTTTACCATGTCCCCACAGATTGATAGTGTCCTTTTATCAGATGGTGGTCAAAAAGGAATCATTAAGACAAAATCAGAGGGCCCACTGAAGAACTCTAAGACAATCTTGTCCTTACTCTATTTTCATTGGTTTTATTTTCTGCAATTTGCTAATCCTGTACATAAAATATGGAAAGTTTTTAACTGTTTGTGATTTTTTTTTGGTATTAGACTTATTTGTAATATATTGAAGGAGTTTGAAGTGTGGGGAATGTTTAAGTGTATAACATAACTTGATAGACCTAAAAATGACACTATACCATGAAAAAAAGAATACATTCAAGTTAAAATAATGCTTAGGTGGACTATGGCAGGTCACAAAGGGTTAAGATGTCCACTCTCCAGAGATCAACCTTGTGATGTCATCAGCTGTTAACCAAAGACGTCATTAAAATCATGGATCTATTATAATAACTGGAAAGGGTATTGCTAGCCCAAACATGTCGCTAGCAGCCCCAGTGAAGTGCACATAATTCAGCTGGGAATATGATTGTAGTGCAATCTGTCAGTGTGTCCTTGGGCACTTTGCCTCCAGTGTTGAAGTACACCGGTCTGAATGCGAGTGCGTTATGCTGCGTTCGCACCGCGGCATCACATTGCGCCTGACGCTCCTTGTTGGACGCCTGTGCATCTTGAAGACAGACGCTTCAAACGTGTGTTCTGGACACCCTGGACACACAGCTGATAAATTAACTGACTGTTCAAGGCGTCACATTTGCGACACATCGAGGCACATTTGCGACCGAGGAGTTTTTGTTGTGTTTCCCGGTGTGGTTGGTATCTTCGTGTGATGACAGACCAGGCGAATGAAATACGTAGGCACATCACTGGAGCGTAATCTCTGATAAGCCAAAAGTTGCGCTTTGTTCAACGTCGGTGGCGGACGCTCTGGACGCACAAATAGAGCGCCCTGGACGCACATCCATGTTGAATATAAACTGAACACTTTGACGCCGTGGACGAAACGCACCATTAACTTCAAGCGTCACGCGTTGGATGCCTGAAAATTCCCTGTGAATCGCGCATCAAGGTGATGATTTTGATAAGACCAAAGAAGCCAAGCAGACAGCTTTTTGAACTTTCTATCTTTGCATATTAGTGATAAGTGAGTTTTACAGCTCAAGGTTCACTCACTGACAAACATGGACTAGTACATGGTGAAAAGGGAGATTTCGCTTATGATTATTACTTTAGGAATAGTCACGCCTTTGCATAGGGTAAATATAAAAAACGATTCTGTGTTTGCGTCCTATGTATCTAGAGTGTTTACAGCATGTGTATCATAAGTGTTTATTAAACATCATTTAAACAGAACTCTTTCATTTATCTGATGTTTTTGCTTGTAATAAAGTCAAATCTGTTTTGCCGTAGAACATATACTATGTAAAAGCATCTATTCAGGTCAAAATGAGACCACAGTGCTTTCCCTGTATGTATTTATAGAGCGTTTTATTCTTCGAGAAGCAGGGGAATAGTGCCGTTAGCATGCTAATGTTTGATAGCTTTACCCAGGACAACAAACATCGTCTTGGGCTCAAAGAGTTGTGAAAAGCACTTATAAACTCATCATGGTGAATATTTAGGATGCTGGGAAGGCATTATGTAAGTGAGCTGCTGTGGAGTTTAAAATGAACTAGTTCTGTTTTTCATGTTTCAAAACAGTACAAATCAGGAACAACCCCGTTTTCTCACAATTCAATTTTGTCTTGATACATTGGTCACAATTTTGATATGCAGTTATTTTGATTTAGTTGGGCCTGGTTGGGCCAGAGGAGAAAAATTAGGGGGAGATTAATGACAGCTCTGAAAAAAGAATCGGTCTCATCAGGAGCACGTGCGTTCATGATATGCTTGGTCCTTTGACACACAATCACCATCTTTCCCTTCAGTGCATTTTACTTTGCTTTTTTCTTTTATTTGATCATACATTTGACTAAAGTCTGTGCTCATCCTGACTTTCTCATGTCTGCGTTTCTCTGCCTTGTCCCCAACAGCAGCTCTTCCTCTTCCACTGACAAAAACTCGACTCCCCTCCTATTTTACTACTCCTAAAGTATGTTTACTATAACCTACTTCTATTATGTCGCTGAGTGTTAATAATGTACAAAACCAAGTGCATATTGAAAACCATTCAAATCTCATGAGTTGTCCATTAAACGAGAGCATGGCAGGGCTGGAGGATCTATCCAGACATTGACTGGGTCTGCTCCCTGCTCCAGTCTCCATGGCAACACTAGCTCCAGCAGTCCTGGTCTAACCGTAGAGAAGGGGCAAAAAGCACGCAGCACCAACTCACTTCATTAACAACTTACTGGGACACGCTGCCTGATGGTACACCTGGTTTTGGGCAGGAGGTTGGGCAGTTATTCTTGTAGCTTCAATGTATATGGCAGAAATCAAGCTTTTTAAAGTACACATATTATTGTTTGAGCTTTTAACCATGTTATAAAGACTTTAAACATTTACAAACAAATACATTCTAAATTCTGAATATGAGACAAAACTGAAGTCGAACATGGTGTGATTTCAATCGAAAAAATGTGATTAATCTCAGAATATCATTAAACATAAAAAAATCAAGGTGGTTTTGGCAAATAAAAAACTCTCAGATCCATGGGAGTGATATCAGAGCCTGGTTAGAACACATTTAGTATTGTATTTTATATTATTTGTTCATTTAATAGATTAGACTCTCCACAATAGCTTTAAATTGTATTTCCACCATCCCACTGGCAAAAGGCCATCACTAAAAGATAGAGGACACAAACTGAACCGGCAATCAAGGACTGCACTGACATTATATTTGACATTCAAAAAATGGAGAAGGTTACATTCGGATCCAATTTGAAATAGGATCAATTTAACAGACTTTAGGACCAAATGGAGAAAATATGCCAAACTACATAATTAAGACCATTCATCTGTTCACATGTTTCTTCTGTGTCTTGCTTCTGTTCTGTTTGTATGTGTGTTATATTCAAAAACTGAAGGATAAAAAAGACAGATATATACAATAAAATGTGTGTAGGTCTTTGCTAATATTGCTATTGGTGCTAGCATTGAAGTTGGTTAGTTGTAGTGTGAGGTAAAGGTATAAAAACACAGTATCTTCACGCCATGTTAACAGAGATAATAAGCATAAGTCAAGCCAAAAGCATTTGCAATTTACAGCTCTCAATCGACGCATTAAAACATGTACAAATACTGCATTCAAATCCGCACTAACCTGGGACAAACCTGGAACTACGCCTGGACCACACCAGGGCTAAACCAAGTCTACATCAGGCTAAGGAGACCAAACCGACAAAGTGTGAACTGCAGACAGCCAATAAGTAATCAGTACTGCAAAATAAAGTAATATCTATGTACTTTGTAATAACAACCCTTAATTAGCCAAATAAAGTATGATCAAAGACCTAAATCGTAATGAAAAACTAGTTTATTAAGATGTAGTCATCTGGACTCTGTTTTAGAAAAAACAGAGTCCAGATGACTACAACTGAATCTTTTTCTACAATGGAACACTCCTGGACGAATGAGGGATTACACCGACATAGTTTATTAAGAATTATTCAGGCTTAGTAAATACTTTATTAACGCTTAACCCCTTAATCAATGAATTAAGTCTTTGTTCTTAATTTATTAAGGCTAATTAAGGTGTCTATTACAAAATACCAACTATTTTGTCTTTATTTGAGTAGATTTGACATGCAGATTTTAAAAGTACAATAAATGCACTTAAGACATTTTAGACTTGAGAAAATAATAATAATAATAATAATAATAATAATAATAATAATAATAATAAATAAAAATAATAATAACAATAACAATAATAATAATAATATTCTTATTATTAATAATAATGATAATAATAATAATAATAATAATAATAACAATAAATAAAAACTAAGTAATACTAACTAATAAGAAAAACTGTTGAATTAGGAGTTAAGTCAAATCTACTCAAATCAAGACGATATGTTCTTATTTCAAGTCATTTGAAACCAACCTGGATATTACTTGTTGCAGTACTCCTTTCACTTCCTCTGTATAATTGCCATTTCAAATTTAAAGCAGTGGTGTCAGTCTCCCAGCCTTCTCCGGAGTTTTTCTTCCCTCAGCTCCTTTGTGCTTTGCCGAGCAGCTTCCTTTTTGCCAACAGCAATTTGGATGAAATGGAGTGGATGCATGCATAAGAGCGGAGAGGCCTATAAATAACAGAGAAACAAAAACACACTTACCTGGATCAAGGACGGCAAATGGAAAAGAGAAGAGAGAGAGGGAGAGAAGTGTTAGAAGCTTTGGGTAAACGAATTCACACTCGTTGTATCAGAGGAGGCACTTTTTCTGTGGAAGCGGCAGAAAAAGCCAAAAACCGTAACTGTACCGGAGTGTGTTTGTGGAGGAATATGACACACATTAAGACAGCTATAGTTATTATTTTTATCTTGTTCCATTTAGGGGTACATTGAGATTTTAAACATAAAAACCCTGCACTAGTTTAACGTGGCGCTTTCCCAGCAGCTCAAAGTCAAGTCACAATTTCATGCATTATTCATTCACTCATTCAACACTGTGAGGGTAAGTTGTAGTTGACCAATCTCAGAGCAGCATTGTGAGTGTCCAAATTGATGTGTAGAACTTTATTCAGAGAATAAATAATAGGTTTCCCCCCATCAACCCAAAACATGCATAACAGGTCGAATCCTCCAGGTTAGGTCCTGACCAAGCCTAGCTCAAGATCTGGAGATTGGTCCCCGGAGGCTGCTCCAGACAAGATGCCCCCGCAGTATTGCAGGGTGGGTCAAATGCAGAGGACACATTACTCTGCCGGGACCATAAATTGCACCTTAACCTGAGCCTTAAACGTTGCCATTTAGCAAAGACAATAGCCCAATGTCTTCCTCCAAAGTCTAAACGCTGCTCCAAACCACATGTTTTACTGAGCCGGGCGCGCAAAACAAACCGAAGACGCCACAGAGATGTCGAACTGAACACCTTACGCTCCGTGAGGAAAATAAAGGTCATGTCTGAGCTCTGAAACCATTACAATACAATGTAATACAAAACAAACGCTTCCACCAAACTATTACAGACCACTGCAAGAGTCCAGGCCAACTCTCGCACCTTATCAGTCACCATAAGAGCCAGTTACACCCGTAAGCGGCAATGAAGGCCCATGAACCCCACCAAGCTTGTTGTTTGTTTGTACATTTACTTCAAACAGGTGAGTACATAGATTTATTATGAAATAGACTTAAATTATAGCCAATAGGGTTCTTAAATAGGCACATTTATTCAGAATGATATAATACGAATAAAATAAAATGTTATGTTATGTGTAAAGATAATGACGTGAGGGATTACACCGACATAATGACGTGAGATTAATAGCGAGTATTCTTACTTCAAACGCATGAATCAAGGCAAGTTTATTTGTAGAGCACAATTCGTACACAAGGCAATTCAAAGTGCTTCACACAACAGGAAAAAATGCAATAAAATCACAAAGACATGGCAGAAATCACAAAATCTTAATTTAAAAAGTGCCATTTTCAGGCTATCTGTCAAATAGTTCAAGACATAAAAGAGAAGAGTGCAAAGAAAAGCATTTCAGTCATGCACAGCCAAACAAAACAGTTTTTAGCTTAGATTTGAACAATACCAGAGTAGCGGCCTGTCTCACATCCTCAGGAAGACTGTTCCAGATTTTTGCTGCATAAAACTGAAACGCACATTCCCCATGTTTAGTCCTGACTCTGGGCACCAGCAGGAGGCCGGTCCCTGAGGTCCTCAGAGTCCCAGATGGTTCATATGGCACTAACATGTCCAAGATGTACTTTGGTGCTAGGCCATGGAGAGATTTGTATACAAGTAGAGATCAGATTAATTTTACTTATTGATTGACAGCACTATTTTCAACCATCCCGACTCAAACAACAGAGCTCTTCTAGTCAAGCCGTTATACTGTGTCTAAGACCATGGATCTCCCTTTGACCATTAAAAATATAGACACTGCAGCTGACATTTCAGCTTTCTCTGATGGGTGGAAAGATGACAGGTTGGGCCATGCATCATTCAGGGGCCGGCCGCTTCTTCACGCACTGTCACAGCTTTCAATGGAGACACAGCACCAAGGTCCTTTCCTAGCTGTTAGCCTTGGGATTAGCTGCAAAGCGCTTGAGTGGCTACGCTAACATCCATTCTTTCCGGGTGACACTAGATTACTTTTCATTATTGGCACGATTGGATTTTCTTTGCCGCTTTTCCCCCCCTTTTTTCTTTTTTTTTTTTGTTAGGCTCGACAGAACATTGGCTTGAAAGGTCATAACCGATAAGAGGAGTAATTATTTTTTGGGCAGCAGATAACAACCTTGTGCGGGACTAAAGACGGAAATTCAATCAAGCCACTAACAGACGACAATGTAGCAATAACAATAATTAATTAGTGGAGTTATTGTCTGTGCAGGCCGAATCTAAAGTGCTTCCTGGCCGAACAATACAGTGTAAGCTCACGGGACATTCATATTGCGGAGGGGAAAAATATGAGACTACAATACAGTTTTAAATGCATTGTGTAGAACTTCTCATGTAAACTATACTTGGAGTTGTGTTTTGTTTTTCGTTTTATCTGCATAATTTGCCATATTTATTCCCATCTCCTTTTCCAGAGCTCAAACACTCGATTTATACGTACATCAGACAAACTGTATAATGGGTTAAGTGACAGTCAAATAACTTAGCAAACAATTTATAAGGTATGAATAAGCACTGGTGATTTTTTTATATTTTTCATTTACAAGCATTTATTACTTGGTTATTGAAAATAGTTTGCTAAGCAGCTTGTTAATGCTATTAAAAACATATTGTACAGGATTTAATAACACACACACTTTTTGTTAATGGCTTATTAATATTTATGAAATATCTATCTACAAATGCAAGTGCTTAGAATCAATTTCAGTGCTTATTAACGCCTTACAAATAGTTTGCTAAGGAATATCAGTGGAAATAATTACGTTTCTGTATCGCCAATAAAAAGTACATTTAAAACCGCAAACCAGTATCAAATCAGAACCATCCATAATGAAATCAGCGTGTAAAATATAAAATACTACAGAGTGCGCGCAAATTGTAGGATCATTATAAAGTACTGCTACGGCCATAAATCCAGCCGGCGCTAGCACTTTTACACAGCACAGACTTCCTTCCCCCTCTTCAAACTGCTCAGGGCCAGAGAAGACGACAGAACATTCGCTGGGGGAAGACTTGGCTCCCACAAAAAGTCATCCGCGGTCAAAGTCGACAAACGGTTAATTACTGGCGCAACACTGGAGCACAAGGTAAAAAGCGTGTTAATGAAATACTAATACGCTTCCAATCCTCTGCCACCCTCCGCAGTCTTCTCAAGGACTCGGCTGCTTTTGCCTGGCCCGCGCACTCGCTTCTGGCTAATTAGCAAAGCTCACATGTCAGGAGGCTTTCTCTCAAGTATTATTTCTGCTAAATTATTCTTTTGAAACTTGTCCTTTGACAGAGGACACACAGGCCATTTGCTGGATTGTGAAAAACTGAAAGTTAAATTGCGGAAACGTCAAAACACAGTCAATATTTCTTTGGGTTGGAATTGCAAAGAAGCTTGTCGCAATAAAATTCAGCATTAATGTATTGTTCATAACATATTTTTTGTAATGTGTATTTAGTCTAAAACATGCATACCCTAGTTTTATATTCACACCTTACTTGATAATATGTTTTTTTGTAAACTTTGAAGATATTTCAAATGTCCCTATTTACCTGCCGCATCTCGCCGTTGTCAGCAACATTCTGGCCGCTGTAACTCCTAATTATTTCTTCAGGAACTTCAGGAGCTGATTTCTATAGTTCATTAATACAGAATTTATTGCAGCTCATGTTCAAATTTAGATACGGTAAAATTCACTATTTGTCCACTGTGGCAGAGGGTATAATAGAAAGTTAAAATGCATAATTTGTATCGCCCTTGAGTACCTTTAATTCGGCAGAACAAAAAATGGATTAAAAAGACATGCGACTCGGGGGTTTTCCATGGACGTTAAGCTACATCTACTGGCAGCAGAGCGAATTACATATGAAGGCTAACGCAGCCATGCAGACGTCATAAGTGTGATTTGAGGCAGAAATGCTCAGGTTGAATCTGGTGATGATCAATGGACTTAAAAACATCACAGAATAACTCAGATTCATGTCATTGGTAGAATATGACATCACACATCAAGGAAATTAAGAATGGAGTGTTTTTGACACTCAAAGGGAGAGTCTTTTCTAAAAATAATTCATCCAACTAGCATGAATTAAGCCAAATGCACCTCCAGGTATGTGTTTGATGAAGGAACAATGTTAAGACCTGTGTGCATACATTTAGGGCCCGCAGGCAGGACTGGAACCAATCACAGAGCAGCATTGTGGTTTGGGCAGAAGTCAAAACAACCCGAACCATAACAAACAAACAAACCAAAACTAACCAAATGCTGGATGGATACTTCAGCCCATTTTAAGAGAAATACAGACTATTTTGTTTTTCAAAAACACTTTGTACTTTTGTGGAGCAGAGAGAGGACTGTGCTTTTCTAAACACTGGATTTAACACAATTTTGATTTGTCTGTTTCTTCCGCTGTTGCAACATTTCGACCAATCAGCGTGACGTTGTGTTTTTTTACGTTCCAACAACGTTTGGGAGCTTTCCAGATTGATTCACGTGAATTCAGAGTGAGACACAGATCAATCTGGAGTGAGCCAGGTTATTGCAGACATACTGGGACGTGATATCTCCCACTTCACTTATTGCTCGGCTTAGAATGCTTTTGCTATGGAAGAGAAAATCCCCTCATCTTTTATGTTCTAGCTACAATGTCACTCCTAAAATGAGAATAAGTAAAATATTCTTTGACGGGCTAAGAAGAAAAATTTAATGATCACGAATTCAGTCCTTTAAGGATTTAACTTCCATTTCTGTTGATGAATGAAAAAAGAAAAAAGAAAAATCACAGACTGCTAGTGATGTCCCTTGACAGTGCTTTTTATATTATGGTTTGTTAAAATTATTAATATTATTATGATAATTGTACACTGTCTAATGAACTGTGCTCAGCTTGTTGAATTACGGGAGAGTGTTGGGCTTTGTTCTGTCATCTTACTCAGTGATGACCTCTTGTAAAAAATATTAAAATATTCTCAACAAACTATATTTACCAAGAATAAAAGCTCCAAAAATTCAAAAAATGTTAAAAATGCATAATTGACACTCTGGCTCCTCACAAACTTTTCTATGGTAACAATCCTCCACCTAGAGGTACTCAACATGCATGAGTCCATCACCTGCTGGTTTCCATGGAGATGTTTTATGCCTGGAAAGTTTCACTGTGCGACATTCTCTATCTCTAAATACGAAGTCAAGCAAGGGAGCCAACAGGCCAAGTTATAAGTTAGATCTGTGGCGAGGCGAGCCCACTCACAGTAACGGTGCTTTTCAGTCAACATTTCTGGCAATAACATTTGGAATTGAATAAATGCAAGCTAGAAGTGTCATACTGTGGAGCTTTCAGCAATAAAGCTGAATGGAGTAATTTACAACTCAGCACACAGCGTTTTTGGAGTTTACTTGAATAAAATGAATTAATAGACTTTTACAACAAAAACGTAACAATGCCGCACTTTTCCTTTGTGACTTGCCTGTTTCTGTTTCACACCCAAACACCAAAGAGCTCCTTCAAAAGAAAAATAATGATTAGATTTCCAGGATATTTTGGACCTTTTCTCTTTTCCTTCACAAACCTGTAATTTTGGCGCCACTTTTCATGCAATCCAACATAATTTCTTACTTACTATTCAAGGACCTGGTTGCGATCGCCAAACAAATGATCCCGAGGCCCACATCGGCACACTTAACTCAACACACAAACTAACGCTGCAAAATGTGAGTGTTTAGGTAATACAATTTCCCATCGAACAAAAACAAAAGAGAAAGAAAACTTGCTAACTCTGGAGTCTAGACTTCTGCATGTGTTTGCAGAATGAGCAGGTCATCAGTACCCAGCCAGAGGATTAGGTACGAACAATGCGCAAAGGTTACATTATTTGGCCTGACTAACACCACACACGAGAAGGCTTGAAGGAAATATTTCATATAAGCAAAGGACTTGCGATGTTGAACGGGTTATCTCTGAAAAAAATATATTTACACAAGGATATTGTCAGCTGCCTTTCCATGCATTCTTATTCACAGCAAAATAGAAACAGAAAGTTGAAAGTTGTGTGATTGAACCTTGCTTATAGAGGGCCACAGAAGAGCTCTATATTCACTGGCGATGATGAGTCACTTTCAGTCATTGTAGCGACGATGATGAATGAAAAAGTTTCCAGAAACTCTCTTTCTGTCTTCCACTATTTTTACAGTTTAAGTCGTCACTAGGCAACGTAGCCTGTCGCAGTTAGGCTGTTCTTATTGGGTGTGGTAACTTCAGCAGCCAAACCTGTGCAAGAACGCCTGAAAAAAATGCCCAAAACCCACGGAATGTTTGGGGCGATTTTTTTTTCCACTGTATTTGTGAAAGTAGCACTTCTCTGGTGACACAGACCTGCCCCTCCTCTCACTTTGGATAGGAGGATTTGTCACTTAAATTCAGGACTTTTATTGAAAACGTGATTACATTTATAACCTGCGGACAATATTTATGACTCACAACAGCTCGTTAAAAATACAGTCAGCTTTAGTGACAAAACCAGACTGTGGTGCGTCGTCTGCATCTATTTGTAAAACATCTTTATCAACTACAAACCTGGTCGTAGCATTACTAGCAGGCTAGGCGTACTTAGCATTGCCCATGTTGCTAAAACACCACTCTGCTCCTGAACAATCTGGTAAAACGCTGGTTATTTATTTAACTATAACATATACATAGTAGATTACTGTTATTTTATGGTTGTCTTCATTGTAAACGACAATACAAATACAACTTAATTTTGCAAACCAGTCCACTGATGCCCTGTTAAATGTATTTAAGTGATCTACTTAAAACCCACCACCACTGCTTTCCAAATAGTAAATGACCTATTTAATCAGAATGACCTCCAGTCTTCTTCTACCGCTCACTTTAAAGCAAATGTTTGCACCATGTCGTTGTTGGCTCTGAGGGGCCTGTCTGCTACCTGTGCATCTTAGGTTGGAATCTGTGGGAAAAGGGAAAAGAAAAAACGTAATGGAATTTCTACTTTGAGCACATGGCAGGACCAAACAACCATTTCACAAGCGCGCGCCGCACTGAAGCACAAACTGATAAGTAAAAGGAGGTTTGGGAGGTATTGGCCAGAACACACTGCCTGCTCAGTGATGGCAGACAAAGAAGATAGAGGATGGAGGAGATATTTTCAAAGATATGGCCATTTCCCCCTTGAAACCATTTGACGCTCTCAAACACTGACGGTTGAGTGTAGCTACTTTTGAGGGATACAATACAAACTTTAAGGTAATTCTTACAAGTGGTTCAGTTATTGCAAACACGTAGATTAAAAATTTGGAGTTAAAACAGGGGTCAAACTCAAAATGTGATGATTCATCATATATAAGGCCTACAATTATTATTATTATTATTACAGTGTATTTAAATAGCGCTTTTCCCCCTTCAAAGTGCTTTACTAGGCAATGTGGGTGAAGTGTCATGCCTAAGGACACAACAACCTGGTGTTCCAACAATCTCCCATCCAAGTACTAACCAGGCCTCTGCTGGAATGAGCGCACACAAACTGGACTAAGCGTCACTTCTTGTGCAGGGAAACAACCTTCAGCCTCTGGTCCACGGACAGAACGAACACTTGCTGTAAACAGAGCCAGAGGAGGCAGAGAGCAGTGCGGATCAAACCCGTTGCCTCTCCTCTCTTTACTCAGCCTCACACTCTCTTATTATGCCAGTGATTAACAGCTAAAACACCAATTTAATCCCTGTCAAGTGGTGTTAAAGCTGTTTCAAAAGCAGAGACGTGAGAATGGCAGAGAGTAGTGATGGCTACCCGCGGGGTCAGGTCGGGGAGGGCCAAGAAATTACGTGATAAGTCATGTACGCCACTCACAGTATGAAACTTAACATGAAAAGTCATGTACACCACTCACAGTATGAATGCAGGTTTTTCAGAGTTAAATGACAGCGTGTGGAACATCCCAGGCACAGCAGCAGCATCTCCATGAATACGAGCAAATGGCAGACACCTCACCGGAAAGTTACACAATCCACCTTTACTATGCCACGCAAAATTATAGCAGTTATTACGAAGTTCTCCTTTTTTCAAGCACAAAACCGTCTTTAACAACCACACGCTTGATTCTCCATTAGCTCAACCTTAACCTCAGTTTCACACCACATTATCACCACTTGAAACTCTCCAAATGAACATCTCTGAAAGTACAAAACAAGCTGAGAAAGCTTACAACTCATATAAAACGGGGTCAAATGTCGCGCCGGTTGAAGGCAAGGATAGGAAGTCTGCTATTGATTTTAGCGCGCAGTGAGCAGGCTCGCTAACAGCGCCCATGCTATCTGCGCATATTATCACATTACACAGCAACTTACCAGTGAGTGCCACTGGTTCATTTGAATTCAGATCAGCTATTTTCAACTAATTATTCACTGGCTCGTGCTGTTGTGTTTTTTTTTTTTTTTTTTCTAATAAAAACACTCACAGGCACATTGGATGAGTGAAGGTCAAGTATGGAGTTACATTACAGAAGAATTGGTTCCAAGAAATGGCTTTGCATGGATTGATTTGCTCATAACATCAAAGAATAGCACAGTTAATGGATCCATACCAGAACAGTAGAAGAATGTGAGCGCAATGCACATAAGAATCAATGGAAACAGATGGCATGTTTCAGAGAGGGGTTTGGTACCAAAAAATCACCATGAATAGGCTAATGCAGTAGCGGCTGGTCAATAGGGGGTGCAAGTGTCGAGCACCAAATTGAACAAGATAAAAAATACAAAAAATTATAATTTTGTTTTTGGCTATATGTTTCATAATGTTGTTGTGTTTAAATAATGTTTTACATAGACTCATACACTTTTTTGTTAATTTGTTTGCCCTTTGTGCGCTGGGGTGCTGTGCCCTAAATGGAGGTCTATGGAGTGCCTGAAGTTTTGAGAAAACGTGACATCAACTCCGGGCTTCCGTCTATTAGATTACATTACAGCCGTGCGTGCAGGCCGAACAGCACTTAAATACAGTGATTGGGTTTTATGACCTGTCGGGATTTAGCCTGTGAGCTTTGTCCTGCCCCTAACTTTGAACTGATGACAAGCCTAATTGGTGTAATCATATCTGTTTACCTGCAAAGTTGTGAACCCTATTGTTCAATAGTAGTCTCTACCCCCCCAGTCCTTTGCCTGATGCCACCAGTTGGGCACCCCTAGTAGGACGCCTATGCACATTGAAGACAACCACTGCAGACATGCGTCTGAAAAATATGTTGACCAGCAGACGCACATCCAATGGAGTTTTTGTTGTGTTTCCCGGTGATGTTGGTCTCTTCGTGCGATGGCAGACCAGGTTGAGAGAGTGGCTTTAATTTATTTGCTTTACACACAACCACAATTAATGCCACGAGTGGCACTCTACCCAATTGTTCTATGGCAGCCTCTCCGTTACTGCTGTTTACCTGTCCTCACACTTGCCAAGTCTCTGGTAAATATACCTGCAAAATATTGAGTCACGCTACACTATTGTTCTATGTAACCAATGCCTGCTATCCTATTGGTCTCACCCCTCACTGCTGTCAAATACCTGATTAGGATTTGACTGGTTTGATCTTTGCCACGATTTGTGAAAAGGTTGATTATACCTCAATCCACCATTTCTGTTTAAAGAAATGTTCCCTTACCACATCAGATTTGTGTTTTAGTAATTCATTCACACATTTGAGTCATGCTGAGGCAGAATCTTGAGAATCCTTCTGGGAATGCTTGTGCTGTTAGGTTTGAGCTGCTGTGGGCCTGACCAATCACAGAGCAGCATTGTAGTTTATGCGGAAGTCAATAGGATGAACCTAAACAAACATGGTGACGCTGACAGACAACTATTTTTTTTTTTTTATATGTACGTAGAAGCACTTGTAGTAGAGGACGGGGAAGAAGTCTGTGCTCTGACCGGATTTAACAACAGTTAGATTTTTCGGCTTGTTCCTGTGATTGTGACGCTTTGACCAATCAGATTCAAATTTTCGTCATGGTTAGCAGTATCCTTCCCAAGAGCTGAAAATGGTGTGTTCCACTGGTGTATGTAAACTCAGAAGTGCTCATTTTAACGTGCTAATATTTAGTGTCTCGGAACGCCCTTCAAACATACTTGAGGTTGGGATAATTGGGTTCAATTGGGGTTTTTGTGCAATTTTATAATGCAAAGAAAAGGAGTCTTTTTAAAAACGTTGTTCTTAATGCCTTATTAGTGTTTTTATGATTTGTGTGCTGTCATGTCTTTCCCATTGCCACAGGTCACCCTTGTAAAAGAGGTTTCATAAATAAGGTTAATACATAAATAAATACTATATTGCATCTTGTTACTGTAAATATTTCTTTTTTCACTTCTCTCAGTTAGTGTCAAAAAACAATCCAACACAAACCCAAACACTGTGATTTCAGGAATACAATGAATATATTTTTAAATCCTAAAATAACAGTAATAATAGCACAACATTACGAGTTAGCTACATGAATAAACTACTTTCTAAATAGGCTCTGTTACTCACACCAAAACAGTTTTTTCAGTTTGTGATGCTTGGTGGCCAATGCTAACTCTCCCATTGAAACTCTGAGCTAACTCATGGAATGGTACCAGCCATTAGAATGCAGCCGCTCTGTTTACAATCACTGGAGGGGCCTAGTGTGTCGTACTATGAGATCCAGCATATGGCAGTTAGTTACGCTCTGGTCAGGGTATACTGGCGCTGTGTCCTGGGGCAAGACACTTCACTTACCTTGCCTCCATTATCTATGCATGCTTGTTTATCAGTGTGTGTTTGGAGACAATGGATAGAATTAAGCCCCAAGCTGTTTGCGTCATATGTTCATTTATATGCACTGTTCCCATCAAGTAAACAAACAATTATACCCACATATAAAATGATTTGCATACTTAGTTTTTAAGCCAGACACAGTCTTGTTTATCTCTCCTAATATTATAATTGCTCAGGTCACTGTTTTACTCCTCAGTGTTAATGAATGCAACACTGTAAATACAGTCCAATCTGCATCATTGTGCTAGGAATAAAACAGGCTGTTAGTGGGTAACTAGGAGGAGTGGACATGAGTGATGCTGCAGGAAAATGCCCTTAGTTTTCCTCCTCCTCCATCTGCCGTAAACTGCTATTTTTGTCTTTTTGTCCCATAATCACCATAATCTTAATGGGACTCTAGCCAGGATTACACCTCACATCTGATGGTAGCATTTGTGCTAACAGAGACTGGTGAAGCCAATTCTAATTATGTTCTACATCATTCCGTTCAATAGCCATGCTGGTTTTACCTCTTAACCCATCATTATCAACAAGACATTCATTTGTCTCTCTCCACTCCTCTCTCCTGATCCTCTACATTTCCCATCATGGGTGTTGGCCCAAAGTAAGCAAGTACTCTAAAATTGAGGAAGTGTGTATTCTGGTGCAAATGCTGTGTTGTCCCATGACAATGATTTGTACCCAGTGTCCTGGATTTTCAGCAACACCCCCTTTAGAAAAAAGTGTAAAAAAAAAAAAAAAAAAAAGAAAGAAATATTACTGGTGGTCCCGAGCAGACTGTACCAACATCATGGCGAGAGCTGCTCGGGACCCCAGTCTGCAGAGCATCTCCCTCTCAAAGCCACTAACCACAGCTTTGAGGACAGTGAAGTACAAATCCTGACAAAGGAGAAATGGTTTGAGAGCGGTGTCAAAGATATTGATATTTTTCAGGTGAGGCAATACATCTCTGTAAAGATAAGGGGTTCTAAGGTACAATCTGTCACCCATTTACAACTACATCACAAGGCCTAAACAAAAACAAAGGTAACAGTAGTGCTAATTCCAGAATGCTAATAGGAGTAGGCTGAACGATAATGCAAAATATGACAGTTCACACCTTAAAGTAGATCAATAGACAGAAATAACAACAGATACTCCTGACAGTAAACGACTAATTTGTGTTAGTTTCAGTGTGATTAGCTCCTCCCAAACAGATATAAGGAAGTGACTCACCAGTTCTCTGTCTGAACTGAAGAAGCTACTTGGATGAGTGATGAAACATCTTCACTCTTAAAACGTTTGTCCAGTTGACAGAATTCAAGTCTCTTTTGCTATGGAATCTACAGTATCTGGACGACTGAGGATCTAGGCAAACAATAATAAGAAAGAAGAAATCAAATTTTATTGTATCTTCAAATTATCAAAAAATAGGCTTTATATATATATATATATTATTTTTTTTTAATTCGTTTTAGTATGTATTTCAACATCAGCTGTTAATATTCAGTTTTATTTTTATTTTTGAATGGTAGAGCTGGGGATGAATGTAGATCTATTAGCAAAGTTTGTCCTTGACAGAAAACACATACCAACTGGCTTTGTTTTGTTTGGCATGAAATCTTTGACAAACATTGAAAAAATAAGCGGCTTTGTGCTGTGCTGCCGATCAGACATTAAAATAAAAGTATGACACGTAAAACCTTCAGGTACACGTGCAACCTGGTGATCGAGTTCAAATCACGACTACAACATGTACTGCATGTCCTCCATTCTCTCTCATCCCATCTCATAATGCCCTTTCCTGTTTAACAAAACCTTCTGGCCAAAACATTCTAAAAAAAAACAAGAAACTTTCAGGTACACATTTGAGTGTCAAGTAATTGTTGAGGCTTTGAGTTTTTGAAGGAAAGTTTGTGAACTGAAGCCTATTATGCCTATTGTGCCTATTATGAAGTTGTGAAAGAGAGTAAGAAAGTGGTTAAATCTTGTTTTACACTAGGATTCCTACTAAGGCTTCTGAAAACTATAACAGCTGCTACTATAACTACAGCATCATCATAATGGCACTTGAGGTTTTCAAGTGGAACTGGTTTTGTTTTTGGCAATCCACCGGGATAACATGTCTCCTCCGGTAACTCCCATTATCGATGCCGCTTCGGGTCGTCGTATCTTTACTTGTGTGCGTCAGCCTCAACCCCACGCTGTGCTCTTTACTTCCTCACTCACTACAAGCAAACATTTCAGCTGTAGTGAACCTGCGCTGCACATCGGGCCCAATCTGTGTGGATAAAAGACTCTTTATATTTATAATAATGTGGCAACGGAGAGCCAAAAACAACAGAGGTGGCGCAGATGGGGCTGTGAACGGATACGACGTAGGAAAATGCATTCAGCCTTTACCAGAAGCAGCCTGAGACGGCCCAAAGTGAGCGTGGCTTTAGTGCCCCTTTTAATACAGTTTTTAAAGAAGTTCAAATAACATTGTAGTCCTGAAACCATGGGTACAGACACACTGTAGTTAGGGAGATTAGGACTGCACCGTTCTGGGCATTGAACCTGGATCCTTCTCATTGTGGGGTAGGCTAACCACTACCTTGCCATTATAATTCCTTTCAAAACGATCTGCTTATGACACTAACGCTCCACTACAGAAACATAACAAACCCCATTAGTGTTCACATCTTCGACGCCACAGAAGGCAGCGCTCCCAAGAAAAAGGTACATGTCGTTATCGGGATGAAATTTCACGCCAAAGTCTGTGCTACGGGCTATATCTTGTGAACAGCCTTATCTCGCAAACTCATTTTAACTCCGAGAGGCTGAACAGAGACCGGCGCTGCATCCTAAACGAGGCATCTCTTGCATTTTCTCCTGGCTTATTTCCTGGAAAGTTGCAAGCCAGCGGATGTGTACCAGACTCTTTAGCATTCCGGAGGTTCTTTCGGAGCTGTCAGAGCCTCCGCCTTTGAGGAGACGTGAGAGCCAGTGAAAGAGCCTAACTTCACTTTGGAATTATCGCGGCTTGGAATCTGTCCGACAGACTATTTGAGAACACGGTTTGGCTCAGAGCTAATTCCAGCGCTCGGGCAAGAGAAGATAGACTTCAGTAACACACAAAACATGGATGGTGAGAGAAAGAGGGAATATCTTGTATTACAAAAGACTACTATTACTACTGCTACTACTATTAGTAAATGCTGGAAGAAGTACTCAATTTTGTCACTAAAAGTATGAATACAGGAGCAAAAAAAGTACTCAAGTGAACTGTTAAAGTGTTAAATGTGGTGATTTTGATAAAGAACAGAAGCAATTCCAATACATTTCTTCATTTTTCTTGTGAATTTTATGCATATTTATTTTTATTTGCTCAAATCCAGCCTTGAATTCTAAACCTTTACATAGAACGTCATCATGCTTGTACTAAAAATTACCCCTCAAACGTATAGTACCAAGTAGTTACTACTTTTAAGTCCTGTTCAAAAATGTAATGTAGAAAGTACAGATGCCTGCTCTCAAATGTAGTGAAGTAAAAGTTAAAAGTATCCAATAAAATAGAGTCTACCACTGCTAGAAGTACACATGACATAAATGGTAGCCGGAATTTGTGACTTGTGACAGAGGGAGAGTGAAGAAATCTTAAAGGACACATATTATGCAAAAGTCACTATTCAAACTAGAGTTGTATTTGGCTTCATTCATGCCTGTTTGATGAAAAGTCCTCTCCCTCTAAACCTCTTAAAGTACTGTTTTAAGGGGCAAGATAGGTTTTGTTTATTTTCCCATTGTATACCCCTCTGCTGCCAATAGATGGACCTCTTACTCTGACTTGTGAAACGCCTGATTGACATGAAGTAATGCGTGCTTTGCAGGTAAATTATTTTGAAGTTCTATAATATGAGATTGCCAAAGCAGAGCTGCATGACAGTGAGTGAAGTGTCAGAAGTGTGATAAAGAAGGAGGGAAGTGGTCAAATTAGGAGAATTAGGAGGATTCTCACAAATGCAGTTACTACTACATGTCTACTGCTTCTACTACTACTTCCACTTCTCTCGTATATCGTGCAGCGGCAGTCCTTTTAAATGTTGCATAGAACTGAAAGCAGAAACCCATGAATTGATTTTTTTGTGGTTATATCTGGCACAATGAATAAAAACCCAGCACTCTAGCAGCAAAAAAGTAATCTCATCTGTAGATCGCTGTGGCAGTAATGGCCTTGGTGCTAATTCAAACGGTCAGAGTTGAGTGTTAAGGAGAAGAAAGAGTCCCTGTTGTCCTTAAAGGAGACAGAGTGTACCAGGAGGAATCAAACATGCTGGAGAAAAGCCTGTCAGTTTGACTGAAATGTGATATAGACTGCACCTGTCTAGAAGCCACGTTGTAACATGAGATATTTACACAGAGATATGGTAAACGGTAGTGATGCGCGGGTTGTCTTTTGCTTCTGAATTCTAATTTAATTGTGGGTTATAGAATGTTGATCGCTATATATTGCATGTCCACGCTCCACGTGTAACTTTGTATTTAGACGCGTCTATACTCAGTTCTTCATTAGATTCATTCATTGAATATGTGTCAGATTGTAATAAAACAGCAAAATGTTGAAGCTTAACATACAAAGAACACGTCTGAAAAGCCCCTACTTGTTTTCTGTGTTTTCTTCTGATTTACCTGTGTGTGTCTGTCTGTGTCCAGAGAAAGAGAGCTTCCTGCTAGAGTGCCAAGGAGGTTGTTAGCCTGTAAAAATCTATAAATTAGTTGTATCATTGCATAGGCCGCAGGCTTAACAGAGTGAAAAAAGTATAGTCCGATTTTTAATCCTAATCATTCACCATGATGAGTTTATAAGTGCATTTTAAAACTTTTAGAACCGAGAATCACTGTAAAGCTAAAAAATATTAGCATGCTAATGGTGCTCTTCCTGGTTCACCAAGATTAATTAGCTCATTTTGACCCTAACAGTTACAACATACAGTGGCTTGAACAAAGTATACCTACCCCTGGAACATTTTATCACATCAAGACCACAAATTAAAAAAAAATTACTTACAAAAAAAAAAAATACTACAAAAAAAATATAACTGAAAAGAGCAGTATACAAAAGTATTCAGGCCCCTTTAATCAATACTTTATGGAAAGCCTTTCTCTGCAATCACAGCTGCAAGTCTTTGCTCACCTATATAGTCAAATGTCTACCCATTCTTCTTTGCAAAACAGCTCAAGCTCAGTCAAATTTGATGGAGAGTGTTTGTGAACAGCAGTTTTCAGATCTTGCATGAGATTATTCATTGGATTTAGGTCTAGATTTTGACTGGGACATTTAAGATTTGAATATGTTTTGTTTTAACCCATTCCATTGTAGTACTGGCTTTATGTTGAGGACCGATGTCCTGTTGAAGGTGAACCTCTTCCCCAGTCTCAAGTCTTTTGCAGACACCAACAGGTTTTCTTCCTTTTTGACTGCCCTGCATTTGTCTCCATCCATCTTCTCATGATCTCTGAGCAGCTTCCCTGTCCCTGCTGAGGAAAAGCAGCCCCACAGCATAATGCTGCCACCCCCATGTTTGACAGTAGGACAGATGGAGTGCTCAGAGTCATGTACCCTGTTAGTTTTCCACCACACAGCATTTTGGTTTTAGGCCAAAAAATAAATATTGGCCTCGGCAGACCAGAGCACCTTCTTCCACATGGCAACCGAGACTTCTTATGGCTGTTTTTCAACAGTGGCTTATTCTTGCTTCTTCCATAAAGGCCAGATTGGTGTAGTGACGATTTATAGTTTCCTGTGGACAGATTCCCTGTCCACCTGAGCTGAGGATCTCTGCAGCTCCTCCAGAGTTAGCATGAGCCTCTTGGCTGCATTTCTGATCAGTGCTCTCCTATTTCGGCCTGTACATTTTGGTGGATGGCTCTGTGAGGGTAAGGGGAAGAAATAAAACCAAGAAATAAAATTGCAATTGAATGAACTGGAATGTAAAGGTAAACTTAACAGAATGGACACAACATTTATAACAAATAAAACAAAAGAACAATGATTAAACAAAGAACCAAAGATGGCACAAGGGCTATATTCTAGGAGGGGCATGCTCCACCAATCAGAAGGCCAGGAAGCAGCAGGCAACCACACTCACAGCCGAAGAGCAGTCCTCCAATCTCAAACAAGAATAGACATGGAGAAACACATTTTAGATACAGAAAATGGAGAGAAACTGCAAGCCAGGGGCCGGAACAGGCCAAGTCTTGGTAGATTGTGCCATACTCTTTCCAGTGGGATGTGCAAAGCGTGGGAAATCTTTTAATAACCTAACCCTCCTTTAAACTTCTGAACAACTTTACCCCTGACCTGTCTGGTGTGATCTTGGACTTAATGACGCTGTTTGCTCCTCAACATTCTCTTAAAAAACTTCTGTCCTTGTTGTTGTGTTACTTTTAATGCCGGTTGGCAGCCAACTGAAAAAGTGCATTTATCTACTGTAGATGTACATCTTAAAAGTATGTTTTACGCTATACTGTCAAAAAAAATAAAAAAAATACTAAGATTAGACACAGATGGACTCTATTGAATCATTAGGTCAGCATTCAATCTTTCAGCAATCATCAGCAAACTTCTGACAGCAATTGGTGGCACTCACGGAAAAGCATTATGAATACTTTTGCATGCTGCACTTTTCAGTTCTTTATTTATTTATACTTGAATCTGGAAATAATGTATAATTTCCTTTCCACTTCACAATGTTGTGCCACTTCGTATTGCTCTTTCACAAAAACTGCCAATGCAATTCATTTAAATGTATGGTCATGATGTGAAATTATTTTTTTAAGTTCTAGGGGTATGAATACTTTTACCAATGTATACCGCTGTATCTGCAAAACAAATTGTACACAAAACTACAATAATGAAGCGTTGCTGTATTGGTGTAATCCAGAATATGAAGCTCAATGGAAAAATATTCAGTGTAATGTGGTGCCGGAGGTTCCTGTGTAGGCTTTACTGGCAGATGATAAATGGTTGAGTCCTAAATGTTGGGAATCCCTGAGTAAAATGCTGTGCTTACAACATGGAAAAAACAAATCAAAATATACAAACTAAACAAATCTTAAACTGGTTGGTTTATAAGCAAGGTTTTGTACCAAATAGTACTGTCCAGAGATTTAAAGTCTGGATTACGGAAGCTTTGATAAACTTGGTTTAAAGAAACAGGACTATTTCCAAATAAGGAGTTATGATAAACAAGAAATTAAACAAAGTATTCATTATAACCCTCTGACTGAATTTTTTATCAAGATTTAGACTTAGAACAATAGCTAAATGATATCAATGCATTACTAATTTGGACAGCCATTCTACTAAATATATTAAAAACAAATGGGAAAAAGAGAAGGCAATTTAGTTTTTACTGGCAAAGAATGGAGAACCATTAAATGTTTGGAAAGAATTCTGTTGAAAAAATGTACCAATTTTTTCATAACACCATGTCAAAGTGCTCACTATTCACAGGGAAATACTAAATGTTGGAGAAACTGTGGCCGCCAGGAGGCAAACCCTTACCATGTTTTTTGGGACTGTCCTGCTGCTCAGAAATATTGGACTGAGATCAATAAAGCGCTACAGACTGTTTTTGACCCCAGCATCCCATTCGATTTCAGATCTATGTATCTGGGCCTCAAAACTCAAGGGAATACCATTGGAACATAATTTTGAAAGAAGTGGGATGACACAAACTGAACCAATAATCAAGGACTGGACCCAAATTGTAACAGAATTTTGCAAAATGGAAACAAATGACTTACAGACTGAATTTGAAAATGGACCTATTTGACAGACTTTGGAATAGTCCGTAGGCCTAACCTTTTCTCCTCTCTGATTAAACTTGAATGACTCTCCTCCAGAGTGGCAGTATTATGAGAGGAATGATTCCATCAAATGAATTATTAAAAGTAAAAGTTTTCAAACTTGTGTGAATTACAAATCAGTCTGTACTGTGGGCTACTGTGTGAAACATCCTCAGCTAATTAGGCAGACTACAGAGCTAATTGAGTTGCTCACAGACAGAGGTGGGGACATTTAAAAGTCAGATCACACATCCTAATTAAGTATTGTCGGCCATAGTACAGAATAAATAGAACACAAAATTAAAGACTTTTATTACTTACATTTAATTAAAACATCATCAGAAGACGCATGGGGTTTACCAGGAGAGTTAATGAAGACATATTCTGAGATATTCTGTATTTTATATCAGGTTTAAAGTTCCAAGCTATGACATCTATGGATCATTGTTTTATATTTTGGACATTTTGAATAGCAATAATCAATCTGAAATTCCCTAATACAAGAAGCAAGTCTGCTGAGTCTGCTTTGGCATCTCATGTTTTAGAACTTAAACTGAAAACATAGGAGACTTTAAACCAGTCTGGTGTCCCTTCATAAGGATTTGTGTAAGCACGCCCTCTATGGGCACCAATTGTAATGAACATGATTGCGTGTTGCACGAAAGTTAAGTTTGGTTCTGAAGCATTTGCAGAGGGCAAAGAAATACATTATTAAGTGATCAGAAGCTTATAAAAGTCAATTTTGCATACGTGTTAGTGCCAAATATGATCATCAGTATTTTTGTCTTTCTTTCTAAAATATACATCATACCTCAAAATGTGATGTGTAGAGCAGTGCTGTCCAAATTATGGTCCAGGGCCTGAGACCATTTTTGTTGACCCTCAAGCTTCCTGATAAATTGGCCCAAATGACAAAAAGTAGTACCTTTAACCGAACAATAACAATTATTGTGCTATCATAACCTAAATAATAAACATTTTGATGTTATACAGACCTAAAATTATTGTTCCAAGGCTTGTGAAAAAGCTATGGTGGCTCATCAAAACGGGGTTATTTGCAACATTTTGAATGATTCATTTAATACTCATGTCGTTTGTGGCCCTCCGCTCCGTATATGTTTCAAAATGCCAACCCTGAGATTAAGGATGTAACAATGGCCGAAATATCATGATATCGTATCAGCACAAGTCTCAAAAGAACAATAACGACAATATATCAAATCATACGCTTCTTTCCAAAACAGCTAAAACCAGAGGGATAAACTAAGAACTTTTGCTCCATTTAAGTGCTGTCAAAACAAAAATAACTGTTATAAACACTTCACCTCACCACAATATTGCAATTGTTCAATGAGATGCATATTTGTTACTTCCCTGGTCTAGTTGGAGCTCTGGCAATGTATATTATAGAGTTACAAATAGATCAGAGGGAGGGTTACGTAAAACAGTGTGAACATCTTTCTGTCAGTAAAACGTGCATTTCCCTACTATCACAACAGCGTGCTTTTGAAGAGAGGATGTTTACGAAGTCTCGGTGCAGACGAGTTGGCACGTTACAGTGTGATTAATTCAGCGTCAGAACAAACAACACGTGGCACTGACTCACGGTGGACATATTTAAACTCAGCTCCTAGGTTAGGTTAATACTTCAGGCCTTTGCTGCAGACACATACTTGACTAAAATCTCCGTATATCTGCGGTTGACAAAAAAACGCAGTGTTATTTTGAGCGCAAGGCTGGCTTTTGAAGGACTGCTGTTGCCAGATGGCTCCTGACGCATCATGAAAAATAAAAAGTAGAATCAAGACGGGGAGGGAAATGACACAAACGCATTCTACAGCTAAATAAAAATGTAGTTCCCAATAAATTATTATAAATATTTTGTTTAATCATTTAAACATTTAACGAATTTTACAAACATAAATAACATAAATAGAAACGATGAGGATTAAACTGAAATGCAAACATAAAATAAGAATAAGAAGAAGAAGAAGAAGAAGAAGAAGAAGAAGAAGAAGAAGAAGAAGAAGAAGAAAAAGAAGAAGAAGAAGAAGAAGAAGAAGAAGAAGAAGAAGAAGAAGAAGAGTAAAACACAAAGAGGTTATTTTCCATTTGATTTTTTTTTTTCAAGGCTTACAAGTTACTCTTTGTCTAGCTATGTTTTCAAAAGTTAAATCTATTATAGTACAATAAACATGTTTTATTAAACATTTATTCCAATGAGAGTAAATGTTAATGGAGATAATATTTTTGATCATGCAATTTATTTTATTGTCTGACTGTCATGAAAGAATACATTTATGGAATATTTCAAAAATCATTATGAATAAAGGACACAAATTATGCTAAATTGAGTTTGCTGAGCTTTTAATCATGTTCATTGTTCCCACATCCAAAACATACCTGGAGTTGTATTACAGAATACAATATAGCTTAATTCACACCAGTTTCATAAATCTTGTTTTCTCTCTTCTGAGCAAAAAAAACAACAAAAAAACATTTTCACCAATCATAAATTTTCCACTTTTTTGATGCCATCCATCCAGCAAATCCATATGAGGGAACGCCTGAAGCTTTTTTCAAGATCTAAAACATGAGATGCCGAAGTAAAGATACCCAAGAGCATGTTTAAAGGCCAATAAGAATACAAACACTTTGATGATGACACAAACCTCAACAGGGACTTCTGAATGTCCGCGCTGTCTCATCTGGAGTCGAGGAGTCAGAGGGAAATGTGTGTTGACGGATTTTGGCCCTTCGCTGTTTTTGTCATTAATACTAGCTGCAGTTGAGTTGTTTCTAATGCGTTATGCGCCGATCTGATTTATGTGCTGGACTGTTCTGCTGTTTGAATTGGCTTTTTATACAACCCCATTTTTCACTTCAGGGCCATAAATCTGCTTCCCTCCTCGATTTAAACTGAGATGACGGGATGTTGGCTCTGGGCTTACTTTAGGATTTCTTTAACATATTATCTTGTGTTTGAGAATATGAGAATGGCATTAGGCAGGTAAATACTGTTCTTATGGAGTTTATATTTGAAAGTACGTGGAATATATATATTCATTCATTCATTTTCTACCGCTTGTTCCCGTTAGGGGTCGTGGGTGACTGGAGCCAATCCCAGTGCCTTTGGGCCTTAGGCAGGGTACACCCTCGACAGTGGCCAACTTGCCCAACTTTTTTTTTAAAATATATTTTTATAAAAAAAATAAAAAAAAATAAAAAAATAAAACACCCTCCTCCTTTTTCTAAGCTCGGGTCCACTACCAGAGGCCTGGGAACTTGAGGGTTCCGTTCAGTATCTTTGCTGTTCCTAGTACTGCACTTTTCTGGACTGAGATGTCTCATGTTTTTCCAGGGATCTATTGTAGCCACTCCTCCAGTTTGAGGGTCACTGCCCCGAGTGCTCCGATGACCACGGCCACCACTTTTGCCTTCACAAGATGTATATATATATATATATATATATATATATATATATATATATATATATATATATATATTTGAGAAAGCACATTTAATTTCCTTTGAAGTGGAAAGACCATTTGTGAACTTTTCTTGGTGAAAGTTATATGCCACAACAGAAATGTAGGCATCGGTAGAAAAATATCCATATCCAACCCTAATGCTGACCCAACCAGATCAATGCAGTTCTACTCAAGCATGCCTTCTAATACCAGTATAGCATTAGTATTAGCAAACCTTCCCTCTCCATTGCCTGGAAAATCAACCCTGAACCTTTTATCCCCAGACTGTGTTCCTGTGACCACTGGCAAACACTACTAGTACATCTGTGGCATGATGTTCACAGGCGCCAACGAGGCAAACCTCCCAGAATGCATCGCAGTTCGGCGAGCGAAGCTTGCACACATGAAACCAACCAGACAGTAGAACCTGATCCGTATTCTCCAGCGAGCACTCCCAACGCTAGCTAACGGAATGCCGCCTTCCACACCAATGAGCCTCGAGAGCTGGGAGCAGCCGCCAGGAGCACACACACACTTTGCACACTCTCGCACACATCAGTAAGCAGCAAGCAGGCCCACAATGTCTGCCAAATCAGGTCGGAGCACTCTGCCCACACTGTTAGCGGAGAGCAGAGCGGCAACGAGGAAGAAGCTAGGATTAAGGGTTAGGCCCTAGAACTTTGGGGAGTTAACCCGGGTATTGGCTGTGATAAAGTAGGTTCAGTTTGGATTGAGGTGGAAGGCTGAGACAAGCTGGGTGGTGCAAGAAGGGGAATGGGCCCAAAACTGTTTCTCTCTAGATAAGAATAAATGTGTAAAATACATTTTTGTTTTTTTTGTTCTTAGGCGTTTTACAATAAGTGGCCCTTACTTATTTAAATGGCACTTTCGTGGATGAATGGACAATATACTATTTTTAAAATAAAAATGTTTTGAAATCCGGAGGTTTTTAGGTCCATAGTTACTAAAAATGTAGTAAATTACGAGTACTGCTGCCAAAATATAATTTAAGAAAATGTTAAAACACACACAAACACTACACACTTTTTGACGTGATTTTAGTAGCATTTAGGATCAGTCTTTTCTATAAAATTTGAAAAATCAAATTGTCTAAACCAAATTAAGTTTTTGCACGAGTCCGAGTGGGAAATGAACGTCGACCTTCGAGCTTCGGGACCAATACTCTTGCC
Organism: Chaenogobius annularis; assembly: GCA_015082035.1. NCBI lineage: Eukaryota > Metazoa > Chordata > Actinopteri > Gobiiformes > Gobiidae > Chaenogobius > Chaenogobius annularis. The sequence continues at coordinate 1,142,494 of BJKM01000133.1, read as the reverse complement.
ATTTGATCCATAACTTACCTGTTGTTGTGATTCCTCATTTGTGCGTATGTCATGATTTGATTTGATTTGATTTGATATATTTATTCATGCAGATCCTCAAAAACATCCACTCATCACATTCAAACCAGTCACAGCCATTCACACATTACAGTAGATAACAAAACAAACAAAAAAAGAAAAACGAAAAAGACGAACGAAAAAGAATCTGAGAAAAATACAAACATAAAACTGCAAAAACAACATAGGGCTCAAGGCATATTTAAAAACTAAACAGAAAAATAAACTGTATCTCAACATTCTAGAGGGCAAACACTCTTTCTTGCTGTGCTCTGATAACCTGCCATTCCCCGTTGCAATTATTCTTTCCAAAGCATAGTGATAATGAATTGAGATTTTAAAATGCTGCAAACATCCATTTGATCTGGTTCTAGCTCAAAACATTTTAATTAAACAAAAAAAAAGGTATACAATTAAGACAAGCCTAATGTCAAAAGAAATGCCCATGGACTATACACAAGCCCAAGACAAAAATAAAACAAATGTAAGAGGTCTTCTTCTTCCTCCTCAAAGAACCAGCAGTCAGGATAATTTTGTATCTGCCATTGTTTTTGGTGGCAGTAATTTTGTAAAAACATTTTAGTTGAGATTTCTGTCTGTCTATTGCTGTTAGAAAGAGATGTCTCCATGGAACTGTAACATTCATTTCATTCTCCCAAAACAGGCAGATTCTGTGTGGGAAAAGTGATGCACCAGTTGTACTAAAACTATATTTGTAAATGACTTTGTTGTGTGTTGGCTTTTCAAAAATAAATGGAATTGAATTGAATTGAACCATTTATGGCTTCTCATGACTCATGAACACTTCAAAACACCTGTCACTTTAACTGCAATATTCAACCACTCACTGCACTGTCACTTTCTGCACTATAACTTTAAACATAACTGTAAACTTTGTACATAGAAATGCCTATTTTTATTTTTATTGTATAGTAATTTTAAATTGTTTCCTAATGCATGCCCTTTTTTGAATTGAATATATGTTGTTTTATTATTTATTGCTCAGTGTTTTATGTTGCACCTTAAGGCCGAGACAAGTTCCTATGTTTTTGAATTTTGTTCATTGACAATGGCAATAAACTCTTTCTGATTCTGATTCTGATTCTGATTCATTTGTGGGAGACAAACGGACTGCTTATCTTTCTTTTCTTTCTGCATTTTCTTCTTCATCTAGGGATGGCTGAAAGTAACTGATCAAAACTCGAACAATCTCATGATATGTTATAAAATATTTTGAAAAGTTAATATAAGAGAAAATATGCGGATATATACAAAAAAGCTTTCACAAAAATTTGCCCTTTTTAATGCAGTCAACTCAAAGTAATGGTTTACCTCCAGTAAGCTTCTTTTTGTGTATTTTATGATCTCAAAAGTTTGTATTGCTCTGTGAAGAAGCTTGTACACCTTCTGACTGTTGCAAATGAGCTATATAAATACAAAGTGATTGATGCAGTGATACCCCAGAAAGGGCTCCTGATAATGTATAAAGAACACCTTTAGCAATGCAACTAGAAGCAGTTTTAGCCAACAGTATTGACCTTATTCCGCCACCGCCCACTTTTCCCTCTTTTTTCCCACTTGATCGGTGCTTTCTGGTGTAATCGCACTTCCGGTCCGGCATGAACTCCATTGGTTTAAATGGAGAACGAGGGAAAAGTCTTGCTGCTCAAATATGCTATATAGTAGAATGATTTGTGTCAAATGTCCAATGATCATGTGACCAACACGTCAACAATGCACAGATTCCCTGGACAGCCTGAAAACGGCTTTTTAGTCTGTGTAAAATGTATTTTCTCTTGAGGTCAGCAGCCCTATGTTGAATAATACAACCGGAAGCCCGAATAGGACGTGTTTAGTAAAGCCACAAACCAACAACCATTTGGTTCACAAATACATCATCCCAATGCGTATTTCTTTATTTGCTCATACAGTTTAATCTGACTAAGGATAAATTACGGGGATTTGTTAATTGAAGGATTTGTCTGATCGGATGTAGAAGATTTGACCAGATTTCCATACTATTTCCTCCATGAACTTACCTGATTTTTCTGTATCTAACTTCATTACTTTTCCAAACAAAAAAAGAAGATTTTCCCTAAAATTATTCAAATCACCAAACTGGAGCGCACCTGAAAAGCGGGCTATTTCTATTGGAATCAAATGGCCAGAAAATGCAATCCATGAAGTGTTAGTTTTTCAAATATGTACCCAACTAGCGGATTTATGCAGACGGCATTGCCAGTGTTGCATAATGCATTGCAGTAGCCTAGTTTAAGAAATGCAAATCGGGCCAGGCTTGATGGAACCCGTTCAAATTGATGGAATGCTTCCGATGAAATATTTGTGCTGCTCGCGCCGTTATTGATGTGGTGCGTGCGTGCCGGAGACAGGTAAAGAGGAAAGCGAGGAGGCCAGGGCGCACATGAAAGCACCGAGAGAGGGAACTATAGAACGTGGCAAAACAACGGAAGATGTTCACTTGTTCGAATAGAAGCCATTCTGGTGAATAGAGGTCAGCGGTCTGTATGAAGGCAATTCAATATACTAATTCAATCAACAAATATCCACTTTTACCAGTATTCGTTCGGAATTGGGTTCACAAAGTTGCTATAGAAAACTTTTGGATAAAAGTCCTTTTCAAATGACAGTCATGTTTTTGTGCTTGAATAATGCCTCCACTTTTTGATTCAAAGAAAATCCTTTTAAATGGCTAGTCCTGGTAATTACACATACATTAACCATAAACCACATCAAAACAGCTGCATTTTCACAGTTAAAAGGTCATTTCTACCAAAGAATTCTATTGTCACAACATATCTGGAATTTTACATTATTTTTAATTTTTTAAACACTTTTACTGTTAAATATTTAGTTTACTACATATAAAACAAGAAAAGAAAGTAAACATTAGTAGAAGGCTATATAAACAACGGGAACAGAGCAGGCTACTTTTATCACTGATGCAGACTTTGGGATCATTCACAGTTAACCTGATAAGCTGTACCTGAGTCCGTGTGCTAAGGAAATTAATTGTTGAGGGTCGAGGCAAAGTGTCCTTCATCTCCCCCTGCCATCAGCCAACAAGCTAGCTCTTGACTGTCGACAAAACAGTGGAGAAACAAATACGGCAAAATGGAATCTCAAAGTCAATTTGAGTAAGACAATAGCTCCACGGACACATTTATATACCATTGATCAAACTCTTAGCTGATGCTAACCAGAGTTACATCAAATAAAACAAATACAAATAAATTGTGAAGCCATATTAAAAACATATAGGCATGTTTGTTTTGTGATATGTATGTCATTTATCTGCTGATGTTTAGTGTCGCATGATTCCAGAAATATCAACTAATTAAAAGTGTTTGTAAGTCCCTGTGATGGTTAAATATGCATTTTCGGGTTATTTGAAGAGTCCGTCATCGCCCTCTGTCTCCTGAGAAACCCTGGCTCTTTTTTACATTTTGATTTTGATTGGGTTTTTTTTTCAATGTATGATTAATACTGATTTATGTAATAAATCAAATTTAAAAAAGAAGAAAAAAACAAACCAAAACGTTTTGGTCTGTTATCTGACTCTAATTTCTCAAATGAGCTGCAGGGGGTGCTCCAACTCTAAAGTTACTTAGTTCTGCTTTTAAGTTTTAACTGTCATCTGAGCCTTTAGCTCAGATGACAGTTTACACACTATTTCTCATCTAAAAAAAAAAAAAAAAAAAAAAAAAAAAGGTTACACATATTTAACAATTACTTTAAACAAGTAAAGTACTACCTTAACCATAAATGAGCTCGATAGGTTGGTACAGCCCAAACACCTCTAGGTTCATGTCATGGTGTTTTCTTTTGCAGGCCAATGCTAAGGGCTATAGGAAAAATACATCGGACATAGACCTCCTGGAGTTCTAGAGTAGCCGAGTTGCTAAGTGATCAAAATACATTAGGTTTATTTCGTATTTGTACTTCTTCCTTGAGTCATTTTATTTTGAAAGTAACAATAAGGTGCAATCTTTGTTTCTTTTCCTACTCTATCCACCTCTAGGTGGTAAAAAAAAAATATATCAGTTTATTAAAGGTCCGACCAGAGGCAGAACACGGTTGGATCATTGTTACAACAATCAGTTTAGCAAACGCCTTCCGCGCCGTGGCTCGCACTGCTCTGGGCTTTTCAGATCACAGCCATGGTTCAGGACCTGATCCCCACGTACAGACAGAGGCTGAAGCTCTCAAAAATTTGCAGTGAGGAAATCGAAGAAGGTTGACCAGTGAGGCAATGGAGGAGCTAATGTGCGTATTTGGACATACACAGGACTGGGAAGTTTTCAGAGCTGCCAGGCAGATACGTTTTGGATGAGTACAACGGACACTGTGACGTCATATGTCATAGTCGATTCTGTAGACGACAGCATCATACCAACAAAAACCAAAGTCACTTTCAACAATGACAAACCCTGATAATTACAACCGAAACATAGGCAGTTACAGGCAGAAAACAGGCTAACATGTCACAAGGGCTGGAGACAGAGGGCGCTAACAAAGATGAAGTATGTATAATGCAAGATGTCAATCAAGACTAGAGCACAGTCACGAATACTGTGTCCCTGAAACCCAGTTCTCTGACAACACACCCGCCATCCCTGTATGTAGGGGGTCTTCGGTCGTCTCACCAAGCCATGAACCCAAGCCCACCCTTGCTGCAGACAATTCGCAAACACCTGGCTGAGAAATTTAACACCCTTCCGTGCTCGAGGCACCCAGTTTGATGGTGCCCCCGCGAGAGACGAACCCGATTCCACCTCTCAACGCGGCAGATCCGTGCGTCCCCACTTCGTGCCACCGCGCACCGGGGGTGACTCTCTCAGTTGCAAACAAAGATAAAGGCTATTCTCGAAGAAAGACTGCTGGACCAGCTTTCTCTACCGCCACATTCCAGTCCTGACAGCGGCGTCCACGAATCTAGTCTTCCACATATTATCGCTGAATGAAAACCACGGTGGTTAGGTGCCTCTAGGCTACGTGTTTGATCTCAACTCGCTTGAGCTCGTTCATTCATATGGTTCCTCGTCCCGAGAAGCCACGAATCACTGACGTTAATTGACGACAGGCCTGTGGGGCTGATGTCTGTAGTCATGAAGTCATTTGAACACCGTGGTCTTGCCCCACTTCAAGGTCCTTGGCTCCCTGCTGGACCCCCTGCAGTCTTTGCCTACAGACCCAACAGTGTCTTGTAGGACCACTTCATCACTGCAGCATCTGCGACTCTCCGCGGAACCTACGCGCAGGATCCTGGTTGTGGACTTCAGCTCTGCATTCAACCACCTGGGATAGTATTCATAGAGAGCGTATAGACATCCTATAGTATAATATTAATTGGTCCGGTATGTGCAGTAAATAGTCGCTAGGGTATATCATTCAATATAGACAACTATTAGTAATATTAGGTATTACACATAACACCAAAAAATGATCTTTTAACAAGTTGATTCGTGCCATCTTATGTGAATGATTGTCTATGAGCATGAAACAAATGAACAAGTGAAAGCTACGTAAACTCCTAATTGAAAAGAAGAAGCTATTCGAATCATAGAGAGGAGCGAGTTCCAATTTTCGCGTCCGAGACGCAAGGCGTTTTTTTTTAATAATTGTTTGTCGGGACCTAATTGCGGCCTGAAAATAGGTTGTCCTTCTGTGACAAGAACAATTCAAACACTGCTGCAGTACCGTTCTTTGCCTAGAATGTCCCACGGTGTGGCATTAAGATGTTAGGCCATGGTTCCATTGTGGCTCACGGTCTGGAGCACACTCAGGACCCGCAGAATAAGCGAGACCAACCGGCACTGAAGGCTGACTAAGAATACAGTGACTTCCAAAAGGTCTTGGCTGGAACAGCCTTTAGGCTAAGGAGGAGCTACACACACGAGAGGCTGAATCGCACAAGAGGAAACACAGACTCCAAAGCGAAACTAGTTAACATAAGCAGTATAGAAGCAAGTACAAAATAATTTCTCCCACCAAACGGCCTAACTTGCTAAAGTGATAAACCATTGTATTTTCTGTAGACAGCAAAATGCTATATTGTTACAGGCTTAGCAATACAGACGCCTATAAACGAAAGCAACATGTCCCAGATCAGCAGACTTGGTTCCTGGTTTTATTCGAACCGCGCGGCCATCATGTTGTAGGGACACCAAAGATATGGGAATATTTAAGTCTCCTTCTAATATTCATCGCAAAAACTATGCATTTCCATAAAGAGGACATTATACAACTGCAGGTACACTCTTAGCTTTGGGTAGTGAATTTCAATATAGGGAGACAAGCTTGTGGAAGTCATTTTACATACTAGCTTTTTTTGGCCACATCTGGAGCGACCAAAAAGCTGAATTACTAAACGTTTTTTGTGAACTGCTATGATGGCTCTTTTAATGTAGAAAATAATATCCAGGTATGCAATTAGATGCATTTAAATGCAGGACACAAGTGGATTGCGGTGCGCCTGCCAACTTCCATTCTCTGCAGGGACCTGGGTACGTCTCCAGGGGGCTGTCTGGCGCGAGCGAGGGTCGGATTCACAGACACTCTCTCACACCTGGGGACATGGTCTATTGTGGAACCACTCACCTTGGGGGCAAGAGGGCTAGACGTGTCCAGTGACCAGAACGCTCCCAGCCACAAACAATGAGGTATCTTTCCACTGACCGTTGGGACTATGGGACACTATCTATAACATCATGCCAACTTTAACTGGGCAATATTCAACCACTTTTGTATGTATTATCTGTCGCTAGAGGAGTCTCATCGTCTACTGGCAACCTTGCTGCCACTACATGACTGGGCCACACTTAACTGTAGTTCTCCATCCATACTAGTCGGGGTTGAATCTGTATTTTATTTTAGTTTATAACATGGTAGTTTTAATTGTCATCTTAACTGGCATACCTTGATTTGATTTGAATATTGATGGTTGGTCTTTTATTATTATTGTTCAGGACCGCTTTATGTTTGGTAATCTTAAGTGCGCAGACAGTGCTTCCTAAGGTGTTTGTGAATTTGTTCATTGATCAATGAGGGCAATTAAACCCTTTTGATTCTGATTCTGGATAATAAATAAAATAAATTTAAAAAATATCGCCTTGCTCACCCTCCGGTATGTTTCATCCTCTTTTTTTCACTTTCTAAAGCGCGGGAGACCACTCCGCTGTACGGCTTGGCGCAGCTTGAGGGATATTCTGCGACTAGTTTCTTTGGTTACCTGAGTAGGCTGCAAGACGTTTTCTGGGCACTGAGATGGTCTGATGTTTTTTTATCCAGGACGTCGCCTGGGATTGGCATCTCCTCCAGTTTGGAGGTCCGCTGGGGCACGCCGAGTTGGCTCTTGCGATGACCAATACGGGCCACTGTGCACTTTTTCGCCTTATCGACCTATCCTACGGTACTTCTCCCATGCACTTTTCTCGCTGAGCCTTGGGACTTGTTCCTTTCCGTATACGCTAAGTCTGTAGTTATCGAGTATTAACTTGCGCTCCTATATAGTGCAGAAAAAATAAATTATTTTTTGGCTATTATCTGGCACTTTAACGGGGATTGTATCGCGCGCCCATATAAGGACAATACGCATGGGTTTCGGAGGGGCAGGAATATAACCAATACGGTGTAAAAGGACAAAGGTATACACTCTCCTGCCTGGTCTTAAGGTCGAACCTAATTTTGGATGGAGACCAGGTTGTTCGACTGCTGTTACGCACAATAAGGTTTAAGGATATATTTATTTTTTTATAATTTTTTTTGACAAATTGGGCCTAATGCATTTCATAAAGATACATTAAAATGTGTGTAGAGGCTTTGTAAGGAGGTGAAATAAATGTAGAAAAGCTGACATTAAATTGGAAGTCCATTTACTCTAGCTTTTGCCACATCTCAGCCACAAAAACCTGGAATTACTAAACGTCTTCTTGTGAACTGCTAATGGGCTTTATGAAGAAAAATAATATCCATCCAAATCATCCAGGTATGATTTGGATGCATTTATCAAGAAGAGAAGGGTGATCGGCTGCAGACTTCCATCTCTGCAGGACCTGTACGTCTCCAGGGCTCTGGGACGAGCAGGTCGGATCACAGCTTGACCCTTCTCACCCTGGACATGGACTATTTGAACCACTCCCCTCAGGCAGGAGGCTACGGTCCATCCGGACCAGAACTCTCCCGCCACAAGAATAGTTTCTTTCCCTCTGCTGTTGGACTCATGAACACTTCTTAACACCTGCCACTTTAACTGCAACTATTCAACCACTCACTGCACTGTCACTTTCTGCACTACAACTGCAAACTTAACTGTAATTCTCATATACATAGTATATGCTTATTTTATTTTTATTTTATATACTAAGAAGCAGTTTTAAATTTGTCTCTTAATGCATGCCCTTTTGATTGAATATATGTTGTTTTATGATTGCTCAGTGTTTTATGTTGCACCTTAAGGCCGAGACAAGTTCCTATGTTTGTGAATTCTGTTCATTGACAATGGCAATAAACCTTTTCTGATTCTGATTCTTGATATAAAAAAATAAATTTAAAAAATCCCTTCTCACCCTCCGTAGGTGGTCTCATCCCCTTTTTTCTAAGCTCGGGTCCTTCTCCAGAGGCTTGGGAGCTTGAGGGTTCTGCGCAGTATCTTTGCTGTTCCTAGTACTGCACTTTTCTGGACTGAGATGTCTGATGTTTTTCCAGGGATCTGCTGTTGCCACTCCTCCAGTTTGAGAGGTCACTGCCCCGAGTGCTCCGATGACCACGGCCACCACTTTCGCCTTCACCTTCCTCGCCTTCTCCAGCCTTTCTCTGAGCCCTTGGTATTTTTCCAGTATTATATATATATAATAACACAAAAAATATCTGGGCGCTATATCTGACTTTAATAAGGTATGAAGTGCGGCTGCCATTTTTGAATAGATGGTTTAGAGGCAGAAAATAATAACCAAAGTGAAAGTCAAGTAAACACTCTGCGCTGATAGAACTCCTAATGTGAGACAGATTCCAATTTTTCTCAAGTAGGATATTTTTTTATAATTTTTTTGACAAATTTGGGCCTAATGCATTTCATATAGAGACATTAAAATGTGTGTAGAGGCTTTGTAAGGAGGTGAAATAAATGTAGAAAAGCTGACATTAAATTGGAAGTCATTTACTCTAGCTTTTTGCCACATCTCAGCCACAAAAACCTGGAATTACTAAACGTCTCTTTTGTGAACTGCTAATGGCTTTTATGTAGAAAAATTATAATTCAGGTTATGATTTAGATGCATTTATCAAGAAAACGTATATTGTGTTTGAAGTGAAAGTAAATGAGAATTTGAGAATATTTATGTTTAATATTCAGAGTCTGTTCAAACTTTACTTTTGAAACTAACTCGTGAGTTTAACATTTGAGAGAAGATGATGACCTGCTAAACTAATGCAATAACTACATACCTTTCAGAACATTTCATAATGTCTATGGGGGGGTCTTACAAGTTTTTGTTTTAGATAAATGAGACAATAGAACATTTATTCTATGTCAGGAAATGTTTGTTACTTTTGAGAAGACATATTGTGCTTTTGACTGCTTTATAGTTATAATATGGCACCTGTGGATCATTATCTTATATTTTAAATCAACAATCATTAATCTAAAACACAGTGCAGCACCACCTGACGAATCAAGGACAACACTCAAGACGCATATGATGACTGTAAATACAACTTTTGATGGCAATATATAAAAGCTCTTAAAACTCGATTTTTACAAGTTTCATTTAAATACTTGCAAATCTTGACCATTCACTTTCGATTTTGATAGGGGGGGGGCAAACAAGCAAACCCCACTCAGGACACTACAAGAAACAAAAGAGGGACCTAGTTGTTGTGTGGCAAGAGTACATGACTTAGCCTGTATAGTCCTGTATTGTTTGTATCTTTGCTTCTTTTTGTTCTTGTTGTCCTCATTATTTTTACTGTTTTGTATTTGTAAATAAAATAAAACTACAAAAAAAAAAGAAAAAAAAAAAAAGACTTGAACCTTTGTCTGCTGCAGCCTATTTCTATGGAGGCAGTGGCTTTTCACGCCTTCCGTTCAGTCCACTTTGTCGCATTGTGTCATAGTTGGTGCGAAAAGCATTTACATGTTTTATTTATTAACAACTCAAATCTGAACTTGTGAGGGTTTTTTTTAAATAGGAAATGTTATTATAGGCCTTGGTTTAACAGTTTTATTCTTACAGAACATAATTAAGCGTTAACGGAGCAATGAATAAAAATAAAAAATATTCTAGGCTTAGCAATTATATCTCCATGGTGAACTAGTGGTGGGCAATACCAGCAATTTAAGTTTGAATCCGATACCACGTAATACTATGGCAAATATCGCAATATCGATCCAATACCAATGAGTTTTGTATTCAAATGCTTGAAACTCCTGTACTATAAAGATTTTTACTTCATTTCACATTATCTTTCCTCCAACCCAGCTTGAACTTGATCTGAATGTGACAAAGCGAGTGTGTGGTGATAGCAAATAATATAACACCCGCTGGACCATTCTAAAAGGAGAAGGCGCACAGGTTCACTCATTGAAGTGAGTAGACCTGGTTTAGGTCTACAAAGTTCCAGCTTTACATGTTCACATTTACTTATCAATTGTTTTAGTTCTGTCATTTTCACATTTCTTCTATAGGTTTCATTTTTAAAGTTCAGACAATTCTCTGGGACCACAAAAGCAGCAGGCACAATGGACCATTAGGCTACAGCACGTACTTTTTTCCACCTCCAGAAAGTTACATGTGCCTCTAAGCAAGCTAATGAACGGGATTTGATGTTCATTATTATTTAATTCAATTTATTTATGAATGAGCGCAATGTACAATTACAAGCAGAGATACCAGACTGTAGCTCAACTGCTCAGTTCCACCTGTAGTCCTTGTGGGGAGGGCTCATTGTGTATAACATGTACAGGGCCCAAAATATATTTGCCTCTTTAATGATCAAATTACAACATTACAATTAACCTCAACAGTCACACTTATACAGCACTACTGTACATCCTGTGTTTTCTAAGGCTCAGAGGGAGAAGACCTCACAACCAAGATTAATGAAACACGATAAATACAACTTCAGGAAGGGTTTTGATGAGTGAACCACATTACATCATGATTAAAGAAAAGTCACTTTTAACAGAAAATCTGTCCTAATCTTGGATCTTCAAACGTACAGCAGTCGAACGTGCGCACCTTAGCAGCTTTTCTATCGGCACAGTGACTTGCAGGTATGAATCAATCCTTGGCTGGCCCTGTTTGCTGCGTTTACTGCTGCCTGAATGCCGCCAGAGATGCTCTCCTGTCAGGGACTATGAGGCGCAATCATCGATCCGCACTTCTAATCCATCACATCTTGTTTGGCGTCTCTTCTCTTTGCGGCCGACCGGACTCACTTGTTCTCAGGTCGATAGCGTTACTACAGGTAGTGTACCGCGGCTCATGTCTATCAATATTTGTAGAGAGGCACGGGGACGCGGCGAGAATCAATGCCTTTAATGTTTTATAGCACGCGTCTCCTATGCCCACGTCTCAGCGTGTCGGACCTCCCATTCGCAAGTGCAAAAGTGTAGAGAAAAGCTTAGGAAAATAGACTTTCTTTAATAGAGCAAGGTCGAAATACAATCATATCTGGCATAGGCTTGGTAAAATATGTCTAAAATGTAAGGTTGAAAATTGTTTCTGGTTAAAGGTGCGTTATGCAACTTTTGAGGGTATGCCACCTGCTTGTCTCCATGGAGATGTTATTGCTATGTCAAAGATTTTCTACAATAGTGGTTCTCAAACCTTTTACATTAAAGTGCCTATGACAGGTCGGACGACTCATTGAACCAAAATGCAGTTAAAATAAATATATTTTGAATTTAGCAGAAAATTATAAAAGATTTATCACAGAATAGCAATTTTTTTAGGTTTATAATTTCACTTCCTGTTTGTAATTGATGACATCACACAAGGAAATTACCCAGCAAACACCGGGCAAAAACTCATTGAATGTCACAATTTGTTTTATTCGACAAATAAAAATAAATGAGAGCGACTTTAATTTGAATTAATGTTTAGAGAGTTAAAAAAAATACAATAATTTATGCATAAACTTTGACTGGAATGAGTATCCCTGGTGTGATGTCACTTCCTGTCATGTTCCACAGATTTTTCAACGTTATCTCCACAAATACCAACTCTATTGGTGTAAAACTACAATGTATATGTACATCACATATAAATACAGCAAATAAAGTCAAAATTAGAAAATCGTAAATACCTATCATACAACCCACAAGATTTGTTTTTTCGAGTACCACCAGATTTAAACCAGGTCTATAACAGGACTAACCCTGGTCTGAATTAAGGCTAAACCAGGTCTAAAATAGGAATGCACCATTGCCATATTAGTTTTTGATGAAATTACTCAAGGAAAAACAAAAAATTTGGATAAAATGTAGTCTAAAAATGAAGTAAAGACTATAACTGAAGAGGTTTGCACGTACCACCAGAAGAAGCTTGGGTACCAACGCTCGTACACGTACCACAGTTTGAAAAACACTGCTCTACCACATTTCATTAAACGTATGTATCGCCATGGAGACAAGCCACACACACATAATGTAGGGCAACTTTAAGTTGAATGAGTGAGATGGACAAAAATGTACTGCAATGCCATATTGTGAAAAATACGGCATAAAAAGCTATTTCATCTCCATAGAGAGAGAAGCAGGGGGCCGACTTTCCACTCGAAAAGTTACAAAGTGCAGCTTTAATGGGCAAACCATCTCATATCTGTAAATACATTCTTGGGTATGAATATGGATGACAAAGTTAGCCAAAGTTTTAGCCATGAGATGTAAAATGAGTCCAATCAATAATCTATTTCTTCCATATTTGAGTAACTCAGTAGTAATAAGAGTGCAGTTATAAATAAAACAACTGTCATACTGTTGATGGAGCATATTCAATGTAAAGATATTTCAGATTGGACCACTGAATATGAATGTTTGTGTAAAATGTACATTATTTGATTGTGCAATATGCTGATTATTGTTTGTATATATGAAATGTATTAGTTTTGTTATTGGCTCTTTTGTGACTGCAGTGTTTACATTCATGCAGTGACCTCCACTTTAAGTATTAGAATTGTTAAAAAAGTGGACAATTATGTGCTGTTTTTGGTCCTGTTGCTGAATACAGTTGTAGTAACGTAAAAGGCACATAATCATACAGTCGCTCCTTGTATCGCTGGGTTTCAGATGACATCACAACATTCTATAGATCGATAATCTTTAATACAGATGAGGAGCATTTTAGATTGATATCCATAAAATTTATATTTTTTTGTTGCTGTTGTTTACTCACCAATATAAACAATTAGTTTCAACATTTGGGAATTTGGGTGCACCGTACAAATAAGGAGATCATCAGTTTGATTCCTGGGCCAGACCAACATCACATGATCTCTCTTGGGTGGAGTCTGCATGTTCTTCCCGTGTTACCGTGGATTTTCTCGGGGTAGACATGCTAAGGTTAATAGGTAAATGGCCCCTAGTGAATGAATATGAGGGTGAGTGAACGGTTGTCTGTGTGTCTCTGCCTCTGTGTTAACCCTGCGGTGAATCCATTTACTTGTTATTTTTTTAGGAAAGTACAATGTAATCAATAAGGCAATTTCGCTCTGACCCCCACCTGAGAGTATGACATCATCACATTCTAAAATCTGAAAACCACCAGTATAAGTGTTATTTGAGAAGAGAGAGACAGAGAGGGCACATAAAAAAGAAAGAGACTAAAAATGCCAGTTGTATTTGTGTAAAGATAAGATAAGATCACCTTTATTTGTCCCACAGTGGGGAAATATCAGATAACTTAGAAAAAAGAATACGCTCATAAAGAAAACTCTTATAAAAACAGATAATTTTTGGAAAAAAAAAACAACAAAAAAACTCTTCTAATCTTAATAATAATAATAATAATAATAATAATAATAATAATAATAATAATAATAATAATAATAACAGTCTTAGAGGGGTCAGTGTGTGAAGCAGCCTGGAGGATAAAGGAAATAGGTCCATTAGGTTGAGTTCACATTCTACAATTTGATGGGCCCCTTGCCTATTTAACTATAACAGAGAAATAGCCAAAATACTGTACAGATACACAGATCATTATTTGTTTGGATTGACTCCACAAACGTGCCATCTCCAGGTTTAAAGTCCTTTCCACTGACAATGGCACCACTTTCTGAGGCTATTTTGAAAAGGTCATTTCACTTTTGTTTATTCGTGCTGACAGAGAAGACGTTGAACTTTGCGTCAGTTTTTGTTTCATGTGGATCACAAAGCCATAAACCAGGTCAACAAATCTGCATCTGACAGTTAAACAGTGATTTTCACCATAGAATTCTGACCAGTCTCCAGCTCAGGTTTAAAGAAGGAATTTTTAAATGTGATGATGTCATACAGTCAGATCTGGGGCAAGAGCAACATTTTTCTTATGATTGTATAGTTCTTTGTCGAGGTAAATTCACAAATGTTTAACATGATCATTTCTACTGATGACTAGACCTTACAACTTATGATATTACAAAAAAAAATCTGCATTTTAACTGTATTTATTTTAGTTTCCCCCCGTCTATATTAAATATTATTTATTATGTTGTGATGTCATCTGAAACACAACTATACAACACAATACAATACAATACAATACTATACAATACAATACAATACCATAGAAGGAGGTATAAGCCTATGATATTTGAAAACTATAGAGCTCTGGATTGAGCTATGTGTTATTATTATTATTATTATTATTATTATTATTATTATTTACTTTTAATCATTTTAAATGTATAGACAGGTTTAAGTCTGTGAACTTTCCGCTGTCTTTCTTTTACAAAAAAATATATAATCTTTTTTATTATATATATATATATATATATATATATATATATATATATAATATATTATTTATTGTATAATAATTTTATTTATACAAAATTCTATTTTATAACAATAAATAAAATTATCTATACAATTAATTTACTTTATTATACAACTATATATATATATATATATATATATATATATATATATATATATATATTGCATAATAAATAAAATAAATTGCATTGTGGACCTCAAGAAGAATGGATTCAAATAAATAAAAGCTTTATAAATGGAATAACAAATAAATACATTAATAAATAAGCCTTTGAACTGTAACTGTTGCTTGCTTTGTAAATAGGGTTAGGCATCATCATTAGGCTTAAACCCTTTTTTTGTAACTATTTTTTGGAATTGAGTACATTTTTATTCATGTAATTGTATTGTTACCTGAGTACAAATATTATAATTTTTTTCTCAAATCCGTTCAGTCGTGATGCTGGTGTTTTTTTTTTTTCTGTGTGTAACTTCCCAAAATGTACATAAACATATATATATATTCTGGAAACATCGCGCTGCAAATGTGTATCCTGTAGAAACAGTGCTCCTCTTCTCATTTCTATACATGATTAGTTATTCTGTCCAATATTACTTTGTGACAAACTGCAGTGTTTTAATATCAGTGCATGAAGTCGTGTGAGGAAAAAAAGTGCGGGGGCGACATTTTTCACTTTGCAAACACATCCCGGTGTTTCTAGCTAAAATCCACTCAGACAGAAAATAGGGTTCAGCGGAACATCAAAGACTGCCTTGGCTCTCATTTCACGGCTCACCTTTTTCAAACCGCCAGCTCTTCACGCCGGCGCCGCAAACGGACCACCAGACGAACGGACTCGCGCTGAACTGCTGCTGCTGCTGCTGAAGTAGGACGCAAGGAGATTGAGAAATGAACAGATACATTTCAGTGTTTGTATTTGATAATTGTGGTAATTTGATAATTGTGCCAAATCAAATAGCAAATTTGATTCAATTTGGTTAAATTGTCCAGCCGTATTGTGTTGTTTTCAGTTTATTATAGTTTAACTCGTTAGCATTGGTAGATTATAGTTTTATTTTAGGCTTTGAGAGGTGATTTCGTGTGTTTGAAGCGAAAATGATTAAGTAAAAGTAAAAGTAAATCAGACTGAATTTTTGTGAAATTTTATAACACCAGTGCACACACGCTGGAAGAAAGGTGGGTGAAGAAGTGTCTTGCCCAAGGACAGTACAACACTGAACTTTCTGCAAGGTTTATTTGCAATGAACTTGAAGCATGTTTTGGCTCATTTTCCTTTAGTCCACTTTATGGTCATAATCTATGACCTCGTGAATCATTATTTTATTTTCTGAACATTCTAAATCTAAATAAAAGTGTATTGATCTATAAATGTTTAATACGACTGTAAACAAAGATTGTTGCCATGGGCTCGTTTGCATTTGTCCCACATTCCCTCCCACAAACACACTCTCTTCACACGGCACATGGACGCTGAACAAAGTGCCGCTCTGCTGACACCATCAACAGCTATATCAGGGCTATTCAACTGTATTTTCCCGAGGGCCAGATTTTTTGGAGGGCCGTGGTCTCTGGGCCGGAAGCACACAACACGCCGCTATAACAACATTTTGGGTCGCACAATTTCAATACATTTAGTTAATATACAAAAATAACTACTGCTAGATTCGATTTTTGTGAGAAACAACATACAAAATACTTTACCAACATTGCTCACCCACCCAGAACTGAACCAGAATTAAATTAGGACTAGATTAGAACTAGCCAGGTCTGAACTAGGATTAACCCAGAGTCATACAAGGACGAAACACAAGACCGAACCAGGTCTAATCTAGTGCTAGCCCAGAATTAAACCAGAAAACAAAATTTGTATTTTATTTTTTCAACATTCAGAAGATGGGTTATGAGCCGGATTAAATTGCTTGACGGGCCTGATTTGGCCCCCGGGCCTTAGGTTGAATAGCCCTGAGCTATATCTTTTTCTTTTTAGCTTGTGCCAAAACGGTGTCAGGACGGGGCTGAATCCTTCGTGAAACACAGGTTAAGAAAAGAAATGTGGAGAACGAAGTTGCTTGCAGTGGGCGTGTAGAGTAATAGTGTCTCGAATGCAGGAGACTAAAGATTACCGTTCTCAAAAAATGAATGCGTCACTTTAAATACAACTTTGAGAGGGTGAATGAGGAAGGAATACAATACTAACATGTTATTTTTAGATAAAAGAGTAATGCTGGATTAAGGTATGATTAGGTGGCTCCGACCAGCTCCTTTAGATTGAAAATGACTTTCGGGTGGAAGTCAAAAACAATGTCCAGTTGACTACATCTAAATCGTTTTCTAAAGTTAAAAGCTCTTAAACTTGTTGACCTTGTAGTTAAACAGTACAACACTTTTCCCACAGTTGCAGTAAAAGTACTCTACCCCACACCTAATCAAACTGGGGAACATGTTCATCAGCGCACGTCCGTCCGATCGCAGTTCCATCAGTCGACTCCTCTCTCGTGCACCGCTCCTTTGTTGTCCCGTCAGGGCTCCGTCTCCGCCTGAAAACTGTCCCCGAGAATGCGTCGCTCGGGCTCCGTCGCTGTAGGAGACGGAGAGCGGGCGGAGGGACAATAGGAGGAGTGGTAGTCCCCAAATTGCTATCGATTCAGTAGTTTGAGTTGTGTCGGGAGCGGGTAAAGTGTTGGCGAGGGGTTTTAGAGACGATGGAGCGCAGTGCCGATGTCTGCCGAGCGGTACTCAAGTCGTTTGGTTAGTGACGGAGCGGGAAACAGTACTATTTTGCTACTGCAGTAAAAGTACAGACACATGAGTGAAAGAAGTATTCAGTTAAAAGTAGCACGTAAGAAAATCTAAAGGTTTCGAAGTGTTAAATGTAGTGATTTGTATCAAGTTTGTGCTGATTTTTGGAGTAGAAAGTACAGATATCTCTTCTCAAATATAGTTAAGTAAAAGTAAAAAGTATCCACTGTAAAAAATAACATGAACTTTTACGTAAATACAGTACTTTTACTTTTGTACTTTGCTACTTTCCACCACTGACAATTAGACTCTATGTGTTTTGTCGATGTAATACTTTAGCTGACATCAACAAAATGAAAAGTAATTAGAGATGGCTAAAACGTCTCTAAAAATAAAAGTGCATTAAGTAACTTTTAAGGTGGAAGTTCTGCCGCTTACTAAAGAGGCGGGCCCACAGACATTCAGAGACAGAACACACAAATGTTCCACATGAAATTTCGTGTAACAATCGAATACATACACATGAATGAATGTTGATGATACGTGTTCTCCTCATTAATAATATGTAAAAAAGTGTGTTTAATTGTCACTAGATGCATACCAGAAGCACCCATGACCAGCAATATCAATCTGAACCTTTCAGAGCACATATACTTCTACTTATCTGTAATTACTGGGCCTGTCCACATGAAACAAAAACTGCAACAACAAAAAACGTTGTACGTCTTCTCTCTCAGCAGAAATAGTGATATCTGGGTTTGCTTTTTTTTTTTTTTTTTTTACATAATTGCCTCAGAAATGAGAGGAGTGCTTTGTTTTGGATCCATTTTGGCCTTGTGTAAATCCAAACATACAGTACATGGCCAAAAACTGTAATAATCCAGTTCTGTTTATGTATGTGATTCTATGCTCAGGACTAAAAGCAAAATAATAAAAATAAAATATATAATAATAATAATAATAATAATAATAATATCATAATCATAATCATAATCATAATCATAATCATAATCATAATGTATACAATTCCAGGAGAAAATACAAATCTTTTATTATTATTTTGACAACATAACAATCGTATTTGTGCTCGGGGAAAAAAAACAGTTTCACAGAATTGCGTCCTGTAGACATTCTACTAGAAAGCTTCAGATCTTAAATGTTCCACAGTGTTTCTTGTGCGTTAACAGAGAATCAGCAGGGTGACTGAGCCAGAGCCGGGTGCACAATGATTAAAGCATGTCTTTATGAAACCATTACTGCTCCTGAGTCTAAACTGTGCCATTAGCGACAATCTTTTCAACCTCCACTTTCCCAACGCTTCTTCAGCAGTCACAAAAAACCCCAGTGTGAGCAGAATGTACAGAGCCCGATGCACGCTGAGTGTGACCTTTTCAAGTCCGCGAATTTGTTTTTTTTTTTTGGTTTTTTTTTTTTTTTTTTTTTTTTTTTTTTCTTTTTTTTTTTTTTGTTTTTTTTTTTTTTTTTTTTTTTTTTTTTTTTTTTTTTAATTTTTTTTCTTTTTTTTCAGAGAGAGCAGAAGACAGTTTTTCTGTATTCATTTTTCCATTTGAAAATTAAGAAACACTTTCTTATTCAGTTATTGCACTGTCCCTTCCTCACTGAAGACAATTACTTATGAAACCATTACTGCTCCTGAGTCTAAACTGTGCCATTAGCGACAATCTTTTCAACCTCCACTTTCCAACGCTTCTTCAGCAGTCACAAAAACCCCAGTGTGAGCAGAATGTACAGAGCCCGATGCACGCTGAGTGTGACCTTTTCAAGTCCGCGAATTTGGGGTTTCAGAGAGAGCAGAAGACAGTTTTTCTGTATTCATTTTGCCATTTGAAAATTAAGAAACACTTTCTTATTAAGTTATTGCACTGTCCCTTCCTCACAGAAGACAATGTAAACTGACCTCTCTAACCCTAAAGCCGCCCACTGTCCAGTGTAAAGAAATATTTATTAGTGATCGTGGGGAAAACTTGAATCATTGCTCAGAATCTTCGGTCTCACAGTCAGACAGGAAATACAAATACATTTCTCTGTCAAACATGTGACCCACAGTAAATACAAACATGTGCCCCACAGTAAACACAAACATGTGACCCACAGTAAACACAAACATGTGACCCACAGTAAACAAAAACATGTGACCTACTGTAAACCCAAACATGTGACCCACAGTAAACAAAAAACATGTGACCTACTGTAAACACAAACATGTGACCCACTGTAAACAAAAACATGTGATCTACTGTAAACACAAACATGTGACCCACAGTAAACAAAACATGTGACCCACAGTAAACGAAAACATGTGACCAGCGTAGCCTCAGAAAACCTGTACAACTGTGGTGACTTTACCACACAGAGCTTGATATTCACGTAGACACATTTTGGTTGTAGCCATGACCTTTTTAAGAGGAATTGAATGTTTTGAGGAAACTGTATGCATGTGATTTGAGTATGGATACTGTTAAAGACTACAGTAGCTAAACACGTGTGACTTATGTTCCGTACAAGCTTTTCATACTTTGCTGTTGATGCTTGTCTTTTCCATTTTGCTGCTTTCTTGCTGATGATGTGTGATGATTGTCGTATGCATGGTTCCTTGATTTTGAATGTCTGAAGAAAATAAACTACTAAACTAAATTACAACTAAACTGACTTTTTTCTTAATTTTTTACTCGTTCGACCATGCATGTCCCTGATTGGTTGAGCCACCTATCAATCACAGCCACTGGACATGGCAAAGACAGGGCATGTTCCAGACTACATATGTCATACTAAAGTACTGTGGTCCTGGCGGGCAAGGCAAATTGAATTGTGGGTCCTATCAGCGCCTCTGTAACCACTACAAGTACGCAGGACCGCCCCCACATGCCACACTGGACTCTGACACTCTCATGTCTGACACGTGTTAGTCCAGCCCAATGCGTGCTGCCAGACGTTGGTATTTAAACTCCATTGTGCCAGCTGCCATTCTCCTGCTCGCCTCCTGCACGGCCCTCCTCCTAATCCATCTTCCATTATGTCCCCAACATCCCCCAGGCATTAGGGCATAGCACTCACCAGCTCTACCAGCTCTTACCTGTCAGCGGGGCTAAATTACCCACAAACGTTATGCTTGTCATCTGTATATAAATTAAAAATAATGATACTATGAAAAAAAGCAATTCCAGTGCAGTGACCTCATGAGGACATATCTGGAATAGTTTTAGATTTCATTTGTGCATTAAATCCCTTTTCAAAGCTTCTTTAATTACCATGACTACGTAAATAAGGGTATTTTATAGCACCAAAAAATGCAAATAACCTCTCCACAAAAAGTTTACAGAGGGACCTTTGATCTCAAATAAACATTACTATTGAATGGATCTGCACAATAAAGACTCTTTTTTTCTTCCTTTTTTACTCGTACAACCATGCATTTCTCTGATTGGTTGATCCACCTATCAATCACAGCCATTGGACATTGCAAAGACAGGGCATGTTCCAGACTGCATACGTCATACTAAAGTACTGTGAGGAGGCAGGCTCTAGCCCGGTGATTGACAGCTCTAGCCCGGTGATTGACAGCGGCTGCCGACAGGAAACATGGCCTGGGCGGACCTAATCTGGATAAGAGCGGACATTCACACAATGCTAATATGCTAATAACAATGCTAGCGCGTCCAGGGCGTTCTCCGCTCGCTCGGCCCCCTCCTCCCCTCCGTTCTCACGCGCCACGTCAGACACAGGGGACGGGCTCACAGGGGGGTCAGTCGTGACGTAGTGACAGAGCTTATGATTCAGCAGCGGTCGCAGGTCCAACCGTGAAATTCAAATGCAGTGGCCACAGTTGAACCCAAAGAGGACAATGCAGGCACAGCTTTGGACCCAAAAGTCAGATTTTTACAAATATGTACTAAAATTACAAACAAAGGCCAGGGATGTGCATATATATCTATTTCAGACCCATTTACACAGTTAATCAGTTATAAAAAGTGGTTCTGGTGTTTATTGGCTCTTTAAAGTAGCACCTACAGACACCAAACTTGTACTTAACATGATTTTGACAAATCCAACAGAAATATTTGTTAATGTCTATTTGTAAACCGGATTTATTGAAGTTTTAAGTAAAAAAAATTGGCAAAATTTGAATCTAGTTTACTTAGAATCTATATCCTATAGAATCCTATATTTAAGTTTGTTTTTTTGTTTTTTTCTCATATATCTATACAAGAAATTTAAACTTGGCTCTATCCATTTTTCAGATTTTGATGTCCCCATATGTGTGCAATTTTGGCCCTATTTTTATATTTAATGAAGTGACATGATGAAAAACAATTAAATTGGTTTATTATATGGTTTATTAAAATATTATACATTGTTTTTTTTTTTTCCCTTACATGTTTTTATGTTCTTACAAGAAGTTTTTTTTTTGTTTTTTTTCAAATAAATTGATATCTTTAAATTTAAGATTTTTTTCCGATTGCTGTGTCCCGCCTTAAAATGTAAAAATTTACAGATAAGACCCTGTGGACCTGCCTACCATTTTTTACAAATCTATCAACAAATCCCATTATTAGTTTTAGGACGTGTAATCCCATTCAAACAGAGCTCCGCGTGTCATTCTCTTTCTATGTGCCACTCAATATTGACCACTTTCAAACCTGTTAAGTTCAGTCAACCGTCCTCCATATATCATTGTGTAAGTAATGTATTCTGGGTACATGATTGACGCTTAACACATTTCTAACCTCTGCCGGCTCACTGCACGCGCCGCACCCTTGAACAGTCATGGATTCTCCCCGCATCTATTCTCTATGCGCCCGTATCCGCTTGACCAGGCACTCACCCTGCGTACTGCATACTGCTGATTTAATCTGCGCTTCATTTGTATGTATAAGTAAAGAGGCCTATGCCAAGTCATTGATCCTCGCACTGTAACCACGTCAAGAGATGAGGGCCACCTCTGAAGTGCACGCATACTTTTTGTAAATAAAGATAGGAGTGTAATGCCAAGAATGGCCAGAGGGCTACTTTCATTGAAGTCTATGAGCGCGCTGTGAAGGTTATTCAACGGGGAAGGTGGAATATTCTTGAATGATGGGACTTTATTTGTTTTTTTTCAACCATGTGACTGATGCATAGGATTTTTAATAATAATAATAATGATAATAAAAATAATAATAATATAATAAAATATAATGGAAACTTGTTAATATAAATAAAATACACAGAGAAAAACACAGGCGATAAAAGAAAATAATAAATTAAAGAGAAAACATTAAAAAAAATTCCACAACCTCACAATAGTTTTTAATAATTATTTTCTTAATTATTTATAACATAAAATTGACGTCTGTTTTTTTTTGTTTTTTTTTTCAAACACCAGATCCGAGAAATACTTAAAAGGTGCTGTATCTGATTTTTCTGAGTTCATTTCTAATTTTGAGTTCATGTACCGAATGCATTCTGAGCATTGTAATTATTAATTTTTCACATGTCACTTTGAAAGACCAAAGCAGAGTTTACCGGCACAGTAAAGCTAAAGACAGCTAGCATGCTAACAGCACACTTCCTGCTCGTCTTAGAATAAAACGCTCTATAATCTGATGCAGACAGCATACAGTGATCTTATTTTCACCCTAAGAGTTGCTTTTACTCTGTACTTTGGCAAAACTGTACTTTATGACATGAACAATTGCTTATAGCGTACAGCCACTTTAAATGAAAAAAGGTAACATAATAGAAAAGAATTTTTAGGGTAAACTTAAATGTCAATTATTTGAGCGTTTGGACGATGAGTTTGATATACTATCCAGGGAAGATGTATCCGATGGATTGAAGTTTTATCGCCAGACTGGGGTTGAACCTGACCTTGGAAGGGCCCGTGGGAGTGAGCTGGCACAGCCTTATAATGAAAAAGGTAACATATATTAGAAAAGATTTTTAGGGTAAACTTAAATGTCAATTATTTGAGCGTTGGTACGATGACGTTTTGATCTAGCTATCCCAGGGAAGTCATGTATCCGAGTGGATTGCAATGTTTTATCGCAGACTGGGGTGAACTCTGACCTTGGAAGGGCCCGTTGGGAGTGAGCTGGCATAGTAGTGGGAGTGAGCTGGCATAGTAGTGGGAGTGAGCTGGCATAGTAGTGGGAGTGAGCTGGCATAGTAGTGGGAGTGAGCTGGCATAGTAGTGGGAGTGAGTTGGCATAGTAGTGGGAGTGAGCTGGCATAGTAGTGGGAGTGAGCTGGCATAGTAGTGGGAGTGAGCTGGCATAGTAGTGGGAGTGAGCTGGCACAGTACAGCATAGAGGCAGCAGAGTGGTGAGAGGAGGAAAGATGCCAGCCTCAGGCCACAGTCCGCTGTTGTTAAAGTGCTCGTCTATAGCAATCATTAAGTTCACTCGGGACGGACAGTGTTTAGTGCATCTGAAGAGGTTCTCTTGCGTGGATTGGCATCAAAAAGGACAAGAGCGAAATAAACAGACACGGACAACAGGTTAAGTTTCAATTTATTGTCCCAGTAAGGAAATTTGGCCTCTGCATTTGACCCATCCTTCAATTCCACTGGGGCACAATTGAGATTTCAAACTGTTAAAAGGAGATGTACCCAATGTTAATGTAATTGACTGTAGGAGTGGCTGTAGCTAGCCTGCTAACCGCCCGTGAGCTCCAGTTCACTTTGTATTGAATCATCTTTTTCTCTGTAACTGCTGCTCGGATACTCTACTCTGATGCTTTTATTTTATTTTCTTCTTCACTATTGTCTTTGTTAATTAAGATATGAACAATATTAACGGACCAATCAGGTCGCCAATGTCCGAAAAGTTGTGAAAAGCACTTATAAACTCATCAGGGTGAATAATTAGGATCCAAAGCATCACAATGCATTAGGTAAGTGAGAAATAAATTTGGACTGCTGCAAATAGTTTCCTCACATTTTTAAGACAGTAAAATCAAGTAAAACACCTTTAAAACCACATTAGAGAATTGGATGTTTCAATCTAATCGAGTACGAACAGTTTCATTTTTGTTACATTGTCACTTTACTCTTAATTGTTTTGCAAAACTGATTACCTTTTGATTTGCTTTGCTAGACACTTTTGAAAAGGTCACAAACTTTCGCATTAAAAAGGGTCACGTACAGTTTGAACATTTTTGGGTTCATTCCCTGAGAAGGCTGGAGCTAAATAAGGCTCTTTGGGAATAAACAGGGACGAACATGGCATTTAGAAAGCTCTGTGTAAATAAGGAATTCCAAAGCACGAGCACCCAATGTGAAGAAAATGTGTAATTTTTCAGTGCTGATAAGGTCAGTAGGTAAGCAGCAAACTATTGACTGCAGGGTTATAATGATGGAACCTGCTTATTTTTATATTTGTAACACACAAACACCATTATGAGTTACAGTATTATCATTCAAACATGATTATCAAATGTGTGGTGAGAATTAAAACATTTTTATTAATTAGATAGTAGATGATCTGCCACCTGCTTGTCTCCTTATTTCAGTGGTGCAGCTTTTATTCAGGAGTGCTCTGCAGCCCAAAAATCACGATACGTAATAGCAAATGTGAAAGAGCTGAAGACAGAAACGTCCACACCTCTGCTAAATGTTTAGTTTTTACCTGACATTGAAAAAAAAAAAGAAAAAAGTAAGAAAACAGATAAACAACAGGAAAATTATGTGAGTGCGTAACTGAACATATATTTATTTGATTAAGGATGTTTTTAGTGCCCAGAAACATCTTGAAAAACCTGCATTCTTACTGTGAGTGGAGTCGCCACTCCAGAGATCTGACCTTGCACTTGCCCTGCATCACCTGCTGGTCATGGAGATTGGACAGGTTTTTATTACTGTATAATTTTGACTTTTTTAGGTGGTATAAATCCCATGGTAAATTTAAAAGACAGTTTTACAGCAAACAAGTTTTCGATGAAAAGTAGAAAAGACAGGGAATAGAGCAGAGAAAACATATTAACAACATCATACTCAGAAACAACAAACACATTTGTCTAACTCTTAGCATTAATTCAATCCTTTTTACAGTAGAGTTTTAGCCCATGGTTGCCAGGTAACAAGAAACTAGGAATTTCCTAGTATTGTCATCATTTCCCATCCAGACTTATATGTATACACCTAAAACACTGCCAAACTGGGATAAAGTTTGTAAAATGTTTAGCAAAATCTTGAATATAATTATCTTAACTGCATTTCAGTATAATGACTAGCCCTGCCTGTCATTAGCAATGTAATGCCGTAGAGTGGAACATTCCAGGCAAAACAAACAAAACCAGAAAAGTGTACAATGTAGCATGCTTACTTTATTTTTACCTACAAAAAAAAACTACCAGTGTAAATGTCATAATAATATATAAATAACTATATTTATAATAATATAATATTAAAAAATAAATACAATAAAACATTGGTTATTTTTAAGTAAACCACCTCCATTCATGTAATTCATTGAGTATTCAACCTAATAATTGTAAGTCATCATAATGGCTGCATGCTTATTTCTTTAACGTAATGAATAGCTGCATGAATGACATTATAATAATTACAATTCTGGCACACGGCTGCAGCACAGAAGTGGATAAAGCGTCCATCGGGATTTCACTCCGTTTCATGTCCATGGCACTTAATCACATTGTAAGAACATGAGAGGCCAGTGCCGTCAGAGCTTCCTGAAGCCCAGCCCTGCATTTACTAAAGTCCTGGTTACGTTTATGTATTAGCGGGCGTGTGGCGTCGTGGGTGGCCATGTTAATTAACGCTGCACTGCTTGAATGAATGCATATGCCAGGGAGGCTAATTGGTTTTGTGCACGCAAGTATCTCACACGTAGTGAATGGGTTAGATGTATGAAGAGCTGGTAGCGTTTTGTATTTGGTTGTACACAGTGAAGACAATGGATACAATGGACTGAAACAGTGTGAGTAAAATGTTTTTATTCAGTCAAAGTCAAAAACATATATTTAAAATAACAATGTAAGCTAATCTAATACCTGACATTTTGCCAGAGCAGGGACATGTATGAATGAAGAAAGAACTGAATTTAATGCAAAAGCTGAACTCAAAGATATGAAACAACAGAGCCATTTCTCTCAAATATTGTGCACACATTTGTTGAAATGTGTTTTACTGAGCAATGAATATTAATATTGATGAGAATGATCCATCCCACCTCACAGGTGTGGCAATCAAAGTCCACTCGGAAACGTTTGCTTTATTGGGTGGGGCTGGGGTCACTATCTGGTGTGACCAACAAAATGGCCGCAGATGTTGCTGGATATTGGCAGGAACTGGAACTCGCTGTTGTTTACGCCGATCCAGAGCCCAAAGTTTGGGGCCCAAATCTTGCTCAATGGGTGACGAGGCACAGCCCCCTGATGAAGCTGAAAACACCCCAGTTCTTGCATGGCCAGCACCCAACCAGATATGGTTTTTTTTTAGTAGTATTGTATTGTGTATTGTGTTTATATTTTTGTTCAGTGTATATCTTATGCCACAAAAAGGCTCCAATAATCATTGTCCTAACTACATGTGCCAAAAATATAAATTTTAAGTATATGTATTCCCATTACTATTTTATTTGGTGGTATTGAGAATACAGTTACCTTTCATAAGAAATACATTCACAGTATTAGTTAAAAAAAACAGTTCTTGTGGTGCATTAATGTGCAATTTCCATGACTCTCGTCACCTGAGTCACATATTTTACACTATATTACAACAAAATACATCTACTTCTCTAATGCCCTCTATTTTCCCTCCTTCTATTCCAAATACTCTTTCTTATTGCTCTCAAAAAGCTTGTCTGTGAAGTTTGTACCCAGATGGAGAAAAGGGTTTCCAGTCAGATGGTGCTGTTATCTCGTGCCCGGGTCTTGTCTTAATTCCATCAGAAGTTGGTGTGCACCCCCCGGGAGCGGCTGAGGGCTACAGCCTGCCAACCCTTGCTTGTTTCCTGCTGATGTGCTAAATCCCTAAAATGTGTTTTGGTTCAACATCACAGAAACTACCTGGCTCTGGCAGCGGGCGAGGTGGCGCCGGAGCTAAGTGTCTTTATTAAAAGCAGGTGCACGTCGTGACTCATGGAAGTGCAGAATACTCAGGAGTTAATTTAGTCAACATTTAGAATTTGGCTCCGAGTAAACAGTGAAAACAGGAACGGTTGAAAAATGCAGACACGTTTTTGTCAATGCCGTTATATTTCAAGAGTGTTTCATCCCTCTGTTATATTTAATCCTTCTCTAAATATATGGGTTTTTTTTTGTTATGACTTCGTTTTGCTACACAATGACGATGTTGAAGTAAGTTAGTAAGTAAGTGGGTAAACTTTATTTGAGTAACACTTTTCGCAGACATATAGTCACAAATTGCTTCACCCAGTAATAAAAGACAATGAACAATAGGCCTATACAATAAAATAGTCAATTTTAGCAGCTGAGTGAGTAAAGCTAGTACGTTTTATGTGCATTTTAAAGATATAGAGAACATAGAGAGAGATGGGGTTTGTTCCAAAGTCTGGAAACATCTTTGACAGACCAGTTCAGTGTCAGTGTCAGTGTCAGTTGGGTTATAGAATATTGCTTGGCTGGTGTGGTAGACCTCGATTGCCTTGCTCTCCATTTCTGTTCGAGTGCAGGAGGGTTTGGATCAGACCAAACAGCACATCAGACGACCAACTTTACCCATTTGATTTGAGTCGAACTCACAATTGTCTTCTTAAATGTGGAAGAAGTCTCCTCTGAATATCCTGCTAACTTTCAGAACAAGATATGTGACGGATTGACACAGCTTAATGCTGGTTGATCCTTATGTTTTTCTTTACTCGTAAGCCACCATTTTGTTTAGACTCGAACCGACTATGTTTTTTCTCTGATTGGTTAACTCGCCTGTCAATCAAGCCCATCGAGAATCATGGCAACAGGATCTTTGTAATATATCGTGAAACATGTTTTGTTGGTATCTACTTGACTTAATTGATAATCCATTCATAGTCTTGAATAACAGTAAAAACATAATTAGATTTTTTAATAAAGACAAATCACGATATTGAAAAACACAAAAAAAAGCAAAATTGACTTTTTGTTTAGCTTTTAAACTCAAATCGCGTTCATTACAACTGCGTGCTTATGTTAGCATGTCGGGGCAAGCTAACTCTTGGTTGTATCCTCGCGGCGATTACCTCGGCTGCCAGCAGATGGAGTTCTAATTGTAGAAATTCCTATGTGGTTTACAATGCATACGTTATTGCAAAAGTAAAGGTACCAAAGTGCACAACAATAACGCATACCATGTGTCCTTTGTGTGCAGTATTTGATTGGTTTCTAGTCTCATCATTAACACGCCGGCTGCACTGAAGTCACATTAATGACTGCATTGCTTTGATGAGATCCGCTTGAGCAACAGCTTGATAATTACAACCAATCAACTCCGTTCTTCTAATGAAACAGTGGTCAAATAGACAAGCACGCAATTGATTACATACATCATTTCCTTTACGATCCAGTGTTATTGTTTGAACTTTTTTTTTCAATTTGTCTTGGCTTACTTGATAATGGCGACGCACGCTACCTGACATTGCCTTGTTCGGCTTATATCTTTGCCAAGCTCGTTTAGGGCAGGGTCGTTATTTCACATGTACAGCACAAAGATGGTGCCAGTGGAGCGCGACGCATGAGGCAGATAATAGCACTGCGCCCGCATCACGTCCAGCTGAATACAGAGGCAATTATGTAAAGAGAAAACAACAACAAACAACGCAATGTGGATAGAGGTGCAGAAGTGCAGCCGCAGGGAGTGAGGTCTGCTGTAGGAGACGCGCGACTTTTTCACCACTTCATTAATAACCATTCGCTTACTTGTTACAACGGTTTTTCCTCATCATTAGTTTACTCAAAGTTGTATTTTGATTCCTGCATGCTTGTTAATCTTGTGTTGTCCTGCAAATGAGGCTCCAGTGCTCAGGAAATGACTGGTTTTACCTACCGCCTATCCCCGCCCACATTCCTGTACTTATTTGCAAATGAAGACTCATAGTGATACATGTAGGGTTCTAAAATGTCACAAAGCCACTTTTCAAAAATAAAATAAATGACATTCTGCAGCTTGTTTCAGGGAACTGTCACTATGAAGAGGCGGGGCTTATCAGTTCTGCAGTTTTTAACAGGAAGTCACTGGACCTGTTTTTATTACGTCATTATTAAGTCATTTTAGATAAATATTGCTATTTCCAATGAACAAACTGTAAAATGATGACTTGGTTCTCCTTCATCATCAGTTTGCTCAGATTTGTGCATAAAGGCCCTGTCCCAATACTCAACTTCAAAAGCGCCTTCACGACGAGCTGCTGAAGTGTGCAGTTTGCTTTGTGATTCATTTAACTGCTGTTTATCGCCGCTGTTTTATTCGATCACATTCACCACGTCCTGAAGTGCAGGCTGTCCCAGTTGTAATCTCACACACTTCATGCACTTTGAGAAGAGCGTGGTGCGCGTATTGGGACGGGGCCAAACATTGTCTGGGAAGTCTCTCAATATGTTGTATACAGATATAAATCAGTCCAGTTACTGTTATCATCTACCCAATTTCAGATGGACGCGATTGGGATTAGCCAATCAGGGACAAGCATGAGAAGTTTACCCCAGCGACAGTGAAGGATGGGTCAAATGCAGAGGACACAAAAGACTACGGTACAATAAATAGTACCTTAAAGTACCTCTGCCAGGTCGGACGACTCATTGAACTAAAATGCAGTTAAGATAAATATATTTAAAATGTAAAAAAATTCTAAAAATGTTGTCCGAGAATAGCAGTTTTTAGGTCTATAATTGCACTTCCTGTTTGTAATTGATGATATCACACTAGGAAATTACCCAGCAAACACTGGGCCAAAACTCATCTAATGTCACAATTGTTTTTATTTGACAAATACAAATATATGAGGGCACATTTATTTTTGATGAATTCATGTTTGTGCAAAATTCATGTTTGTGCAAATTCTGCATAAACTTTGACTGGAATGAGTATCCCTGGTGTGACGTCACTTCCTGCTATTCTCTACAGATTTTCTCGACTTTTCTCCACAAATACCTACTCGACTGGTGTAAAACTATCATTTATACGTACTACTGGTATAAATACACCAAATAAAGTCAACATTTGAAAATCTTAAATATGCACTTTAATCCACAAAAAACACAGAACATATCTAAAAAAAAAAAAAGCAAGTTGTATTTAAAGTTTCCTTAAGTATAGTTGAGTTCATTTAGTCGTCCTTCCTTACAGTTCTGTCATTGCGCAGGCTGAGATGATGGGTTGCTCTGTAATGGCCGCACACTCAGATAAGGCTGACAGCTTTGAGACATGTTGGGCTCCACTTAATGCCATATGAATGAGGGCGATGATAAAGCTTCATTGAATCTTATTTATCTTTGTTGTGTTTATTATGGAGCTGACAGCTGCAGCCTCAGTGAGCTGATACGAAATGTACAATTAAGAGAATGGTCCACAGCCTAGTAAAGCCTTCTGTCTGCGGGAGGGAAAGCATTTAAAATGACATAATATATTAGTAAATAAAGCAGATTTTCATTATTATTAATACTTGTCATTTATATTTCATGTTTTATAACGTAAAGAACATATGCAAAATGGACTTTTTTAGCTTTTAACGTACCAACAAAAACGTACCCGGAGTTGTATTTAGCCTCACGCACACTTGCTTAATGAGTCCTGTCTTCTCTACTCTGAGCCTCACATAAACACTTGGTTCCAAATTTCCTAGTTTTGCGACGTCATAGATCCTAAATCTTCTTTGCTCGTTTTAAGTTCGTAAATCAACTCGTTCTGATAACTCGTTCTCATATATTAAATCTTGTTTATTACAACTGCGTTCTTACATTAGCTTTTGTTTACTTCCTGATGTCAATTCCCTCTTTTGTCAGAAGAGGGAGTGCTGACAGCAATCCTTTCACATATAGAAAGTAATGTGTAATTTCAGTACATAATTTTAAGTTCTATAACATGAGATGCCAAAGCAGAGATACAAGAGCATGTTTAAAAAATAATACAAATAATTCATAATATGTGTCTTAAATAACTTTTATCTTTTTAAGTTGAACAATTGTTTATATTAGCTACTGAAATTCAACATGGCAGTGGGTAGCACTTTTGTCATGTGACTGGTATTGGTTGGAAACACAGCACATCCGCCATAAAAAGAAAAGAATTGTACTTTTATCAGTATGACATCTCTTTGGTAACACAACCTGGCTTTTGTACAACACACTTCGCGCGCGCACACACACACACACACAAAGCAGACCGTTTCCTAACCCGCGTGGCCCGTTGTGCGCGGGGCGGCTATGGCTTTCATAAGGTGCATGTGTCACAGATTGAGGCGGTTAATATTTCAGCGGCGCGCGGCTCCATTTGGCGACAGCCGCGACTCGGCTCGGGTTAACAGGGCCGTTGCGTGCCACTGCCCAGGAGAGCTCTAAATATTTGATTGTTTTTTGCTTCTGCGTCTCTTCTTTTAATGCGTTTCAGAAGCCTTCTCCATATCTGTGGCCGCGAGACAGGCCCATAGAGAGCCAGCAGTTAAACCTGGCGATGTTGAGGGTGTAAGAACAAATAAGAGGCGGTCAGGGGGGGGCGCAAACGACCCCACTGACGGCTGCTGGAAACGAACTGGATCTATACATACTTTTGGACAATAGTGTGCGTCTCTTGAACGTGACTTGTTTCATCAGTGATCATTACAGCTTTATGATTTATAAGTAGTTTGGAATACGATTTAATATTAAGTTAGCGGTTATGATTTTTACGGGGTCGCAATAGTTTGTGACGCTAACCTGACAATAACTCTAGCAATAACAATCTAGACTTTATATTATCTGGGTAGCAACGTTTTACCAGGCGGTTTAATGGGGCCGGCTTTTAAATTTTTCTTTTTTGTGTGTGTGTGTATTTGGTGCGTGTAAATGACCAATATTATGCAATAAAAAAATTATAATAAAAATAGATAAATAAATTAAAACAATTTAAATCCCAAATTAGTAATCACATTAAAAAAAATTGTAAATCTTATTTTGAAACACTTGCATGGCCTAATTATTAACTCAAAACAAACAAATGAACCTGATTTGTGGTGGTGCAGTGGTTTTATACATATATTACATTTATCCAATTATTGACTTAAAACATTTTTGTTATCAATTAGTTGCCATTACACTGATTTGTTTTTTCAGCCCTAATTTCTATTCCTACATATTTCCTACTGTTACATATTTCCATCCATTGCTGCACTAGATCTGATGCGCTCCGTTCTTTCTGATCTGCTAAATCTCCCTGGCATTAGCCTGTGTTAGCTGCACACACAAAGGGAGCACTTAGATCATTGGGTTGACATTTAAGGCAGCGCGGACATCTTCGCTCTGAATGTGGCACACCAAATAATGTTCCTTTCAAAAGGTTAGCAGCTTTCAATTAGCTCACCACGGGTCACTCCTGGACACCGCGGACACAGCGAGCACCCTGCCGAGCCTGCCGAGCCTGCCGAGCCTGCGCCAAACATCGCAGAACAGGATTATCGACACCAGCGGCTCAATAAACGGATGCACATGTTCCGCAGTAGCAAATGTTCAAAATGAAAGGAAAATGCCGTTGCCAATTTCTTATAGCTCTGAAAATACTTTCTGATAATTTTTGCTCCGCATTCTGAACAGTACAAGCATATCTCCGCAGAAGTCTCTCCACGGCCTAGCACCAAAGTACATATATCTGACATGTTAGTGCCATATCAACCATTTGGGACTAAACATGGGGACTCTGCTCCAACAGTGTTCAAATCTAGACCGTAGAAAACCAGATAAATAAGAGGAACATTTATCACTGATATAGACTACAGGCTCAAACACAGTAGAACTGATCACCTTTCTGTCATTATGTTCCTGAGTCTGTTTGATTAGATTAAATGAATTGTTGTAGGGTGAGTTTCAGTTTCAAATTCACCATATGAAGTTCATTTGAGCAAAACAGCGCCATGGACAAAAATGGCGGGAAAAAACCCAAGAAACACATTTTATCAGTTGGGCTACTGCCACTAGGGGCATTTGTAAATGAAAATTCTGTTAGTTCATAACGAAAGTTACAATTGTAACTACGGTTCTATGAATCCAGTGCTATGAATCCGGTTCTATGAAAGTGCTTTGACCAGAGGCAGTGCTCAAAGCACTGGGTGATCATCCAGCGCTTTGAGCACTGCCTCTGGCGGTCAGAAGGGATAAAATAGAACTATTATGCATGGATTTCAATTTCCTGTTATATGCAACATATTGAGGGTTTCTTTCCACCCAAATGTGTTGTTTTTTCTCATTCAAAAGACATGATATTGTGTTTTAAATTATTAAGCGCTATGGTAATGGTCCTTATTTCTTATCCGTCTGAAACACATGGATAGCAGAGAAGCAGTGATGTGTGTAAATAGTGCAGTAAACATAGCAGCTGTCTATCAACTTGAAATATAGTAATTATCTCAAGCCCAGAACTACCGCTGTTCATCTATGCTCGGTCTCTGTTTTACCACACAAACATTCATCTAGTTTACACTCATGTCCAAACCACCAGCAGAACATGGCCTTGGTTCACATGTTTTAAAACCATCTATTGACCCAAACCGCGCTGTCGTTAGCATGATAATGGGCTGCAGTAACACGCTTTGGAAAACTATCCCATCTACGTTCAGAAAGAGCCTCACCTCTGCTCCCATCTCATATCTTTACTCTCCAATAGTGTTTACTGGTCCAGTGAAGCAGGGGCCATCTGAAGCCTCCCTCTGGTTGTTGTGTGCGTAATTGTCGGACAAGGGCCAAAGGATATGTGAACGTGCGCGCTGCCTGGCCCGTAAATCAGCCCATTGGCACTGCTGTAAGCTTGTTAGCCGCAGTATTGCTCCTCTCAGTGTAATTTCCTGCATGACAAAGGCCTATTTACCTATGCGCATTTCCGGGCCGTGCTTGAGGAGTCCGCCGGGCCGTGCTTTATGGAGCTCTTAGGTCCTAATATTGCAGGCTGATTGAACTCATCTGACTGAGGTGGAGTGGAGTGGTGTGTGCGTGGGGCCTGGTATGACCTGTGTAAGGAAGAGGTAAGCTTTACAGGACAGTCTTTAACTAAATTGCAACATTATTTCCTCATAAAAAACATACCTGGAGTTGTGTTTAGCTTCAGTTACACTTGGCCCCATACCCCCACCCTCCTTTGAATGCCTTTGAATACAAAGGGTGACTATTTCTGATTTATTTATTTTCATAATATACAGCCAATTTCATTTCATATTATGTTCAAATCACAATCCAAAGGGGGGGGTAAAGGATAATATAATTTCCTGTATTTGGTTGCATTTTAAATCTAATATTATTAGCAAATCATAATAAACTTATTTACTTTATTATGAGGGCCTCCCACAGTCCCTCTATACAGTATGTCCCTGCTCCAAAGTCACCTGAAGCTCTTCTGCTCGGCAGATCAAGGCTTTGTGTTGCATTCATGAAAACAAGATTTAAACATTTGTAAGAAGTTGAACCATGGTTTTGTGCGTGCCGCAGTGACAGCTCTGCAGTTGGATCCATGTCATTTGCTCTTTTTCACTGTTTCTAATTGAATATGAACCCGCTCCCAGCTGTGCCCCTGATCTGTCTGCGTCTGTTTAAACTGTGGCTTGTGCAGTAGAGCTGCCCCTGAAATATGAAGAACTAAAGACAAAGTAGGTCTACTGTATGCCCCCCGTTTAATTGTAAAAGGAACAGTGCAGCTGCTGCACAAATAGCCTATTCAGAAAGGTCAGAATCAGAAAGGTGTATTGCCATTGTCAATGAACAAAATTCACAAACATAGGAACTTGTTTTGGCGTTTAGGTGCAACATAATTGTAAATATTCTGTTATTGTACCCAAACTGCACACAGTCTAGAGCCCCTCAGAGCACATGACGTGCACGTTGAGTGGAGTTTGTATGTTCTCCCTGTCTGCCTAGGTTTGCTCAGGTTTCCCTGATCACTAAATACGGGTACAATATGCACAACTACTCTGGGGCCCCCTCCCCTGTAAAAGCGATGCTTAATCTTAATAAGTCCTCTTGCTCTGAGCTTTTTTAAAAAAGATTTTGTGCTTCACCGACAGGAAAGTAGCGTGAAATGGGCGATGAGAGAAGGGAGGACATGCAGTAAATAATCGGAGTCAGGATTCGAACACACAACACTGCAGCCGGCCGCACTAGGAGCCTGGCATATGTGTCAACCGTCGACCACCGGCAGCACCCTCTGAGCTTTTCCGATAATTCACATTAACTGAAACTTTTTTCTGTCTTTACTGCTTTTTTAGTAATTTGTGTTTTAATAATATGACAACAACATAAAGCAATCCATTTAAACCAGATTCTTATGTTCCATTAAACCCGGACCTGTAACATGCACTGGGACGGTTTGCGGCCAAGTGTGAAGCAGCCGGGATGAGAATCAGCACCTCCAAATCCGAGGCCATGGTTCTCAACCGGAAAAAGGTGGCTTGCCCTCTCCGGGTGGGATCGGTGCTGTGTCTGCAGTGATGCGGTCGCTGCATCGGACTGTTGTGGTAAAGAAGGAGCTGAGTCGAAAGACAAAGCTCTCGATTTACCGGTCAATCTACGTTCCTACCCTCACCTATGGTCATGAGCTTTGGGCAATGACTGAAAGGACAAGATCGCGGATACAAGCGGTCGAAATGAGTTTCCTCCGCAGGGTGGCTGGGCGCTCCCTTAGAGATAGGGTGAGGAGCTCAGTCACACTGGAGGAGCTCGGAGTAGAGCCGCTGCTCCTCCACGTCACGTCGAGAGGAGCAGGCTGAGGTGGCTCGGGTATCTGTTCCGGATGCCCCCTTGGCGCCTCCGGCCCCGGGGAAGACTTCTATTTACTGGAAGTAAATTTACTTCCAGTAAATAGAAGTAAAATTACTTCTATTTACTATATAGAAGTAAATACAGAAGTTTCAAACTGGTATCTCTAAATTCAAGAGCTTTTTCCAATTCAGCTGCAGTATCTCACCTCAAAGTGAGTTCTTAAATATGAGGCACCAAAGTAAAGGTACAAAAACCTGTTTAAAAGCCAAAACCTTTAATGTGTCCTTAAAGAGTAAATTTGTATACACGACTTATCAAATTTTCAAAGCACATAAACACAGTGTTTAGTAAAGTAAATTACCTACCCTCCGGTAAGCCAAGATCTTAAAACACAAGTAGAATAAAGGTCACTCCATCCTATCTGCACTATGCCCATTTCATTCACACTGCTCATTTTATTACACCTCTCATAACTACACTTACATTTAATTGGTTATAGCAAAGGTTATCTTGTACTTTAAGCAGAAAATACCGTATATGTTTTATTTTATCTTTAGGAATACGCTAACAGGACAGCTCTCCCCCGAGTCCTCTTTATCCTTGACAATAATAAAATATTGCCACCATAACATTAGCGTGCCCTTTGGATTTATAGCCGGCAATACATCTCCTCGCACGCATTCACTGCACTGTCTGGTATTTCAAGGTTTTGGGGGAGACTTTGCTGCAACCCAAATACCAAATTACACCACTGTATTTTTATATCTGCCGCCGATGCCCCCGTTTTTGAAGTAGTGCACTCTTTTGGCCTCTCTAGCTGCACACAGACAGATACCGGGACACTGCTGGTCGTTCTAAAGCACTATTTTTCCACTGTGCGGCAAATATCGAGCGGATAATATACAGTTTAGTCATGCTTGCTGAGAAAAGTGTGCGTGTAATGTGGGATTACAAACTGCAGTACAGTAGGCAGGATAGAGAGAAGGATTGTGAAATACTTTGAGACATTTGCATTGGTATGTTGTGGTTTATAGTTGAAACGATGTATGGAAAACATGCTCAATGAGACAATGCTAACAATTCCAACTTTAGAAACCAGTGTAATTGCAATGTCATGACTATAATGGCAAACACAACTCGCTTTAACAGGTACTTTGATCTAGTCAGAGAGCTGCAGTCTTCTATATTTCTCATTATTATATAATCATACTTTTATATATATTGTCATTATTATTATTATTATTATTATTATTATTATTATGATTATTATTATTATATATTGTCATTTTCAACACTGAATAATAAAAGTTGTCATTTTACCACGTGGTTATACTACTTCTGAAAAATCTAATTTAGTTTACGTCATCAATACCAGCTCAAATGACATATTAGTAAACATACCAGCTTTAGTATTGATTTTTATTTTGGATTTTTTTTTTGTCAATAGTGGAGTGATTTTGTAATAAAACATAACGATTGTTTTCAACATGACACTTGCACAATCACCACATTTGGGACTAAACTATGACCTATAGGGGGCTACCTGATTTTCTACTGTCTTAGAAATGTGAAAAACAGAACTACTTAATTTGCAGCAGTCTACATGTTTTAACTTTTTCACATATTTATGGGTTAGCTAGTATTAATCCACCTGAGTTTAAATCACCTTTTTTTTTTTACTTTTTAAAAAACAACTAGCATGCTAACTGTGCAGGAAACACTCAGCGGTCTCATTTTGACCTCAAGAGTTGCCTTTAGAATATATCTGATTACAATCTCTTAAACTTGGAACTAAGGCCTAAGGACTAGAATGGGACGAAACCACTACATTAGGTCTCAAAACCTGTGTGAATTCACCAGAGATGTCAAGATTATAAGATTAATTGATAATCGTGATTATTCAGGTCCCAATAGAAAAAAAATATATAATAATCGTGCCAAAATTAAAGTGCGTATGACAGATTTTTATGATTTTCTAATTTAGACTTTTTGTGTGTATTTCTGCCTGTTGTACATATAAATTGAACATATATTTTTATTTGTTTAATAAAAAATAAATAAAGTGACATAATCTTTTTTTGCCCAGTGTTTGCTGGGTAATTTCCCAGTGTGATGTCATCAATCAACAAGTGAAACTATAAACCTAATTATAAATGAAAAGTGAATTTTTTTGGGCAAAAATCAAAATATATTTATCTTAACTGCAGTTTAGTTCAATGAGTCGACCAACCTGTCAGAGGCAAGTCTTTTTAGTTCAATCTATACTCCACAAAATAGACCTAAATGTAAATAAAAAAATGTATCTGGCTGTTTTTTGTCCTATTTGACTTTATTTTGAGGCCCTTGAACTCACCTGTAAAAAAGCGCTTTTTCACTGCTCCGTAATTTCAGGCATTTTTATATTCATTCCGTCTAGTGCGCTCGACAGCAGGCAATGAACAAATCCAACTAGCAACCTTTGGGTTTGTGGGTGAAGGTTCCACCATTGACTCCCTGCTGGCCAATCTATTAATAGCAACCAGTTCTCTCTACACCCATCATGAAATAAATGCTTGATAGATTTGTGGAAGATCGCAGTGTACAGACAAACCCGAACCCCTAACCCACCTCAATACACTGCATATTCTTTCAACTTTCAGTATTCTGCAAATGTTTAAACTCAGCGTGATTTCCCTGTGCAGAAATATACCCACATGCTGTTTCATGTGCATATGTGAGGAGCGGGAGTCTGTAATGTTATGCAGACAATGTATAATTCATCAGGGTGAAGACAGAAGGGGAGTCTTGCTGCTTGGACAGGCTGAATTAGCATGAACCATACCTGAGCACTGCCCTAACTCTGAACCTGAACACAGTTTCTGAACACGATGTATTTTTATCTCCTCGTCAAGATAGTCAAGTTGGCATGAGAACACCACGCTAACTTTGGCCCTTAGACCTCGAGGTAAGCAGACATCGCAACAAAACTATGAATGGAAAATGTGTTTGTCAGGGAAAATATCAACCACTTGGAATTGGAAAATATTGCAGATGAAGAGGAGATGGAGATGCTGAGAGATGGTATGTTTTTTTGATGCTGTAATGTTAGCTAGGGCTGGTCAAGCTGTGTGATGGGATGAAGGTTTTCATAATAAGCCTTTCATAATAGGCCTCTTTAGTTTGAACCCTCATGGCGTTAATTATGTTGTTGTGTGTACCCTTTGTACCATGTGCCCTTTGTTAGACGATAGCTTTTGTAGTTGTACTTGTACTACTACGATTTAGGGCTGTCGGCCTGTCATTGTTTACTCGATTCATCTGTCAAGGAGTCATATGGACAAGAACAGAAAGGAGGATGCAGGGAGTGGAAAAAAAGCGGAACATTTGGGAGTGAATCTGAATTGCGAATCTTCCTTTTACATACAGTATAAAAATGCACCGTTTCCTAGTACTTTTCTCTATGAACAGTGCAGTTGTGGTCTTGTGAGTGCCGTTTTTGGGTCAGATACATTCTCAGATCATAAAGATACTAAACTGTTTTCGAGGAGTTTTTGCCAGTTTTGCGCCTCTGTCCCCTTTAGTCGACTAAACAATTGTCAGGGAATGTCGACCAAGACTTTCTTAAGTCGAGTACAGCCCTATTGGGATTCAGCTTGCCTCACATGTTGGCAGAAGAGCATGTATCTTTATTAAACCTGTTATATGTTACTGTTACCTTTATTGTCTCTTCAATACACGCAGAAACTTGTAATATCACTCACAAATAGTCATACCGATAAGAAACACCTCTTTTACGTTGAGCCTTGGATTTTCATACATGCTAGGAACTGAGTTATTTGAGAAAACAAGCACACTGAAGCTCCAGTAGTTTTTATTTTCACTTTAACACTGCGGATCAAACCAAAACAACACTAGTGCTAGTCCGCGGTGGAGGAGCAGTGGTGATTTCCACTGCTCCAATACGAGTGAGTACACATCCACACACATGTCCAATATTTCACTGTGTTTCTGTTTCTTACCTGGTGCATTTGAAAGCCTCTCCTCGTCTGCTCCTAGTGTGGTGGGATGACAGGTTTTGATGAAGCAGGAGCGCCACTACACGCACACGTCTACACATGTATTATTGGGGGAGTTGAGATTCCGATCGCGACAGCTCAAGCGTACGTCCTAGGTTTACATGCATCTGTTTAAATTGGACTAGGCCACTTATTCGGTTTAGCCCCTTAGTCCCAAATGTTGGCAAGAGGTAGGAAGCATTTAACATTTCAAACTCGTAATTTGATAGAAAGAAAGGTTGCTATAAATGTAATAATACGTTATCCTGTATTCAAGGGTGCTCATTATTATGATTAAACTTTGCTAACCCTGAAGTTTAGACCTCTATTAACATGCTCTGAATAGTGATTTTCAAATTAGTTAAGTAGTTCATTTTTCAGTCTTTGTTAATGCTCCTGGAAATGTTTCAAAATGTGCACTGCAATCTGAATCTTGATCTTAAAAACACAGTCCGTTGTAAGCTAAATCACTATTAGATATTCATTCAAATTAGCTGCTACAAATCCCCAAAACAGTTACAGTGGCATGTAGGGCTTTGAATTGCAATCTATGTTTTGTTAGTAGGATTTTGTTCAAAGTTCACATTTTAAACTCATCCAGCTGAAATCTAAACTGATGATCTAATACAAGAATCCCATGCATTTCAGTTTGCGGAGGTCAACATTTCAGGGTTAGCGGGTTTTACACAGTATAAAATGAATAATTTCAGTCGTGGTGATTTAATTTCAACTTTTCAAATAGTGATTTCGATTCCGTTGCTATATATCTTGCCAAAAACGTCAAGACGGCAAAACTACAAGAAACGACTATATTTGCGCTGACAATATCGGACAATATCCGACGTCCTACCTCTGAACTTCTAACCAACTTGATCATCTCTACTGTCTTAAAACTGTCAAATTCCACATTTTAGATAGCCTAGTTTTCATCCCCCAATTTATGCGCACAGATCACGACGCCCATAAATAATACAGAGTCCTTAAATTAATCATCAACAGTAAGTTTGTGCTAGCCGGCATTTGCTTCTAGCCTTAATTAGAACCAAAAGAAAACAAGAGGAAGGAGTAAAACAAGCCAAGGGGAGTGAAGCCTTTGATTTCCCACAATGCACTCTGTTATTACAGTTAGCATTCATTTCAGGAAGAAGGTACAGGCCTTGGAGATATTGACGTCTAAAAAGCACCTTGTTTACAAAAGTTCACCTCTTATGTACTTCAAAGGTGACAGTGGGCATCCCTGACGTGTTCCTCTTTGGATTGAAAACATGCAAAAAGAGCTGCGTTTTGCAATGTAATCCAAAAGAAGCCCAGAGGAGCTTTGCACTAACAAGGAAGAGATGAAAGAGGGGCCTGCATGGGAGTGATGTAATACAGTAAGTATGTAGGAATTTTTGTTTAATATTTCTGCTTCCATTCAAAGGTGTATAATTAGAAAAGCATAATTGGAATTTGATTTTTGTTTTCCAAATGCAACAATAAATACAAAGGCATCTCTTTAACACTGCTGCAATGGCAGTTCATTCGACTTAGTCAGGTGGCCTACTTTCAATACTTTTAAACATTCTAGCAATAATGTTTTGGGGTTTATAACTTAATGATAATGTGAAACTATTGAAAATAAAATAACATTAACAATTTCTTAATTTTAGTTGAAAGAAGTCTTATGGCATTATCTTTGAGGTTGGGTATTAGAAAGCGATGGTTGATAAGGCAATTTGAGCAATGAAATGAAATTAGTTTGATGCATGTGTATGGATTTAACATAAAGTTACCACTATATGAAGTACGAAGTAAAGTAGTGGATTGTTTATCTCGGGAGAGACAGCTGGCCTAAATATGCATGAGTACTTTAAAAATTCTGTATTACATAAACTTGCTTCAGTGAAATAAAACATAACTCTGGGTTCTGACTGTATAAAACTGTATAAAATGGTTAAAGCTCAAAAATTGTAGTTTAACTTAATTTGGGGTATTAAGGTTCAACTTTAGTTTGTCACATTTTGCCTATAATAGGTTGCTATATGGTCGGGTGGAAGAATGTCTTGGGTGAATTACATAATTATTAGATTGATGAAAATATATATTTATACAGGCTGGCCGCTTGAGAGCGAATGTGTAATTTGCATTACAATATATACACATTTTACTGTGCAATTTAGTCATTCAATGAAAGCAGGACTGCATAGAAGTAATTTACAATCATTTCATCTAATTATATTTCATTTTCCTGTGGGAGACCAGACTGTACAGCTTCAGGCCTGGCGGAAACCTGCTCCCCGTCGAGGCAAGAGAAGGAGAAAACCTTTTTACCTGGCTCACTGCGAATGTAATAATGCAATAATTAGTTTACCCTCCAACGAGATGTGTTTGTTGTCATGCTTTGACATGCTTTAACTGCTTGTTTCCTGCTGTCCTTTTCAGAAGCATCACATGGTGTTGCCGGCACCCGCTACACTTTGTTTTGCTTTAGAACACTATCACAAGTGCGAGAAAGCAGCAGCGCCCCCTCGTCTTGTTTTAATGTACTATGAGCACGTTTGCGGATTTCTGCTGCCTCTTTTATCCACCAGTGTTTTTAGTCTACCCTCTCCCTGACTCCTTTCTTGAAGAATTCGCAAAGACCCTTGGCTGCATTTCCAGTTTCTCTAAGCATCGCATATGGATCGGCTTAGAACAATCGTGCACTGCGTAAGGCTTAAGACCCCTGAACATAAAATAAACAGCCACAACATGCCGACAACATGAATAATGGAGGCGGAATGATGCGCACGTCACTTGCAGTAGGTTTATGCAAGGAGCGGTAATTGTTTTGATCTTGTATGTGCTGTTGGCATCTGCATCCATGTTCAATCTTTAATCACAGTTGGGTGTACTTGCCGCAGTAAAAATAGAATTCCGCCCTTTTTCAACATTCTACAGGCAACATTAGCATAACGGCTAAATGAGGCTTTTATTCTCCGCGTTTTAGAAGATCAAAATGGCTGTGTTCCAGTAGTAGTAGTTGTGGTAGTTCCAGTTTGCTTCAAAACTTTTATTAAAATCAATAGACATAATAATTATTTGGCATTCAGTACTGTCTAAATTTGGGTGACAAGGGATTCCTGATTGGTTAGTGCTTTCTTCAAGTGGGTGGGGAAAAGAGCAGTAGGTGGAAGGGAGGAACATTTGCTCATTGAACCCCTTGTACAAACAGCACACACGAGTGATCTCGAGGCGCTGGCCCAGGCTCTTCTCCTGCTGTGTGCACTGCATACGTGTCAATAAAGGCCGCAGTACATCTGTATTTCGGAGTTACACACAGCATGAGTGAGTCTGTAATCCGCAGGGAAAATGGGGAGAGTGACATGATGGCGTGCGAGTGCAGCGGCTAACTATTCAAAGCCAACAGAGAAATGAAACTAGTTTGTCA
This sequence comes from Chaenogobius annularis, assembly GCA_015082035.1. Taxonomy (NCBI): domain Eukaryota; kingdom Metazoa; phylum Chordata; class Actinopteri; order Gobiiformes; family Gobiidae; genus Chaenogobius; species Chaenogobius annularis. The sequence continues at coordinate 1,098,377 of BJKM01000133.1, read as the reverse complement.
CACTCTCGGCATTATAAACAAATTTATTTTCACCAAGTGTCAGTGTTCTACCCCTATAGCCTAGACACAAATGGTGATGAAGAGGACAATCTTAGGAGACTGATGGGATGGACGGATGGGAGATGTGCCGCATTCGGAGGGCAGTGGTGCAAGTGCGAACTGTGATTGTGGCCATGGGCAAGACACTTCACCCACCTTGCCTCCAGTGTTGAAGTCCACTGGTGCATGAACAGGTGTGTGTGTGTGTGTTTGTGAGAGTTAATGGTATGGCACCATGGCAACAATCCAGCGTGGTTACAGCATGTACAGTATCTCATGTGTGTTCATGAATGTCCACTGTTCCATTGTCGATAAGTTGAGAAGATAATAGCGGTGACATTTGCCAACATTGCAATAGTGATACTTTTGTAATATACTCTGCTGTGTACGATGCAAAAATAAGTATCATATATATGGGATTTATCACATGCAAACCCTTCTAATCACGGACTTCAATAGAGTTTCAGTACAGTATCCCACCAATCAGCGCAAATTGGATAATGAAGGCTAACTTACAGTAAAGTGAATTGACATTTACGGTGGCCAATGCCCTATCACGGTCAGTATCTTCAATTACCATTATGAACTAGTTAGTGGAACGCCATTTTTTTATCAGAGTTTTCTCAGGGACTCCTGAATATGCTGGCCTTTTGTGACTTGTCAGCAGTGATCAATAGTCTTCGCGGCTGGTTAAGTGATGGAACGTGACTAGAAACGCTTTTGTCTCCGTAGCGTAGCCCCTCCATATTAACATGCTGGCACAGCGCCTTTCCCTGTGTGCTCACAGATGTAGCTCATTCAGGTTTGTCAGAAAAGCACAGGCGTGGAGGGATCTAAATGTCACTCGTGATATTAGCAACCGAGTAATTAAGAAGTACAAGGACACTCTGTGGACCTGCGACAAGAAGCATCTGACAGAGGGGTCGTTCAACGCATCAAGTGCCAACCACGCAAGAATGAGAAAAATTAATCTTGCAGTCTAATATTTGCTTATTTAAGTGTTGCCTTCACAATATCTGCCATAATTACTAGCCTATAAAATGTTGACACTTCAATTACAAGTGCACTAATATTTCTGGCAGAAGATCCACCACCTGCTTGTTTCCATGGACATGTTTTGGCTTTGCCTCGAATTTTAATTAAACTGGATTTATTTTTGTAGAGCTCAAAATCACCAGAGTAATCTCGTCTCAGGGCCTCACAAATGTGTTGAATTTACCAACAGAGAGATAGGTCAATAAAAGACAAGCAGATTAACAAATATGCACCAGAATGTTATCTATCTCAATAGAGACAAGCAGGCGATGCCACTGTGTCAAGTCACAAGTCAGATCTGTGGAAAGGTTACTCCGCACACAGTAAGCATGTCTGTTTTTAAGGTATTTTTGAGCAAACAACATACAACTTGTACATTTTCACTAGTTGAGCTTTGACAAAGAAATGAAAGAAGAATCAAACATGTTTTGATGTTTTGAATGCCGAGACAAGTTCTTATGTTTGTGAATTTTGTTCATTGACAATGGCAATAAACCCTTTCAGATTCTGATTCTCATTCTGATTCTTTATCATCAAGCACATTCAGAATATATATGGAAAGTTTAAAATTTTTGTTTCAGTCTCTGTAAAGGAAAGAACATTTTAGCGCTGAATGGAGCCAAACAGTTCCCGCCACATTTTGGGCACTACGACTTTATAGGCATGTACAATCACACTTAACAAGATAAATAAAACAAATCAACCAGAATACGTCGTTTTTTCTGATTAAACCTGATCATGAGGTTATGAGTAAAGCATGTTTTTTTTTTTTTTTTTTTTTTTTACAGCAGTTGATCGCGGTTAGTTAATAGCATTAAAACAGCATGAACAATCAACAAATAGTTTATTGTAGTAGTTGTTAGTAGTATAGTTATTATAGTTATATCCCACTCTGTAAACGCAGCTTTAATCGTATTGAGTTATAATCTATGAAGGCTCGCTCATGGCTGGTGGTGGATCGCACAGCACAAAACAACTTAGTCAGCAGAGCACCCTGGGAAAGTTTTTTTTTTTTTGTACGTACACCATACTTCAGTTCAGTCAGAGTTCAGGCTCACAGCACCGAGCATCAAAGTGCTGTCAGAGAAACACGTCCCTTCTGCTCCCCGTACACCAGGCTACGTTCTGTGAAATGTCGTTGAATGTGGAGCAAAAAGCGGCAGCGCTGGAATAACAAATAAACAACAACAATTACTATAGGTGTAGTGTAATAGGTATTTTTTTGCAGGGAGGATTATAGTCTGATATATGGACCGTAATATATTATTGCTGCATTCATGTGGTCCTCGGGATTCCGTAATGGGAAGTCAAGTTTACGACTAGCTAGCATTATTATTTTAATTTTAATTTTAATTTTAATTTTAATTTTTATTATTTTTTTATACAGGGAAAACCCAATGAGAAAATGTCTCTTTTCCATGGGTACCCTGTTAAAACACAACACAAAAATAATCAACAAACACGGGATACCAAAACACAAATAAAACATTCAATAAAATTAACCAATACATAAAAACAACAAGTGTTGAAGTCGTAACTTGAGAACTTTTGACCCAAGTTCTCAAGTTCTTTTCCTGATTTGTGCCAGCGTTTAGATGCATTATTCAACTCTTATTCCAGAGTTCACGAGGAGCACATGAACGCGGCATAGGCGTTGGTCCAATCAGAGGACTGTACAGAGGTTGAAAAATGCTCCTCAACCTTTCGACTGAGTGGCAGAACTATGAACAACACAACTGATATAAAGTGTTTCTTTGCTTTTTTTTTTTTTGCCTCATTTTTTGTCAGTGGAGCAGTTGTTTTGCTCAGTTTTGCTCAGTTTCTACATTCTTGCTGCTTTAACTTGTTTACTAGCGGCAGAGATTTATGACACACTGACTCAACTCACTGACATCTTATATAAAAAGATAAATAATGAATTCAACTGTGTGTGATTCTAAAGTCTGTATCAGTGATAAATGTGAGCGCTGCTGCAGTTTTCCCGTTGTTTATCTGGTTTTCTTCTGTTGACTTGAAATGTTTTTTTAGATGTCAGATACAAACTAAACATTTAACAAAGTTGAATATATTTATATTTGTTAATAAACTGAGGCAGCTCTTTCATATTTTAGACTTGTTTTGAGCTGACATTGACTCTCATGACTCTTCAAAATGTTGTGAAGTCACCTGCATAACCTCCATTCCCAATACTTAGGATACTTTCATATTGAGTTGCATAATATAAACAAAAATAGGACATTTATATTTGTTGCACTTATTTATTACTGCAAAAATACACACACACACACACACACACACACACACACAACACCACAAGAGCAGTTATTTCCATTTTTCTCACCAATGCTGCAATTTTTACCTCACATACATATATTACTTACTATATATTTTAGTTTGTTTTACTTACTTGCTAGTCTTCTCATTTCTCGCTACAATTGTTCTGTCATGTAATAAACAGCCTTCGTGACAGAAAAAAAAAGAAAACTTATTGGCTTATTACCTTTTTAATGGGTGGACGGATATACAAAAATATACAACAACAAAAAATTATCAATTGATAAGTGGGATGTATTTTGAAAACTCTAATGGTGTACTTCGCCTGTGGTGCAGGGGTTAATGGCGTTGCACACGTGTGGTTGCAATGGGTTTGAGTCTAGCCCTCGACCATATGCCGAATGTCTACACCTCCTCTCTTTCCCCATTTAACGCTACAACTGCCCTGGCACATAAAGCCTTCGGGGTAGGATTTTTTTTTTTTTATTCTAGTAATCGTCTATAATCAAAATTGCTGTAATCTCCCAAACAAGAATATTAAGTGATAATTCTGCACTTGAAATAATACATTTGTTGTGTTAAAGAGATAAATTTTTGTCAGTATCGTCCCCCCTTACATGTACTCATATCAGACAGGTAAAGTGCCTTGCTCAGGTTCAATAGCAGTATGTAAGCAATGCCTGTAAGTCATACTGTACATTGATGAGGGGCTTGAGGTAAAATATATTCGTAATGTGAAATGTTAATTTGAAAACAATTTCTCTTTTCCCAGTCGATACTCCTCCGCACACGCAATTTCATCTACATTTGATTTGGAGCTGTAAAAAAACGCACACTTCAACATTTTTTCACACGACTTCAAACATTATGCACAGAATAAAAGAGTAGCTTGAATCAATAGATCGTTGCAGACTAATTACAATACTCCGAAATAATGAGCCAACTTTTGACACTAATCATGAAGAAATAAACATACCAGGAGTCCACTGACAGTCATTTCACATTAAAGTCAGGAGTAGGTAAAGTAGAGTAAATTGGATTTGTCTACAGTGACATGTAATCAGACATGTGCGCTTGATGCTTGGTGGAAATGTAGCAGAGAGCTGGGTTTTCCATGAAAAAGTCTGAAAAATATGATATGTCATGAGATAATAATAATTTAAGTTATACAAATGAGTAAAAAAGAATGGTCTTGAATCATAAAGACATGATGGTATTATAGTGATGTTGGCAGGTGAGATACTCTCTAGTTATTGATTGTCATAATTTATTTAAAGGCCACATATTCTGCAATATTATAACATTGTTACTTCATACAAAACACACCTGGAGTTGCCTTTAGTTTTATTCACACTTCTTTCAATAATCCTGTTAATCCTGTCAGAAGATATTTGGTTTAAAATGTAACAGATTTGTGACATCATAAGTAGTGCTTTAACATCTTATGTACTGTTTTTAAGTCCATAAATCATCGCCAGACTTGCTCTGAGAATGTCTACTGTCAAATCACAGTCATTGCAGCTGCGCCCCAGCATTACGCCGGGCTCAGACAGCAGGCGGTCCAGCTACTGTTGCTGTGCAGGAGCAGTGTCGTTGCAGTGTGCCACAGAGCGGAGCACTGCGGTATCTGTCTCAGGGTCTGACTGACGTGTCTGACCCCACGAGTTCACGCGATAACTAACTGTGTATACAGGAAGTACAAATAAGCACTATTTACTCACGCTTTGGGATTGTGTTCACGTCAGCTCTTTTTCTACTTTCTGACCCTGTATCGACGGTTATTATGTAATGTACATGTGCAGAGGTAGTAAAGGTCATAGCGTGAATATATGGGCTTGATTTTGAAAAAAACACCGGATACATTTCACCCATGCTCGTATGATTTCCTGTTTGACTTGTCTCGTTTTTTATATCTTCACTGACAAGGCCTGCGGAGGGCTGCGGCAGTCCGGAGAATATTCAATCCAATGGAAAGGATCCGAAGCCCCGGAGCACCTCCACCGGCACCGCCGGCACCGCCGGCACCGCCGGCACCACACAGTGTGTCTGAGGTCCTATCGCACTTTTATTGCTATCGAAAGACTGCGGTCACACAGCACTGCAACTGGACTGCATGCAGTGTGAGCCCGAGATTAGCATCTCAGAGAGACAAGCAAGGTTTGTTTACCACCCCTGTGTAATTCCCTCTGCTGCCAGTAGATTGAACTATAACCGATAGTTCAATCTACTTGATTTTTTATTTTTTTCGTTCTAAAACAGAAATGCGACAAAAGGCCGATAACATTACAAATAAGGCATAATATGTGTCCTTTAAGTATGCAATGGGGGTGAAGAGTAGGAAGAGACTTTTAATGTAATGTAAAGAAAAGAGAGTTGATTTTACCCACCAAGGCCAGCGCGGGGCCAAGCATAAACGCAGATATCACACTGCAGAAAGTTTACTCTAGCATTCGAGAGAACAGCATTGGCTTGTCTTAAAGGTGCACTGTGTAAAGGTCGATGTTTTTCATTTGTTTTTACAAAAAAAACAAAAAAACATGCATTCTTTCTGTGAGCGGGCTCGCCTCAAAAGTTGACCAGGTGACATCACCATCACTTCTCTCGGTGGAAACAGTTTAATGCCATACTGTGGAATATTCTAGGTAAAATAATAACACCTTTGTAGAAACAAGCAAGTGGTGTCCATAAGAAAAGTTACGGAGTACGCCTTTGAAAAGGTCAACAGGTTGCGTTCACCTGACATCACCCCATTGTAGAGCACTTAAAAATGAGCTGGAGGTCAGGTGGAATTCCTGGTTTGACCTGGTTTATGGTTCATATCTCTGTAAATGCTGGGCCTATCCACATAAAACAAACACCATCACAAAGTCCAAGATTTTCTCTGTCAGCAGAAATACGCAAAAGGAATGATCTATTAACAAAGGCTTCAGAAAGTGGCGCTGTTATTTAACTATAAAGACATGATTGTTCTCAGTTGAAGTGACTTTTAGCCATAAAATAAATAGGAACATTCAGCAATGACATGACTGCTTTAAAGCTAATGCTGTTAATGTGTTCATGCTTTTTCACATTGCCTTTGTTGTGAACAATCATAATGACAACGGGAGAAATCCAACGGCAACAAGAGTAAAGAGCCAAAAGTGCCATTTCGGACAGGCACAGGAAGTGAGTCTGTCATACTGTGTCTCATAAGACTGAGGGAGTCATGTCCAGAGGAGAGGTCATTCTCACTTGTTCAACACCATGCATTCATTAGTGATGCAGATAGATACCAAATATCAATACATTAATACTACAGGGGTATCAAAAATGTCAAATGTTTCCAAAAAAATAAATAAAAAAGTTGTTTTTTTATACATTTTTCATATTTTATGTTTTCTGCACAAACATGAACTATTCATATTAGTTCAACTCTTGACCCAGCTCAAGATCAGGAGAACACCAAGATGCTTCCCGTCCAAGTCACACCTAGTCGCTCTGGCAGAGCTGTGAAAAGTGCTTTTAAACTCATCCCTGTGAATATTTAGGATGCTGTGAATAAATTAAGTGAGAAAATACATTTGGACTGCTGCAAAGAGTCTAAAATGAACTAGTTCAGTTTTTTCACACTTTTAGACAGTAAAAATCAGGTAATGCACTCTTCGTCACCACTTTGATGACTTCAAACTTGTTTAAATTGACTAAGACTCAGGACCTGACTTGGACTTAAAGGCCAGTGACTCGGGACTTGACTTGGAGCTCTATGACTTGGGGCAATTTGATATTTCTCCTAAAAAAATACATGTGTTTTTGAAACTCTTTACAGTTGATAGTTAGATCTACTCTCAGTGTTTGATTTCATAGGAACTGTACTGGATAATAGGAACTGGAACATGTCCCATCCCACTCTCTCTTTACTCTTTAACAATAGCTTTTTGTAAGAAAGACCATTTACAAAAAGCAGTGGGGCAGCTAGAGGCAAAGCACTTCACCACTTGGGAGTGGTCGGAGTCACCGATTGCACCGATTGGCAGGCTCGCATCCGTCAGTCTGCCCCAGGGAAGCTTTGGCAACTATACCAAGTGTGAAGTGAATCAATAATGTAATGAGAAGTCTTTGAGTGTCCAGAATAGCACAATATAAGTTGTATGCATTATTATAAATTGCAAAAATACACACTGAATCAGGAACATTTTGTAAAAAGCCTTGAAAGAACTTGAACTCAATGTCCAAAGACTTAAGATTTGCAAAACAAGGACTTGATTCCACCTCTGGCATTTTACATAGAAGGATGGGCCAAATGTGGAACACAAACTTCATAACCTTGACAACCTCCATTAGCTGGTTTCTCTCGTGTCCAAACCATGTGAGAGAGCTAGATTAGTTTGAATGATTTGCCACAGCACCAACTTGTTGCCATCTCACGAGTCTTCATGCACATTGTCCGGCCAGGTGGAGGCATTGTTTGGTCATTTCTCAATTTCAGTCATTTACCAAAATTGCGTCAATCATACAAGTCCATAAACCTGACATTTTCCATATTTAAATGGACAGAAATACTTCAAAATATTATCTCTCAGTTGTAGCCTATGTTTGACATTTAATTCAGTTAAATGGAGTTTGCAAAGCCATGTAGATGAATGCAGTCATACATCTAACACTAAACATACATTTGTATTCTTTGCAGGCCATGCTGAAGTTGGATTTCTTCACAAATGCTTGCTTTTACAACATGAAGCGTTGTTCAAATTCCAGTCCAGGTCTGTGGCCTTTTGGTGGTCTCGTCACCTTTTGGCGCACAGCAAGATTTCCTTTATCTCCCAAACACTTTTTGACAGCACAAACACGTTGTTTATCGCAGATGTTTTTGAACACTTGTTGCTTTTAGCTCGTATGGTACTAACCGCTCTGGCTTCATCTCCTCCTCCTCCAACATTCATCCCATGATGCAACTGTCTGAAAGATTCTCTGACAACCGCATCGCTCTCCCACGGGTACTTTTGTTTGCTTTGGTTTCCCCTTTAACTGATTACAGACGCTACTCTTTACAAGGCAATTGCATCCAGCGCAACTGTTTTTAGCGTGCGTGTGAGCGCGCTAGGCTAATGTGTGCCGAGTTCACGATAGACACATCAAACTGGCTGCTACTGCTACTGCCGTCGTCTTGATTTAGATGCAAAAACACAATTCCACGCTCGGCGGCCCTTCCCAAGAGAACAGGGTATTAACATTTAATGACATTCTCTCTGTCTCTTCACACCACGTTGCCCATTGTACATCTCTATCTCCAAAAATAAGAATTTCAACCAGCAAACCATGGCGTGATGCAGATAGCACTCAAGAAACGTTGCACGCTTTTGACTGGTGAATTAAAAAACAAGACGAGATGTTGTTTTTTGTGGCAAGAATGTGTTTGGGAGTAATGATCCAGTTGAAGACAAGCCTTGAAGGGATGTCGAACAACGCGGGTGAACTTTGGCTGGCACGATTCTAGGAGACGCACTAGAGACTGTTAATGCATGGAGCTGCTGTTTGCTGGTGTCAGAAGGAGTTACGAGAGTAAAGGTGTTGCACGGTAAGTTTGACCAAAAAAGTTATAATAGCTAAAGCTTTGGCAACATCGTGGTACCGTACCTGAAGCAGCCTGCTAACGCTTTCATGTGCAGGTTTTGGATGGTGTTTGTTCACTCGACCTGTGACTGTTCATATCATTTTGGCCGGATACTGAGAACACACTTTGTATCTCTTTGTGTCAAGTTTTAAGTAGAAAAGTTGTTCACAGAAGTTCATTCTAGGGCTCCAAGAGTTTTTGTCTTTTTTCTAAAACAAGAGATGCCAAAGTAAAAGTACTCAAGAGCACGTTTAAAGGCTGATAACAATACAAACAATTCATAATGCACTTAAAAGATGTTATGCTCATCATTTATTTTTTTGTATTTAAAGAAAAAAAAAACATCTACTTAAGTCGAGCACCTCCCGAGTACCTCGCATCTACAGAAACCCCAGCACCATGCTTTCCCTGCTCGTCAGAACCACAGCCCTGAAATATGCATGACTCTTTCCTCTCCTTCTGAGGCTGCGGGGAGTTCAGGCGCTTATTGTAAATTTAAAGCGCGCTGTCCGCCGCGTGAAGCAGCGGAGAAGGACGCGCTCTCACCTCCGTGACCCCCGCCGCATTGATGAAGACTCTGGCCCGTATTCAGCGCCCATTTATGTGTCAGCGGTCAGCAGCACCGACGCGGCCGGAGCAGTGACATGCAGAGGCGCGTAAAGGCAAGGGGATGTGTGGAACAAGGAGGGCCGTGACACGAGGCTGAAGGAGTGGAAGACGGGGGATTTCACAGATAAAACAGCGCCGAAGAGTCAAGATGGGTGAAATCGTGCTCCAGGCTAAGGCTGTGTCCAGGAGCTTCAAAGCACGATAGACACAGAGAGCTGGATTGTGTAGTCATTTGGCAAGGCATTTCTGCTAAGTATGATTGTATTTATTTATCACACAAGGTCGTCCGTAATTAAAAGAAGGCAAAGGTACAAAAAACAAAACACAGCAGTCAATAAAATTTGATTGATCATAGTTAACAAATGGGGAGTTTAACATGCATTCAGTCCATTTACCTTATTGTTAGCTGACAACAAACATGATATATTTACGCCAATTTATAAAGAATGATCCTTCTCTAACTCTTCCTTTAGCCGCCATAAGATAAGGTAAAGAGCTCTATACTTGATGCATGTGTTACTTCGATGCTGCATTGACCAAAGTACAGGTGTTCTATAGCGTCGGTAGAAATACAGTTTAAAATGGGATTTTGATACAAAAAAAGGCTCAAGACAAAAGAATGCTTTTTGGCAACTGTAAAGATATCCAGCCCCACGGCGCTACTTGTGTTTGGCTCGCTTGTCCGTGAATCCCCTTCCGCCTGAGTTCTATCCTGATGAGTTTTCTCAAGAGCCACGCCAAAATAATCAATATTCAAAGATCACACAACAGGCAGACAGACGAGTCACACGTGGATTCTTGCAGACGGCGTGTGAAAGTCTTATTTTTACGACATAACCGCTTCACTGGAGGAATTGTCTGTTTAATAAGTTAGGCGTTTGTGTCTCAAAATGAATGCTAACCCAAACTAATAGAATAAAATCACAATTAAGGGCAAGTCGATAGTTTTTATACATTAAATAAGTAAGACTGTTGTGCTATTTTAAATGTGAATATTCAATTGATTTTAGGTTATTAGTGCCTCTCACTCCCTTTGCTATCAAAACTAAGTAACTTTGACGACAGAGCTCGCCTTGCAGCTCTCTTGTGAAACTGCAAACGTGAGAAGAGTGTTATATTTTTTTTATTTTTCTCCCTTTCTTTTCAAACATCCACTTGGATCCGAGTGTTCCACGAGAAATTCCATCAAAACCTTGTATCTTAAGTTGTGAATAATTTTGCTCAATCAATAAAACAACACAGAGCAATGCAACACATATGATTTTAAATGCACTTAATCCTATGAAAATACATATATTCAATTAAACATTAAAAGTCCTTTCCTTTTAAAATATGCTAATATTAACGCCAGGCAATAAACAGAAATGTGTGAACAATTTTGCCAACATGCCATTTGTCTACTCAAACCTCAAACTACTAGCAAATCACACATTATTTCTTGTCTAATCATAAGAAACAAATATGCTTGCACTTTTTGGCCATTAAAGTAGCTAATCTGACATAAACCTATAACAATGAATGCCAAATTTAGCCATTCCGTTTCATGCAGTACGACTTACTGCAATTGAACTCATTCACCAAAGACACCCACACACAAACAACTTCCACCTAACGTGACAAAATGTTTTATGTTCTTCTTTTTTGGAAGCATACTCATCACTCAGGGAACAATAAATAGTGCATGAATATTGTGCTGAGTGCATTGGTGCCATGGCAGAACTTTAAAACATACAATAGCCAACCGCGTCACCAGCGCCGCCAAACAGTCCCACGTTAACGGCATCCTTCTTGCACTAAATGCACTCGGATTGACAAAAAAAAAAAATAGGCCCAAATACGGGGTGCAACAGCAACACAGCGCGAAGAGCGTAACGGCGACGGACTACTTACCACTTGGAGATGGAATCATCCACTCAGCCATGGCCTTTTCTGTCGCTTCTCTTTTGCTGCGCTCCGATTTGTTTTTCAGGATTTTAGCTGCGGAGAAGGGGAAAAAAGGAGGAGAGAGAATGAACTTTTGGCTACGGTTCAAATCAATACGTGAAGATAAGCAGCACTTTCAGAACCAGAGCGTCCTTAATGGAGTCCAAGTCGATGGTAGAGATGCATGTGTATGGATGGGATGAGATAAAGAAGACATAATTGTTGATTTTGATGTTTGGATATTAACGTGCATTGGGTAAAAGGGAGATAAACGTTTTCAAATATTTGTTTTACTGGTTTAGAATTAAAATCTGCAGATTGGGCAAGCCATGTTCCATAAAGTAAGAACAAAAAGTAAAGTAAAAAATGTCTTTGGCACTCGAGGGATTAAGAAAAAAATTCAAAGCCTGTATTGAATGATTGAAAAAGTAAAAAAAAAACGCCAGGGCATGAAAAAAGAACAACATTGCTTTGCTTGGAATGTTCCACACTATGGAATTGATACATTACCTTTCATTATATGTGTTGTTATGGTGCAAAATACATATTGCACCGAGATACTTGACTTTAAAAAATAAAACCGGATTTAATTTTAAAGGACACATATTATGCAAAAAAAATGTTTTCTGAGCTTTTAACTATGTTCTAACATTGTTCCCTCATCAAAAATATACATAGAGTAGTATTTAACTTCATTCATGCTAGTTGAGTGATGAATCCTGGTTAGAAAGTCCTCTTCCCTTCGAGCGTCACAAACACTCCGTTCTGAATCTCCTCTGTAAATGATCTGTTTTCTCGATCCGTGATGTGGCTCTGAGAATCTTCTCTGCTGTTTTTTAAGGCCATAAACCTTGGCCGGACTCATTCTGTGCATTTCTGCCCTTAAATCACGATCCTTGCAACTGCGTGCTTAAATCAGGAAGTCGGCAAACAGCTGCCTTAGCAAACAGTGTTGATTTTAGATTGTGTAATTCCCTCTGCAGCTAGTAGATGGAGCCAAAGCTCAGTTACTCTGGCATCTCCCAAGGCTGTGGCAAAGTTATATACATTTGTTCTTATATATGAAATGTCAATTATCCTTTTAAATATTTCTGACAGAATACTTAAATGACCTGATACCTGTGATCAACCTAGATATCTTGAAAATCAGATTTCTTAAATCCATGCAAACGCATCATATCGGATTACTGCATGTTCTGATGAAATCCAGTTATCAGATTTATCTGGCCATATAACCACTGCCGCTTCCCTTACAAGAGTTCATTCCTCTACATCACTTCTCTTTCCATGTCTATTTCTCATCTAACACTAATTTCCCTGGTGTCCTGAAATATTAATATGAGCAACTCGAGAGTCATTTTGATTCGTCACAGAGTTTGTGAATGATGGTCTTTCTGATGATGAAACCGCGATAAGGTACTGGAATACAGAAGCATAAAAGTTCACAAATGACCTCCATCACCAAGTACACGTTGTCTTTTACCTGAGATGTTACAAAGTAAGTACAAAGCAGAAATGTCAAGGGCAAATTGCCCCAGTGCACCTGCTTGTCAGAGTGGATAAGATGAATGTCGTAAGTACTCAGCAAATTCTACATTTTACCAGTCATTTTATTTTGTTCCAGTTATTTGCATCTGAGTAGTTTTTATGGTTTAGTGTTTTAACATTCCTTGTTCCTGAATAATGAATATTGCAATTGCAATTTCATTGATTAGTTCACAAGCTTCTTCCTTCTTCCACTAACAGTTTTCATCTCCTTCATCTGTCTTTTCGCTCCTCTTTAACTCATAATTGTGACGTTTATCCAGCAATGTTGCCTATTGATGACGGTCAGGTCGGATCTAGAGACCTGGTTGCAATGGTAATGAATTAGAGAAGCTGAATTTATGCAAAACAGCCTTATTCCAAAAAGGAATACAAACAATACCCATACGACAACTTGAAAGAAGGGTGTTACAATTCTTTGCGAATGTATAAAAAAAAAAAAAAAGAAGCACCGTTGGAGCCTCAAGTCTTTTTGAGTCTAACACTACAAGCTTGGCTCACCTATTTATGGGCAGTTTCTCACGTTCTTCTGCAGAACCTCTAAAGCTCCATAAGTTTGGTTCACACCATTTTCAGATTTCTCCAGAGATGTTCAAGTCTGGGCTCTGGGCCACTCAAGGACATTCACAGAGTTGTCCTGTAGCCACTCCTTTGTTCTCCTGGCTGTGTGCTTGGGGTCGTTGTCTTGTTGGAAGATGAACCTTCGCTCCAGTCTGAGGTCCAAAGTGCTCTGGAGCAGGTTTTCATTAGGGATGTCTCTGACCACTGCTACATTCATCTTTCCATTGATCCTGACTAGTCTCCCAGTTCCTGCAGCTGAAAACCATCCCCACAGCACGATGCTGCCATCACCATGCTTCACTGTAGGGATGGTACTGAATTTTGAGGCAAATAATGAATTTAATCCATAAGGCTGTAATAAAATGTGGAATTAGTGAATGCATTCCGAATGCACTGTACATCTTCTCTTTTCCTCTTTGTATATTTTATTTTCGCAATGTTTTAACTTGGCAAAAAAAATAAAAGGCATTCTTTTTTACTCATCTATGCCCCGAAGAAGGCCCCTTGTGGCTGAAACAAGCTGGCAAATCCTGTTCAATCAAGGCCTTTTAATGTATTCTGAGTACGTCCGATTTTTTTCCCGCTGACCTTAAAAAAGTTGTCAAAAAATATTTGTATCCTGGTAACTGAAATGTAAACAGTCTTGATGGGTAATGTTATGCGAGCATTAATAAAGCAGTTTTACAGTTTCTTGTGTCAAATGTATATATTTTTTCTGAACAGTATACATACTATGAATTAGAACAGCTACTTTTGATTAACACATCCCTCATTTATGTACATGCCAACTACTGTGCAACATTTTTTATTTAATGTACTATAAATAAAGTTGGCTAGATTGCACAAATGTGGTGTAATGGAAATATTTTTGCTTTCTAGACAACCAATTTCATCAAATGTAGTTGTGCATGCATCTTGCTTATCACCTGAGTTCAAATCCTCCTCCATGGTTCTATAGTTTGACCAAAAACCCCATTGTTAATGTGGTAGGACCGCCTCCAACTTTGCACAACCCTAACCCCTAACCCCTAACCCTAACCACTTTGTGACATCATCACTACATTAATAATACTAATCCCACATCTGATGAAGAATATACTGCATAATTCCATGTGTGTGGCAGAAGTGTCCTTCAGTGTTCCGTGATGTCTCTTTTGAAGTTTTTTTTCCCTTCAACCAAGTCCCCAATTATCCAATGGAAAGCACGGAGTAAAAGTCTGAGTGACCTCCGCCTCCGCCTGTCCGCGTAATGAGCCTCTGCAGACGGTAGGAGGATACAGCGCTGGTCGTTATGCAAAAGGTGTGTCCGGTTAGCTAATTCAAACGCGCCAATAGCCCCAGAATGGATACAGTCATCTCCTCCGAAATCACTCTGGTTAGAATCACCTTTGACACTCGACACTCTTAGAAAGCTGTTATGAGTTCAAGGACAATAGTACTGTTTTAAGAGTTTATGCACCGCCAGGGCTCCTGCACTGAGGACGGCCGCAGAATATTGATGGGGCGTGAAAGGCACTTTTGACAGAATTCATAATAATCCCCGTTTTGTCATGCCCTTGATATTAAAGATTAGCAAAATGCCTTTGACATTTTGCATTGAAAAATTGAGTCATTGAAGTCGATGTAGTCCTTTCAATAACCCTGGAATGAATACTTTATATTCAATACGCGGCTGAACTTTGAGGACATCATCTTAGCCGTATTAAAATGTGCGTAGCAAATGTGGTGGCTTGCAGTCCAAAGTGGGATTTAATCATGACCATTTCACCTTTTAGCTGAGGCAATTTTACGTGGGATTCAGAGACACGGACAGGTGCGAGGACCTTGGTTGTCAGCATGGTGGCCCCCTAATGCCCCCTAATGCAGCTGCCCAAATATGAGAATCACACATTCGCAGTCTTCCTGAAATAATTACATGGAACGTTATCCACTGCAAAAATACACATCCTATGTCATGATACAGACTGGAAATAATGAATTAAGTGTTTCAAAATGCAACATTTGTCAACTTAAACATGGTTATTGCGCCATGGTAATTTGGTCTGTTTGATTTTTTAGTTTCTTAGTTTTAAAATGTTACTTTTTACTATACACCATGTCTATTTTATTTGATGTCATGCCATCTTATCTTTTGTTGTTCTTGTTATGTTTAATAAAAGACACAAATCCTTGGAGTTAGCCATGTAAGCCCCTCATTCCCGGAGAACGCAGCAGTACAGCCTCCCCGTGTGTTAGAGATGAGTGGGTTTTAAGAAATAGTTTCTGACTAATTTAAAATAAAATGGGAATCTGCGTCTTTCCATCGCGCCCACTCTCTCTCCCTCCCTCACTCCCTTACCCCCTCGCTCGCTCCGAACACACAGGAGCCCAGCGCAAAGGTGCATGTACCGTGGAAACATTAAACTGCGGTCACTGTCAGCCTTTCATGAGCCGTCCAACTCGCCCCATTATGAAATCTTTTCTTGGCCCGACCCGCATGCTGCGTCAGTCAAATCGTGAGGCGGCTGGAGAGCGCTTTACCGCGCGGGTGATCAGCCTGATGTCTGTTATTAGACCTGTCTTAGTAAGAAAGAAGCGCTGCGCAGACAAATGTTGCAACACACTTCCCCACTTATTAGAGGAACGTAAATGTGGAAACGATTTTTGCATGTAACGCAAATCAGCCAATCACATCGAACAAGAACGTTTTGTGCAGAGCAGTCTGTCAGTGTGTGATGTTCTGATCAGAACAAAAAGCAGAATTCTGCTCCACATCTCATGTCAGCTTTACATTAAAAAAAAATAAAATTATAGAATATTTTAATTAATCAATAATTAAAATCATTGGGCTATTAGATACACAATATAATTACTTGTGATAAATTGTGAAAAATAACTAGAACTATCATAACACTCTTTACATTATTCAATATAAGTGACATAAAAGAGACGCTTTGAAATTCTGGACCTCGGCTTGCGGAAATGTTCTCAAACTGGACCTCGGTGAAAGTGTATTCGTGGCCCCTGTCATAGATGTTTCAAGTTGTTATATGTGCAAGATTTATTGGGGAAAAAAATGGTCCACACTGGTTTTATCCACACTGGAGTTCTGGACTTAAATGAATAAGCTATAAAATAAAGCCCCGAAGCATATCTAAACATAACATATGTTATAAATATTCAGCAAATAAATAGAGTAAATAGCCATTTTGCGTTGCTGGCAAGATGTGCAATCACGATCTGCCTTCAGCTCAAATGTACTTTTCATGCTTTAAAATGTAATCCTACGCTTCACATTATTCGAGTTTCAACATGAACAAAATGGATCTGTTTCCATTCTCAGTCCAATCTCAAATATTTGTTTTAGCAATCCCAAAAAATGACCCCTTGATCATTCATGCGAAACTAACAAAGTATACTAACTGTTCACAGACAACAGCCCTTCTGTCTCTCCTGATGTACTTTTCTTCATCCAACGATACAAAACTAATTAAGCCTGCCCAATTACTGTGCACAGCTGGACCTTTTTTATAGGTTCTTTTCATTCGCCCGAGTTTGATTGCTTGTAAATGCATGCTTGATTTAGAGTCCTTTACCGACTCGAGCGCGCTGGTCCCACTGACAAGAAACCAATTAATCACATTAGAGGGCCAATTAACAAGTGGGTCTGCAGCAGCGAAAGTAGAGGAGCGCTGGTGAGGCTGAAACGGGAAGGCGGGGCACTTGGAGAGTTAATGTTCGCGGATAATTACAGACTGGCACAACCTCGCACTCCAGATCCACATGAGAAGTCCAGCAGCAGGTCTTTAAGCTGTCTGTATGGTGGAGTGTGTAAGGCCGATATCTTACGCTCGACTGAATGCAGTTTAGGGATGCGATAAGATAAGCCTGGACATCAAGGGCGCAGTGAAAAACAGCGAACATTGTACGACAGTCAACGCACCCTCTGGCCGAGAGCTGCGCGGTCAACAGAAAAAGCACTGCACATGATTCAAACATGCATTGAATAAACCCTGTGGTCTTAAAGTACAGATTCTACTGCACTCTCCCAAAACGGCCTTTAAAGTGCCGTTTATGCTGCACCCTTCCCGAGACCGTGCGGTTACTATGTCTTTGTAGTTCTTTAGATTAATCATATTTTCATAGTATTCTCACAGATTCCGCTTACATTGGGGCGTCCTGTACCTTTTTTGCTCGATGTGGGTGGGATCATTTGCTCTGTTTAATGGCAGTCTCTTCAAACATGTCTTGTAGAGAGTGGAGGGGCCATACTCTACATCATTTTCCAGCTGATAAAGTCATTCATTTGTGACCTCAGTTTAACAGATAAATCAACGCTCCTTTTTGTAATCTAATATCGGATAATAGACTCTTTGCATGTCCTGGAAAAAAGGAGCAGGTGTTGGCAAGGTGTTGGTGTTCGTTCAAAGGTTTGTCCACGTGCACCACCCAAAATGTAGACCCAAAATACTTATATGACCTTTGTTAAACCCTCTCCTTTGTTGAGTGATGGTTTAACAAGAAATATCCACGGTTTAGTGTTATGAGGTACAGTCACCGCTACAGCTAGTGTATATAGCGGTTGTGTCATTGAGCAAGACACTTTACTTCCAGTGTATGTATGTATGTATGTATGTATGTATGTTCTTCACTATGGCTAAGGAGTTTGGTCGAAACGCAGATGCTAGGTTCTGGAGTTATTAGAACATTTTTGTTTCACTTTAATATACTGGATACTGTGATATTTTGATGTTGTCACCTGATTTTTTTTCATGTAGTACAGATATATTGTAAAAGCATCTATTTGGTTGTCAATTGTCAACTTTGCACTCTTTGCATCCAATTATAGCCCTTTATTCTTCCACAAAGTAAGAAGTGTGCTGCTAGCATGCTAATGTTTGCTTGCTTTAGAGTGACGGCAAAACTTACTCTGGGCTCAGTATATTTAAGATGCTCAGGAGGCATTAGGTAAGTGAGCAATTCATGTGGGCTGCAGCAAAAATGTTTTTAAGAGCGTAAAAAATCAGGAACAGGGCTTTTAGATTTCCATTGATTTCAATAGAAGGGCAAAATTGGTACATTCTGCCCGGACAGTAGAGGGCAGCACTGTGCATCTAATCACCAGTTATGTCAAGCCCTCCCATACAAGTTAATACTTATAATGATTGGCTTTATTAGAGGTGACTGATGATGAATTGCTTTGGAAACACTGCAGAAAGTCTTCATAAAAATGCGTGCGTCTTCTTCCATGACTCATCAAAACAGACAAAATAAAATAATGGTTTTCATTTCGCAGGAGACTTCCAAAGTCACAGAGAGTCAAAGATAAAGGGGAAGAACTGTTATCAGTATTGTGATGTATCATATTGTGGCACTTCTGATACGCAGTGTGTCTCCAGAATCGAGGCAAAGCACGCCTACGAGGTTCTGTGCTGATCAGGGAGACGGATGGACTAAACTATAATTTATTATTGCCCATTGCATACAAACATCCAGCAACGTTTGATTGTACAAATCAGCTCACGTGTTGTAGTTTCAACCACTGTAAGTCATTTCTCTCGGTCAGATTGTGTGACAGTAATCACATCACATGAAAAACATCAAGAAAAACTACACAGCAGCACCATCAGCAAAAGAGTAACCTCTGACAATTTGCTGAATGCCTCGCCTTGCCTTTGACTGCCATGTTGTGCTCCTTATACATGTGAAGGAGGTTAAGAGTTTAAATTTGTTAAAAGAAGCTGTTGGTCCACTACAGCAGAACATTTAGCCACCTCAACCTCTCCCATCTCATTTGGTTTCTTCAGCGCCAGTGTCTGGGTCCTCGGGGAACTTTGTACATCTTCCTCAAGACAAAATTGTACTCAGAAAGCTTTGTAAAATACTTTCCTCCAACCAAAGCAGAGCATTTTTATGTACGCAGATTTTGTTGAGACCTCATCAGTAATGTGCACTTCATCTGCGAGTGACTCCCTCCCCGCCCTTCGACAGAATATACTTGTATGCACATTATTAAATATACTCATATGGGACTCCACTGATTTCTGCTCTGGCGGGGCGCAGAGTACAGTATATGCCCAGTGTTCTCCAGGTGCTAAGACAGTTCTAATGAGAAATTGGATTGAAAACACAAACTTACCTCATAACAGCACCTGGTAATAAATCTGAACTTAGGGTTATTGGAAATGGTCTGCAGTGTTTTCATTGGTCTCTCGCACGGTCTGTGCCTGAGCTATATTAGAGGCAGCAGTCTAAAGAGTGGAATAAATGATGAAGTGTGTCAGAAAGTCAATATAGTTCTATATCTTGAAAAGAGGAAATAACCTGCTGGCTGTAGCTGTCAGGTTTTGGTTAAACACATTCTCTACATGTTGCATTCTGTCTGCTTATCATATTTAGCGTTCTCAAAGGGTCGAGAGTATGCTTCTTAAAACTTTTGAAAAACTGAGCTTGATTTGTGTATTGTTTCATTTAATGCACCTCTTTTTTTTTTTTTTTTTTTTTTTTCATCAGATCATTTCTCAGAAACAAATTAAACCTTCACGACAGAGTATGCATAAACTCAGCCTGTACGGATTTTAAATGTCACAAAGCTCTTTGTTCTGTATCTTTTTAAATAAACAAATAATAATAACTCGTTCCTAGTTGTAGAGGCTAATCTTATTCATGCAACATATATTACACAGTATTAAGTAAAAAAAAAAGTATGTGACAACCAATGCATGTAACATTTCATACATTACACTCGACCATCGCGCTCGAATGTAATAGACCCAACTCCGTTTTCATACCCTTTTTTTCATGTATATTACCAAGACTGTCCTTCATCACTTTGACTTTGACACTGCAGCCTCTCCACAGACTCGGCTCGTTCTGACAATGCGTTCCTAGCGGGGCCTTTCTCGTCAAGTGGAACCATTTTGACTGGCCTGACTGACTCCTGGGGCCCACACTTCACTGTGGATACTGTGTGTATGTGTGTTTAGCGGGGGTGGGGGGGCTGGACACATGTAGCCAGTCTACTCTAATTATACTCGTCGGTTACCCCTGGTGGCCACTCACATCTCACTACTGCTGGGGCGTAAATGTGTGTGTGGGGGGGGGGGCATGGCAGTTAAAGGAGAATGGATGCTCGCAGCAGCAAAGAGGGGGAAAAAAGGCACCACAGAGTACATTCAAGTACTAGTTAGCTCTATGTATTTCAAGTCAAGGTCTTTGTTTACAAGTCCGAGTCTTTTGGTATCAAGTCCAAGTCTGGTACCAAGTCAAGTCCAAGTCCTTTGTCCTAAGTCAAGCCAGAGTCTTTTGGTATCAAGTCCATGATAAATGTCAAATCTGGTCCCGAAATATGTATTTTGATGCCAAATTCAAGTCTTTAATTCAAGACATGTATAAACATTTTGTCCAAACTGATTTGTCCCCAGTCTAATCTCAAGTATTTGATCAAATGACAAATGTAAGAGTACAGTTAATACTGAAAAAAAAAGGGCCCATGTTAAGTATAACAAATTGGTCCCCAAGGCAAGTCCAAATCTCCTGTCCCAAATTCAAGAGAAGTCCAAGATCCCCAATTGATTCCCTGGTCTCAAGTCAAGTCCAAGTATTATGTCTCAAGTCAAGTCCCACTCTCTGATCCTAAGTCAAGTTTCAAGTCTTTGGGCCAAAGTCAAGTCCAAGTATTTGGTTCAAAGACAAGTCAAAGTTGTTCGTTCGAAGTCAAGTCCAAGTATTTGGTCGCAAGTCAAGTCCCAGTCATTGGTCCAAAATCAAATCCAAATGTTTTGTAATAAGTTTAAGTCAAGTCCAAGATCCCCAATTGATTCCTTTGCCCGCAGTCTAATTTCAAGTCTTTGATCACAAGCCAAGTCCAATTATTTTTCCCCGAGTCCAGTCTCGTCTTTGTTCCCAAACCTCTTAGATCCTTTGCTCTCAAGTTTGCTTTTTGAATTCAAATAAACCTGTGTAAGTAACTGCAGCAATAACTGTTGTGTGACAAAATGGCCCCTAAATCATCACACATGAGCTCATTGTTCAGTTACTGCTGATTAAATTACAGATGCATAAAATAATGAACAGAGTAATTAAACACATTTACCCTCAGTGGCACCATTAGACTGCTCATAAAATCATTTTCGAAATATTAATTAAGGCATCAATTTGTTAAGCTATTTTATTGTCAAGAAAAACTAATTCAGAGACCAAATGATAAATGAAGCGAAAGAAAAGAGGGAAAGTACAGTATATCTCCTAAGGGCCTAGACAGTGGTGTGATGAAGAGTTACCATTTATGCATACAACTTAAAGCACCACAGCGTAACATTTCAGTAAATCACTGGAGTAAACGACACATCATTTATTCCAATACAGGTGTTGCATTTTCTGCTGCTCAAGGACACCAAAACCGTGCCTCTAATAATAAGAAGAATACATTTTATTGTATTTACATAGCGCTTTCCAGGACATCCAAAGAGATTTAAGGCTTACATTTCATATCTGTGGAGCGGCGAGCCCACTCAAAGCAAGAATGCATGTTTTCAAGGTGTTTGGAGTGTGTGAAATAAATGCTATGATTGTAATCTATTTATTGACAGTGTGATTTCAACAAAACAATTCAAAATAAAATCCAATGTGGTCCAAATTCCACTCTAAAAAGGCTGGAACACACTGCAGGAGTTTTGAGTCTTAAACAATGAATAAACACGAGACAAAAAGTGCAGGCCGCCGATGTGAGAAAAATTTTACGAGTTTCAAATCTCATGATCCTCCGGGCGCAGAGACTACAGCGCTAAAAGACGCGCTAACAAAGCTAGCGCACCTAACGGCAACGATTTCCTGTCCAGAGTAAAGCAGACGGAAAAGTGTGCAAAACCATCAGAGCATTGCACTTCAGCTTTAACCATGCTATTGTCAGTTTGGAAGACGTGAATCTGTGAGGGGAAAATGTCATGTCTGATGCCATAAATATCAGGTCAACATGTGCGTAATACGACATGTAGACATCCTTGGGAAAACAGCCTGATAGCTGGGATCCAATAGGGACCCAAGGATGTCTCACATGCGGTAAAACAGTAAGTGTGTTTTTTGCAATAAGTTGGGACAGGTTTATGCATATGTGGCACCTGTTGAGCCTTGATGAGTTGGGCTCATCTTTTGTTGTGGAGTCAGATCATGGAGGGAGAGACAACTCTGTCAGGGAGAGCGTTTCGGCTTGTGCACGGCCGAAATAAAGATTCACTTTTGAACAACTTTGTTCCAGTTTGCCTTATTGTCTCTGTCGCTGTTTACAGTTTTTTTTGTTTTTTTTTAAGATTCTGCGCCCGTAGGCTTATTGATAGGAAAGTGGTGTGAAATGGGGGACAAGAGAGAGAGAAGGGAGGACATGCAGGAAATGTGGGAGTCAGGAATCGAATTCACAACACTTTTTTTTTTTTATCCCACACAGCAAATCAGTCACAGGAAGTAGTGTCATGTTCTCTGTAGAGAACATGCACCAGCTTCAGCAACCGATTCTCACTTTAAAACGTGTCATCCAACGCTTGAAACTGGCTTAAATGCTGATGTTTTGTGGACTGGGTTCCATTTGCATAGTCAAACGTTACTGGACTAAAGGACGTGGAGGAGAACTCTACAGTGAGTAAACATTTCCTGTGTTGGATCCTTGGAGCCTCAGATACGGCACTGACACCACGGACATGAAGAGCGCAGCGGCTTAACCCCCCCCCCCCCCCCCACCCCCTCTTCACGCCTGGATGACCCGCACGCGGCTGTAGTCGGATCCCTCCACAACATGAAAACGTGTTGTTGTTTTTTTTGTCTGTGTATGTCTGTTTGTTTGTTTTATCGCTGTCTTCGTTGTTTTATGGACAAAAAACGTGCGCGCTATATCTGAGGGTAGCAGAAAGTCGGGGAGAACCAAATCGGGGCCTAAATTGTGCACATGACCCTGTAGTGTGTTCCGGGCTTCTGTAAGTGAGTATAATAAGTAATTAACCTTTTTATTGTATTGAATTTGTGCACTTATTACCGTTCTTTGTTACCACATCTGCCCCAGGCGTCCCGGCAGGAGTGAGTGACATAAGGTCAGGGGTACATATTGTATTGCACCGGCGTGACAGACGGCCTCCTGCATTCTATACCCACTGGGCGTGTCCTCCGTCTGCGGTGAGCTGTAAAGGTTCGGTCTAAATAATGTAGTGGTGAAGAGGTAAACAGCTTTATGTTTGTTTGTGAGCCGCCGAGCAACAATTGGCCGGATCACCAACGTGCGTATGCCTGCCGTCTGCCATGCATACTAATACTGACAGTAAGAATGCGTAATAAGAGTTTTCAGTTTTGTTTTTTGGCCTCTGCTGCATTGTTTCAAATCTTAAACAAAATCTTTGTGGCAGAAATGATCAGATTTGCGTTTTTGAACAGGAAGTTGGCTGTTCTATTTCCCTGGTCAAGATTTGATTGGTGTTGCGGTTTTGCAATGAACAAAACATGAAATTATAATTTACATGAGTTAAATTTCAGTAGTACCAGAAAATAATAGCACAACATTTATTATTTAATCTGTTTTCAAATAGTTTGATTTATTTTTGTTCTTTTTTATGCACTTGTTTTATTTTTTTTACCATTACTATTGCTATTATTATTTATCATTTAAAGTATTTTTTTTTTTTTTATTGCTCTTCTATATTTGTTAAAATTTCTTGTAATGACTATTTCTTTATTCCATTTTGTTGAGTTCTCCTTTTTTTTATGATAAAAATGAGTAGGAAAATAAACTGTATAAATGCACATATTCATGTATTATTTTTTATGTTAGTTGTTAAATGGTTAGATTTCAGTCTATTTTAAATAATGATTTATCTTGATTTTTGATTTGATGTTTCTATTTTCCTGTTGTTTTTATTAAAGGCCATTTTGCATAAATGTAAATTAAAATAGTGTAAGTGATTTTTGCTTCTAAAGGTCTCATAAGTTGCCTTCTAAAATGCTATGATCACAAATAAAATATAATGTTGTGTCTGTCTACCCTATTACCAAATGTATTACCGTAAATGCTTTTCCATGTCTTCCTATAGTTATTATTTTGATTTCTTTCTAACGTGACATTACTGACACCTACATCCTCCTCTCAGTGGGGGGGAGGCGGGAGCGGTTCTGGAGGTGTCATAATGTGCGCACAGAGGTGAGGGAGTTCATTAAAATCCAACATCTCCAGACAGCCATCAACCAGTCAACACAACCCCCAGTGAAAGAGTGCCTCGTAAAACAATAGCATCCACAGCAGTTTATGAGCTGTTCTGGCGTGGCTAAAAATACTCCGACAGGTACATGTCGATTTGAATTTCAAGGTGAGACACGTAAACCGGGAAAATGCAACATATTATATCTCTTCATTTTATTCACGAGCGGAGAGAGAATGTATTTATTAGAGTACATTTAGTTTTTCCCCGAGATGATTTTATAAAGGTGTCTAAATCTGACTTGGAGAGACTTATTCATGGTTTTATCTGTGTCCTATTTGGAAATAACGCTACAATTCACTCGTAATTTTAAATGTTATGAATCTTGAAATTATCTTAGATTCTGATTCAATTAGCAGTGGGGGTCTCGGACTGGCCTCCTGCTGGTGCCAGAGTCAGGACTAAACATGGACCGGACTCCTGCTGGTGCCAGAGGCAGTGTGTGTTTCAGTCTGATTCACTTTAAACTCTGGAACATTCTTCCTGAGGAAGTGAGACTCAGACAATGTTCAAATCTAGGCTCAGGTCTGTTTAGCTGTGCAAAAGACACAAAGGATTTGCCCAGATTGTTCTCTGCTTATTTGTGTTGATAGTTTGTAAAGTGATTGTGATGAATCTCTTCTACACTTTGAATACCTTTGTGTAAATAAACTTGCCATAACACAAAAGCAGAACTCTGTGACAAAATCAGACCACGACGTGTGTCAAATGATAAAACCTTGAACGTGTTGGAATGAATCAGAATCAGGATCAGAACCAGCTTTATTGCCTTTGTCCATGAACAGGATTCACAAACATAGGAATATGTTTTGGCATTACGGTGCGTTGGCTCGGCGAGGGCGGTCGGTCCTGCTTTACGTCTCAATCTGATAAAGCTGTTCTGTGCTGCAGTGTTTGTGCGGCGTCCTGTGTTGTCCTGTGTTGCAGGAGAACACGATGTGAACAGATCTATGCGTTCCAAGCATTACTGTTAATATTAGAATACATTTTTGTGTGACAATACAGTTTTGTAATCACATTTTTAAAAGTTGTTTAAGTTGTTTTTTAATGTTGAGCTGTGTTCTCTACCGCCCCCAGAGGTCAGTGCATGCACAGCTCCGAAGGATCCGTGCGTCCCTATGTGCGCCTCAAACGTAGCGTGCACTGTAAATCAGCCGCTAACTACCAACTCCCTGAGAAAATAAGAGATTCGCCTTTAAGTGCTGAATTATGACGAAGCCGTATGAACTTTGAAAACGCCGGGGTCTTTCATGGATTTCCACCAAACGACATTCCAATTGTCCAGTTGTTGTTGGTTTTTTTTGTATGCATCCATTTTCCCAGCACATTTCATTCATGCCGTGTCTTCTTTTTCTCCTTTTTTTAGGCTTGTGCAGTTCAATGAGGCGTGTCTTCTCAATACCTCTCGTCTCCATGTGCTTCCCACTGATAAAACCGCACTCAGACTGAATTAGTACGGGACAAATATAGGCCTTTTTATGAAGTAGCCATCATTATTTGAAACAGGTCCACTGACAGTTTGGCAGGTGCTACAGTCTCTCTCTCTCTCTCTCTCTCTCTCTCTTTCTCTCTCCTTTCCCCCTTGAGCTGCCCCCGACCGGCGGCTATGAAAAATGGACAGCACCAAATTGAGATTCATCAAGGCCCGCCCGCCCCGCTCACCGAAATCTATATTCAATTTTAGAGCATCTGTCATGGCGCTGGCAGGCCGGGACACACAGGGATTGAGAATCACTTAAGTCTTCTGAAAATTGTTCGTGGTTGAAAGGCGGTTTCTCTTTCTCATTCCCTTTCGCCGCCGCCGTATTTCTGTTTTAACTTTCTGTGCAAGTAAAGGATAGAAAAATATACACTTTAGACGTCCAACTTGGATTTAAAGGTTATGCGCGACGTGTTTTTCAGGCATTTTGTACGACTGTAGGATATCTTTGCCTTTGTTCTGGATGTTTGACGCTGTCCACTGAAAGTTTTTATTAGAATAATGCAACGCTGGTCAGGAAAAAAAACATTATATTCAATCTGTTTTTAGATGTAACAGATGAGGATAAACTATTTTAAGTGTGAAAGTACAGGCAGTACAAGGCAAACAAAGCTACTGGCACACTGTATTGTGACAGAACAAAGTCTTACCCACTGTTTACTGTTTACTGTTTGCAGATAACTTTGGGATTTTGTGCTTCTCAGGGGCATTTCTGTCACACTTTGAAATGAAAGTGAAAAACTGCCTATTTCTGAGACCTTAAAGTGTTGTATTTTGCGATCACGGGTCACTCACATTGGCAACCGCCGTTTCGTTTTTATTATCTGACTGCCCTCGCGAACCGAAAATTGAATAATTTCAGCGCATATTACATCTAGCATTATTCACACCCAGTGCATTACATAAAGAGATGTTAAAATGCAGAGTAGAGGCTTTGCAGAAAAGAGACACAAATGCAGAAAAAGCTGATGATAAACCGGAAGTCGCTTTATCCACGTCTCACAGCGACACAAACTTCAAACTTGGAAGCGTTTAGATCGTCTTTCTGATTTGAAAGTATATTTCCGTTATATATTAAGATTGTATTTATAAATTAAATATTTGTTAAGTTTGTAAGTTTGGGTGATGTCAGCTGCTCACGTAGCACAGCTCTGCGCCTGCACTCGGAGCAAGACCCTGAGAATGGAGACGCAGGCCTGAACCTAACCGAGACAAACTGGTTTAGAGGACTAGAGTCAGTCAAAATGTGCTTTATCTTTCCAGCATTTTCCAAAGGAGCGCAGATTCAATGAGCATTTAGCCAAATGGGGAAATACCATTTAAAAACTACAAACAGCGCCTAAAGATCGTAACTGAGTTTGTCAGCCTGCTCAAAAGTGCGAGGAAAATGAAACACAAGTATGCTGAGGTTGATCTAGGTAAATCCAGGACCTTTAAAGGTGCACTGTGTAACTTTCTTTCTGCATCCACAACTGTTTCCATGTCTGTTTCCATCCTCGCTCCTCTACATCAACTGTGGCGTTCTGAATGCACAGAAATCAGGACATGGATATTTGAAGTTAACGCCAAGCTGTATTAAAGCGTTTTACAAACCACAATCACAGAACGACATTTAAAATGTCTGTGAACAAGCAAAGCAAAAACAGTTGATTTTGCAGTGCAAGTCTCCTTTAATAGTGTAAAAACCTCGAGTGCGTGGGATGCGCAGCAGGGGTCTAACCTTCAGAGATCGTGTGGTTACGCTGTGTACAAAGGACACGTGTGCTCTGAACTGGAGTCTGCTGTGCCTTTTCAGCCATATTCTTTACAGTATTTTTATGCATGTGTGGATAATAGTTAATCATTAGGAGAAGGCAGCTGACTAATTATCTCTGGAGTAAATGGACGGAAAGGTCAAGGTTTTATCTGCAGGCTGCACTCGGTCTCTGCACCAAAACCAGTGTTCATGAGTTTGCTGTTTAAACATAAGCCGTACTCCCAAGGTTGTGCCGGCAGTGCAAAAGTGTTGATAGCCTCGTTTTGTTAAGCGTTTGATAGATTTAGATGGAAAATGACGTCGGTTGGCTTGGCTGATGACAGATAAGCTCAAAATGCTGCTCTACAAAAGTTAAATATTTGAATCTATATGTGATTTGATATTGGTTGAAAGTGCATGTTCTCCCAGTGTTCAAAACGTTTCGCTTTACCTCTACCTCCTATTATTTTCTTTTGCATGTTCAGGTTGAACTGGTGACAGAAAAGATATCTTTATAATGATTATTCGGAATGGAACAATTAAGCAAAATGATGGTCCTCATATTATACAGTGTAGACAACAATTCCAACATCTCGCCGGTCCCGACAATTGACTTTTTCCTATGTATTCCCTTTTGTCAACCCAAAAAAAAAAAAAAAAATCATGTAATTCATTCAAAAATCTATTCAACCGTTCCACCAAATTTGAAATAAATTGACCATTCATTTTACCCGTAGACTTAGAAAAAGTCTAATTTAGAGCAGGGCCAGTTTAAGGATCTTGGAGGCCCTTGGTTGTGGTTCTGCAGCATTTTAGGGCCATTTTCAATTTTTCTATTATTTTTATTTTTTTTAGCAAATATTATTTTTCCAATTGCAAAATGCTCTTTATTCTAAAACACTTTGACGATAACTTTGGAATTAGTCAACTGTTGTACACGTTCAGGATATTTTAGTCAAGTTCTTTTTGAGGCCCCCTGCTGGCAAGACCCTGGGCAGCCGCATACATAGCCTCTTCGTTTACCTGGCCCTGCTAACCAGCTATGTGGCAGCTAACGTCCCTAACTAACAGTTATTTTACATCCAAATAAACACATTTTAAACTTTACCACATAGCTTATTGGCCCTGGAGAAGCTTTCAAACTTTTTTTTTTTTTTTTCTTCTGGAAAATTTGTGGGGAAAATGAATGAGAGTTCCATTTTCTTTATGTATATTTGACTCATTCTTCAATAACATTAAAACAAACACTTGCAAATCAAACTGGGAACTTCTTGTTTTGTTGTATACTGATTTTATTATCGATCCAAACGTATGTAAATGCCTTTCTGCAGTCACGTCAATCTGATTCACACGCAAAAATATGACGCAGGAAGTTTCTAATTAACACCGTCCATGCGCGGGAGTGCGATGGGAGACCACCTGTTTTTCAGCTCGTGTGGGCGTCAACTCTGAGATCCTGAATTGCAATGACACCCAGAAAATCAGCCACCGTCCTACAGAAGATTACTGTAAACCTGCACACGTCTCTGAATATGAAAAACAGTATTATGCCCATTATTCATCTCCTCATAGGCTTTCCATAAATGCGTTAATGCCGGCGGTTAATTCAGATGGACAGAGGATTAATGGGTGGATTCAATGGGGCGCCTTCTTGTCTTTTTAAGCCAGGCTTTTGCCACGTGCATGCGATTACATATTTCTTTTTTATTATTTATATACTTTGCTTTGCCAAGGACGCAGAGGTTTTCAGTAGACAGACACGTTGATGAAGGGCGAGGAGAGTGCAAGGTGCGTTTTGGAGATTGGAGCTGGCAGATGCGCTTTCAAGTGCGGATAAGAAGTGTGCCATGCTCTTCTTGTGTCATTTTTGTTTTGTTGACTTTTTTCGGGCAACTCTTGCAAACGGACCAAAGATATTTTTATTTTGCTGGCGGTAAATGGTAGTAAAATGTTGTATATTTTCAATGTGAGAAAAAAAAAAAGAAAATGACAAAAATTATAATACATGTACTAATTTGAGATGTATTTTCTCTTGCAATTGCCATGAAGTAAAATGACAATAATAATTACTTTAAATGCAATTCTTGGGTTTAGAAAATAACCAAAACTGCAATTATCACAGATGTTTTAAGTGGATAACAAAAAATGTGATGAAATCAAGTTTATAATAAACTTTTTAAACATCATCATAGAGCATCAACATTTATGGCTATTCTTATTATGCTAAATTGACTTGCAATTG
Source organism: Chaenogobius annularis (assembly GCA_015082035.1). Lineage (NCBI taxonomy): Eukaryota > Metazoa > Chordata > Actinopteri > Gobiiformes > Gobiidae > Chaenogobius > Chaenogobius annularis. The sequence goes on along the minus strand of BJKM01000133.1, from coordinate 1,068,131 downwards.
TGTAATAATGTAACCTTATACAACGACAAGATTTAAAATGATTAAAGAAAATAAATGTATCATAACAACACTAAACTGAACCAAAAAAATAAATTGCTCTCTGACGGAACAGTTATCTTAGTTTTAGTTGAAGCTAGCCCCTTTTAACAGTAGCTCATTTGTTTACCTGTTGCAGTGGTCCACAGTGTAGTGACAGAGAATGCGATGTGATCTGTTGACGGAACTACCTGTGCGGTTATTCAAAAATAACGCACTCTAATCAGCATGAGAATTCTCACTGACCGTGAAAAACTTATTTTTATCTGTGTGTATTCCCCAGTGTATGTTAATTACTAATCTTCTTTTGCAGTGTCAACAACATTTTTCAAAAGCTTGCCTAGTTTTTTTTTCTCAATAATTGCATTGATTAAATCGTGATGATGTTATTAATAGCCAGGCTGCTAATGTATCTTTCCAAAATGTTTCACTCCCAAATGTTGCCAGTTAGAGGGCGCCATGTTTATGCCAAAACACACATTTTTCATATATCCACATTGTTTTACCAAATAGAAGTGCAAAGTTGTCCAAGAGTAATTGAAAAAAGCTGGAATAAAGCATAAACAGAACACCCGCACTAAATATCACAGCATTTCACATGACGAACTTTTATACGTCTCCTTGGTTAAACAACGAGCCGGATGTGACAAGCGATGGCACTTGAGATGATGGAAACGGCAGATAACAACAGGCGGCCAAGAGAGCTCGGTGTGTTCGGCACTGCACATAAAGGTAATGAAGCGCTCCTATTGATTGTCACAACTGTTCCCGCCCCTCCCCTCTGCCATCTAGTGTGCGGAGACACAGCAACAACAAATGTGTTCGCACGACCCCTTAAGAAAATAAATGATGCAGGTGAAAAGGAGAAAAACAATAGTTCTGGCACTATGATAACAACAACAAAATAAAACAATGACGTGTTCCATTTTTAATTTTTTTTTTTTCCCATAATTTAATATTTTCATTTCACGTGAGCAACATGTATCTCAACAACTTGGTGAGGAGATAATTGCATCAGGTAAAAAAGCAAATTAAAAAAGTATCATAGTGACATGAAGATCATTAAAATGCATTTCTACAACTTGGAAAGAAAATAAATGTGGCAGGTGTATAGGAAAGAATATATTTGTAAAATTATAACAGTGCCGTTAGGGTTACAAAATGTATTCATTATTTTATATTTTACTTTCATGTGTAAAAACGCCAAAATGTGAATGTTTTCATGTCATACAAATCTGGAAAATGTGTTAAGCAATGATTTAACATTTATTTATGTTTTTGATTTCATTAAACTTTTTACAGAACCTCATAGTATTTAGGTGAACTCATAAAATAAAACTACTGTATACAATTGGGATATTTATGTATTAATTTATTTACTGAAATTCTGAAATGTCACCTTTTTTCCTTTTAAATATTATGTTAAAGGCAAAGTCTTAAAAACATGTCACTTTTCGCAGTGGTTCAAATGTATTCCTCGCAAGAAATGTATTTCTAAATGAGCTAAACATTCTTAGTTTCAGGATATGAATGTGGGTTAAGAACATTTTCCTTATCCCATTAGCCATTTTTTTTTAAACTTTAAACTAAACAATTCATATAACCAGTCAGAACGGCCTTGACACCATTGAAATTCTACACCAAATTTAGCTAGTAAATCTCATCTAGTCAAAACTACTCAACTCCACATTAAAATTCTGGTACACAGTATAAACCTGCAACTTTCAGAGACCAGAGCGAGTTTTGAGCTGGCAACAATTAGCATGCTAACAGTGTACTTCCTGGTTCTCGGACAATAAAACACTATACAACTAGATGCAGGCAGCACACAGTGGTCTCATTTTCACCTGAAGAGCTGCCATTACAATATATCTGAGGCAAAAGTAATTTGGCTCAATTACATCCATAAAAATCGGGTACAGACACGTGTTGACTTAAAGTGTAAGTGTCCGTTTAATAAGTCATATACAGTATGACCTAAAACCTCAAGGAAACAGATTAGGAATTCTATACGCAATAAATCTGCAATATATTGCTGTAAGCCAATCAGCTGACTCCCCTCAGTATGTTCATGCATGAAGAAGCACGTGCCATTGCCTCAGAGCTGGTGTGACAGGCAAAAGTGGTGACAGCCATTTTGAGTGGTAACAATAACAGATGAGGATAGCGAGCGCCTGTGCATGTGGTGCTATGTCATAAAGCCATTAGCCGCTGCCCTCATTTATAACTGCTAATAGACGCCAGCGCAATGCCTGTCTTGGATGTGAATGAACTTGAGGAGTTACGTTAGAGGGGAAGTAAGAAGAAGGGTGTGAAGGATCAAGCGTAAAGGACACATATCAGACTATATGGACTTTTCTGAGCTTTTATCAGTGTTATCCAATTTTTCCTTGATCAAAAACACAGCTAGAGTTTTATCTAGCGTCATTTATGCTTGTTTGATTAATCCTTTTTTATGAGGTCATCTTCTCCACTCCTTCTCTGAGCCTTACAAAAACACTTGGTTTCAACATTTCCCCGGAATTTGACGTCAAAGGTAGAACTCCGGTGTCCTTTTTCTGCTTGTAATTGCATGTCAGGGCACATTGCTTAATGTCTAGTGTATTTTTATTAATCTATTGGCCCGTAGGCTTTATTTGATAGTATAGTGTGAAATGGGGATGAGACTGAGGAATGACATGCAGAAAATTGTAGAGAACCAGATAAAAACTCCACACGGCAGTCCACTCAACAACAAGCGGCACTGCTAGCTTTTTTTTTCTTTTTTTCTCCAAACACCAAATCCTGATGAGGAAATACCAAATGTTCAAAGGATAAGTGCCCCACTTAATGGGCCTATATCATGCAAAATCGACTTTTCAGAGCTTTTAACCTTCTTACAGTGCTATTGGTGCCTCCATATATGAGCCCAAAGTGTTTTTTTGATTGATTCCTGCAGTCTTTAGATAGAGAATAGTCTCTATCCTTCCCCTTGGATGAGCAGACGAACGGGGCCTACTCACCAGGATGAGTCATCAGTTTGGGAGTCATCCTGATGGTGAGTGCTGTGGCACGCTTCCCTGTTTCAGCCCATCCTCCAGGAAGCACTCTGTACCTGTAACGCGCCCCCGTGCTCGAGATAAACCGTGGCTATTTAGGCACAGTTAGCTTCAAACATTACTTCTTTTGTTCCAACGCTGCTGCTGTTGACATGTGCTGTTGTGTACCGGCGCTGACCGGCACACGCCTCGGCCTCTGTTTACACTCCACTCGAGGCTACGTCACGGGTGGGCGGGGAACGCACGCTCACGCTGAGACTACATCACGGGTTGGGCTAGCTAGGGTAGGCAGATCGCTCTTCACGAGGGTGGGGGGCGAATCTCAAACTACGCCATCTGCACTTTCGGGTCTATGTGCGGGTCCAAGATATGGGCAATATAATTTATAATTATTATGTTATGGGTGTTGCACAACACATATTATTATCAACTATGCCCTTAGGGTCGACTATGAAGTGTGATCAATAGAATAATATAGGAACTTTAAGAAATGGTCGTAAAACAGTTCATTAAGATCACTTGCTCAATTGCCAAAGTTTGCCAATTAGATCTCTGCAACAACTCAGTATATTATTGTGTGCTTGGGAGAGTCACTTTACTGATTTTGCCTCCAGTATCTGCTAACTTTGTTGCATAAATGACAGGGTCCCGTATGACTCAGTTTGATACATGGCTCACGTGTGATACCGTCACAATTTTGCAGTGCATGCGAAAATCGATATATCGCAAATTGTATTCTGCAATATACAGTGGTCCCTCGTTTATCGCGGGAGTTACGTTCTAGAAATAGCAAACATTAAGTGAAATCCGTGACGTAGTAGCATTAGTTTTTTTTACAATTATTATAAATGTTTTAAGGTGGCAAAACCCCCCACTACACACTTTATACACTTTTGTCAATGCAGAACGTTTCGTCGACATTGTGGGTTAGGGTTAGAGAAAACGTACAAGCATACAGCATTTCAGTCAGGACGCCAGTGATAAATTTGGCAAGCTGAACGTATTCCGTAGCTCCTGTACAAGAGACACGATACAGAGGAGATTGATTGACAATAGTCTACTGTCCCAATCAGGACGCAGAAAACAATGGCTGTAAAAAAAAAAACACACACAAAAAACCCACAAAAAAATCTGCGAAACAGCGAGCCACGAAAGGTGAAGCGCGTTATAGCGAGGGGCCCCTGTATCACACAACTCATGACTATATACTGATACAACAGCACATGATAGGGCCCATGATCACAGTACATCAATATTTTAGCACACTTCTTGATCAATTGGGTCAATGTGCCTTTTGAAAGTTGGAGCGCACCATACAAGTGTGATCACAGTTACAATCCAACAATATTTTTTTTTTCAAACGTATAAGTCTCCAACAATTTAACTCATGGAAGAAGATAAATACTTCTAAAGTGTGCCGCTCAATGCATTATGCACGAAATATGACAGATCAGATATCGTCCAAGACCCTTCTCCTGATCACGACTTGATTCACGGCAAGAAAAAGAATGTGCAGACAGAAATCCAAACTCTGACACCGGGAGAACCTGCAAAAGCAAGAATAGAACCTACAACCTACAGTTGCATAGAGTTACGAGCATACAGTTTCAAATGGTACAGAAGGTTTAGAAAAGAGAGCCAATTTAGAGTTCTCTTCACACACAAGTGAGATGCATCGATTTCTTTCCTTTTTTTTTAATGCTAATGATTTTTACTCTGCGCAGATTCAAACCAAAGTTCTGCATCGATCTGGTCTGACTTCACAGCGCCGGCCTGTTTCGCCTCCTCTCGCCCCTGAGCCAGTCATCTTTCTCCTGACCAGTTGAGTATCTGGGGCGGTCTTGAAGGAGATGTTTGGATGTGTCAGAACAAGCAGAGAAAGGTCAGGCTTGCGCGAGTGTTGGAGTGGGTAAAACGAACTTCAAAACCGGGACTTAGTGGGGATTCCAGGGCCTGTGTGACAAGATACAGCTGGAGATAGAAGACCGAAAGGCTATGGGTTCAGAAGTCCGTACGCCACTGACTGAAAGCTGTAAATAGAGTTGACGATACATTTGTTCAACTTTTCAACACCGTTATATTGTAAATACTTAATATGTCTTGACTTTTAATATGTCAGGAATCCACTTTGAATGGGATAGAACAAAACTATCTTGTCGATCTTGCTGTCTTGACATTGCCTGATTGAGCTAGACACACACAAGAGTTGCCAAGTTGATTAAAACTGTATTGATTGATTAAACATTTTCAGAGTCACAGGTTGTGTTTATGAAAGTGGTGAATATTGTCCTTTTTCGTTTCTGTTTCTTGTTAATCGACCCAGTAATGGCTGAAATCCAAGCCGTTCATATTTTAAAGCCATTATTGGTGTAAAATGTGTTATTAAAAATATGGACATAACATTAGCACTCATTTGTTGGCTTGGTCTCAGGCAACTGTACGCCCACTATGTCCTTTCTCGCTTTCTTTCTTTCTGATGTTGATGTAAGACACAGGTAGTTGTTTCCAAATGGTTCACATGCTTGTATGCTTCTCAACAGAATTCCCTTTTCCGAAGCATAGATGATCACATTTTTTACACAAATAGCTGCTGTTACTTCATGCCATGATGCAAAGGGTGTCATCCTGAACTAGTAAATACAAGCACTTTCAAGCTGCGTTACCCACATTTTCTCTTCTAAATGAATGTATTTTTTTTTTTATCCCGTCTATCTATCACAAACGTCTAGGAAAGAACCATGTGAGTCACTATATGATACTGCTCCTTTGGTGGCTGGACAGTTAAACAGTTTTGAATCATGAGTCATGTCTAGGCATGAAAGGCAAAGCTCTCGATTTACCGGTCAATCTACGTTCTGACCCTATGGTCATGAGCTTTGGGTAATGACCGAAATGACAATATACGGATACAAGTGGTCTTACTGTGTTTCCCTTAGAGATAGCGTGAGGAGTTCAGTCACAGATTGGAGATTGGAGTAGAGCCGCTGCTCCTCCACGACGAGAGGAGCCAGTTAAGGCCCAGGACATGCTAGAGCAGTTCTATTCAACCTAAGGCCCGGGGGCCAAATCAGGCCCGTCAAGCAATTTAATCCGGCCCACGACCCATCTTCCAAATGTTGAAAAAATAAAATGAAAAATCTAGAATCTGGTTTAATTCTGGGTTAGCACTGGATTAGACCTGGATTTGGTTTTGGGTTTAGTCCTTGTTTGATACTGGGTTAGTCCTAGTTCAGACCTGGCTGGTTCTAGTCGAGTCCTAACTTTATTCTGGTTCAGTCCTGGGTGGGTGAGCAATGTTGGTAAAGTATTATGTATGTTATTTCTCACAAAAATCGAATCTAGCAGTAGTTATTTTTGATCTATTAACTAAATGTATTGAAACTGTGCGACCCAAAATGTTGTTACAGTGGCGTGTTGTGCACTTCCGGCCCACAGACCACGGCACTCCAAGAAATCGGGCCCTCGGGAAAACAAAGTTGAATAGCCCTGTGCTAGAGGGACTATGTCTCTCAGCTGGCCTGGAAACGCCTGGGGTGATGGAAGTCTGGGAGTCCCTGCTTAGACTGCTGCTCCAGCAATAAGCTGGATAAGATAAGATGGATGGATGGAGTCCATACATTTTTTTTTGTATCGATAGTTTCACAGCCAATCCTTTGTCAGTAAAAGCAGAGTTCAGACTTTGAAGAAATATATTGGGCTTTTTTTGTTAAATTAATTGAAAAATTAATAATCAGTATTGTTTATGTTCAGGAAATCAATTATGAAAGCCTTTTTGATTTTGAAAAGAGGGACTTATTTTTGCCATATCGCCCCAAAAATTAAGTGCTGCAGCTTTAATTCAAGCAGTGACATGTGGTGTCAAACGTTATTTAAATGGTTGCATTGCAAATCTTCAAATCCAATCTACTTTTACGACGCACAATAAGCCTTTCTAATAACCACTCCCATTATGTTAGAACAGTCTACGTCCGTGTTTCTTCCTGTACGTCTTTATCAGTAACACCTTCAGTGACTCACCATGATCTAATCAGCCTCTCACCTACAGAAAGCCTGGTCAGGTCCTTTGGGTGCTATAGCGCAGAGCAGGGTGTGACGGGGATCAATATTTCAGTGGACACTTTCACAAAGCAACAGAATTATTACTTTTAATATTTACCCTTTCATTTTGTCATGTGGTATCAAAATTAAAATAGTCCTATGATTATTGAAATGTAATTCATGTTTTGTTAAACCAATGTGTGTGTGTGTGTGTGTGTGTGTGTGTGTGTGTTGAGTTACTCTGGCACGATTGCAATTTTATTAAATGGACAATTTGGATCCAGATAATATTAAAAAATGTGATGCAATAAAACCATAAAAGGAGCTCATGTAACTGTTCTGGTGGGTTATTGTAATGCCTGGAATATTTCACAGTATTGCATTAAGCTTTGCCATCTCCATGGAGCCACCAGGCCAAACATTCTTTAGCTATTGTTTATTCCAGGAGTGACGTGTTTCAAACAGTTGAGCACACAACCCGATACTAATGTAAACATTCTTTCCCATTCATTTCATCGAGGCAGCAAAATGAAATCATGATTTTTGCCGTTAGCGCTGACAAATGGTTGATGTTTATATGTCAGTTACATTTGCCAACAAAGGATGTGTGGCGCTTGGTGAAACAATATATATATATATATATTCTATTGTCAATCTGTTGTGGCTTGGTGCATAATATTATTATATTAATATATTCTAAATGTTTCTTACGTGGTCGTTAGGATTTCTGCACATTTTGGAGCTAATAGCTACGTTAAGAAACACTTATACATGTGGTTATGTTTTCTGCTGAGGCTCTGGTGTTATTCACATGCGGTTAAGTGGTTGTCAGTCACCAAAACAGCTATGATTTTTCATAGTTTACGTTGTTTGGAGGCTAAAGCTAACTCTCCCATTGAAAAAGAATTGAAGCCAGTGCATTGAACGGTACCAGATCTCAGAATGTAGACGTTCTGTTTACAAACAAGGTCTATAAATGCCATTACTTTTTTTTTTTTATGAACGTAGTGCAGTGAGTTTGATTTTTTGGAATGCGATTCAATGGCAGAAATGTTCAGAATGAGTCTAGAGATTATTAGCCCTCCTGATTTATTTGTATGGATAAATATCTCCTCCGGCCAACTAAATGGTGTTGATGAATCAGGACGAGATGGAGAGATTGGGGAGGCTGATAGTTCTACCATAATTATTGCTAAATTTAGCCTCTGGCATTGTTCCAGCCTCATCTACGGTACAGCATCTTACAGAATGATACTGTAATTTAGAGTCTAACATTGTTGCTCATTAATGACTTGCTTTAGATCCGCCTTGTTTCCCAAAGCGATGACAAAGGGTCACCACAGCCGCAGAAGGTCCATCTCCTGCTCCTGGATGGCCTTACCCGAGCACGTAACAGCCTCCCATGCCGAGCGTTATGTCCTGCTACCGTCTGGAAATGGCTCTCTTCTGTTACCAGACGCAGAGAATATGGGCCAAATAGAACCCCACGTGTGTAAGTATGATTTAGAATTGCCAGCTTTATGTGAGCTACATCACTGTGAGGCTTTTATGGTTGTACTTCTGTTGGTAATAGAGATACAAAGACAGCTGAAAGAACAGAGCAAAAGTTTAGTATCAAAATGACGTAGCAATTTGGGCAAAGTGGTGTTACATATAAGAACCAACTGACAGATTTTCCGACGTAATTTGAGATCATTTCAATGCTCCAAAACAAATCGTCATTAAGGGACACATGCAAAATTGACGTTTTTAAGCATGTAACCATGTTGTATCATCGTTCTCCCCTCAAAAGTAAGAGTTTTATTTAGCTTAATTTGCGCTCATTTCATATTACTGTTTACAATGTTGTTTTCTCTGCTCCGTCTCTGAGCAGTCGTCAAATTAGCACTGAGGTACAAACAACTACAATAACCTCCGGTGAAGTGGTTACATCGGAAATTAAGACACTGTCTGTGATTATCACCTGTGACTCACCTGTTGCGTGATCTTTCAATATTGATTATTTTAGCTTACCTCCGGAGAAAACCCCATAAGGATAGAACTTAGGTGGCTGTAGTGGCTGTGCACAGAGCCTATAGATATAACCCAAAAACATGCACAATTGGTAAATTCCTCCAGCGAATGTAGTCCTGACCAACCCAAGCTCAAAATCTGCAGATGGGTCTCCGGGCGCTGCTCCTAAGGTCTTTTCTTATTTATCTGCACTGTTTCTTCTTAAAGTCCACATATGATGCATTATTTGTAGTTATTGGCCTTTAAACAAGCTCTTTTACTTCATGTTTTAGAACTTAGAATGATGTGTCTAAGGACACAGGACGCTGGGACATTTCCAAGTCCCTATGAACATTGTTTGTTTTGCTTTCCACTGTAGCTCCTCGAGGCAACTACTGTTGTGATTTTGGGTGTTACAAAAATAAATTTTATTGAATTGAATGTGATTTTCATGCACACTGGCATTCCCTAATCAGGATTGGTGTTGGCAACCCATCTACTGGCAACAAAGGGAATTATCATATCATATCAAACAAACAAAAAATAGCTTGCTCTGAAATGCTAATTTATCCATGCAGTTGTATGTATTGATTTGACAGTAAAAATGCTCAGAACGAATCTAGTGATGATTTATGGACATAAAAACAACAAAGAAGACCTCTGGATTTCAAGTGTTTTTGTGAGGCTCCACAAATGATTAACTAGTGTTAGTGAAGCTAAACAAAACTCCAGGTATGTTTTTGATGAGGGAACAAAGTTACAACATGGCTATAAGCTCAAAAAAGTACATTTTGCTAAATATATGTCCTTAAAGTCAACTGAATTGTCAGTACCTCAATACAGAATGGATAGGGCACATTTGACGTCTAACTTAAGTCTACCTGACAGATGTATGGACCTACAAGTGTCTCAATTACCAAAGCAACAATGTAAATGACCATCGATGTAACCGAAGCAGAGTGCACAAACATATGCTGCTATTGTCGTCATGCTTCACACCTGTCCTATTTACAACAGTGCCAACAAGATGAGGGAAGAAAAAAAACAAAAAACTATTTAATCTCCCTCCTGTGCCACAGCGGAATTATACTCAGGCAAATGGTGTCGCCAGGTTAATGTTTATTTAATCAGCTATTAATTCCGAGCGTCTTATCTCCTCACAAGCCAAACATAATAAAAGACTGAAATAATATTGCACTTAGCGTAGATGAGCTGGAGGAGTGGGCATGTCGGCTGAGCGAGGTGGTTGGTAGATAACTTGATTTGCACAAGTCAGGGACATGGTTAGATTTCATTGGTTTGACATTCAGCAAAGCACCAAGCTCTACTCACATTTAGACAAACTAGTTTTGATCCACAAGTGAAATATGACAACAAAGGCATTCTTAAAGAACAAATATATTATGCATTTTTGTACTGTTATTGGCCTTTAAAGGAGACATAGTATGCATTACTTTGTATTGTTAATAGCCTTTAAACATGCTCTTGAGTACCTTTAGTGTGGCATCTCATGTTTTAGATTACCTTGGAACTACCTGGCTGCAGAGGGAATTACACACAGTTTAAGATAAAAATATCAATGCATTTCAACCTGGCCTCTCACTTCAGGGTCTCAGCACACAGTTGTACTGATCATGATTAGACGGGAGAAATTCACAGAAAAAGTCTGGCAATGATTTATGGAATCAAAAACAATGTGTGTCCTTTAAATTGTTACTGTTTCCAACTCCAGGAATTGGAATTATCTCCTTCTACTGGCTGCAGAGAGAATTATATAGGCAAGATAAACAAATGCTAGCTTCTTCCGACATGCTAATGCCAATGCATGTTTTATTTCAATTTAGTATTGATAATAATGTATTTATAAAAATCCAACAAACTCTGCAACTATTACTACCTCATCTTTGAAAGTTACAATCTACAGATTGTTACTCTCAGATCTCGAACGGTTTACTCTTACATAAAACGTCATCATTTCCAGCACATACATGACTGCACAGCCCTGCTCATGCATTATACATGCTGTGTCTGCTGGCTAATATACAAGCCCCGCAATTAGGGCCATGCACTGACAGGACAAGGAGCTCATTTATTATCTATACACAGTGCATGAGGAGGACCAGGCTGACCCAGGACGAGTGTGTTCTTGTGGTGGTCCCGCTCGACACTTTCAACACTACACTTTCACTCTCAGCCTCATCATTAGCCCATGTGTTTGTCCAGCTGAGTGTCTGTGTGAGACATAATGGAAGCAATGGAAAGTCAATGCTTGAGGGAGAATTTGAATGGGGAATCTATTCATCTGTAACAAGAATTATTTTTTAACCTTGAACTTGTAAAATAAAAAAGTTAATATAATGTATATGATTTTTGTTCTTGTTTGTGGCTAATTTATAAAAACAGGACCCAATTTTTGTGTGAACAAGAATCATGATATTAGATTAGATTAGATTCAACTTTATTGTCATTACACATGTACAAGTACAAAGCAACGAAATGCAGTTTCTGAAGATATTCAGAGGTATTCATTTTAGATGCCCACTTTAAGGCAAGACACTGCAAGTGAATAAGAAAAAACAAAACTGGTTGTAAGAATTAATGAATTTTAAGTTTTTCATTATGACAAGTTTTCAGGCATTTTTGTGTCCAAATGGCAAAAACGGCATACTGTATTACTCTGATAAATGTATAGAGCCTGGTTTAAATATTTTTGTAAATGTTTTTGTACATATTGGATGAACAAATGTAGTGTGACTTCTCGTCCAATTACTGTAGTGTTATTCATGTCCTGCCACTCATGAAAGAGGACGACGTTAAAGTTGACATTGATTAAAGAATTGGGATAAAAATAATGCCATTTGTGGGTAGTAGTCTGAGGCACCACCAATTCTCAATCAAATATCTATATTAATTTAATTGTATCAATTAGTTCATCTGAAGGTTTCTGAGAACATAACCATGACGTAGATAAATGAACACTTTATCAATCAAACCATATTTTATTTATGGTTTATGAAGATTTATTGACCAAACATTTAAACAGACACCATTTGATTATTGAATATGCAAATTAGGCCTATGGGAAAGAAGTAGCCTGGACTGGACTGTGATCTAGAGTTGAGGCTAAGAGGTTTATCCGTCTAACTGTGAAGCAGGTGCGTCTAAACGACCAGAAGCAGGAGCTGTGTGATCCAGCCGAGATGGGCCTATATGTCTGCGAGCTTCTGCCTCCAGGGGTTCAGCACTGCAGGGGCCACGCTGGGAAGGATATGGGCCATTCGGTGTGAAACTCTGGACCAGATGGTGTTGGATTCTCTTTTCCTTGAGAACAATGGTCTTGAAGAGATGGTTTTAAAGGCGATTAAGCTCAGTAAAACTTGATGGCTGGAAAATGCTTTGCTTAAGTATTTGTGTTAGAGTTTAAAGCCAAAATTGTATCCAAAGACGGGCACAGAATTACTTATGGGGGAAAAAGTCAAGTTAGCTTCCTTGGGCGTTGTTCTTTCTGGAATGTCTTTGTCTCCAAGCTTAGCTTGGCTATCTTGACGTAAACACAGGGACACTCAGAGTGTTTCTCTCCCCCCCTCTGTCCTTGCTCTTCAGTCCTGGAGGACCTAGATGGTCCTGGTTAGGTTGCCTGTGCAGTAGTTTTATTTTAGGCGACACCTTGAGTATTGTCGGAAAGCTTCACCAATCAGACGTGAGCTAGTGTGTGAGTCAGCTGACAGAGGCGGGAGTCTGGATCTGGAATTTCCCAAACATGCAGACATTTTTTTAACACTAACTAGGCCTACATAGTTACACAGGTTAAAAATGTCACAAGACGAGGCATAAAACTGTTAAATGAGCATGCAGAACAACATAAACATTATGTACAGCAAATTCATCTTGTGGACAAAGTCTTCAATCAGATGATTGTTTAAAACTAAAACTTCCAAGGCCGTCAATTTGACGGTTTTCAGAATTGTACGTCTAATTACTCTGGGTACGTTGCTCTTTCAGATTCATGGAATCTTGACTTTTTCTTTACCTTTGTGGTCCTTCAGTTGATGCTTCCTGCTCCAGTCCTGTTAAAGTTCTGAGGTCAGGTTAAGGCTAAGATACACTTTATTGTCCCCGTAGGGAAATTTGTCTGTTGCATTTGACCCATCCATCAATGCCACTGGGGCATCCCCTCAGGAGCAGCGCCCGAGGACCCATTTCCAAAGCTCGGCTTGGTCAAGGCTACCTTTGCTGGAGGTGCATGACCTGGTGCATGTTTTGAGATGCAGGCCACTTACACAAACGTACATGGGATTTTGGATATGTTATTTAGAATCAGAATAATTATTAATGGCCACACAAGTTGGTAGAATTTGTTTTCGGTACAGCAAGGAATGCTCACGTCTTCTGTCAGTTACAGACAATACACATGCAATAGAGTTGCAACAGGTCACATTAGAGATTTGTTTAAAGTCCGAATGGCCACGGGATATGGGCTATGTGCGACTTTAAGGGCTGGTCTTTATGTCTCGGTGGGGGATGGCCTTTGAAGTTACAATGTCCCATATAAATCTATGGTGCAAGTTTAAATAAATTGAATAATGAATCATATTGCTGTGCAGAACAATGTTGAGAGAACACAAACACACACACGCACACACACACACACACACACACACAAGAACCAGTCCTAGCTTCAAGTCCTCACAGAAAATAAAAATAATCATCATAATAATGCAAAAAATACATAAAAAACATTTACTGTATCACTAAAAATAATCTTAAGCCTTTTTAAAAATGGCTGAAAATGAGTATCCACATTTAAACCACATTCAATTTGAAGTCGCTATTTTCAACATTTCTGACCCAAAACCCTAGTGTTTTACATATAATACTGAAAAAGTGAAGTCTATCAAATAGTACCCATGTATATTCCAGCTTTTACCTCTATAACTCCTTTTATATGTTGAACTTCTCTTCAAACAAGCACAAAGGACTCACTCAAACCACTTGCTCAGTCATGCTTTTGACCCGAAACCACCAGTTTACCAGGACATACTTCTAACTACCTCGGCCAGCGAGCGAGAGTGACCGGTCAATTAGCAACTCAAGAAAACCACAAAGAAACAAGCTCGAGGTTGTGACTTTCTGTCTCTCCTTTCAAAGCGCACAAACAAACACTCGATAAATCACACACAAGATCAGATGACCTACCGGTTGGCGACCGTTAGCTTGACCTGGCAATCGCCCCTTATTCCTTTCCTACCACACAACCGGCGCATTAAGCCAGCATTAGCCGTCCTTTAACAATACAGAGCGCTCCAACCGGCGAAAAAAAATACAAAATTACAAATTCGAACAAAAGCCTCTGCCAATCCAAGACGCTGCCGTATCCGTTTACTCCCACGGAACTTAAGATTCTTTATTCCTTTCGGGAATCAATTTGTAGAGGGAGCGTGGGTGAGTCTTAGGGGTGGAGTGTTGGAGATCAGGTGTCAGTTGTACTTTGTTTTTGTTTTTTTGGAAGGAGATGCTGGTGTGTGCGTGCAAATTAAATGGAGAGACCCGAAAATGCATTATTGATCAAGAGTGTCTCCTCGCTCCCAGCACGATATCGGGTGCGAGGAGCCACAGGGTAATTAAAAAACACTGGCGGGGAAGAGAGAAGAGGCAAGCAGACTGACCTGCGACGCTATAGTCTTCTCGCCGAGGCATCGTGTTAGTTCATTCACAGCGACGGGAAAATAGGTCAAATGCAGACTCGTAGGCAAGGAACAGCGCACAGGCGTATAAGCAGGTGCAGTGAAAAGGGAGAGATGTGGAGAGCAAAAATGTGCAGCTGGATGACATATTTATGGTTCAAAAATGTTGTCACTGTAAAAATTGCATGTTTGAGTGAAGATTTGACAAATGAATGGCCCCATAAAGCAGACTGGTAAAGCTTTTTTCTGGTATTCGGTTACAGGCAATCACACACACACACACACACACACACACACAATGTAGATCATTTTTATTTTTTCACATTTGTGCATTGTAAACTGCAAAAGTGGCTTAAAGTTTCCCTGACAGGTCGGACCACTAATTGAACTAAAATACAGTTAAGATAAATATATTTAGAATTTAGTAATAAAATATGAATCACATATTAGCAAATTTTTTAGGTTTATAATTTCACTTCCTGTTTGTAATAGATGACATCACACTAGGAAAGTACCCAGCAAACACTTATAATGTCTGAGTTTTTTCAAACTTTTTTATATATAAAAATATATGAGAGCACCTTTTGTTTACAGAGTCAAAAACATGTTTCTTTGTGTAAATTATGCAAAAACATTGACTGGGATGACTGTGCCTAGTGTGATGTCCTTTTCTGTATTTATTTTTTATTTTTTATGTACTGTATATGCTTATTTGATAGGGACAGATGCCATGTCCATTGGCCATTTAACTCAGAGCTCATTTGCAAACCTGGTCCCGCAAAACAAAAAAATGGCAACAAGCAATACACGGACACTATACATTTAACACAGAATATTTACAATAAACCTCAGGACTACAGATGAAAATTAGCTTGTCACTTTCTCTGGTCGGTGTAATTTATTTATTGTCCAAGTTCCCTGTCAAATAAATAAATAAATAATACCTATGACACAATAATAAATAATAGGTCAGGCTTGATGTAATCCGTTCTTTGACCTGACAGTGAAACAGTTGCAGATCTGTGAGGGCTTTCAGCTGGGCCTTTCACGGTGAACGCGCTCTGACCAAACAAGTGCGAGAGTGACCGGTCAATTAGCAACTCAAGAAAACCACAAAGAAACAAGCTTGAGGTTGTGACTTTCTGTCTCTCCTTTCGAAGCGCGCAAACAAACACTCGATAAATCACACACAAGATCAGATGACCTACCCGCTAGCGACCGTTAGCTTGACCTGGCGTCGCCCCTTATTCCTTTCTTACCACACAACCGGCGCATTAAGCCAGCATTAGCCGTCCTTTAACAATACAGAGCGCTCCTGACCAAAAAAAAAAAAGTACACATTTGAACAAAAGCCTCTTCTAACTTCCACATATACCTACAGTATTTGATTGGTGTAAAACTGTAATTTAATATGTACAACAGCTGCAAATAATCCAAATAAAGTCAAAATTAGAAAAAGTTGTAAAGACCTGTAATAGTCACTTTAAAACAGTAAGAGATTTCTGGATTGGCACAAAAGCTAGATGTTTTATGTGTATATCAGTGGAACAATCCAATAATGAAAATGCACGACTAAATAAAAAAATAAAAAAACTGTTATACTGTTGGTATCTATCAGGTCAAGTTACAGGTCAGATATATGCACCTGTACAGACGCTAGCCATACTTTTTTGGAACTGTTTTTATTTGAATCTCCTTTTTTGGCTGAATCTTGGGGCTTGAAATAACAGAGACATGTCATTAACTTTACAAGGTTGTCTTCTTCCAGCACTCAGAAATCACATCTGTTCAATATACGTAGTCAAGTAAATACAGGAAGCGCCGGCCACAGCTTTTATGCCCATAAACCATCAGTTCTGAGGTCAAATTAGCATAGCAGTCACGTTACGTAAAGGGCCTTTTTTTTGTCATTCTTTAATTCTAACTAGTGACAGTAGGGGGAGTTCTTACAGCATGTTTATAAAGCCAATTAAAGAAACATAAATGTATAACAAGTCCAACTTTAAATGTCCTGCTGCTTGTTTAAGAAGTGACTGTTGCTCACACTTATTGGGTGTTATTGGTGTACATTTCTCATGCTAATAGTGCCACACAAAATGAAAGGTTTTCTAATTTCAAGTTTTTTTCTTTTTGGCAAATGTCAACAGCAAACAAACTTTCAATATTGTGCTGCCCTCTCGGAGCACCCTATGTTTACAAAAGGAAAGTATCGAGCTCAGCCTATGAGCCATATTCTAATACTTAACACAATAATAAGACATCTCAAGAAATGATTATATTACAGCTATTCTAATTAGTGTCTATTCTAATTGCGTCAAACTGCATTATTTGTTATGGTTACTGGTTCTTGGCGAAATGTGCAAAATACCTACCATTTTTTGACATCAATACATAGCAAAGTACTTTTGTGGTTTGGTCTTTTTGTTTTTTTGATACAGATACCGATACTCGATTACTAGGTCTAGTATATGAATTAAAAACAAGTTTCAAATAGGCCTTTTAAAGGACAAACTGAAAATCCTGACAGATGGATCAGTCCAGTCTGCTGTCTTTGCTGGAGTTGCTTTGATACACAAAACACCATGAACAAATGGACCTTATAATGCAATGCTTTGGCTTGTAATTTGCCTATAAGTTAATTAGTATGTCCAATTATTTCAATATTTCAATATTGATACTTCCCATCACTATACTGGAAAATATTTGTATTATTTGGTTAAAAAAAACCAAAAAAAAAACAATCTTATGATCTGTCTGCACAACCAGCTGATAATGTGTCATTGAGGTCCAAAAAGAGCTTTTATAATATCAATATGCATTATAGTCCTGGTGCTGAGATTTTCAGCATAGTGTTGAATGTCTTTCTTCTCATCATAAGCTATCTCCTGTTTATGTCCAGCTTATATTTGAGATTGCACCAGCACTCAAAACATTCTTCTGTTTTCTACCTGTAGCTCCGCCCACAATATACTACTATTACTACTTATTTGTCATTTCTCTTTGAAAACGTCTATCCATCTGTTTCTTATTTTTAGTCTATGTTTTATGTTCTTTAACTTATTTAATACGTTAAATTAATATCACATGTATATTAGTTATTATATCATAGATGACTAAAATATGTCCTTATACATCTTCTTTAAATTATTATTCCAATTATTATTATATTATTAACCTTTATCATTCCTGCTCTGATTTTTCCCTAAAATCCCTTAAGTGCTAAATGGCTAAAATGAGCCCCAATTCAAACTGAAGCTGTTTTCTTTACTGTGGACAAATGTGGCTGGGGACTCTCTGATTTGATGCTTGAGACTGTAGTTTGCGCTTCCTATTGTCTGATTTTATCTTGATTATAAAGTGGTTATGCTATGTACAAAGGAACATCGTATGTTCTTATTTGCGTCAGCCTCATGGGTTTCTCCCTTGTTTCCCCATTGGGATGGTAAATATAAAGAGGCTAGTAAAGCTGGCTGTTTTGGGAGGAAAGAGCTGATTGAGCTTTTATTGCGTTTTGACCAATTTCTTTTTCAGAGTTGAATGCCAATGACACAAATAATAAAGAGTTATTCATTTCATTTTAGGGCTCTAATGTTATATTTAATTGTAAATAAGAGGATTGTAAGCTTTCCTTTATGTTTTAAAGGAGCTTGATAGTGCCACAGCAGTTAACAAATGTATAATTTCATGTTTTGTTTTGTTCAAGTTGAGAATTTAAAATATCTTCGTTGTATATCTCCGGAATTTTCTTAATATTAGTTCTTTCAAACTGCACTTTGAATAAAGGAATCGTGTTTGAACATTAAACACAAGAAACGCTGGCCTTTGAAATACAAGCTCGTAAGATAATAATTTTAATGAGGCTGTTTGACTGTATAAAAGTGATGATTAGAGAAATGCAAATAAACTCAAATAAATTGGTGCATCAAGTGTTGAAGTGGTTTATAACAACGTTAAAATAACGGATACCACTAGTACTGTGACTCCGACCACACAGCCGCATGAAGGTGATGGGTTGTTACGTTTGTGCATGTTGTTCGATTATTTTCGATTCATTAGCTCAGTGCTATCTGATAAAAAAATATGAAGATTATTTTTTGCTGCAATGCTGTGATCGTCCGTTCCGGCCAGATGTCATGGCAGCGTAGAGCCAAAACTCTGCAAAAAGAAACAACGCTCGATGGCAGGCCGCTGTGTTAAAATGTATATGTGTCACAGTCACTTTATTAAACCTTAGCTTTTGTTTTATATTTTATATTCATTTTGACATCGACTATTACGTGTAGTAATAGAATTTCGGACGGACCTATGTCTATGTGACTAAATAACCCAATGGACAACAGCTTACACCTCTGTTGCACATCTGTAGGAAAAACTTATAGTCTTTCACTTTGTGCTGTCAATGTTTTTGTCTTTTATAATAGTTTAAGTCATGTGATCTATTAACAGGTCTCTAAGTCATCAGGTGAAATATGTCTACCAAATGTCAAGTCATTATGTATTGATTATTATTTAATCATATAACAATGGATAATGATTATTGTTGTTTGTGTTCACCCGAGCCAGTGACAAGAGAAAACGGACAGGAGCGGGACATGGGAAGTAGTGAAAGAGTAGTGACAGGAGAGGCAGGGGACAGGAGCATGACAGAGCATGACAGGCAGCACCAAGTGACAGGGCATGATTCAAGACCACGGACAGAGAGTGACAGGAGCAGTGACAGGAGCAGTGACAGGAGCAGTGACAGGAGCAGGGTCAGGAGCAGGGACAGGAGCAGTGACAGGAGCAGTGACAGGAGCAGGGACAGGAGCAGTGACAGGAGCAGGGACAGGAGCAGGGACAGGAGCAGTGAAAGGAGAAGGGACAGGAGCAGTGACAGGAGCAGTGACAGGCGTATGATAACACATTTTTAACTTGTCTTGCAGAGAAGCTCAAGGACCATCCCTTCACTCCAGTGTGTCACCTTTGACCTGGGAAAGTGGCCTGCTTTCTTCATTATTCTCTGCTGCATTTTGAAGTGGAACTATCAAAGCCTCTGCCATGTTTAGTTCCCTTTCATGCAGTTCCACTGGCAGATCTTTTTTACACAGAGTAATCAAGGAGTCAGCTCTGCACCCTAGAATTGTTTGGAGACTGACTGACCAACGCAAACATACTAAACTAGCGTTATTTGGCATTCATGTTGAAAAGGGGACGTTTCATCTAGTTTGGCTCCAAGAAGGAAACGAAAAGGCAAGTTTATTTGTAGAGCACAATTCATACACAAGGCAATTCAACGTGCTTCACACAACAGGAAAAAATGTCATTAAAATCGCAAAATCATGACCGAAATCACAAAAACTTAATTTCTATTCATTCAATTTTACAATTTTGCTGACCTGAATCATACATTTTGTCTTGTATTCTTGTCTGTGCTTAGTGATCTGCCAGATGGAAAACCAAATCTATTGGACCACAATGGCAAACACTCCAGACATTCTTTCCCATATTTATTCAACATTGCCAGCGTAACAGATGTCTCTGGACTGGGCACATCACTTTTAGATTGATTCTACCGCCCTGTTGTGTGTGCTTCTGTGCTCCTGTAGAAACGAGTAGATTGCACATAATTTTAGTATGCATATTTTATTTTTAAAAGTGAGCTTCCTCTGCCTAAAATGTTTAAAGTTAAAATACTGTTCCTTAGATCATGTTTAACAGATTTTTTAAAGTGTATATTTAATACAATTGAATTAAACCAAGTGCTGAAAATTCTGTTCTTTATTTTTACACTCTACAAAACAGGATATCATTTGTGTCTAGAGGCTAAATATACTAAAGAGTGTGTGGTTAATTCTTGCACAAAATCCACAGGCCAAAATATTATTTGTGAACTTTTGCAGAATTTCGCAATGAACGCGAGGCTCGACTGAATCTGCTCTGTCTGCAAGGCACAACAGTTCCACAATTTTCTTTTATTATGAAAACCGAAATTGTTCAAATAAATATAAATAAAAAGCAGGCTATGTCAGAGCAAGTCGGAATAAAGTCATACACCAATCAGATCTACGCAGGTCTGTCTTATCCCAAACGCGGCTAATTACACATGTTTTTTTTTTTATACGCTTCACAAATGAAAATATGCACACCACAAATGAAACACTCCATCACCTTCTGCGGCTGTGGCTCGGAGTCACAGTCGGTGGTCTGTTATTTTACCACGTACTACTTCAACACTTGATCACGATTTGTTTGGACTACATCTTCGAATCATCACTTTTATCAACCAATCAGCCCATCAAAACCTTCCTTTATCAAAGTGTGTTTCTCCAAGTTGAAGAATGAAATTAGAAAATGCTGCTCACAACGAGTATTTCCATTTTCAACTTGAACAAGCAAACATGAATTATACTTTGCACATGGACCAGGTGGGCCCTTTTTTTACGTTATTAGAATTTGTATATTTCATTGTGTTGTGGGTTCGCCTTCTGGACTCGACTTTTTGCTGAATGTCTCTACCATCTCATACGACATGCTCCACATGTCATTCGACAGCTGTCCTGACAAATAAAGCCTTTGGACCAGATTATTGATTTTTTTCCTTAAAGAAAATGAGAAAAATACTTTTTTACATCGACTCCTTTAAAAAGCCCTCCGTCCCAACAGATCTAATCCTTGCGGCACAAACGGTCCTGGTTGAGTAACCTGCACTGCCAGTGGAA
This sequence comes from Chaenogobius annularis, assembly GCA_015082035.1. Lineage (NCBI taxonomy): Eukaryota > Metazoa > Chordata > Actinopteri > Gobiiformes > Gobiidae > Chaenogobius > Chaenogobius annularis. Next base: position 1,046,645 of record BJKM01000133.1, on the reverse strand, counting down.
CTCCCAAAGGCCTCTGCTGTACACATACTTTTATGCTCCTCCTTGTACCATATCTGCTCATGTCTCCAGTGCCCTGTTTACACTCTCTAAGGCAAGTCAAAAGGGACAAAATCACAGGGAAATTAATGAGGAGAGTGAAAATTTAACATAGTTTTTCCCTTGTCATAATCTGCACAGGGCGTTAGCGCACAGGCCGCCTTAGGTCTCCGTTGGCGCACCTTAAACAGTAGCTTTACGCCCCACAGTGTAACTCAGAGCTGGGAGTACGGCGCGGGGAGTCATAAAGCCTGCAGACTGTGTCATTTCTTTATACGGCATAAGCAGAAGTCCTCCTGGTGCGGTAAAATGGGAGGAAAACACGCCAATGCACTCCCAAAGCATTGTGGGTAGTGTTTCCCAAAGCACGGCTAGACTCAGATTAAGTCTGGAACGTTGAGCCAATCCGAACATGAATTTACAATGGTTTTATTTAATTATTATTTCGAAACTACTTTGGACACACTGGCATGGAATTTCCTGTAGTATAACAGATTGTTATATGGTGCATTTCTCCATGGTGATGGTAATGCTTTAACCAGGAATGTTCCGGGTCAAACATATTGTAGCAAGCACAAGATCCGGCACAAAGTAAGGAGACATATTATGCATTATTTTTTTATTGTTTCTGGCCTTTTGGCATCTCATGTTTTAGAACTTAAAATAATGTAGGTATTGAAAAGCACACACTAATCACACCTCAGGATTTGGTATTAGCTACTACTGGCAGCAGTGGGAATTACTATGGGGCAACAAACATTAGCTAGCTGTCCCCCAACATGCTAATATAAACATGCAGTTGCAATGAACGTGATTTGAGGCAGAAAATGTTCAGAACGACACCATGATTTATGGAAAGCACAGGAGACGTCGGAGCTCTCCCTTTGACGTCACAAATTGGGAACACTTTAAACTGATTGTTTTGTGAGGCTCAGACAAGGAAAAAGCTAACCTCGTAAACAATATTAACGAAACAAGCGTGGATGAAGCTAAATACAACTCCAGGTATGTTTCTGATGATGGAACATAGTCCATTTGTGTCAGTTAAAGCGTAGGAGGTTCATATTTCTACATATTATTTCCTGTGCAGAGAGACTTGAAATAAAAGATTTTGGTGTCAAATGTATAAATATTACTCAGTGAGTCATTATAATAGGGTGTAGTTTCTGCCATTGAACGTATGAACACATTCAATTAAAAAAAATATCATAATTTCAGAATCCCACTTGCACACTCGCATTAACCTCACAATCTGGGGCATAATTACAAGAGTTTCTTGCTGTTAACCATGATCATTGTTATAGGGCCTTCAACCATATCTGAAGGTGTGAAAAAACTGTCTAAAATTACACTCACAACAAGCCACCAGGGACCACAACGGGTCATAAAAAGCAGACACCTTTAATAGGTGGAAAGCTTGTCTTCAACATCTGTTTCGATAATAGCATTGCTTACGTTAATGGCAGGAAGTATTGGCAATTCATTTTTTAATCACACTTATTTCCACTGGCATTTAAGTTTGCAGTTAGAAATACATTTTACTGCGGATACTATTTACTTTTTCTTTCTAAAGTTGATGGTGCGTTGCTACACACAACGCACTTGAACAACCTAATAATCGCTTATGACGATCCAAAGTCGGGTCACGCCTCTCTGAAGTCGGGGAGAAGATAATCTGGCGAAATATCATGACATTTTTTCCAGGCTTAAAATCTTGATTGTGTATTATATGTAAAAGTAATTGTACCCGATGACACATAGATTTTATTGTATATATATATATATATATAAATAAAAAGCTGAAAATAATAGCAGCTAGCTTTGTCTTAACAATACATTTAGACTCTACCTATCTTACCTAACTGTCATTACATTATACAAGTCTCAGCTCCTCTCAGCACCTGATTTCTTCCCTCAGCACTTCCATCCATCTTCCTGTGTGTCGCCCAATTAAAGCTCCGTAGCCGTGATGAAACGAACCAATTAAGCCGTGCTCTTGTGCCCGATCGTCTCCTAATGGCCATCCCTCACTCACCTCGCCGCTAAACCTCAATAGAGCTGCCTCATTATCATGCAGCATCAGCATCATTCACACATTCTAGGGTCGGTTTGGAAGTACAGCAAAGCCATTTAGTTCTCTGTCCCTCAAACCGCACATTTGAGCAACTTTTTATTGTACTTCATTTACATTTTAGAAAGAGAAAATAGAATGTACAGAAATAACAAGGTCACAGAATGTAATTCTTCAAAGTAAACCAGCCATTTTAAAGACAAATATAATGCAAAGCTGATTTTTTGAGCTTCAAACCATGTTATAACGTTGTTAAAAAGATACAGAGGTTGTATTTAGCTTCAGTCATGCTTCTCCTCTCCCTATGAGCCTCACTAAAACAAATTTTCCAGTTTTGTGACATGATAGGTAGAGCTCCAACATCTTATGTTCTGTTTTTACATCCATAAATGATCGCAATTTTTTTATGTCAAATCACATTAATTACAACTGCGTGCTTGCATTAGCATGTCGGGGGCAAGAAAGCTTTTGTTTTTTATCCTTTTGTAATTCCCTCTGCTGCCAGAAGATTTATTTCTGGCTATGTTTTCAGTTAATACTTTATTTTAAGTTCTAAAACATGAGATACCAAAGTAAAGGAACTCAAAAACATGTTTAAAGGATAATGATGGTACAATAATGCACAATATGTGTCCTGGTTCTATCTTCCAAATACATACACATTTGTCCGTCCACTGCGCTGTTCTGTCCGTCTCCTCTGAGCGTGTAGATGCGTAGCAACAGAGCTGTACATGTGCTGACCACTGGGGACAATGAACACAGCTCACACTTTTTATAGTGACTGTAACATGCAGCAAAACAAATCACCTTGTTTTCTTAGTTATTTTTGTTTCTTCTATTTCTTACTTTTTTCTTAGAAACATGTTTTCTTAGCTCTTTTTTTGTCTTCCGTTTTGGTCAATTGTCTTACTAATTAGAAGCTTTTTCTGTATTTTGTTAAACAGAACACAAATTTGACATTGGAAACAGTTAATTTCCAATGTCGGTGCTTCTCACGTCAAGCAGGTGCGTTGGAGAAGGTGTGCGTGACGCTGAGTCAACTGAGAAAAAAATCCAGTCTTACTTGCAAGGTGCATTTTTATTAACAGGCGAAGAGGCAACGTTTTGGCAACTGGGCCTTCGTCAAAATGTTACGCAAAACGTTAGAAACAGTTGAATGTAAAAAGCGATGGTAACTACGCTTGGAACGCGACTGGCCGTACGTATGAAAACTGACATAAATTTGCTTTTACTGCGAGTTAAATCTGGACATTCTGGTTCTCTAACTAACATTCAAGCCCCTGTGCCACTGACTCCCACATTGCTAGGCTGGAGTCACTAGGCTGGAGTCACTAGGCTGGAGTCACTAGGCTGGAGTCACTAGGCTGGAGTCACTAGGCTGGAGTCACTAGGCTTGAGTCACTAGGCTGGAGTCACTAGGCTGGAGTCACTAGGCTGGAGAATTTGTTTAACATTGCCTTTTGTTACTTTAATGAACGAAAGAGGAAATAGAATGCTGTTGCTACTTTCACTATTAAGGGAATGAATGGATGCGACTATAATTATGTTCTAAGGGCCCTAAATTGTGGCGGCCCCTATTATCTAATCAGTACCGTTTCTGACAAGGCAAACAGACCATTGATTTGTGTGCCTATAGTTAAATCCCAACGCAACGACACTTAAGAAACTGGAGCAAAGCAACGGTTAGTATAGTGCTGGGTTATATTTAGTCTAGGCGGCCTGAAGAGCAGAGGAGCATACATTTTCCATAAGCCTGCTACATTATAACATGACAGCTAGCTATCTGGCTTTGTGTTACCAAGCAAAATTTCCAGCTAGTTTTAAAAAATATATGTGTGCATGAATGTAGTGTCACTAAGATGGAAAAAAATATATTTCAGCATAGTTCTTTTTTTTTTTTTTTTATATATATACATTTTTTACACCCGAAGGTTTTATTAGACAGGAAGAGGTGAGTGTGAAATGGGGGATGAGAGAGAAAGGAGGACATGCAGTACTTTGTCGGAGGATTCAAACTCTGGACACTGCGGCCGGCTGCACTTGGAGCCTGGCATATGTAGCTCCCTTAGTGTGGACCAGTATAAGAGAGGCACTAACATCTTCTAGGTTCGTTAGAGGAGACGATGAATTGGAATGACGTGCCAATTTTAGAAGAATGAAGAATTATTTTACCACTTTACCAAAAAATCTCAGAAAAGAATAACAATACAGTAAAGAAAAAAAAAACAAAAATAAAAGAGAGCTCTTTCCCCAAATGAGTTCAGTTAGTTCAAATTGTTGCAACCGTTGACTGGTAGAGTACGTCTTTGTTTCTTATCTGGATCCAGTTCGAAATGAGTGTTCAGTCAGGTTCTCTTGATGAGGATGCTTCAGGCTGGCCACACCGTTAACACCACTCGCAGTCACCATGGGCTGGGCTTGCCATCGAAATTTGAAGATCACATTAAAACCAATCTACACAAAGGGTGCAGAAAGTCAATATTCTGTTCCAGTTCTTATCATTCTGAGACCTCATATAATTCCATCCAAGAACATCAGAATATACTATCCAAATGTTACTAACAATTGTATCAAAATAAAACAAATGTACACGTGAGTACTTTTAGATTAGTCAGCTCAGAAAGTTATGGTGTATGACCAAGTGGTTTTTAACAGTAACACACATAATATGGTATCAAACAGTATGAAACACCATTTTTAACAAACAAAATACACAGCAGCAGCATTTCAATCAAAATAAAGAATTTGCAGTGCAGGAAGCACAGATTTTCTCAAAAGTAATGTTCACTCAGGGTTAAAAAAGGCATTGACCACGTTCGCAATTAGCAAAGCAGCTAGCGCTAGCGCTAGCATTAGCGCACTACATTTTCCTGTCATGAAATTCAATGTGGAATGATACAATATGCACTAAAACTAGTAAAACATTCAAACAAAATCATTCATCTTCCGACTGGTTTTTGAAATGATGACATCTCACATTCTAATCATGTATTTCCAAGCTTGTATCACAATATTAGCTTCAAGCTAAAGGAAAGCTAACAGAAAGCTAACAAAGAGCTAACAGTGAACATGTTGTACACTCACCAGGATTTCTCAAGTAATTTCTCATCAAGTGGTCACTTCTATGGCTCACAGGCGTTTGTCAAGGTGTAAAGCTCGCTCTGCTCAGTGCCACAACGGAGAGCGTGCTTTGAAGTGACCGTGAACGCATGGCAAGGCTCGGTTTGTCAAAGCGCATCAGCACAACCTATTGGTCATTGTTAGTTTTGGAACTTAGATTACATACAGAGGCCTAGTAGCCCATTTTTTCATATGGGTTACACATATGTGTGCTGTGCCATAACCACTCGCCCACCGGGCAGTACACATTTTTGGAAGTTTCATTATATTTCCTGGTTGATCAAGGGCAGCAGGTGTGACATGTAGGTAGAGGTTATAAAAGGTTACAAAACTGTGTATACAGTTTTGTAACAGACATATATTATGCTAAGTTGACTTTCTTGAGCTTTTAACTTATAACATTGTTCTTTCATCAAAACATACCTGGAGTTGTGTTAAGCTTCATTCATGCTTGTGCCATTAATTGTGTTTACAAGCTGCTCCTTCTCTGAGTCTCACAAAAACACTCATAATCACACTGTTGAAAATGTTGCAGGTTTGTGATGTCACAGTAGAGATTTGGAGGTTTCCTGTTTTAAAGTCCATAAATCATTGCCAGCCTTGTTCTGAGGATTTCTGCCTCAAATCACGTAAATTACAACAGCATGCTTACATTAGCATGTTGGTAGCCAGTAGATGGAGTGCTAACCAAAGGTTATATTAACCAAGAATTCTCCATCATTTTTTTCTGCTGTGATGGACAATACTGAAGGCATTCCATCACTTTGACAGGTTGAAAATCTAACTATTGCCTTTAGTTTTACATAGAATATAAATATCACCTGCACAAACTTCAAATAAAGTGATACATTTCAGTATCTATTGTTGCTTTCTTGAACATGTTAGGTCGAAGCTGAACTAAAACCGGACTTTGCTCTACCTATCATGTCACAAAACTGGGAAATTAGTTTTAGTGAGGCTCAGAGGGAGAGGACTTACTTAACAGGATTCATCAAATAAGCATGACTCAAGCTAAATACGACCTCTGTATCTTTTTAACTTTATAACATGGTTAGAAGCTCAAAAAAGTCAGTTTTGCATGAGATTTGTCTTTAAAATGGCTGGCACCTCTGCCCCGCTTCTGCAGCCACAGCACAGCTTCACTTTTCTCTCCAAAATTCAGCCTTTTAGTGCCTCAGATCTGGCACAATAAATGTGCAGCATAACCTGCAGAAAGCATGTTTAGATCATAAAAACACAGAACAGTGAAGCATGTGTCTGGCAGTGGATGTGAAGGTCCCCGAGTGGGCGTGTTCATGTGTCGCGCATGTGTCGGTGTGCACTGCAGATACGCAAATGTTGATACATATTGTCCTTTACTGCGTTATGTTATTTAACCACTGGGTTATACAAGCAAAAATACATACAATACAGAGAAGTGCGGCAGTGGAGGAGAAGAGACGGCCTGTGCATGTGTTGGTGTGAGACGTTAAAAGAGGAAATACACATACATTATTTTACATTTGACACAAAAATATGACTTTATAGCAAGAGAGATTCATTGTTTGCCTTTAGAAAGCCTGATACGCTCTGCCACCTGTCACACACGAGCAGTAAAAATATAACAACGGATCATGACGGATTTTTGGGACAATGTCTTTCATAATGACGGATTGGAATTATGTCTAGCAAAACCTCTGGTGCGAACACCAATCCTGGTGAAGGAATGCTATGTGTGTGTGTGTGTGTGCGTGTTTTGTTTTTAGTCAGTTTTTATGTGTCACATGTCTAATGTATACTTTCTAAAACATTCTATGCTAAAGTCAAAGGTACTCAAGCGCATGAGAGTATTGTTCTGTTTGAATGGAATCCCTCTAACTGTAAAATTTAGCCCTGTATTTTTCAACATTCTATCTTGGCAGGTGTGAAAATACGATGAATATTTACCACAAGTACCATCGTAGCAAACTAAGCAATATTTTGAAAACTCTGAAAACCTGCCATGTACACTTAAAGTACATTTACCATGACATTATCAAACTATAATGGAATCATCCTGAAACGACACTTGAGGAACTGGAGCACAGCAGCTAACCATGCGGCCGATTGTGCCGTCCGAGTTAGCGTAGCGCCGGGTTAAATTTAGCCTGGGTGGGTGTGCGAGCATAAAGTCTACGCTGGATCCCATGAAGTGACAGTACAATGGGCTGCAGATCAGTGATGGGGAGATCCAATATGACACGTGCTGTCTTTCATACGGCACGGTCCGTTAGCGCATACGTAAAGCTTTTAGCCATTTCATAATCATTGTTTATCTCGTCGTACTGGAGCCGGAGGGCGTATATACATTTATGCTAAGTATTTATTTCTGCTCAAATAAACAGGAGAAGAATGGACCAACATGAAACTCAACTGACTATTCTAGCCCAATTTTTGCTTTTCAGTGTTTACATTTTAGGCAAGTAACCTGGAATAATGTAGAATATAGGAAGTTATCAATATAATACAGAGATAATGGCCTGAAAAATTGCCCATTGCTCAGAAACTCAAGCGTCATACTCTGCACTAGTAATTTAAAAATAACACTTTGGTCCTCCGCAATCAGTTTTTGAATCCATTGTTTCGGTATTTGGCAAAAAAAGAAAAGTCTACTTCTTTTGCTCCGATTTACATTAAACAATGAAGTTCTGTTTGGCAACTGTCTTTTTCATTTCAGTTAAATAATGGTTGTAAAAGACATGATGATGTCACTGATCTTTCTGATTGCCGTTGCTACAATGCAAATGTCGCCCTGACGTAACTCCAGGTAGCATATCCTCGAGTTACGTCATATACCATCACATACAAATGAATGGTGAAGCCAATTCCTATATATCCCTTATTTTTGAGTCACATTTGGTAATTCATGTGGTTTCATCATCTACAGAGGTCATCAGAGATCGAGTGGTCACTATGCCTATCAGAACCACTCAAGGTCAGAAATCTCAATCTATCATCTGATGTCAGCTTGACACGCCAGTTGTTAGAGGGGCTGTACCTGGTATTTACCCTCTCGAAATGGGAAAAACATAATACATTTTGCAGTGGTTGAAGGCTATTTCTCACCGAAAATATACAGGTTCCAGAATTTGAAAAACCTTGCCGTAGTAGCTTTATGGAGATTAATATATAGCATTAGCATCATACTCCTGATGCTAGGTAAAACAGGTAAAACCTGCGCAATAGCAGATTGTATAATATTATATTACATATTATCCAATCATGTCACCCAACCTCCTATAAGGCCATACCATATGACGTCATCTGAAATAGGCTTTAAAGTAACATATAATAGCATACGATACAATAACAACATGGACAATGCATGCTTTTTCAAGTTATATATATATATGTTTTGCAATGAAAACAGCAGTACAATACAAGATAAGTGTATACTGTATCCATGGCGTAATCGAACCAGAAAAGTTAGATAGTACACATTGAATTACATTTTGAAAGATGTGTGTGTTCGAATTGTATTTCCCTTGCTGTAAATAATTCCACATGGCCATGCCGCCGCTCTCCTCTCCTGTCTGACAGTGTGCAGCTCCCAGGCCACTGCGCCGCCCGTGGTCTTATGTAATAGATGTTGATTCTCCCTCCTTTCTACCAGCAGATGGGGAGCAGGCTACAGGCTGACGTGCTACTCAATCCATCAGGCTCCTTTCACTGTTAATCGCTAAAGGATCACTTCATTTGTCGCTGATGAGAATGCACTTGAAACACTGACTTTGGAAGAGTGTTCTCGTTATATTAAACATGGGTGGGCCATATGAATGTTCATGATAACCCCAATGTTTTTTTCTTCTTCCAATATGACATTTTCTGAGATTACTATGAGATGTGAGTGCTTTTATCGCTCACAAAGACATGTTGTACTAATAGTTACATTGCTATTTCTATATTCAAAATATAGAAATATATTCAAAAGACAAATTAGCAGCATGGCTAATGTTCATTCTGGCACTTAGGGTAGATGATTTATAGTTGAGCCCTAATTATAATACCCAAATAACACTTCTTGGTTTCAATTACTTACAGAAAACATTTTAAGTTAACTTAACTTTAGACAGTTAATTCACATTTCCAAAAACACCACATCAAAACTGGGACTAATCCTGAAACTAAACTTGGACCAGGCCATGAGGCACAAAATACCTAAACTAAGACTAAAAGCTCCGGTTTAATTTCACACAAAATACTATACTTCTTGTATGTGTGTTTGAAAACTGAACAAAGAAATTGTTCATTATAATGACCTTTTGTTTTCCAGAATGATCATTGCTTTGTTTCATTTATAAAATATCTATAGTTAGGCCCGAACCCCAACAAGGACCTATTGGTTTCACAATGATGAGACTTTTCCCATCGAACCTGACATCAAGCACTCAAGAACCCTCATACTTATAACTGCTAAAATGAATGGAAGTCAATGGGAAGTCGCCAAAACTCTAAGCCAAATAATACAGTTTCCATGTATTTATTAGTGGTAGTGGAAAGGATTCTTACCATCATCAGATCCTGGAGGTCTGAAATGGTTTCCACTGATGAGATTGTTCTTAGTCCTAGATATCTGCAAAAAAATTAAAAAATGACATTCAGTTTTGAGTTTACACACCACAAACAACTCATTTGAAGACAGTGAGGTGCTAATTTGAAGCAATGGCATAATCTACCTTTAGTTGACAACAGTATCCTCAAACCGTGGCAGAGTTTGAACCAGTCACATAACATATGTGAGAGTGAGGACAATAGAGAACAATAGGATAGAAACAACCCAAGACTCAGCTGGGAAAGGCTGCATAGAACAATAGGGCAGAGAGACCCAAGCTTTAGCAGGTAAACAGCTGTGAGAGGGTACAAGAAAACAATAGGGTTGAACAATCTGAAACTGGGCCTTCAGATAACAAAGACAGAGCAGTTTCTAGCTAGTATAGTATAAATTATACATTCTAAAGCCAGTCAATTCAAATTGACAACAACATAGTCCAGATTGACTATCTTTGAACCTATTTCCATCATGTACCACTCCTGGACGAATGAGAGATGACACCACACCCCACCCTAAAACCAACACAAATTCATTTCATAACCTATTTGTATTTCTTGTACATCTGCGGCTTATTTCTGAAGACAACTGTTGCGTGGCAATCTTACACGCTTTTTTTGTTGTTGTTTTGTTTTCCCGGGCCATGCATGACAAGCTTAGTGCAAAAGTAATCCAAGAATACATCAACGAGGTGCGCCGCCTTGTCAAAATCTCTTATTACAGCGCAGGCCGGGTAAGGCATTTGTCAAAAAAAGAGCCATTTCTGAACCTGTTACCTCAATAAGAGCAGCGTAGCACCAGGAAACTTGTTGCGTAATGGCCCTATACGCAGGTGACACATGCATACATATAGAGATGAATAGAACATTTGGTATTCATATGTGCGGTGTGACCTTGACATGCTCAGCTGCAGGCTCCTCTTGTGAAAACTATATTGCATTTTACCCTGGGTGATGACTTTTCACATTACAAGACCCTGAATTCATATTAAACGGGAGACATATATAAATGTATGGTGGGTTTTAGAGCTTTCTTCTGTGGATAGTTGTGATCAAATTATACTTTAAGTGGTACAGACTTGTCATACTGTGTGTTTTTTAAGTCAATGCATCTTAGACTGAGAATTGCTAAAACTGTCACTGTCAAAAGAAGAATAAAAAAACAGGACCAGAGGTGGGTAAGTGTATTCATTTGTGTAAACTCTTCTTGGAGTAGTTTTCAGAATGAACAAATCATTTAAACATTTGGGTTTTTGCACCAGTTCTTCTGAGGATTTGTTTTTTCTCAGTTTTGTGGACTATTCTTGTTAAATCACTTTCAAAAGATAAAGCAGATGTTTTGTCCAGACAGTGTATATTTACATGGCCAGTAAAAATTACATGACTAGAATAATCCGATTTTGAAGTGGGTTTACATGTCCAAGAGAAATCGGATCATCACAAATGCCTGGTGACATGTGTCATTTAATCAATGGATTTTACACTATTGTATTTGGAAGAAAAAATACAATGAATTTAAAATTACTTTTTCAATCTTTAACATTTTCTCTTTCATTTTTGTCTTTGCCACAAAGAAATCGGATAATGATCAGATTTTTGGCATGCATGTGAACATTACTTTTACTTGAGTAGAAGTTCATCCAAATACTAAGGCTGAATAATATATAGGCTGATAAAGGAGACTTTATCCACCAAAAATATATACATTTCAATCCATTTTTAAAGATGTTTTCTATTCCAGTGGTATGTAGTTGCATCTGATATTTCAACATTATCAACTTTATGCAGTATTCATATTCTGGTGCTGAAAATCAAGTGCCTTATTTCCATATAAACCCATGGTGGAAAACTTGCAGGTTTTCTTATATTTATGTCAGTATTCTACTGGGATAGTTTCAAATTGAAAACTCCAAATATGTATGTATATTCCCCCCTTTTCTCATGTCTCAAATGAATTCAAAACTGAACACATTTTTGTTTTGTCTGCTTTCTTTTCCCCAAAGTACAGCCAGTTCACTTTTGTCAGCATGTTGTCCCACAGGATGCATTGGCAGAAGTAATTGAGTTGTACTTTCAAATGTTTGGCAAACTATTTGGCAATCATCTGTGGAACAATACTTCTTATAGATAAACTAAGTGACAGATTTAATAGGACAATGCATAAATATAAAAGAAAGGAAATTGTCCCTGGACTCTGAGCTACAAAGCATCATTCTTTACATTTTTTGAGAAACATCCTTTGATATAGTAAACTTAACGACGACATGTGGAAAATCGACTATTAGGAGCATTTAACCATAGTATCATTGTTTCGCCTTGTCATTTCCCCTATCAAAGTTGTGTTTAGAGTGATTCATGCATGTAATTTATTCATTTATTTCCTTGCATTCAAGACGACATTGTTCCGAAAATCCCCGTTTTCCTCAGACAGCAGTAAATGGTCACATTTTACTTGCGCTTTTCTACCTTCAAGGCACTCAAAGTGGAAGGAACCACTCACCCATTCACACCCATTCACACACCAGTGTACACAGACACTGGGGGGTGGGTTAAGTGTCTTGTCAAAAGACACAATGCCAGTATTCACCCGAGGGAGCTGCGCTTGACCAGCAATGTTATTTTCAAACCACCGCTCTTTGGATCAGAAGACGAGCACTCTAGCAACTGAGCTACACGTCAACTGCTTGCACTTCCTTCGACAATGTTTTTCTTGATGATGAATGATACACGTAAGATTCAGTAGCATCTTGTAGCCATTTTGGCACAGATTATTATACTTTGTGTAATCCATTGATCGCTCTTGTAATCTGCAACTCTCCACAGACGAGGCCTTCAGTCAACAATGGTAAAGTTAAGGTGCCAATCAGGTACTAGACAGTTGTGAGAGGGGGGCTGCCATAGAGCAATCGGGTAGAACAACCATCAGGTAACAAAGGCAGAGTAGATTCAGGTTCTAAATCATCCCTTAGGGCTGGTCAAATCTGTCTCAGAGCAGTATTAATATTAGATCATCAAACCAGTGCCTTTAGATTGAAAATGGTCGGAAAGAGAAGCATTTTTTTGTGGTGATGTTTTGTGACGTTGTTATGACCAGAAAACCAGGTAAACATATTTATAGCTGCAAAAATAACGGTAAAAGTGCACAAACCTAACAATGTGTCTTGTGCCTTACTATATAGCAGACACAAGCATAATATGCATTTTGTAATTTTTAAAAGGAGGACTTTTTTGTCCTCAAGAATAAATAAAATAAAAAAGGACCTTCTCAGCAAGTTTTGGTGACTGATAATGGAGAATGTGGAGGAGAAGGACACAGAAAAAAGACAAACTGCTAATCTGATGGTGTTTCCTAAACTGGTTCATCTGCACTCATACTCAGCTTTATGTCGTTAGTAGCAGGATATGTGCAATTTTCTATTTTTTTCTATATATAAACATAGTTTGATCTGATTTAAAATTATATAGTGGCCAACTCGTCGTTACCCCGCCTAAGGCCCAAAGGCACTGGGATAGGCTCCAGTCACCCGCGACCCCTAACGGGAACAAGCGGTAGAAAATGAATGAATAAAAAAAAGTCTGGTGTATTTTTGAGCATGCATGCAAACACAACAGTCTTTTTGTATCCCTCGCAAACAAGCTCAATCACAACTCCATCAAACTTCTCGATATTGAACCCTGAACAAGGCGCTATATATTTCCACTCACTTTCACTCTCCACTTATGGCAATTTCTCGTGGGATGCCGATGCTTGCGCTCTATCTCCGTGAAGTAACGCACCTGCAACTTCCTCTGATTTACTGTCTGGCTCAAGGACGTGGCGAAAAGATGGCTATATTTCGGATCATGACATTTCAATCAAACCGTGGTTCTGGTAAGTGCCCGCCCTCACCTACCCACTACCCCTTGTCCCATTTATCAAAATTATCCGACACACACTACTTATTCATCAATCTGTCATGCCAATGGGCTCGGAAAGTTAGCGGAGAGAGCCTTTGGAGGAAGGGGGAGTTCTTCCAAAGCTTTCAAGATTTCAAAAAGAGATGAGAAGAGCCGTTTTTAAATATGCCGACACAACAGCTGGCTTTTCTCTGCGAAGACATGAATGAATATTTCATGATGTATAGTAACTGGATTAGACTTTGGGGCTCATGTACGCTTGGCAGATGGGCACGGGGTTTTCCCCATTGCCGTGTGATCAAAGATGTTGGGATACGCAAGCGCTTTGATAGTGTGTTTCTTCGCCACTATTGTTCCAAATGGGGCGTGTACCGCAGGGATTGGTCAGCTGGTGGAACTTGTGCTACTTTGTTAGCACCATCATTTGTGCTTCAACTAGAGTAGGGCAGGAAGGTGACTTTGAGAGACCTCGCACTGGTGTTACAGGCAAGTAGTAAGTTTGGTGACACTTTCATTTAGGGTGCACTTATCAACAACTAACTAGCTTCTAACTTTTAAGTGGTGGATTTGGTGTTACATTACATTTATCCGGCCCTTGCAAATGAATAAACTTATTCTGCTGCTATTTACACACTTGCATACTAACTATTTCTTATAAATAAACTCCTTGTTACTGCTTATAAGTTATTAATATGATGTCGAAACTTTTTTCTAAAAGCTTATTAGGATCATAATCTGTGTCTTAACTTCATCCCGACAAGTACTAAAAAGGAGTTTATTAATAAGGGCTGAATGAATACTAATCAACACTGAAAAACCACTTACTAGTAGGCTAATTATCAGCTACTTGTGTATCGAATAATACATTGTTACCGAATGTACTATATTCCGGCCTGTAACACAGTAAATTGGGATGGTCTAAAATGCATTTTTTTGAGCCGATACCAAAATCCAATATTTATCTTACTGTTGTGGCTGTTAACGATATTTGCCAATACCAATAAAAAGCCCACAAATGTATGTTAAGTTATAGTAAATTTACAATTTTCACATCATCGTAAAAATAACAACAACATGTATTTATTAAACATATCTTTAGCTTCCTATTCTAGTTGTACTGGTAAGAGTCAAATCAGATGCGCTGAGGAAAAGCTGAGGAATGACTCATGAGCACACGCAGTCTGGGGAAATGCAGGTCAAATATTTTGATGCCAAATATCGGACTGATATCGATAACGAAAATTGAAACCCTCCGATATCACAGATAACTTATACATCATCCCTAACAGTAATAATAGTGATGTAATATGTCAACGAAAGAAAGTCTAAAGCAATGTCGTGTGTCAGTGGTCGCAGTCACTTGAAATAATATGCAAACGGCTAAATAATCTGATCATGAGCGCTCTGATTACTCACATCACGATTTTACACTTTGCATGACATTGTTTTAACTTCCAGAAATCAGATAATGATCCGATTGAAGAGAAGTTCACCTTGCCAACGAATGTGCTGCGGGGAGTGAATGAACAACTACTTCTTGCAATTTCAGCAACAGTCTGCAAATCTCCTTTATCCAACCTCCCAACGGTGCAGTAGAACCATCAGCCTCCTCAGCCTCTACATCTTCTCCTCTGCACTGCCTTTTCCCCTGGTTCAAATAGCCTGTAACGTTGCCTGATTTGGTTTGTTTAGTTTAATGCAAGCCATTCTGGCATTCCAACATCTGTACATCAACATCTGGACCTATCTCCATCAGAAAGTCCCATTTGCTTCTCTTTTTTTTGCCACCTGAACTCCTTTAAATCGCTGCGTTTAGCCAGAAGGCGCTAACAGCATTGTGCAGGTTAACTGGAAAACTGCTTTAGCGCTTGGAGATTAGACCGTAACAATATAACGCCTTTGATGGATGCTTCCATTTAGCAAACCGTAAAGCTTAACCGGAGCGTAGATATTTCTCTTTTCTTTAGGAATATGGGGGTTTTGTGTGTGTGTGAGTGTGTGTGTGTGTGCCAGAGAGAGCCTGTGTAATTTACAGTGGGCTGCCGGTTCTTTTGTGAGGCAGATGGATGGGGTGCTGACACAGGCCTTACAGGACGTTTTGTGCCATATTGTGTCGAGCATGATACCCTTTGTGTGCCATTGTGGCTCTGATGAATGAGAACGCTCCTATTTATTATTTCTAATATAACCTCGTTTCATTAATTGTGGCAAACTGTATGAATGATGGCGCATATTTACACCTGTACACAAATAGGCTAATGTTTCAGTTCGAGCAACCAATAATTATTTCTTTAGGTGCTCTATTGAAAGGTGAATAATGGAAATGGTGCCATAATTGTATGCACCAGTTAACTGTATCACAGTTCATGAGATCATTTTTTCCACAGTAAACAAGGGCCGTGGTTTCTGGGCGGGTTATGCCCACGCTTTTGACACAGTTTGGTGTTGCACAAAACACACTCAACAACACTCAACACTAGATCTGTTTCTATACTGATAATATAACAACAGCTACAGTATATACTTTTTTAAAATTTATGTCAAATTGCATAAATTACCGAAGGCTTTACCAAGACTTTTCTGCCAATCCAGTACTGAACCAGGATTAAAGTGTGGCTAGACTTGTACCAATCGGATCTAAACCGGGAGGACTCTACCAGAATATCACTAGGACTAAACCAGAACTAACCCAGAATGAATCCAGGACTAAACCAGAACCAAATCAGTACTAAACCAGTAAACAAGATAAAATATGTATATTTTTAATATGGCAGACGGTCCATGGGCCCGACCCGTTTGGAGGGCTTAATCTGGGTTTAATCTGGCCCACAGGCTTTAATTTGAATATACCTAACCCCCAAACCCTAGCCTACCCTAAACGTTTGTCATTTTGTTGCGGGACGGGACTAGCGCTCCAAGTTCCAAAGGCCTAACCTTAACCCAACTAACCCTCAACCTAAACCTAAGCCAATAGTGAAATACTATATCGTCCTGTTGTTTTGGAGGTCATTTATACCCCAACTAAACAGGGCATTATTTATTTTTTTACAGTGATAATCTTGCTCAAATCTTTTCCAACGACAACATACAAAATAACTAAGAACAGCTGGGAACCTTCATTATAAAATCTACTTGATACTTTTAATCAGTTTAACTAAATTGTAATAATATTTATATATATATATATATATATATATATATATATATATATATATATATATATATATATATATATATATATATATATATATATATATATATATATATATATATATATATATATATATATGTATGTTTTACTTGTTGTTGTTTTGTTTCGCTATAAAGTGTCATGTGCAATTTTGAAACAAAAAATCAAATGTAGAGTCATTTTTTGGGGGATTATATGCTTCTTAAAACCCCCAATGTTCTCGTTCCAGTTTGTATTAATTCAAGACAGGTATGCAAATATTAATGAATAAATCAAATAGTAGCATTTATTCCTGTTAAAGTTATGGGATCATTGTTTTTTTTTTTAATGTCCTTTAGGCCTGTTTAACTATGTGTTTATTAATCCGAAACTAAAGTAATTGTACAATAACTTAACAACTGAACAAACATTTGCAACGTCCCATCTTAGAATACAAATAAAAGTGTCCCATTCTCCCCGCACTGCCCGACTTCACACACTTTTCATTGGAACTCCATTCAGCTCTCACAGTGACAGATGTAAGTCCTTCTACTGCGGTTTAATGGTCGTAATCAAACATTTGCAGCTTTATCATGCACGACGGTGCGGGCGGCGCTCACCTGTTGTACGCGCTCTCATTACTCATGTGAATATTCATAACGATTACTAATGCACAGTGACAGAACACCGCCCAGCTAATGAATTGTCCAAATGGAAAACGTTTATGGGTCGTTTTATCCGAGCTAACGAGGAGCCCTACTTTTTTGGGCTACTTAATCATGCAATACAACGTGCTTTTATGTTTCTCTGGCAAATGAAACAAATTGTCGAGAAACGTGTGTCCGATAACATTTGCGTAGTTAAAACTAATCATCTAAAAATGCGCAATCACCTTTTTGTTCAGTATTATGTGGATTGTATTATCAATTAGAAGGTTTTTTTTTTTTTTTCGATAAAAAAAAAAAAAATCATCTGTCCCTTTAGTCATTTTATGTAATCATAATTTAATTTAAAATAAGTGATACAGTGATACAGATAAAACTAAGAATAATATGTATTAATCATTGACAAACAAACCAATAATTTAGTAATCATTATTTGTGTTAATTCATTAGTTTTGTATTACTGAACATGTATACATGCTTTGTAGATATGATATATAATGATGCAAAACATTTTAATTGATTAGTTTATATTTGTGAATGATTAATTAATAGTTAACAAAACATTTATAAATGCTTTATATCCGTACCCTATTCTTAAGTGTTACCATTAAAACTTTAAGAGGGCGCTAGAAAGCCTTTATACTAGATGCTTCATTGGGTCCATTGAAATCCGACAATGTTTGTGAAAGATACATTTTTATTTTTATTTCCATTTTTATCAAAACTCCAAATGATAATAATTAATTGCGCATTAGTCCCTCAGCAGGACAATTCTCTAAAACACTGCAAACAAAAATCTCCTGCTAGATACGCTGAAATGCCATGATGAAGAGACTTTTTGAACAGGAATTGAATGTTCTCAAACTGTTTTAGATCAATGTTGCCCTTTACAATGAACAAAATGTGCATGTACATCATGTTAGTGATCGTTTACGACTAAATCACGGAAATGAAGCACAATGCAACATGATAAAATAATACTTGAGCCACTCTCGCCCTTGGACTTGGCACCCGTCGCTCTGGTGGCACATGCTCTGGTTACACAAGTGAAAAAGTGCTGGTGGATGAGCGGGAGACTTGTTTTGCTTTAGTCGGGGTCACAGCCCTGATTGTTGTGGCCCTCCTGCCTGGCACCGCGGGGGACTCCCTTCCACCCAACGAGCGCTACCGGGAGAAAATATAGAAAAACACATCACCTAACATCAAAAATAGCACACAAACAGCAGAACGCCACTTAAACAAGGGCGCCACAGAGACGGCTGGAGAGGAAGGGGGGTTTCAACATGTCTGCAGATGTGTTGTTGAATTTACCGAGTTCCGACATGTAAATTCACACTGGAACTGTCACGGATTCCTCACATTCCTACTTGGAATCTCTGGAAACATTTCAGAACCTTGAGTTTGTTGGACAATCCAACATGGCTGCGTCTGACAGTTGAAATATTGCTAGTTATTTTCCCTTTAGTTGATCTAATGTCCACCGCTGTCTATTGTGTAAATTATATAGCTTGTGGCCCGAGTTTACAGTGTGGTTGCTAGGAAACAGATGTGGAATGACCTCTACGTGTCGCATCTGTTGCTAATGTTCAGCTGCGAAGTACAATTATAAGTTTCATGAGAAGTGTGAAACTGGGGAGGAATCGGCAACATTTGTATTCATATTTCCAGTGATGAGAACTTATATGTTGAGCCGATTATTTCTAAGAACGGAGTGTTGTCTTTCCAAAACAGCTGAAAAGATCATGAACTTTAGCAGAACACAAAGTACTGTTGGGTCATAATGTCAGTCTATTGTTTTAAATCTTGACTTGAAAAAAGAGCATTTTAAATTCTCAAAAGAGAGATTGAAACACGGTGTGGAAAAGTGAAATAAATGCAGAAAAACCCAACATTAAACAGAACGGTATTTTGTATTTTTTTATTTACTCTAGCACATCTCATAGCGCAACAAACTTTGAATTACAGAATATCTTTTTGTGAATTGCTGAGATTGGCCTTTTATTTTCAGGTATGAGTTTTCCCTTTTCTGTTCCCAGACAATGTCAGGTTTTAGCTTGTTGAGATTACAACATTTGCTCTGGTATCATCCATACAAACTAAAATCAGAGCAACAAGCTTATTCTCCAGTCCCCTTATTACTCTGGAGAAGTTCCAAGTTCAACATAGTAGGATTTTGTGTTCTGCTTGTTTGACTATTAGATGTTCTATTGTACTGTGTGTAACTTTGTTGTCAGTGACTATCATTTGAAGTCATGCACTGTGGTTCCATACAGCGCTCGCACAGCCTGCAGTAACCCTGATCCCGCTCTGTTAGAACGTAGTAATCCATTCCCATCCTGCCTTTCTAATCTCACCTCACCGCATTTTACATGTGAATGACTCAATCTGCCGGAGCCATGTGTGCCGTTAGCGTTCCACATCAAACCTATATTCAAAAATACCTCCATGATTCACCGTTTGAGCATGATTGGCACCTTTGAGCCTTCAACACCGCAATGTATTACGATAAACACCAGATAACCTGACTTAAAAAGCTAGATAAAATGGAAGCGTAGTCGAGTGCCATGAAAAGCGCAATTTTCTTTTTTTTAACTTAAAAGTAAAAGGAGTGGAGTTAGTTACTGTGGCACTGTATTAGACTTGCAAAGCACTTTTTAAAACTCTCTCTGTTGCTTTGCGATTGCTGGATTGGATATCACAACATTCACAACATTGAATAGGCCGATAATATCTATTAGCTAACAACATTTAATACAAATGAGTGAAGCTAAACTGAATATTGATAAAATGCAAATGGTTGTAATCAAGCTAGCTCTAGGGTCTAGAACAAGCATGTCCAAACTACGGCACGGGGGCCAAATGCGGCCCTCAGATCAATTTTTGTTGGCCCTCCAGCTTCCTGCAGAGTTGGTCCAAACAACAAAAAGTAGTACTTTTTACTGTAAAATTTGACAAATTCAAGCATTTACATGTTATACAAACCTATTATTAATGTTCCAAGTCTTATTACAGGCGTGGAGGCTCATCCAAACTATGTCAAATGCAAAATTTCAAATGATTCACTTCATTGTCTGTTACCCTCTGCTCCGTATAAGATTCAAAATGCGGCCCTCTGTGAAAAAAGTTTGGACCCCCCTGGTCTAGACAATACTAGAAATGTTCAGGGTCAACATTTGTGAATTTACCTTTTGTATATTTCATGGCCAAGAACTATGTACCATATTTTCATAGTTTGGCCAGGGTGCGACTTATATGTGATATTATTAACACATTATTATATTGCATTTCACATTCATTCATTCGTTCATTATTTTCACACTGACAACTGCAAGAGGGCGCTGTAGGCTTGTGCTGGCGAGTCTGACCAAAAGGAATCCTCCGGAGTTGGCGGAGTTGTTTAGAAGTGACACAGAGGAAGAAGAATTGAATGGATTGAGTGATTTGGGGTAATACTGATGCTTTGGTAAACCTGTTAGCATGTTCTTTATGCTATAGTTATCTGAATAAATGTTAATATGTTACGTTAACATACCAGACACTTCCGACAGTTCGTTGTCGCTGAAGGTGTCACGTTAGCATACATACACCTATTCACCATGTTGTTCTCTAATCTGTCATTATTTAAAATTTCATTTCAAGATGAAATGTCTGTTCTTGGTCTTGGATTTTATCAAATACATTTCCCCAAAAAATGTGATTTATATGTTTCTTTCTTCTCTATGATGCATTTTTTGCTGGTGTGATTTATACTCCAGAGCGATTTATTGTCCGCAAAATATAGTAATCAATAGGGAAATCTGAGAGTATGACATCTTTACTTTCTATAATCTGAAATGTATGAAATCACCAATGTATTCACTCCACACTCGATGGTGGTAACCCACGTCTGTAGCCACATCTGCCCGGGGGCACACAAGCAGATGTGTGGCTGCTGATTGGAAACATCTGCCTGTCAGACACACTGGCAGAACACACTTTTCACTCTAAAATCATTTTCGGGCAGGATTGGTTTTACCTAGGGACCTCAGGTAAATTGTCATTTTTGTCTGTGTTTATAATCCTAAGCGAATCATCCATGTGTGTGAAAATGCTTGTAAAAATTCCTTCAAATGATATCTATTGTATTTCAGAAAAGTCAGGTCATTCAAGTCCTCGGTGAATGCTCACGTCTGGGATATTGACTCCATTTTACGACCATATTTGAACTGAATTAATTGTAATCATTTACCACGGACCGTTCTTCTATGCAATTTTGTTTTTTCTTCCTACAATTAAAAAGTAAAAAACATATAACAACCTGCGGTAAAGACGTGACCCAGAAGTACACCCTGTTGTCGTAGCCATGGCAGCCCACGCAGCATGGAGGCCCTTTGGGAAAGTTTGGAGTTTAGATGCTTTTTTTCATAACAAATATGACTGTGTGGATGTCATTCTGATTGCAGTGATGTGGGGGGAAAAATGAGGTTTCACGCCACAGTAGGCACTTAAAAACAAACCCATTGCCATTTCTTTGTCACATGAAAACTATGATTTTTTTTTTTCGTACTCAAATTTGACTTTCAGATCAGACCTTGCACACACAGCTGCACGGCGGAGAGAAATCAAAAGAGTTCCATCAGTGACCCCAATTTTGCAGGGCTACTTCATAATTCAGTTTGATCTGAATATGCTTCTGCGTCGGACCCTCCTGATTTGCGGCGGAATGGCGGTCTTGGCTAATGAGGAGAGACTATCCATCTTCTCTTCTCCTTTTCCCCAATATTTTTCCACAGCGCCAAGTCATTTGTCTGGAAGCAAAGTAGGGAAAGATTTTTATTTCAAATTTAGCTGGGAGAAAACTTGTTAAAATGCATGAAATTTTAATCGGGAGTTGGCACGCAGAAGTTAGCAGCGGGGGTGTGGTCGTATTGGGTTAAGCTAGCGTTGTGTGGACCCCCGGATTCACCTTTTGTTATTTACTGTATGAAATATCTCATAAATCATTCACAAAGCCGCGATGAGGCGCCCAGTGGAAATTATGAATAAATGATGGAGTATGCACAGCCGCTGGGTCTCACGGAGGCTCAGATTCTGCACTTAAATCTTCATGCTGAGTTAATTCTTATTCCAAATTAGAAATAGACATAATGAGCCGTATGCGCACTACATCATATTGGGCTTTGTGAGGAACATCTTTTCCTTACAACATATTTATTTAGTTCCACAATGGTAAGAAAACAATTTAGAATAATTACCAAGCCGTAATATTTATTTGACTTATTTCATACATTTTAAACTACCAACTGATACTGCCTACAAAGAGTTAATGAGACTGTTTTATTAATGGAATGGCAACAGAGTGGGTGGCTGTACTTAAGGCTTTTGACTTTAGAGTTTTTAACACGATATCTTGGGATTTCCCAATTAAGAAGAGCAGCTTGCGCAGTTCAAAAAAAGCAGAAGGTAAGGACTGTTGGATTGTGTATCCATGGAGACACTGTTAGGAGCTAGCTATGGCTATCGAAATGCTGCAGAAGACGTTCAAGAAGAGTTATGCCGAGGGGATGGCTGGTCTCATAACAAACCAAAACAACAGAGCGCAGTAGGAGTGAGGCTCCAGAGTTCACCTGGCTCTCGGACGCAGGCTGTGATGCTCGGGCTGCTGGACACGGAGGAGTCATTTGTCCTGAGGGCTCTTGTCCTCATACTGCCCTGGCACAGTGGATGTCTACCTGCTGATTCTACCTGATGAATCCTCCTGCCAAGCCACACTGAGACCTTTGACTGAGATACAAAGATGACTGAGAAGGGAAAATGTTTCTGCAGTTATGTTTCATCTACACATCTATCCATCTCTATTTTCAAGTATATGGTAAGTAATGAGCACAAGACCTATATGTTTCTGAAACTTTATAAATCACTAAATTCATAAAACATTTTGCAAATGTTTTTTTAACTGAATATAACTGTGTTATGGGAATGAGCTTCCACATTGCTGTTTAGCCTCCGTTGTGCCTTTAAACTATTAATATTCACATTTTTTGGGTGTCAATTTCAGAACCATGGTGACCTGTGATCAGTTTGCAACCACTGTCTGTCCTATGACCCCCAAAATAAATTACGTGGTATTTTTTGAATCAGTGGGCGGACGCTTAACACAATACAACACTGTTATTCATGTATTATTGGTAATTATTATTGTTGGAATATATTTTAAAACAATGTTTTTTGTATCCATAATAATCTGCACAGAATGATTCATAAACTACCTCAAAATGATAGTTTCTGATCACTATAAATAATTCAAAATATTTGTTCCATATGGGCTCAGCTGTAGATAAAGGTCAAAATAAATGATAAAGATGAATGTTCTGCAAGTCAAAGTTGCTAAAAATATTGTGTTGTGTCACTACAATGCATTATGGGAGTGAGGACACCAGTGACGCCTCTCCTCACCCCTCTCACCCTTCAACATAAGGCCAGATCAGGCCCTCCAAGCAATTTGAACTGGCCCACGACCCATCTTCCAAATAAAGACAATTACAGTCTTGTTTACTTGTTTAATTCTGGGTTAGCACTAGTTTAGACCTGGTTTGGTATTAGTCTAGTCCTAGTTTAAATCTGGTTCAGTACCGGATGGGCTTTACAAAACAATGTCAGTAAAGCATTTTGTATGTTATTTTTCACAAAAATCTAATCTATAGGTAGATAGTATTTATACACACAATTCATTGAATTGTGATATTTTGTGCAACCCAAACATTTTGTTACAGTAATGGCATGTTGTTCACCTCCGGCCCAGAGACCTTGGTCTTCCAAAAATCTGGCCATCGGGAGACTTAAATTGAATAGCCCAGCTCTAAGGAAACACCCTTTCGGTCACTACCCAAAGCTCATGACCATAGGTGAGGGCAGGAACGTAGATTGACCGGTAAAACAAGAGCTTTGCCTTTCGACTCAGCTCCTTCTTCACCACAACAGTCCGATGCAGCGACTGCAGACGCTGCGCCGATCCGCCTGTCAATCTCACGCTCCATCCTTCCCTCACTCAACAAGACCCTGAGATACTTGAACTCCTCCACTTGGGGCAAGGACTCCCACCCACCCGGAGAGGGCCAGCCACCTTTTTCCGGTTGAGAACCATGGCCTAGGATTTGGAGGTGCTGATTCTCATCCCAGCTGCTTCACACTTGGCTGCAAACCGTCCCAGTGCAT
This sequence comes from Chaenogobius annularis, assembly GCA_015082035.1. NCBI lineage: Eukaryota > Metazoa > Chordata > Actinopteri > Gobiiformes > Gobiidae > Chaenogobius > Chaenogobius annularis. Next base: position 1,021,927 of record BJKM01000133.1, on the reverse strand, counting down.
GTGTGTTGCTCTGAAAGAGTTTGGTGAAAATGTATGTCATGCATTAGTCAGGTCGCCATTTTGTGCTCTGGAAAGGTAGCCCGAGCAAACAGAGGATTAGAAATGAGGACCAGCAGGTTTTTCTGTCCGCTGCACCTGGAGACAGACTCGTGCCCAATATGGTATCCCTCCTCTCTGGGTTCTCCTGAGCCAGGACAGCGCTGAATGCTAAAGGTGTGTACACAGTGCATCATTACTATGTGTCGAGCTCTGCTGGCGTCACCATGGCAACGCGCGGAAAATGCACCCATCAGCCCTGGCAAACTCCACTTTTCTCTTCAGGGACACGAGTACACTGAACCGACAGACCTGTGTGGTATTATCGAGAAACATTTTGATCAGTGCTGTGGTTGTCAAAAGAAATCAATACTCAGCTATTAATTGCTACAAAAAAATTATCAAAACTAGATCATTTGAAGTATTGAAAAAATATTTATATCTCATAAATAGGGCAAAACGGTCAACCCGAACCAGTATAAGAGCATAGTGTTGTAGTACTCCAAACCGGCTTCAAGATGGTCTTTTTAAGGTCTTGGTCTTGTCTCGGTCTTGAGAGCTCTTGGACTCTGTGTTGTCACGGACTTGTCTCGGCGCTGTTTCGTACATTAACACTTGATTAGTTGTAGACACTGGAGAAAGTGTTGGCATTTTAAAGAACACCTCTGTGATTGGAGGATAAACCAAGCCCTTTTAAAATGATGAGATTGAGTTTTGTATGAGAGTTAAGGTTGTCATAATCAAGAATGTTACATGTTTATTACTGCATTTAGTTGTAGTAGTGATGCAAAATAAATATGTTATCATTTTACACAACATGTTTAGTTTTTAAATAGTTTTCAGGCTTTGTCCATTATAGATGGATTATTCTTGGGTAATGTCCCGTCTCTGGGCACAGTCTTAGTTTGGCGTGTTTTAATGATCTGCCTCGGTCTCGACACTCAGCGGTCTTGGTCTTGTTTCGGTCTCAGGACCCTGTGGCCTCGGGTAGGTCTTGGTCTCGATTAGTGCGGTCTTGATTACTACCCTAGCACATGGTGATATGAAAGGAGACAGGTTTTCCTAATGTGTCTCCAGAGTTCACAGGGCTCCTCCTGGACACTGGCTGTGATTCCCAGAGAGTAGGATACCTTTGTCCTGAGGCGTGTTACTCACCTCAAACTGCCCTGACACAGAATCTTCTGACCCTACCTGACCTGTCCTCCTGAAATGCTGCACTGGATCTTTGTTGTGCTATTCTTATATCTTTGTCATTTCATTGTTCAATGTGATTAATTTGCCCAATGGGGATAAATACAATTAACGCGATAAGATTGATTGTATTGAAATATTGTAATAGAATTTGATATTGTTGTAAAAAATAAGGACATAATAATAATAATAATAATAATAATAATAATAATAATAATAATAATAATAATAATAATAATAATAATAATAATAATAATAATTTAAAAAATGAATTAAAACAGCCAAGGACACTGTACAGGAAAACAAAAAAGCAGACTAAAAAAGACAAATGCAGAGCTGGATGAAAGTGTGAGAGTGGAAGTGAGTCTATGTTGTGGAGGGAGAGAGTCTGGAGGGAGAGAGTTCCAGAGCTGCAGAAGGCTCTGCTCCACATTTCATTTTTATTTATTTATACAGGGAAAACCCAATGAGAAAAGTTCTCTTCTCCATGGGTACCCTGAACACAGAATAAACAACAACAAGGACACTAAAGCACAACTAAAACATTCAGTAAAATTACACAATACGTAAAGCCACATTTACACATACACTATCAAATTATACAAAACAAGAGCATCGGCTCTGTGGGTAGTCTTTGACCAGTGCTTTAAAATCATGAAAAGGCATGAAATGATTTTATTTAAAAAGACTGTGTTTTGTTCCACAGGGATGGAGCAAAGCCTTATAAATAAACAAAAGGCAGTGCTGTTCTCTTCTTGCATCCAATGATTGCCAATTCTACTGTAGAATATAAGTGACAGTCGTGAGTTCTGTATCCTTCTCCTGTAATGAACCTGGTGTCAAGACGGAGAAGGGACAGAGAGCTGGAGAGAAGAGGAGGAGCGCAGGGAGCGAGAATGAGTGAAGATGTGGAGGAGGCCAGAGATCCAGGTTATGGATAGCTTTGAAAGTGAGGATTGTGAAGTGAATCCGTTGATCTATGGGGAGAAAATGTTAGTTACTGGAGGGAGGGCTCGCGATGTGGTGGCACGGGGGTCTCCTGGCGATGGTGCGGGCTGCAGAGTTTTGGTGAAGCTACTGTTTCTTGAGGAGACCAAAGAGGAGAGAGTAGCATGAATCGACCCGACAGGTGACGAGACTGTGGACAAGTATGGCTGTGAGGATTGTGATGAAGGGACATGTTATGGAGGTGAAAGTAGCAGAACGGGTGTTATTATTGATGTAGGAGTGGAAAGAGAGTTTACTGTCGAGGATGACACGCAGGGAGGACAGAAGAAACATTTATAGAAATAGACAAACTGCTAAATTTGGAGTTAGAAATCTATGGTCGTTTTCTTGTTTTCTTCTTTTAAGGTGCACTGTATAACTCTGGATTTAATCTCGCTTGCATTGATTCAATTACAGGTGTTTTTAGTGCTCAAAAACATGCATTCTTACAGTGAGTGCGGTAACATCTCCACAGATCTGACCTGTAACTTGGCCTGGTGCGTCCAACTTGGGTTAATGCTGAATCGTGGAACATTTCAGGTCATGACCTTCTACCAGTAAACGTCACGTCATTTATCTTTAAGATGTTTGGACCAGAAGCTGCAATGCAATTCATAAGTCACGTTTTTAAACCCAGTCCTTCACAGTAATGACTTTGTGATTCAATGATGTGGTAAACATCTGTGAGTGGTTTTCCGTTTGGAGATTTCATGTATGAATCCATTTTTGTACTGCTGTATCAAGTATCAGCAGTATTAAGTCGTTTTTATGTACTGTAGTCGTTACCAGTTTGTAGATATTTGAAACTGAAAATAATAAATATGGTTTTCATTCAGGTAAGAAAGTCTGTATCCTTCAAACGCAACTGCTTTCTGGGCATAACAACATTTTGCACCAAAACAATTTATATCCTAGCAACCTTGAGAAATTCATTTGTGAGGACAGAGCCTGAACGGAGCCACAAGGACACAGGAAAGCCACGTACACACCAAACACGACGCGTTTTACATTTATTAGAAAGACAGCTCGGGTTTTGTTTTTCTAAAATGAAATCACAAAGCCGAATGAGTCTCTCATGAGTCTCTCATTTGCGTTGCCAGTTTCAAAGCTGATTTCCGGCGTGTTTAAATCGATGTGTCGTCTCTCTGATCTGAATGATCACTACCTAAAGCCCAGCACCTGCACCCAGCATGAATCAGAGCTAGTGCAGCCTCTTCGGCTCAGTGAGGAAGGAGAGAAGAGAAAGAGCTGAACATGAGACACGGCCTGAAGCATGTCGGTGTGATCCCTCAGTCGTCCAGGAGTGTTCCATGGTAGATTCAGTTGTAGTCATCTGGACTTTTGGAAAAATGGTTTTCTGAAAGAGAATCCAGATGACTACAACTGAAACTTTTTCTACCATGGCCTGAACACACTTTTCATGTCTCTATCTGCAGGTTAAGGCTCTGGCCACACAGGCTCAGGTGTGATTGCAATTCCTTTTCCTTTTTTTTTTAAATCAGCAAAAAAGATCTAATGCACAAACCGTGAATGACACATGGGCAAACAGAGAGGAAACTAGAGGGGCTTTTTTGTTGTTGTTTGTCTCACTGCACGGGCCATTTCAGACCACAGTGCACCACGAGCGTAAACGCCAAGCCGCAGGACAGCGACAGACATCTCTCTGAACTGTGCACAACATGACTGAATGAAGACATCTACAAATGCTGTTCTAATGCACTGTTTAGTCGCGATTATGTATAAACCACTCCTGAAGAAAGAGTCACAGTGCAGAGTTGCTAGCCTTAGTCACTTGCCATTTATTTTTTCCATCTGAGGCAAACGATGTGAGATAAAGCAAGTGTTATTCATATTAGCCTGTGAATGCACGACTCAGGTTTGTTCAGTGATAAGAGAGACAAATCCATTATTACTGGAGTCACGGATCATCGTAATTGCAATTTTCCTATAACTTCCTTTTCTCCATATTATTAATTCTGCTTGATGACTTTTGAGAGAGGTGAGTGCCCAGGTCTCTGTTTAAATCCTCCCTGTTCCAGTGAAGGCCAGCAAGGTTAAGTGAGCTCAGAGCAGCCCATAAATAATGACTCTGATAAAGGTAATTATAAAAGCACATCAGAGGAGCTCCAGCTGACCCCGACACTCCAAAAGACTCGAAAATGTTATATATTTTTAAAACATCATTTAAAGTAGCGTTCTTTAAACGTCTCTGGTCAGATGTGCCACTTTGACTCCTGTCAAATGAGCAATTAGCAGTTAGCGTTGACACATAAGCTACTTGATCCATGCGTCTGTGACAACATGACGCCGTGTAAGTTCAAACGTGATGACGCGCTACAAGAAGATGCTATGAAAATGATTATAGCGACTAGTGAATAATAGTCATTTTTTATTTGTAGAGCTCATTTCATGCACACAGACAACTGAAAGTGCTTTACACATAGCCATAAATAATAAGGATAAACAATTATGTAAGTCAAGGAAAATATTAATACCTGCATCACATTTAAGGGCATATGACAGGTTAGACTGTACATTTTACAAAAAAATAGGACCTCTACCAATTACAGATGTGTGGACCAACAGAAGTATTTTGAAGTGAATTATATGAGGAAATGGAAGCCTTGTAATACATGTTCTCAAGTTCCTTCATCACAAAATACTTAAGCTTTAGCTGCGACGTGTTTAAGTGATCCTTTCTAGTTCCTATGCCCATGTACTCCTGGAAACACTGACCAATAAACGGCCTTTTAACTATGTATGCGTACATATTTTCCCATATTACTTCAAATAAACCAAATAAAGTTAAAGGACACATATTATTTCACGGTTCCCTCTTCAAAAATGTATCTGGAGTTGCATTTAGCTTCCTTCAGACTTGTTTGGTGTATAGCAATTATTGAGCATGCTTTTTTAATTATTTCTTTTGATTGCTGTTGGATATCTAATGTTTATTGATTTAGAAAGGCACCGAAAACGTGTCACCTTCTCTTTACCTCTTTTTAAATTGTAACATAAGAGTATTTTTACAGTAAAAAACACAATAACCCTGCTCCTCCTGTCCCGCACTCACTCATCAGATGTCTGCGTATAGATTGAACGCATACACGACATCATGAGCAACATTACGACCGCTCTCCCGGACGGGTTTGCCTTAGAACGCTTTGGGACGCTTCTTTTAGTGGCGGAGCGTGCGTCCATGCTCAGGTCATGGGGTCCGGATCACTGAACGTTCCTTGAAGCGTTCCTGGAGCGGAAGAGAACCAGATCGCTTCAGAAGCTAATACTGAACAAGCTGGCACTACTCACTTCCGGATTAATTCTGATGTCGTCTTGACTTTGTTCTGTTTTAGCCCTGGCTTTGTCCATGTATACTTCCAGGTTTAGTCCTAGAGATAACTGAAACATGCATCACTCTAAACACAACTTCAAGTGAGTAAACGAGAAGGGAAAACAATTGTAGCTCTTAAAAGCTCTTAAAAGTCAATTTTGCATAGTGTTTCTCCTTTATGCTGTGCTATCGAGAGCGATGACTGCATCGCCAGCTGCAATGGGGCGATTCAATGGCTGCAGACATCTACAAAATAACTCAACCTTCAGCCTGCTCTGAGGCCCTGGCAGAGGAGCAGACACCTCCACAAACACAAAGAGCCATCTGACCAAAAACAGCAGCTTTTGACACATCGCGCCCACCTCTGCAGAATGGGAGCGTGTGAAAAGCCACAGCTAAGGCGTCAACAGCGTTAAGGATCATACAGTACACTTTACCTCACTGCTTTATTCAGAGGACGAAGTAAAAATATGTTGAACTTTCTTTTTGCTGTTTTAGGTCTGGTGCCTTCTATGAACTAGGTCAGCCAGGTGTGAGCAGTGTCGTTCATGGTAGATTTTTATTGTTTATGGATCAATTTGATGATTTGGGTTCACACATTATTTGGGGAACTTCAAATAATTTCATCTGGCAACAGTTTGGTCCTAATGCTTGAATAACGCAATAACATTTTGTCTTGAGGGCTAAAGGGCACATATTATATTAGTTGTTATTGGCCTTCATAACCAAATGCTTGTGAGTACCTTTGCTTTGGCATCTCAACATAAAACCATGCCTAAAAATAGATTACACACTTGGATTTTGTGTTAGCACGCCACATACTGGCAGCAGTGGGAATTACAATGAGAAAAATAAATAGCTTGCCATTAAGCAGAATGGCCCGACATGTTAATGTGAGCGTGTTCAAGCAGAAATTCTGAAAACACATTCAGGCATTTCCGGGCACAGAAGTGTTAAGAAGGAAGGGAAGGGACCTTGACTTGGATGAATGAAAATAATGAATGAAACTAAATACAACTCACAACACATGCATGTTTTTTTGAGGGAAAAATGTTGCAAGGTAAAAAGCTAAAAAAAAAAAAAGTGTGCATGATTTGTATTGTTATTGACCTTTAAACATGCTCTTGAGTACCTTTAGGTTGTCATCTCATGTTATAGGAAAAAAAAGCAATACAGCTTTGTCACAGCTTTGCAATACCAGGGTAACTGAGCATTGGCTTCATCTACTGGCTACATAGGGAGTTACATACATTCCAAACTAGCCTGCCGACTTCCTGATGTATCTATGCCGTTGTAATGGACGCGATTTGACGGCAGAAATGCCCACAATGAGTCCGACGATGACTTATGGACTTAAAAAACAGCAGAGAAGATTTTCTGAGCAACGTCACAAATCGAGAAAACGTCACACATCGGGGAAATTCAGAACGGATGCTCGGGAGGGGAGAGCATTTTCTAACCAGGACTCATCAAAGTAGCGTGAATGAAGCTAAATGCTACTCCAGGGATGTTTATGATGAGGGAAAAATGTGGATCAAAAATCAATTTTGCATAATATGTGTCCTTTAAACCATAACCTTGCTTAATTAAGTTCATTTATCGAAAAAGTTTCAGTTGTAGTCCCCTGGAGTCCAAATGACTACAACTGAATCTTTATCTACAATGGAACACTCCTGGACGAATGAGGGATTACACCGACAAGTTAATTTATATTGACAGGATTGAGAAGATTTGTTTTCTGTGCACATGTCCAGTACAGATACTCCACCAAAAGCCACGGCAACATATCTAACCAATCCGTAAAAATAGACTAAATAAAGATTATGCTTGCATATCTTTAAAAAAAATAAAAATGATTAAAAGCAGGCCTTCAACATATGTGATTGGCAGGTAGCAATAAGCAGGAGAATATAATGGGCACTTTCTCTCACCCCAGACGTAAGTAAAGGTTCAGCCGTGTATGACCCCAAAGTCTGTAATAAATGTGTGCGTATAGATGTCAGAGAGCAATGAAATATCAAGCAAAATTGCAGATATTAAACAGATCTGTCACGTTTTAGGTGAGTTCTTGCAGCAGCAGACTTCCACCACAGTTAAACAAACCACTTTTCCCAGTCACTGCTATAATTCTAAAGTGCACGACGTAATGTGCATAACCTCTGCTCTATCATAGAAGACTGACTTTCCCTGCACCTCAATTTTAAAGTCTGAGCAGTGAATGGAATGGAATGGAATGGAATGGAAATATAAGCGAAGAACCTATCCAGGACATACCAGGACTCAGACGCATACCATATTCAAATAAAAAGCGCCTATGGACAGTGACAAACGCTTGCAAAGTGTCGCGGTTAGAGCGGCTGTCTGGCTCCACATTTGCATCAGCACAGATAAAGACATCACAGCGGCCCATCTCCCACTCCTCACAATGCATCCCCACTCGCGCGCTGACTCCACTTGGCAGCAGCGGCGCCGATCAAATGCCTTTTCAGAGGAGAGGGATGCAAGGCACCGAGCGGCGCGAGAGAGAGAGAGGGGAGCGCGTGGGCGACTGCACTTTATGGCCGGATGAAAAGTGTACGCGGCCGAGCTTTTGTGTCTGCGAGCGAGGGGCCCCGGCTTGCTCGCCGCTCTGAATCATCCGCAATCAGAATTCATTGTGATGGCCGCCTTCTTGGGAAAACAAGCACTAGCGTCGGATCGGACATGCTAATGAGAGGTTGTGTTTGCTCAGTGTTTCTTTAAAGTACAAGATGACTTGGCAACGGGCGCCGGACGGAAAGCCAATCAGTCGTGGTAGTTGTGATCGGAAAAGCTAATATCTCTCCTCTGCTGTTCTAATATATAGTTAGATTAAGGCGAGACAATGCAAGTGAGTGGGAAAAAATATATATATTTAAAGATATCATTTGGGAACTTCTTGTGCTGATTATTTACATTTATGGAAGAAAAAAATGTATCACAAGTTTTTCATTATGTCATGTTTTCATGCAAATTTAAGCCATTTTATGTGTACAAATTTGGGACTTCCAAATCTGTAAAATGGAGAGAGCCAGGATTCATTTTGTTGACATACTGGATACACAAAAACGCACCGAGGGGATTTTGGATACTTTAGTTAGTATTTGAGCAAGCTAGCTAATCTTGAACTAGATTTGACTGAAAAAAATTCAAAAAAATGTTTGGGAATTTACGCTTAATAAATCAGGCTTGAAATACAAACGAATCCTAAAGTACAATCCGTCAAAATCTTTTTAAGTACAATTATAAAGGTTGGTTTGTGTAAGTTTCACCTTAAGAGCTGATCTTCATTTGTGAGCGAAAAATGCATAGTGACAAATCGGCCTTGGACGTTAAAACGTAAATCAGTGAAATAATAAAACATCTTTGGTTGCAGATTTGTTGTTTCCATATGACACCTTAAATCTTGAGAGTGTTAACTGACCAAAAAACAAAACAAAATGATTAAAATGTGTATTATCTGTATCATCTCAGCTTACAGTATATTTTATCCACAATGTTGTCCTCCTTTTGGGGTTAGTCCTCCTGTTTTGGACCCTTTTAGATCTTTTAGGCTCCCCGTCCAACAACGAAACCACTACAAAATCTCATGAAACACCAATACTTCCATGGAACTACCCCACCATACCTACACCACCATCAGACACCTCCTCACATGGACAGTCACCGCCTCTGTCCACACAAAACCAAGCGCAAAAAATCCGGACTTCTCTTGGACAGTTTTTAAGTCCATAAACCATCACCAAACTCTTTCTGCTGTCAAATTGTGTTCACAACAAACGCATGCCTCTACCGGCCTAGCAATCACGTTGCCTAAAGGCTTCATTTATTGTTATTTTTCACTGTTTATTCCCACTGCTGACAACAGAGAGCGCTCCAAAGCCTAAACACCTCATTGGAAACGGAGGTGTAGTTTGTAAAGTGTGTTTTCTAAATGTAAACTTTATTTTAAGTTAGAAAAGGTGAAATACTTATCCCAAGGTGACCAAAAAGCAGGTTTAAAAACACTATTAAAACAACAATAATGCAGAATATATCCACTTTAGGCAAAAATGAATTTCAAGTAACACAAACAAATATTCAGAAAGACACAATGGATTTAGAAACGACTGGCTAATTTTTGCTCAAGGTGCCAACTTATTTTAAAACTGCATAAATACTTTTACTTTTTTTATTGCGAGCCCTTGTGTATCGCAAAGACACATACAGCTTTAACCGCGCGTGCAAGTGACACCTTGACAGACGTTTCGTTCCTAACGGTCATCATTAGCCCTCCGAACATTGAGCCGTGGACGGTAAATGTCAGACTTACATCAATTAGAATATAAAACATGCAAATCTACTGTCATTTTCCCCGTGGAAGAGCTTATTATAGAATCCATGCACTGCCACGTTTGTCATCGAGAGGAAGAGATCATGACTGTAAGACTCTCGTGTCACGTGTTTGATTTAGTTCAAACAGAAGATCTCGACCTGCACTGGAATGTTCCACTGTATATGGCATTAGACATTTCTATCTAGCAGTTATTCAAGGCAAGACTGCAATTGAATAGGAAAAAATATAGTAAAGTAATAAAAATGGTCAAAATTGCAGGTCTGAATTCCTTAGTACATTTTGTTGATGTTGGTTAAAAAAAATAATCAATCAATAATAATAATAATAATAATTGTAATAATAATAATAATAATAGTAATAATAATAATAATAATAATAATAATAATAATAATAATAATTGTAATAATAAGAATAGTAATAATAATCATAATAATAATAATAATAATACTGAGGCAATTTGAGGAAACTAGATCTTACTGAAAAGACATACAAATTAGAATTTTGCCTAATTTTTTGTTATATTATATATTACATAAATCAGGCTTACCATTAGAAATCAAGAAATTATTTGGTACGATCTGTCAACAAGTTTACACGTCCAAAATGTGTAAAGTTTTTTGTGTGTAGGTGCTGCTTAAAAGGCCAAGCTTTATGTTTATGGAAGAAAAAAAACATGTTCCATATAAATCCGAATGTAATAAATACAGCACAGTTTGGACAGTTTTGTAGTTTCCATATGAAAGCTTATATGTATATAATAAATGCAAACTGACCAAAAAATGTAAATATAATACAGGAGTTTTGACTGTTTGTCTCCATGGAAATAGATAAGTTTAAAGCCATACCGTGGAAAATTCTAAACAAAGTTATATCAGCAGAGATGAAAAGGTAGCCTACACTCCACTTGATAAAGTTAATAAACATCCCAGTATCACTTTATAATAACTATAATTGTATCAGGTTTAATCAAGCAAGAACAAAGACTTCATTAATAACAAATAGCTTATTAAGAATGATTCAGGCTTAGAAACTAAACTATGTATAGGCAAACTTGATGATGATGATGATTCTTAATAAAAGATTTTCTCAAATTAATAAGTCTTTGTTCATGCTTTTTAAGGCCAATTAAAGTTATTATATTAAGTGGCACCAACATCCCTTTTAGGACAACAGACCTACAGACAACCCGGACAACGCTTACCTACAGGCAGCTACATTTATGAAAGCAGAGGATAAAAGGAGCTTTCATTTTCAGATCATATGTTTTTCTTGCTGTGTAAAATATTTGTACAAAATTGTGCGCGAAGCCTTGTGTTGATTATAATTTCTATTCAACATTTTCTTCATTTTGCCTTGAAAATAAATTATAAACCACACCTATTCTGTTCCCGTTTGGCTGAGCTTTTTTCCCCACCATCAATTAAGGCCATTTATACAATTCTTAATCACATTCCTCTTTTCCATTGCTTCGTTTCCATGGCGATGTTACTGCTTTACCTGGAATATCCCATTGTGCGGCATTACATACGGGCACAGTGCAAGTTTCATTGAATTAAAACAAATTAAATCACATATCAAAGATGTCCTGTAGCGTACCTATAGTCCCTGGTACTATGTTCCCCGAGACCTGGGTTAGGGTTTGGGTTAGGATTATATGCTGCTATAGTTTATGCTGTAAAACCATACATTTATGCACAACTATTGGCATAGGCTACTGAACTAGTAGCCTATGCTATAATTTGAGAAGACGCAGGAACATAGGTACCGGGGAAAATAGGCACTGGGGAACATCGGTACCGGGGAACATAGGTACCGGGGAACACAGGTACCGGGGAAAATAGGTACCGGGGAATATAGGTACGCACCCCCCAAAACCAACGCCTTCTTAAAAGACTTTTCTGATATGTTGTCAATATTGGCCCGATGTGAACTTGACAACAAACACGTAAATATCAGAATATTTCTCTGCTGCAGTGCTTTTGAACCTGGATTATTTTTGTACCCATTTTCTTGCAGAGTTCACCTCACCAATCCAGTCGGTTGCGCGCTGTCTGCCGTACCTATCACCTTTCCCACACTTGCGCGTTTGGCCCGCTGCGGAGTTCAAGCCGTGCATCTTTACGTCTCTAATTGTGTTGACAGTGGAATTGATCCGCTGTGCCGGGCTGTAAGAACTCATAGCGGTTTCTCATCCGATCGCTAATATCTCCAGCCGAGGAGAGCAAGCATAAGGATAGCACATAATATACCACTGGCACACTCGCCACGCCAGTCGATATCTGCAGGCTACGAGGTGAGCCATGAAGAGAACCGTGAAAACAGCTCATTGCACAATCACAAGAAGGTATTCTATATATATTAAATTATATATTAGAGAAATGTGTGGTGTGTGCTGTGGTTTCCTTTGTCTTTCTAAGTCAGTTTCTGAAATTAAAGCTAGAAATAAAAACTTTCTAACATCAAAATGCGTTAAAAAAAATACCTCTATTGTTTCAGCTGGGCAGAATAATACTTTATCTTTATTAGAGAAAAAAGTAAGTTGTCTAACAATGAAGAAAGAATTCTTGTACTGAAAATACAAAATAAATTATAAAAACAATAATATTAAATTACATTTAGAAGAAGAAAAAAATTATCAAACAAACAAGACAAAACCTTATTCCATTGGTAAATTGTTTTATCTACTACCAACTTATTTGAAAATGTCATATCAACACCAAACTTTTTTTTTTTTTTTGGTGTGTGTTAACTTTTTTTAAACAATGTATTTGTTTTTACAAAATTGACCTCGAGTTGAGTAGTTTTGACCTGTTTAGATTTGTTTTGTTGTGACATTTTTGGAATGAGCCTACGGTTGTGTCCTGGAGCAAGACGCTTCACAGACATTGCCTGTAAATGTGGCGCTTAAACGAGTGACTGGTGGTTAGAGGGGATTACATTGCCGGTTGAACACGCCCTTACCTTCCTTACTCTAGTTGTATGATGCAATTTGGCTTTTTTTGTGCGTGTGAGCCTTTCTTCAACACCGCTGTCAGGAGCAGGCAGTTAACTTTGTGAAAGACCCTGTTAAAATCTTTGTCTTTGAGTACCTCGCTGAAGGATATTACGTTAAGATTGCTAGATTGACCCCCCTCCCCCCCTTCTAATCACCATGCTATGTTAGCCGTATCGTGAATTAAACCTCTGCCTTTCTTTTCAATCCAGTTTTTTTTTTTTTGGCTTTTCATTGAATTCCCTGTGCAACAAGCACTCCAGACAAATGGCTCAGCGTTGGATTAATAGTTGTTTGCATTACATTGCATTGTGTATAAATCCAAAGTGACATCTAATTACAGAGAAAATTTTGTGCGTGCCCTTTTCCGCTGTAGCCATGCTTCACAGTCGGCGCTTCAGCACATTCGCAAATGAGACTTTCACAAAGTGGCGCCTGTCTCCGAATGCTCCAGAGAGTCGTGTTCACCTGCAGCACGGAGGGAAAAGGTCTGCGTGTGAGTGAACTGAAGCGGCTCTGTTGAAAGCAGAAGGGCGTTAGAAAGCGTTGACTTGCAGCACGCTACGGAATGGTGCCGGGGTAGTTCACCTGTAGCAAAAAGGTAGAATTGTTGACGCTGTTTGATCGCCATTTTGTTTGGTTAGCGCAACGTGTAAAGGTTCAAATGTTTCTGAAGGCGAGTTCAACCAGGGGAAACTGCATTTACTACGTCCCGTCTACTTTCTGTCACTCTCAGCCAATCGCAGTCGGATACCTTTGACTCTTGACCAATCCCTCCTCCTGCCTTTCAGATAAATACTCTTCTAGTCTTGCCAGATACCTGCTGTTTTCCTCTATTGTACAAATATGTATTGTCTGGAAGATTGGCTGCATTCATATATTCTTTATTGAAAAAACGACCTTGAACACTGAAAGTACATGTTTATGAATTTATGTCACAGTGAATTGTGATTTGGAGGATACAACTGAAGAGCTTATTTTTTACCAGGCACGGTTGGTTCTATTTTGCAAATAAAACACATTTTAAAATGTCAGCGGTATATTATACCAAATTGCAATTTTACTAAAATCATCTTAAATTATTTACTGATCAGCAATTTTCCTACGAGAAAATACACATCACATTATTGTATTTCATTTATTATTTCAATCTTTCCAATGCATCAGCAAAGATGATCAAGTTCACTCTTCACTGTCCTTGTATTTCACGCTGATCTCATGAACTGGCTGATTTTGGGAATTCGTTATTCCATCGATGTTTCAGACTTTACAAGATTTTAAGATGCATTAACCAATCAGAGAAACAGTCTGTAGTATCAACACAAACATAGCAGCTAACAAGTAAGAGTGAAAGAAATGATCTGTCTATGCCTTAATGATACGAGGATGTTTGAGAATAAATATTTGATACACATGCTGCAAAAACAACTCTATTTGGACTGCTGCCAATTGGTCCATACGCTTCTGCATTCAATCTAAAATGTATTGGCTCTTCCATGCTTGCTGCTTCAACACCTTTGCACCACCAGCACATGAGCAGAACCATGCGCCTCTTCAGCCTTTCCATCTCCCCTCCTTTGCTCTACTACATGGATTAAAATGTACTCAGGTAAATGTAAAATAATGCATGAAAAATACTGCTCAAAGTAATAGTTATTAGTTATTTTTACATTTAGTCTTTTATACAAAACTTAACTTTTTTTCTTAACTTTTTGCCAAAAAGTCGACTCAATTAAAAGCCTGTTTGTATCTCTACAAGCCTGACGAGCTTGCACCTGCTCATCTCCATGGAGATGTTTTTCCATTAGAAATAATATTCCACAACATGGTATGAAACGATTCTTTCTTCATGGAGAATGTTACGACGTATGGATTTAACTTTCTATTTCCAAGGAAACATACAGGTGACATGCCACCTTCAGAAAGGTATACTGCTTTAATTTAAGTATTAAAGTTTTGAGCAACAATCTACATACTCTCAAAGCTCTGGCCAATCAGCACAGTCGCTGCAGTGCTGCTATTTGAGTTTGTAGGGAAAAAGGAGCAGTGACAGTGAAAACCATGCATGCATTTTGGACTTTTGAAATATTAGTTTATTTGGTTGGGATATTGTGAAATAAGTACATGCTGCAAACATGCTGGATTATAACTATGGAACACTCTCATTGATACATCAGCATACAAGGACACTGGAGGAGAGGTGAGTGAAGTGTCTTGCCCAAGGACACAATGAACGTATGCACTAAAGCCCCATTGACTCAGTAATTAAAGGATTTTAAATGTATCAAATGACAATTACCTGGCTAGAATTATACAAGAAGTACATCAAGTACACAATCTCCAAAAAGCTACTCCTTTACAGTTCCGTGAGTATTTATACCGTGAGTTACTTTCCACCCTGGCATTTAGTTTAATCGCTCCCTTTAAGCATCAATGTTTAACCAGTCAATAACCTTTTTTCGATTGTTAAACCAAACTCTCGGCCAAGCAGCAATACCATCTACTCCTGTAATGATGTTTGTTTTAGACCCATTCACTTCCCGTCTTTCCGTCTTCAGGAGAGCAGAGTGGCAAGATCAGCCCAAACAGCAGCTGTGCCCCAGACCTCTGCCACAAAGCATTATCCCTGCCCTGTTTCTGTTTGCGGACGGACCCCAGTGAGCCCCATGCCATCCTCTCAGATTTTAGTTGGTGAAAGGGGAATGGCACTCCGTCACAGCAGATCCCAGCACACGGAGGAGGTGTTGGGTGATGGCATGACAGAGGGAAAACTATGCCCAAAAACAGTCGGAGAAGATCAGAAATGTGTTGAAAATGCCCTTCACGAAGATGTCTAAAGATGTCAAAGAGCTGAGCTGTGCCTTCTCAAAAACAAGTTACGCTGCTTTTGTCTGAAACATGGTGGAGAAGTTTATTATTGTTCTTCATGGTTGGACATGGGCACCATATGTGACATGGGTGACTCCATAACTGCTGCCTAGCAACCATACTGGGTTACTGCATGAGTTAAAGCTTGTATAATTTACATAATCGTTCCCATTTGACCAAATAAATGTTTATAAATTATTCCCACAGTCAGAAGAGTGTGCCTTGTGTATAATTTGTACAGACATTTTGTATGGAATTTGGCGCATTGATGACATGAATAGAGGGATTTGTTTTTAGAATGCAGCGCTTGTCTGACTGTTCATAAATATTGGACAGAGATTAATAAAGCACTGCAAATTATTATCGATATTAACATCCCGCTTCAAGACCCTGGTAGGGTCTCCCAAGGCAAACAGGTCCTGGGTGACGGGTCAGACAAAGTTCACAAGCCCCCTATGAACAGTATTAAATCAAGGCCAGTTACAATTGGCGTCACCAGGGCCCATCCTGGAGCCAGGCCTGGGGTGGGTGCTCGACGCCAAGCGTCTGGTGGCCGGGCCTTCACCTACGACGCTGACTCATCCATCACCCAATGCCTCGGGATCCCCCCGGAGGAGTTTGAGGAAGTGTCTGGGGAGTGGGAAGTCTGGGCGTCCCTTCTTAGACTGCTGCCCCCGCGACCCGGCCTTGGATAAGCGGAAGAAGATTGACGGATGGACGGATAACAAACTATGTATCTGGGACATATAACTCCTGCAATAGTAGATGGATACTTTAATAGAAAAGTAAACACAAACAAATCAATGTTAAAGAAGGAACACACTGACATATAATATACTGGATTTGGATTTGTTCCTACGACACATTTTTTCGTTTTATTCTTTCCACTCCATGTCTTGAGAATGAACAAACTCAGTGCTACTTTTGTAATTGTTGTCTGTAATTGTTTCCTTTTTTTCTTTCTTTCAACTTGCCTTCACAGCCTGCCACTTATCAGATGTAAAACTATGATAACATTTACTACAAATACTATCTCATCAACAGATGTAGTCATTAGAAAAAAGATGGAAACAAGTTCTATTCCTTTGAGTTTAGTGTCCCAGCTCCGACCACCTGTGCAAACTGTTGTATCCTGGGGCAAGACACTTCCTGAACCTCGCCTACGTTTTAATATGGTTGTCTTTAGTCCAGCGTCACGAAGATTGGGTCAAATGCAGAGGACAGACTTCTCTACACGAAGGATTTCTATTTTCACTCTCAAACTCATTCCAACACACTGTATTTCTTCCTGTTATTAACGTGTTGACCAAATGTATCTTAACTAATGCAGCGATGCAAAGCTAATAGCCAGTTCGCTAGCAGCCCTCCCCGGGGTCCACATTAGCACTATTCTCACTTGGAGAGACCCGACATTTGTGCGAGTGCGACCCAGATCAAACGAAGAGCGAGCTAATCTTAAAGGGCAAAGGTTACGAAGCTCTGCGGGTGTCAGAGCGGTCAGCGCCTGCTCCGAGCTCTCTCACTACTACCACAGAGGCCTGGCATTTCCACCGGTTCCCACAAGAGGTTCTACATTTTTTATATAATATTTTGGCATGGTGCAGCGTCAACCTTTATAGCGCAGCAAGGGGTCATCTGTGGCACAACAGTTAAACATGATTCACTGGTGTGTATATATAGCGATTGTAGCAAAATACAAAACGACAAACACTCAAATCCTTTTTAATCCCGTTTTGGTCGTCATCTCATTATGATTACAGTGTATAAAAAAAGTAATTTCAGCGAAGGTTGTTTGCAATGTAACAGAAAAGATTGAGTTTATAAATTGTAACATTTAAAAACAAATGAATCCAAATTAATAGTAAGTCATGCATTGTAAGGTATTAGCGTATAGGCTGTTCGTTTCACCATTGGTTCTCAAACGTCACACCTCAGAAAACCCAAATGTGAATGCCCAAATTGGGATTTAATCAGGTCTCAAGGCGCACTATACTGCACTTAATCCAACCTAACCCAGCCTAATCCTAACCCAAGGACTAATGGAACAAAACCAGATCCGGACTAGACGGGAATAAATCATGGTTGTAAAATGACTGGAGTTTGCATGCTCCGCTTGTGTCTGGGTGTCAACTTATATATTACCAAGAGACCCAAAGCTCATTCTTACCAATCAGACCTCCTCAGGATCGTCACTGAGTCGAGGTGACAAAAAGTCTCCCCACGTCTCCCCACATGCAGAGACCAAAATATACCAACAACACATACTTTCTACAACATCAGCTAGTGACTAAACTGTGTGGAAAATAAATTGCAAATAAATATGTGTTTGATCAATGTAATTGGCAATAAACTATGGTCCTGAAGGCGACACAAGCACATGGCATTCCATAAATGGACCGAACAGACTGGATTATTACGGTTTTTATGTTTGGACACAAGGCTATACTAAGGCTAAAATTAAGGTAACTATAAAGAAGTGGATTTGGCCACATGATGCTAACAGATGATTTACATTTTATAAATTTATTATATAAAGGGGCTGTACGCATTTCATTTTCATGTAATAAAGTAAAATTTGCTTTGCCTCAGTGCAGATTTATAGGGTTTTATTATTTCATTCTCAGCAAAAATGTGCTGTTAGCATGCTAATGTGTGTTAGCTTTAGCCACTCTGGTTTCTGAAAGGTGTGAAAAGCACTCGGTGAATAATTTGAACACTCAGAAGGAATTAGGTAAGCGAGGAATAACTTTAGACAACCGCAAACAGTTTAAAAGGAACTAGCTCTGTTTTCCAAATGTGTAAGGGTAAAAAACAGGCACAGCACCTTTAATACACCCCATTGCCTCAAGTTGAACACATTTTGCAGTGCATGATTGTGTTTTTGGGCTTTCCCTGACCCTGCTTTTCTCCTCGTCCTCCTCTTCCTCACCAAAATACACAACCGTGTACTCCGCAAATATTAAACCCAGCATGCGCCACGCCGAGAGTTGACTAAAGCGACTATGACAACAAACAAGCTGGCCGAATAATGCCAAAAAGCCCCACAACACTGAACACGGAAAAGGGCATGGAATAAACAAGACTGACCCGCACCAGCCACTGAATAGATATTGTCATTTCCCCGCAGTCATGTAATGCAAATAATGTGTTCTGTACAAAAAAAAAAGAAAGCCAGACGCATACGAGAACTGAAAAATAGATGAAATAAATACAGAAATGGGGGAATAAATTGAGAGCGGGCCGTAGTGGAACTTCAAATGGAAGTAGAGGAGAGGAAAATGGCGGCGCAAATGCAGGCTGTCAGGCTGTATTAGTGTAAACAAGCAGCTTTTGGTTGGAATGGCTCATCACACCAGCGTGTCCGTCATCGCGCTGGGCTTTTGTTTTTCAGAAAGCAAGAATGAGAAGAGATAATGGTGTGTTTTTAAAAGTGTTGGCGCAAATAATGAGCAGGCTTTCTACATGCCCTTTTTTATCTTTAGTGCCAAAATAAAAAAAATAAAAGAACCCCCATAAAATCCCATTTAAACAATACACTACTTTTTGTACAAGAACCTCAAACATTTGTACAAAAAGTAATTAAAAATAATATATCTTGAAGTGCTTTAGTAACTTTTGAAAAAACTTGCATGAACAGGTTTTGTATGTCTTTTTGACAATAGTAATAGTACTCATACTTGAGAAAAAAAATAGCTACTCTCCCTTTATAATTTTCACATCTGATCTTGGTTGGTCCCACTCTAGTCCTGGTCTTCTGGTCCTGGTCTAGTCTTGATTTAGTTCCAGCTTTAGCCCCAGTTTATTCCCAATTTGATGATTGCGCAAGTGTGACACACCCTACCTCCTCGCGTACGCTGATGCAGTGCTGGTGCGGTTCGGGACCTGTGTGGGTTACTTGCCTGTTACACCAACTCCGGCCCACTGACAAACGCTGATTCACCTGAGAACACTCGTCAAATGACCGGGAAGCTGCACCAGACTGCTGAGGTCTCCGGCAAAGATAGACTTGTATAGGAAACCCAACGCGACTCTTTTAAGAAGTCAGATTATGTGTATTTCAAGCACAACTGAGTCTTGACGGACATTGTTGACATGGCGTTGCGGCAGAAAAGTAATGAAATTATTCTGTAGATGGTAAAATACAATAGGTGGTGCTAGCATAGCAGTAGCATGTAGCCCACAGCGACATTAGCATATTCATACTAAGACCAAAGACGACACAATATACTAAAGTTGGTGTTTTGCCTTATGCTCATAAACCCACTCTTGGCCACAAGGTCAGTCACATTCGGGCTTGTTTGGAGTTTGGGAAACAGCGGGTCACGTTGCCTCCTTGACATATGGTAGAGGGCAGATTGGTGCATACTTGGGTTTAAGTCTCATTTCAGGAAAAACAATAACATCTCCATGGAGACAAGCGGGTGTTGATCCCTCACCAGAAAAGTTACACCGTGCACCTTTAATGTAATCTTACATATATACAATCATTATTACTCTGCAGGCCTTTATTAAGTCCAAACACGTCCATGAAATTTACCCAATTAAAACCAACAAGAGACCAAGGCCAACCAAGGCCAACCCCTCACCTTCATTCTATGGTGTAGTAATAGGATTCTGTGTGCATTTAACGGCATGTGTTGAGTAAGACATATAAGTGATCCCAGCTGTACGGAGGTGAAGTCCTCTGATACGGTGTTCATTTGCATATAGAGTGAAGTAGCCAATCTGATGTGAGTGGACACTGGAGGAGCATGTTAGATGTTCCAGAAGACACCATCTCACAAAGACACAAGGTAACATGCAGAAAGAGGAGCTACAACAAGGAACAGTGCTTTGGAGACAGGATTATTCTACATTCAGATGTCAGATTGTATGATAAAGTAATAGCAGTGAATGCAACGGACTGGCTGGAAGCCTTGAAGTGCATATGACAGATTAGTATTTCACTCAACATGACATGTTTGAAAATGTTATCATTTTACTTTCTGGCTGCACATGGACAATAGATGTGGTCATTGCCTGATTTGGCACTATTCTTTTTAAACTGTGCATGTCCATATACTTTGCGCAAGGAAGTTGTAACCATACTTGGCAAAAACTTATTTTTGTATTTACTCCTGGAATATAACACTTTTACTGATAAGTAATTTCTCAAAGTCTGTAAAAAAAAAAAAAAAAAAAAAAAAAAAAGCATTTTAACTGTTATAAAATTGGAGCAGAGCTGAGACTTATTTTAATGGTAATGACCAAAAACAGTGCTTTTGTTTTTCTTTCTAAGAATAAACTATGTGAAAAAGTTACACGCATATCTACATTTAAACTCAGCACAACTTGGGGCCAAATCGACAGAACACATAACAAACACATTTTAAAGTTACTTAAATAAAGACCATGTGTCTAATTGGTCAATGCAAACAACCTAGCAACCAGACCGTAAAGCTTGACACATTTTCATAATATTTTAGTTGGTGGCATGGTGGCAAAATGGTTAACACTTTTGTCTCACAGCAAGAATGTCACAGGTTTGACTCCAGGGTCTTTCTCTGTGGACTTTGGGTGGGTTTCTTCCAGGCTTCTAACCTGGCTCCTGCCAGATTGCTCTGTGTAGCACTGTGAATTGAGTTGTTCGCGTGAATCAATCTCGGAAGTCTCTCCCCAAAAGCCGTCTAGTTGAAGTTTCACAACAGTGGAAGAAGAATATCTCAATTGTGTGTTCAGAAAAGCACAGGTCTTTTTCTCATCCACAAATGTACAAAATGCCACAGTGCGCACGTTTAAAAAAATGGCCATTGAATCAGCGGGAGCCTAACAATATGGATTCTCAAGTTTGTGAACAAAAATTGCAAGAATTCACCCTGCTGGGAAGGTTACCGGACTCTGGTTTCCCCCACTAACTCAAAACATGCACATTAGGGAAAAATCATCAAGCTTAAGACCTGGAGATGGGTGCAGTGCAGTTACCACCGCTCCTGACAGGGGGCCTCAGCGCCATTGAAGGATGGCTCAAATGCGGACACACTTTCCGACAGTGATAAAGTCTATCTTATTACCTTAATATTTGACAAAAATTAAATACAAAAGCATAATAAATGACAATATCTTTATCATATTGAAACTGTCAGAAACATTTGTTCCATACAAATAAAATATTCTGCAGTTTGGATGGACATACCGTAGATGGCAGGATTCCTTTTTAGAAGCAACATTTTTGGTAATTTTTTCCCCCACTTGCCGCGAGTAAAACTATGATAATGAATTATCACAGGTACTATCCCACCAAACAAGATAATAAGTAGGGAAGAACAAAACAAAACTTTAAAACATGTAATATGCACTTAAACTGCAATGTCAACCCTCATTTTCCAAACTAATGGTTCAAATGTGAGTAAATCATTTTAATTCTAAATGACTAAAACACTATTAAACGCTATTAAACCTAATTACCTAAATTAGGTTTAATAGCAACAGCAGACACTCAGAGGTTAGAACATTTACCCACGGCAATTCACTTCCAGCTTTGACCAAAAGACACGTCTTGCTCGCCTGAATGTGGTGGGTGAGTTTTGGATTCAACCGCATACAAATTGAAGGGCATATATACTATACAGTTCACTAAAATGTACTGCACATGACTATATATTCAAGATTTTACTCACATTTTTACCTAGTTTTTCCTAGTTTGACAATTTTGGTGACGTTTATAATTTGACTTCTTGGTTGGACATGAGCAGCAGATGTGACATAGGTAGAGGTAATTCCCCAACTGTTACCTAGCAACCATACTGTAAACAAGAGCCGACATTCATATAAGGCACACAATATCAATGATTTGACAAATATCAGAATGATTAAAATTGTCTCTGCATTGTTGATGGAATGTCTCCTATTGATGACATCACAGAGGGATTCCGCTTGAGAACTCAGTACTACTTCATGCAATTTCCAGCTTTTTTATTTTAAATTTAACTTCACAAACTACAAACGGATCGAAGAAAAACTAAGTTTAATATTTACCACACGTTTAATTCCACCAAACTAAGTCATAATTTAAAAAAAACATGAGAACCTGTCATATTCTCTTTAAAAACACAAATCAAACAAATCAAACAAATAAACTATCCAAGCTTGCTCCTGCTCCGCGCTAACTTGAATTGACTTTGCTCTCAAAGCCCTTTTTTGGGCGATTTCCATCCTCAAACCAGGGCTCAGTTCTGTACGCCGGTGTAACACGAGCGGTGAGTTGCATAAGGCCTCGCTTGAACGCTGCATCAAAGCTAAACATGCCCCGAAAACGAACAACCGCTCCATCCATCGGACACCTATACACTCAACGCCCACCAACCCCGGCTCTCCATGCAAGCCCTTAGCTCCCTTTTGCGCACAGCACTTCGGCGTGCTCAGTGAATTATTGATAGCCAGCGATGTTTCAGCTCTGGAATATATTTAAGGTATAGATCGCCTGATTTGATCTCCGAAACCTGAGATAGAATTCATGAGCTGGGACTGCTTTGGTTTTTGGATCAGGGTAAAACTAACTGTGGTAGATTAAGCCGTAAGTAGTTTACATTCAGACAAAACACGTCATTTATTAGAGAGTTGAACTAAGTTGAGTAAGTATGGCTTAAGGCAATTACGGTTAAAATACTAACGTAGTTTTCCTGCAGTCATGTGAACTTCCTGTGGAATTAGAACATTATTTTACTAAATAATATTCGAGTGTAAACCACACATTTTATAGGATTTCTAATTAATTTCTATAGATATCAAGGACTCTGTGCCATCATCTGCAACTGATTCTAAACAACACCTGCCTTCATTAGCTTTCATTTGTGAGTTCGAACAACATTTTCCCATCTGTTCAAAAACTGTTACAGTACAGTTTTCTTCTTTTACTTTCTGCCCTAAAGATCTCAGTTAAGGTTGCATCCTATTTCTCAAAATGTAATAATGATACATGAGAGTCAGTTGAATGTTAAATCTGTTCAAATCAGGGAAATCAGGGAAATCACCTGTGATCCAGAATACGCACTTCTTCAATTCTTCCTGAAGAGAGAGTCTGGTCAGGCCTCGAGCCAAACTCAAAGAGAACCATGACTGTAAATCAGAAAAATGGGAAAAAAACGACACTTGGACTTAATTTGGAAATGGAGATATTTGACAGACTTTGGACACAGTAGGACTTTTATTTTAATTCAAATGTGCTACGATTGTGTTTCTACTGATGTTTAGTTGATGTCTACTTATGTTATTATTTTGATTTCCGCTCTCTTTTTGTGTTGTGTTCTTTATTGTTCCATGTTTATTCTAAAAAATAAAATGCTATCATATTTGTTTATTTCAGTGCATATGAAACATCTCTCACATCAGAATAACTCATCTCTTTCTTTTGTTCATCTTAAGAAGCCCCATTTGTTTTGATCCGGATTTTCCAGACGAAGTGTACCCTGACTATATCCAGCAAGAGTCAATATCCAACTACCGGCTTTTTTTCAAATTTATAAACACATCAAAACAAACACAGAGAACGAGAACAAGACCAGAGAGAAAAGACATAAACCAAAATATGTAGACATCCACCAAAAACAGAAAAAAAAAAAACAAAAAAAAAAAAAAAAAGAGAAATCATGACACGACGAACCCGAAAGAAAACGTCCCAGTTAGTCCGTAGTCTGTCGAATTTGTCTAGTTTTGAATTAAGTCCGAAAGTAATCCTTTCCATTTTACGAATGTCCGAAGTAATGTCTGTCCAGTCCCTGATTGTCGGTGCAATTGGTGTCATCTATTTTTTCGTGATGGCCTTTTTCGCCGCAGGCAGGAATATGTTCCAGAGATAACCCTTTAATGTGTCCATGGCAGTACCAGCTCTATTTTCAAAAGTTCACGAATTAATGTGGGACTTGATGACAGAAAACACCACACATTTCCAACACATTTTTGCACAAAGTTAGATTGAAGAAATGTTTAAGACCTAGTCATTAGCATTCAGGCCATCGCTAAGTCAATATGTTGATAAATCAGTTCTGCACGTGGCAATGTTTTCTAAAGAGGCCCTGGTGTTACCTACAAAACAGCCCTGCTTTTTCATGGTTTGTGACGTTTGGAAAGGGCACCGGCCGCTCTGTTTCCGAACACCGGAAGTCTTTAATCGCTGGATTTTGGAAACATAACTATTGGCGTGTTACTGTCAGTAATGATAACCATACATATTTACCACCGCACCGATATAGGCTTACTCTTTTGTCCTTCGCCTCTTTAACCGATCCAATATCCATCCCCATCCCATACTCCTTAAACGCGCCGATGCTGTGATTTGATTTGAACATCAGATCGACACCATCATTTTCCCCTTTCCAGTAACGGCCGCAACCAGAGCTGCCTTGTATCCATTGAAGAGAAGAATAAAGAAAATCAATGCAAGCCAAATAGACCCATTCATTCCACTTATAAGCTCAGCGTTGGTCTATCCGCGCCACCTTGTGTTGCAAATATTTCGCCGCGACTATAAATAACTCAGCGGCTGTCAGCTCGCGTGGCCGTGTTATTAATGCCCATCTGCGGCAAGATCTCTCAAAGACATCATTTGAAGGAGGCGTAGGCCGTATTTCTTCGCCCCGTGGCCTTTAAGGTTCAGGGGACGATAGAAAGTGTCCCCCTTCCTCCAATTCTCTACGCACTAAATCTGCTCCTTGTAGCTGAGATAAGAGACAAATAGATCATCGAGAAGACGGTTTAAGATATAAACGCTTACCACAACGAGTTATTTTTTTCCGAGATAAACATACAGGTTCTGAGATTCAATACTAGATAATAGTGTGTTCGTGTTCATGTGTGTGGGATGTAGCGACAGAAAAACGAATAGTTATAGGCGGTTAAAGTGTAATGTGATTAATGTTCTCTCTTCTTATCCATGAGTTTCAGAATGAGGAGGAATTAGGACCGTTGCAATAGCGATTTAGAATTAAAAACAATATATTATGTCGTTTGAACTGGAAAAGATTTCAGCAACACACTTTCCTCAGCCTGTGACCAATATAATTGTTGATTTTAAGTGTTTTTAAGTGAACACAAAGGTGAATGTGACTAACTGAAAACAGTTGGTTAATGCTAGAGGGGGGACTTTAATGTTATTTGAGATGGAAGGACTTGTTTAACAGCACAAATCAGCTGTTGTAGTTCTTTATGGTAAGATTCTGTTAAAACAACAAACTGAAATGAAAAGGGATGTACCCAATTTTGCCCCGCATGTAGTTAAGTGCAGTCTGTACAGATAAAGTACAGATAAAAGCAGATATTCAGGTGAAAGTGAGACTGGTGTTTTTCTTTCGCCGCGAAATATGATCAGAAAATCAGATCAGAATCAGAAAAGGTTTATTGCCATTGTCAATGAACAAAATTCACAAACAAAGTAACTTGTCTCGGCATTAAGGTGCAACATAAAACACTGATCAATAATAAAAACAACATATATCAAATCAAAAGGGCATGCATTAAGAGACAATTTCAAATTACTATAGTATAAAATGAAAATAAAATAGGCATTACTAAATTTACAGTAGTGCAGAAAGTGAGTGGTTGAATAGTTGCAGTTGAAGTGGCAGATGTTTAAGAAGTGCTCACGGCAGAGGGAAAGAAACTATTCTTGTGGCGGGAGGTTCTGGTCCGGGTGGACTGTAGCCTCCTGCCTGAGGGGAATGGCTCAAATAGACCATGTCCAGGGTGACTTAAAATCATCACGGTGAATAAATCTGATAGATCTGGAGTGAGCAATACATTTGAACCACTGCAGAAAAGTTTAAAACAAACTAGTTCTGTCTTTTACAACAGTAAAAATGTTGGACTGCACTTTTGAAGGCGAAGGTGAGTAGAGCTTCAGACAGAGCAGTGCCTCCGCTTAGCTTCACACCCCCAGATAACGTTGAACCGACATAATCAAATCATTGTGAAATTCAAAATTGAAGAAGAAGCTAATTTAG
Organism: Chaenogobius annularis; assembly: GCA_015082035.1. Classification (NCBI taxonomy): domain Eukaryota; kingdom Metazoa; phylum Chordata; class Actinopteri; order Gobiiformes; family Gobiidae; genus Chaenogobius; species Chaenogobius annularis. Next base: position 995,195 of record BJKM01000133.1, on the reverse strand, counting down.
CAGAATCTATTGTAAGGGAGAAGAAACAAAATTAAGAGTTTTTTATTTTTACTTGAATTAGTTTTTTATTTAGTATTTTCATTATTCTTTTGTGTATTTTTATGTAATAATTGCACAATTACATTCAAGCATTCACAAATACATCTTAACCTATGATCAATGACAGAAATGAATACAAAAATAAGGCACTTTAAAATAACTACTCCTTAATTAGGCTTAATAAAGGCTTAAATCATAGTAAACAAATAATTAAATAAAAAGGATTCAGGCTTAGTAACTACTTAATAAAGGGCTTAGGAGTTTGGGTATTGAATAATTAGTTAATAAGCCTGAATCATTTGTAAACACAATTTGTCCATGTTTTTTTAAGGCTATCAAAAGAAATGATACAGTGTACCTCCTCATTGATGTGACATGTGACACCCCATAATCCTCTAAGCCCAAACCTAACACATACTACAATGTCATTTCATGTTTTCACTTTGTCAAGGCTTAGATTTTGTTCCGTTTCATCCGCACTTGTCGTTTTGTAGCTCTTACCAGCCCTGAGACGCCACCATGCCCCACACCAGTACATTAACACTCGGGTCCGTAAAAAGAAATGACCAAAGGAGTCACGCTCACGTTGACCTTAATCAGACTTCTACACAGCGGAGCGGCCATATTTGCTGGAGAGCCAATTAGCGCCTGGTCGGGTCTGAAGAAAGTCCCGGGGCTGCGTCGCAAGTGCCTCAAGTCTCATCCTGCAGAAGCTGAGGGTGCGCCGAGGACAGCACATACAACGCTTGTCAGTACATGTGGGGCAATTTACTCAAGTGTGGTTTAACTGAGGAGGAAAGCTTTTTTGGAAAACACTGAGGTCTCGGAGTGTCTACTGCAAAAAAAGCATCATATGTTTATTTATTTATTTTATATACTTCATTTTGACTTTCATTTTGATCTTTATGACAATGTTTGAGTTGTTTTAATGCAAAATAATATACCGATATAATGGACTAATGTTTTTTTTTATTATTATTATTTTTACAAATAAGAAAAAAAAATATGGTCAAGAGGTGTATCTTTAATTGTTAAAAATGTCTCCGATTTGTCATCAAAGACTTAATTTGGTAAAACGTGACAACATTAAAAAAAATAAAATAAATCAAAGGTTTGTGATCTGCACTGGGTTAACACTAGGACTACCAAGATTTTAGAACTATTAGAACTCCCAAACCGTCAATTTGACAGTTGCACTCTGGCGATGACGTAATCAAAAGAATGATTCTTCCAACACGCAAAAAATTGGTCTATTAGCCTCTTTAAAGAATATTATCAATATTCAGAGTGCCGAAGTTGACCAGCCTCAGCGGAGGAATGAGGAAGAGGAGGAGGAGGAGGAAGAGGGTTGTTTGCGGCAGAGAATATACGCATATTCATTTATTGATCTGGACCCACCTTCTCAAAAAAAAGCCAGCCAAATACTACTATAACACAGGATTTGAAAATACCTTGAATATTGTCGCTGTTGCCAAGAATATGCTGCTCACGCACGGCGATGTTACCGGGGCAGCTGAAGCAACAGGCGCTTAGTTTATTGATCTCGACAGCCTAAAATGTCATAACTATATGATATAGTTTGTCATAAATGCCTTGCACATTTACAATAGATCCACTGCCAGGGAGATTTTACCAGCTTCTTTTTGCGGGGGCTTGTTCTTCTACCTGACTCGCTGTCTGATTCGGCTGAGCTGCACAAAAACCACGAGTCCTCGAGTCTGATTCGCCTTCACCTCCCGAACAAACCTCATCAATGTTTTGAAGCATTGCACGGATAATCGCCTCAAATCCATTTTACCTTTAGCTTTGCTGTGAGAGACACTAAAGGTGACTAAAGGTCATTCGCGGGGGGAAATTACAATGTAATTAATAGAGCCGTCAAATTGACGGACGTGGGAGTTAGAGGAAGAATTACTCAGAACTCGTTTTAACGTTTTTACTCCAGTTGAATTGCAATAAGGGGATGATATACACACAGGTAAAGACAAAGTCAAGAGCCCATGAATCTGAAAGAGCAACGTAACCAGAGTAATTAGACGTACAATTCTGAAAACCGTCAAATTGACGGCCTTGGGAGTTCTAGTGTTTTCAAAAGCCGGATCAATTTTACTGCAATAAAAATAGCTTATTCTGCCCTCTTTTACTTCGGACTGCTCCTGACCGGCACTTCCGGTGGTGTCATTCGCATTTCCATATTTCCACAATAGCATTAATTTCAAGAACTAGAGAAAAATCCCCCAGTTTCATCTTCCTGTTTATGACCCTAACTCTGCGCATTGCTCAGACTCGATCACTCGCCGATGCCACCCGGACTTATGTCAAATCGAATGCTCCTTCGCATACAAATGAATGTTGAAGTAAATAAAACCTTTATTTCATGATATTTATGTCCTTTATCTGTCTCCTCAACAGTAAAGTGTAAAAGAAGATGGACAGTGGTCACTAGACACTGACAAGAAGCACACAAGATCAGAAATCTCAATCTAAAGTCAGTTAGTCTGTGTATGTGTAAATGTATGTATAATATAAATGTCAATGACTTAAAAACTTAAATATTTTGTTTTGAGTTGTTAATTGTCATAGAAACGGTGGTACATTTTCATCAATCCAAAACCCCAAAACCCATGGATAAAGTGGGCTGATTTGGGTAAAATGTGTCAACAATGCACTTTTTCTCTGGGCGGTTTGAAACAGCGTTGTAGTCTGTATGTAATTTAAGGAAATGTGTTTTTGTAAGCATCAGTCAGAGATTAAAAAAAAATAATGAAAGAATGCATTCCATTGTTCTGTATGATTGATTTCTTTGTGTCATGTATGTTTGTAGTCACATTGTTCAATGGTTATTTTTGCTCAGCCTGTGTAATAATGGGGAAAACAAAGGTAGCTATTGTGTTATAATCGTACCTGGAAATGTAACTGAAATCTGTTTGAATGTCTGCTTTTGATTGAACATTCTATTATGCATCACATTAGACCAGCTCTTTTCTGGAACATTGTTCAGTCTCTGCAATTCAATTGTGCATTCTTGAGTTGAAGTCAGCATTTTGTGCATGTGTGTAGGACGTTTGAAAGAAGCTATCAGCATACACTCTCATTTGCTTGTTTTTCCAGTTTTTTGTACGTATATAGAATGTCAATTTGAGGAAAACAGATGAGATTGGAAAAATGCAAACAGGAAGTTAATTTAACATAGAGAAAATAATATGTTATTGTAGTTAAGACTTCACTGTTAATGTTTCAGCCTTCTCTCAAACGTTAAAAGCTTTTGTCTCCATGATAAACTTTGTCTGGAATGTTTCATAGTATGGCATTGCACTTCTATTACCATAAAGACAAGAATGTGACGCATTAAGTAATGATGCATGTTTTCAAGATATATTTGAGCAATGAAATGCAAGATATAAGTCTGATCCAATAACATTTCCATGGAGACAAGTGGCGGTAGTACCATCCACCGGAAAAGTTATGCAGTGCACCTTTGTAGTGACCTGCAAATGACCTCCGAACACCCCATTCCCCTTTTTGGAAATTAACATTCCTTCGGGGAGTTGTATGATGTCTTTGGCACAATCAGAGGCTTCATGCTTTGAACATTGGCACCAAACCAACCCCCTTCCCCAGGGGTCAGACACAGAGAGAGAGACAGGAAGACCAAATCAATTCCATTGAGACATCACTGAGGAAAGATCTGGGAGAAGGTCTCACCTCTGGCTTAAGCTAAACTAACATAGGGAACAAAAAACATTCCTGAGAGACACACCAGAAGATTTTACTCTCCCATTGTCAATACTGTTCCTGTCTTTGGATTTTTGCTTTAAATTTCAACACGCAAACTCAAGCAAAGGACTTTTTGCAAATTTTTAAGTGTATAGCAAAATATCTTAAAAATGGGCCTCGTCTGTGAATCAGGGGAACTGCCTTTTTGTCATGGAGGAAAGCCTCAGAGCCCAGGAAAAAGCAGATCAAGTGGACCTGATCCATTGCTTCTTCAGCCTTTGTTGTCAGAGCCAGAGCTCCCGAGTGAGTGGCCCATGTCCTCCCCAGTGTGACCCCCGCAGAGCTGAACCCTGGAGGCGTCAACTCCATCAACACAGACACACAGGCCAATCTCAGCTGGATCACACGGCTCCTGCTTCTGGTCGTATAAACGCACACATTTCACAGTTTGGCTGATAATATTCTCTTAATATCAACTTTAACTCTAATTATTTGGTCAATAAATCTTCATAGACCACAGTTGGTAGTGTTCATTCATTTCCAGAAAAGGGGTCAATGTCACGGTTACGTTCTCATAACCTTCAGATGAACTGACTCTTAATTTGATATATTAATTAATTTAGATATTTGATTTGAGAATTGTTAATCGCCTAATAAAGGCTGGTGCCCCACACAACTCTTAAAATATGATAATTAAACATATCCACACTCTGCTGCTGTGTGGCATGCTTGAAATGTTGATCCAATTCTTTAATCAGTATCAACAAATTTGAATGTCACCCTCTTTCTTAAATAAAAAAAAAATATATTTGCAAACCACAATGAAACAAAACTTGATTATTTTACTAAATGGTATGTTTTGAATGTTACTTGAATACATTCGTCACATTTGCCTGTGTTGTTTAGTAAATGTTGCTTCTGTGTTCAAATGGCTGTGCATGTAAATAGTTAGATATTTTATTGTTATTTTTTATATACATTTTTACCTGTACAGAAATGTAAACTATCCCTGCCAAAAAAATATATAAATAAAATGTTACAGGATGTGTTATCTGGAGTGGTTGTGGATGATTGCCTGAACAAGCTCTGTTGAAGACCAATTTCGGTTATATCTTGGAGCAGACACATGGGCTAAAACTAGGACTAAAAGGTGCAAGTGTTTAATCACATATGTAGAAATGCAGAAAAGTCCTTTGAAAAGCCTGGCCTAGTGTATATCATGCTCGGATTGTAACTGCTTCTCGTCACGCGCCACCATGAGTTATTCTCCTGTTATTTTCTCCCACTAGATCTTGTTCCTCGTGACCATGACAGCAGCGGCAGTAATGGCACACACGCCCCTCCTGGCATTTCCATCAAACATTGCATTAGCACTCGCCACATTTTATCTAATGCATTTTGAGTTCATATCCATCTCAATGCAGAACCACTAGTGACAGTTGAAAGAAACATTATTTACTACAATGAAATAAGAAAATCATTTCATGTACAATGAAACAATGTACGTGGAGTATGTCGAAGATCTCTAGGAACATGTTTGTTTTCTATTGATGAAATTAAATTACCTTTTTATGTTGACTTCCTCCAAGCTAGTTTAAGCATGCATCAAAAGTGTTTTCTTTTCTTACAGTACAATACTTTATTATTTGATGCAGAGAACACACAGAGGTTTGATTCAGTCACCACTTGAAAAAAGGTAAAATTACCCCACCTTAAATCTCCCCTTTTTTTTCTCTAAACATAACTGACAATATTTTTCAAATATTGCACAAAACGTGAAAGGGTGGTAAAAATAAACAAAATAAAATAAAATAAAAGGAGCGGAAATATCACTTTATACATTTAAAAAGAGGATGAAATTGCAAGTTTCTTTCATGTTTTTGTTGTTAAAGCAGATATTATTTTGTATTAGCTTTCGTTTTATAGATTTAACTTTTGCATATATATCATTTTCCACCTCTAGTCACTTTTACTTTGAAACAAATCTAACTTGATATTATCAAAACTGCTCCCATTCAGACCAACATCTACAATTCAAGCCATTTAAACTCCACTGCTACTCGCCGTATCTGGTGCAGCATTTGTAAAAGCATGCTATAAATGCACTTCACAGCATAGTGTGTATTGATCGATCTCACGATGGCGTCGGGATCGACAAGCCGAGGAAAAACTTAGCCTGACCCAAAAACAGCAGGTGTGACGGGGTCGTGTGCCGGGAACACAGGGGGCGAGTCCTGGAGAACAGCCAGTCGAAGAACTATTGTCCACATACAAACATAAACATGAACAAATGCTAAGAGAGTCAGATCGACCAGCGCGGCATGGATTCTGACACTGGGCAAGGCACGTTTATTTGTCGAGCACCATTCATAACCAAGAGCAAAAACATGACTGAAATCACAAGAGAAGAGTGCAAATTAAATCTTTTCAGTCACATGCACAGCTAAACAAAACTGTTTTTAGCTTAGATTTGAACAATGCCAGAGTAGAACCTGTCTCACATCTTCAGGGAGACTGTTCCAGATCTTAGCTGCATAAAACTGAAACACAGATTCTCCATGTTTAGTTCTGACTCTGGCACCAGCAGGAGGCCGGTCCATGTTTAGTCCTGACTCTGGCACCAGCAGGAGGCCGGCCCATGTTTAGTCCTGACTCTGGCACCAGCAGGAGGTCCTAGTCCTGACTCTGGCACCAGCAGGAGGCCGGTCCATGTTTAGTCCTGACTCTGGCACCAGCAGAGGCCGGTCCATGTTTAGTCCTGACTCTGGCACCAGCAGGAGGCCGGTCCATGTTTTAGTCCTGACTCTGGCACCAGCAGGAGGCCGGCCCATGTTTAGTCCTGACTCTGGCACCAGCAGGAGGCCGGTCCATGTTTAGTCCTGACTCTGGCACCAGCAGGAGGACGGCCCAGGTCCATGTTTAGTCCTGACTCTGGCACCAGCAGGAGGCCGGCCCATGTTTAGTCCTGACTCTGGCACCAGCAGGAGGCCGGTCCATGTTTAGTCCTGACTCTGGCACCAGCAGGAGGTCAGACACCTCCACCCTTTTTGATTTGTCGTTTTTCAGATTTCCATTTAAAGTTAAAGATACAGCACAATCTTTTTACACCCTTCCAAAATCTGCTTGTTATGTGACAGTCATCACTGAGGGAAAAACTGATTAGGAACTAGGTTTTATTTTCTGTTTCACTTCGACCATATTTTTGGTTAAGGTGAAAATTTGTTTCACACATAAAGTGGCGGGCGATATGACAAAAAACACATCTCACATCACATTTTGTGTTGCGTCATTGTATAATAAAATTTTATTTTGTCTTTATAAAAACAATATATATGTCTTTCACTATACATTGTCTAAACACAAACTGTACAGACTTGTAATCTTTGACATTTACTTGCACAAAAAAAGTCTAAATGTTTTCACAAACCACATGCTTTTCCTGACAGAAAAGTCTCCAATGTACCGTTGATGATTAGAACTGAAATAGTAACTCTAGACTAGAAGAAATGCACAGCTCAGGTGGACAGGAAATCGTTTTGGCCTAAACGCAATTGAGTATGAGCCCTATGAGATATTGTCTTATAATTGCACCAAATTAACACATTTTTTAAAATATCTGTGTTTCCAAATGTGTGATGTAATAGATAGAGCTCTGAGATCTTCTGTGCTGTTTTAATTATAAGTCCATAAATCATCGCCAAACTCTTTTGAAGTATTGCTGCCTCAAATTGCGTTCATTACAACTGTGCCTACGTTAACATATTAGAGGCAAGCGGGCTCTTGTTTATATCACCATGGTAATTCCTTATGCTGCCAGTAAATGTTGTGCTAACACCAAATGCTGATTAGAGAATGCCTGACTGATAGAAGGACAGGTGTGGTTTCCAATGCACACATTATTTTAAGTTCTAACACCTGAGCTGCCCGAGCTACTCAGGAGCATGAAACGACAAATATGTGTCCTTTAAGTTAGAAATCCTCTTTTCAATGTCATCCTAAAGCATTTGGCAGAGTAGTGAAATACTGCATGTGGCTGGCTTTAGCATTTTAGGGTCCTAAAAAGAAAAACTAGGTCTTGGAGAGCTTGTTAGCTGTTCTTTCAACCGCATGAATGCACCAATCAGAGACGTGCGTCACCAGATCAGGCCTGTTCAAGACAGAGTTAGAAACCCCACCTGTTTTTGAAACATTATCCATGTTTTTCACAAACATGGTCATTTCTGTTCATTCTTATCCAAATTTTGCAATAATCAAGTTATACAAACCTGTAAACATCAATACTCCTTTGGCCCCCGGCCGTAGTTTGGACATGCCTGCAGTATATAGACGGAGCCAGGTTTTGAACTCACAACACTGCGGCATACATGTGTGCCTTAACCACTTTAATGAGATCTTATTTTCTTGTCTAGAAAGAAAGAGAGAATGTCTTTCTTTTTTTGGGTTAGGGTTATGCTTTTGGTGCTATATCATTTCTACCACATTCCAAAGAACTAAGATTTAAAAGTGCTTACCAAACAGTTATTATTTCATGCTGTTTGCACTGAAATGGTCTATGTAGTTCCCTCAAAACATGTAAGAAAATAAGTTTGTGATGGTCAGACATTAGGCGAACTGAAAATGATCCGTGATGTTGAAATACTTGATGCTGGAGAAACAGTGGCAGCCCAATAACCCATAACTGCCCTGTGTTTTGGGACTGTCCTTTTGTGCATAAATACTGGACTGATATTAATGAGGCGCTGGAAACTGCCTTCAACACGCATATTTCATTTGACTTGAAAACAATGCATTTCAAACGTAAAACTCCAACAAGGGAAACGATAGATGGATACTTGAGTAGTTTTGGCAGGAGCAAAAAACAATAAAAAGGAAATGGATGACAAGGATGGAACCCCCTGTCAAGGACTGGACTGAAATAACAGAGAATAAATTAATTGATTTCAAACTCTAAAACATAATCCCAACCCATTTCCTAATTATAACGTCACATTTTCAGTTTTCATACAACATATCCAATCTAACAATATTTTTTTCATAGTTCATAATTTTTTTAAACTGTATTTCTTATTTCATCATGCTGGAACATTGTATCAATAATCATTCCATAATTTGAACCCAGTTATAGTGATACAGAATCTTTTCATTGCTCGAAATGTCAGTAAAATGTATGTGTTGATATTGCCCCTAAAGATGGAGATTCTGCGCTGGACATTTGACATTTACGAAATGGAAACATTGACTTTTAATATGAATTTGAATGTGGACAAATTTACCCGACATTGGAATAAATGGGCGAGTTACTTGAGGGGGAAATATGCAGGACATGTTTAGACTTTTATTCTTTCCTATGTTTGTGAAATGTGTTCATTGACAATAGCAATAAACCCTGATTCTGATTTTTTTGTTTGTGCCTTTTCAGTCACTGTGTCATGTTCTGTTTGTTTTTCATTTTCTGAAAAAGATCTCTATAATAGTCCCAAGATGCCTCTGTTTACGTGCCAGGTCCAGAAAACCATTTAATCCAATGGGCTAACAGTGTGAGCAGCTAATCCCTGACCCTGAAGCAGCCCCATATGACTGGGATACGGGGTCCATCTGAGCAGCTTTGGGTCCAGTTCAGATCCCAGTGCCAGCATCCTTCTCAGCAGCTTTAGTCGCTGACAATTCCGCCGCTCTCAACCAGAGTTGGGGTAAAGAGTAAGCTGGTAACGCGTCAGAGTACTCAAATGTAGTGTAAATGTAGAGTATCGAGGAACGAAACGCCGATATTTGAATGATTATGTTACAGTGTTCGGCAAACGATATAGGTTATACAATCATGTTCATTATTGGTAACGCAAGAGTACTCTAACACGTTACATTTATAACACAGCAGCGCAGTAATTTAACGCGTTAGTTTTCTAGGGCAAAGTAACGCTACCAAAAACTTGCTCTCAACATGGTGTCTCGTTTCTTAGTGTGACAACTCTCTCTTTGTCAACTTCCTCACCATTCTTTTCTCTCTCCTTCCTCCTCGTCCTCTCGCTTCAGAATAACAGAAGAAGAAATACCAAAAAATGTACTCTGCCTGTCCAAAAATAAATTTGCCACAGAAAAAAAAAAGGGCACACACTCATTTATTCGGTAGGACCGCCTTTAGCTTTGATTACAGCACTCATTCGCTGTGGCACAGTCTGCAGTCTTAAAAGGATGGACTATTATTTCCATCCGGTGTTGCATTCTTTTTCACACAGATCTTGTGTTGATGATGAGAGAGTGACCACTGCACAAAGCCTTCTCCAGCTCGTCCCAAACACTCTCACTGAGGATTCAGTTGTAGTCATGACTACAACTGAATCTTTTTCTACAATGGAACAGTCCTGGACGAATGAGGGATTACACCGACACTCTCACTGGGGTTCAGATCTGTAGTTTAGGTTCTGCTTCTGCTTAGAAGTTTTCTCTGCTCGATGCCAATGATTTGACCCTTCTCAAATTTGACCCCAGGATTTGTCTTTCCACATGGTTGTTTGAGACATGAGAAGCCACTCACTGCATGGATTGGGTTTAAATAATGTGTTGCAGCTGAAAGACCATCACCCATGCAGCAGATCTCCAATAGGAAACTCTCCAATAGGAAGAGTTTTTTTCTTATTTATTCTCCGGCTCCTCTGGCTCTCCTCCGGCTCCTCCTTGTTCATGGTTGCTTGTTCAGACTTGGGACCCAAAGACTTGAGACTTGAATTGGGACCCAAAGATCTGAGAATTGGAAATAACTCAAAGACTTAAGATTTGAGACCCACAGATTTGAGACTTGACTTTGAATTGAGACCAAAGGCTTGGATTTGACTGGGGACCCAAAGATTTGAGATTTGACTTGGACTTGAGACCAAAAAACTTGAGTCTTGACTTGGATTTGAGACCAAAGACTTGGGACTTTAACCCTGCGACGAGCTGGCCACTGTCCAGGGTGTACCCCGCCACAGGCCCAAAGGGGCTGGGATTAGGCTCCTGTCACCCGCGACCCCTAACGGGAAAAGGCGGTCGAAAATGAATGAATGAATGACTTGGAGTTGCAGTTAAAAACTTGTGAAGAGCTCTGTTAAATATCCATTTCCGCTGTTAAATTTTTTCAGATTTTAGTGTAATTTCATATTTAATTACTTTTCATATATAAAATAAACAGTTGCTCTCCTTGAACAGTTTAAAGAAGCAGGTCAGAGAAACAGTGTGCGATTGTATTTTGGGATCTTGTTCTCAGGGAAAACCCCAACAAAGCACAACAAATCAGTTTGTTATTTACTGTATTTAGGTAGAAGTGTACAGCAAAACACGTTAATTATGTGCTTTGGGAGAACAAGGTCCTAAATAATAAAAACTCTTTAATACCTTTCCAACTGTTATTCTATGGGGACAAACTTGAATCTTTGGCTCAATTCATTACATTTAAGTCAAGGGAGATCTCCAAAAAAATACTATATCTATTGTTTATACTCATTAATATTCACTTTAATGTGCATTCAACAACATATACAATACGATACATATACGAGTGGAAAATATTTAACAAGCTAATAATCTGATTTAGGTCAGGACGACACAGCGCCTAACAATTTGGGAATGGAAGTAGATCAAATATTGTTATTCAAGTGAGTGTACTGTTGTTCTGATAATGTGAAAAGAAGAAATAATAAGAAAAAAAAACATATCTGTATTGTGTGTAAAATGTACTCATAAGAAGTCACATTTTGAAGTAAATGTCATATAAGTCTATTTCATCTTCAGTATTCACATATATCGAGTGCCACCGCTCTGGCTGGCATTCATTTTGTGTCAAATTAATGTAAGAGTCAGCTGCTGCTATTTCCATCTCCGTGTTTATGCCAAAGGCACCATGAAAAATAGAAAATCTCATGAGGCATTTGGTGTGGATACATATTCCTAAATAGATTCAGAGGTGTTGGTGATATGTCAACTCTTACTGTCTTAAATCATTTTGGTCAGAGATAATACATGCAGGACATTTAGTTAAATAAAAACATATTTTTTGTGTGTGTGTGCAATTTTGGATGAAAAAAAAAAATCATCCTAATTTTTTAGCAATAAACTCCCGCAAACGGTGTAAGGACTGATAAAATGGGATGTTTGAAGCCCCTCTGCGAAGCGTTCATATAAAGGCAAGCAGGTGTCTAAAATCTAACAACAGGATTTCTATGGCCCATTACAGGGCTGTTAGGGAACAAAGAAGATTGGTTTCAGGTGGGCAGCGCTTACTCAGAGTAAGATAAATATCAGAGTTCAGACTCGATCCACAGATTGAGAATGAAAGTCGAAACGTCTTGTTTTTGTGTCCAGATGATTACAACTGAATCGTTTTCTATGATCTTCTCTCGTCATTATTTTTGAACATAAACAACAAAAATAAACATAAAACAAACAAACCCTCACAAAAACACACAGAGGGGCTTAGAGAACACAAGATAACGATTGCAATTTTAAAATTAAGCATCCAAAGAAAAGAGGGGTTAAAGCAAGTCCAAAATAAAAGTCCCATTTTGTCCATTGTTTATTGAATTTGGGTCCAGATGTGATTTTTTTTCAGTGTCAGTTATGATGTCAGTCCAGGCCTTAATTGTCGGAGCAGTTTGTGTCATCCATTTTTTCGTGATTACCTTCTTCCCGGCTGTCAGGAGTACGTTCCAAAGATATCCACCCATTATGTCCATGACAGGGGTTTTAAGGCCTAAATACATTGGTCCAAAATTGAGTGGGATGGCGGTATCAAAAACAGTCTGCATTGCCTTGTTAATTTGTGCCCAATATTTCTGTGCAACAGGACAGTTCCAAAGCACATGGTAATGATCTGCCTCCCAGCAACCACAGTTTCTCCAGCCCTCTGCCCCTCCCTGTGAATAATGAGCACTTTGACATGGTGTTATGAAAAAACAGATCACATTCTTTTAACAAAATTCCCTCCAAGAATGGGACTTGGAGGGATGTGTTTCTTCCCAAACTATTTTTTCCCATTCATCTTAATATATTTAGTAGATTGGCTTTCCGAGTATACTTTAGCTATTATTCCCCTTGAAAGTGCTGATTTACATATGCTTTATGTAAGAGGGATATAATTGTTGCTTTGTTTTATTTCCTGATTATAATAATTCCTTATTTGTAAAAATAAAAGTCCTGTTTCTCCAAGACAAAGGACTCCTTGTGCTTCTAAGCTTTTTATTTATTTCATTTTACAATCTGGTAAAAAATAATCAGATGTCTTTTGTTATCCAAATCTTAAATCCCTGGTCGGTGCTGTTTGGCTTAAAATGTTAATGAATTAGCCTTTTCCAAGTTGTAAGAACAGATTTGAAATAACATAATTTTTCCGACAAGGTGGGTCCCAACCACCTTTTTCTTTTAGTAGTTGTAGGGTCTTGAATTGGATACAAGGTTTTTTACCATGCCATTCAAGAGAGTGTGTTATTCCACTCAGCAATAGCTGGTTGGAGATAGAAATTGTCAAGAGTCTGGAACAGATAGTGAACTCTGGGCAAAACACTAACTTAAGTTTCCTTAAGACTAAAATATGGAATAACGTTCTGTTTTTCAAGGTAATTTTTGGTCTGGGTATAAAAATCCTTATGGAGAACCACATCTAAATATTTGAGGGATTCTGTTTCAACGGGTAGGTCTTTCTAAATGTCAAAGGGAGTTTCCAGAGGGATAGAATTTAAGTTTTTTGTACATTCAGTTTGGATCCAGACATTGGGCCACTATTATCGCTTTAGGTATGGAACGCTCTGGCTTGGTCAGACACAATAAGATATAATCTGCGTAGTTGGCAATTTTATGTTCCATCCTGTAAATTGTAATGCCATGAATGGTTTCTGACAGCCTAAAATATTGGGCCAATGGTTCCAAGTACAAAGCAAACAAGAGGGAGGACCAGACACAGCCCTGCCTCACCCCTAATCTTCACTAATTATAAAAATAGAAGCTCTGCACAGAGGAACATCAGATTTGATAGTCTAACGGTGGGCCCTCTTCATTAGTATCCAATTTTATTTACTTCAGAGATTTTCTTTGAGAAAACAAGAATCTTTTATTCATTTTTATTTTCCTCCCTCATTCTTAAAGATATGGCTGCCACCAAGCATTTACAGACATATTCATACTGACATAAGGTAAGGTGGCTTTGCCAAGGACGCAACAACATTATAAACTGTTTAGAGCTCCTGCCAAACCTTCCATTATGAAACAAAAACTTTACCCACTGAGCTACTCTCACAAACAAAAAATACCTCGATATTACATGTTACAAATGATTCTACAGATGTAAACAACAAATGAAATCCAATTTGAGTTTTGGGTAGTTGACCACTCATATCGCACAGTTTAATGCTGGAATTAGACATGTCATGTCCTGGCCGCGCTTCCCTGGCAGCGCCACCGTTGTTTGAGCACGTCGTAACTGTTTGCCCCACTGATAAGAGCAATAGCCTTATGGTAATCATTTTTACTGAGCTGGCATAATTACAATGTCACATCAACTGCAGCAGAGTTCCCCGCAAATTAAAAAGGAATTAGTCTGGCAGATGTGGCTTTAATGGCTTAATCATGCCTCCACATTTGTTCCAGTGAAGTGCAGCCATAGAGCAATGTTCGGCTGCGGCTTCCAAATTCATGAAGAAGGGGATAATAATGGAACATTTGTGGTTTTTAGGGGTAGTTTACTGCAAAAAACGATAAAATACATGCGTTAAATGACTTGAATTAAGAATATTTAATTTTGTTTCAGCAGTTTGGAATGAATTTATTCAGTTTGCTGCTCTTGCTTGTCCAGGGAAGTACGTTTTACTGCAAGTCTTTAGTAACTTTTTGTTTTAAATGTGACACAGACCTGATAGTAAGTTGTTTTTTTTAACAATTTACTGTATTAATCAGTCGTATGATCCTTCACTTAGTTTTTTTTTGCAAAGACCCTCCATGTTTGGATTAAAGTTTGGATACTCGGTCGGTGTAGTATTTGATTTCCTTAAAAAAATAATCAACAAATAGCAAATAAATCTTACTCCATCAAAAGCCAATGGTAGCTTGAAACAAAAAGACATGTATTCCATCTAGTCAGACACAGCTTGAAAAACAAAAAAACTAGTTGAGGAAAACAATCTCAGCGGAGTGCAAACGTAAACACTTGAAGGGGTTTCTGCCTCCTGCTTGTCTCCATGGAGATGTTACTGCTTTGCCTAAAATATCTCACAGTGTGGCAATAAATGTAGTTGTCTCCATGGATATGAGCAGGTAACACCAGCAGGTCAAGTTACAAGTCAGATCTGTGGAGAGGTGTTGTTAATGTATTTATATATTTTTTGGCCTGAAGGCTTTATTAGACAGGAAAGGACAATGTGAAATGGGGGATGAGAGAGAATGGAGGACATACAGTACATTTATATATAATATATACTATACTATGGAATATTCCAGGCAAAGCAATAGACAAAGAGGCGATGACTTTCCACCAGAAAAGTTACATAGTGCTGCTTTAAATGTCTTTTGAGTTGCAAGTCTTAAACCATTTATTGGCAATTGTGATTGAGCCAAACATAAAAGAAACAAACATATGGGTTTGAAATGGACCAATCCAAACGTTAAAAATGATAGATTTAATAGTGTGATGTTAACTCATGTTGAAATTCGGCGTGTTGCGGTGTTGAAGTGGGCGTCGTTTGAACCCTCGCACAGTGGATAGAGATGTTATTGCACATATAGTTGAAGTGAAAGCGTTTATTGTCATGTCTGTGCGAGTGAGATTTTCCTCACCTGTCAGTGTTTGGAGCTCGCAGCTAAGGCTGAGTGGGCGGAACAGTCTGAACACCGCAATCAAAGTCGACAGAATGGTTATGTGGAAATAAGCCAGGCAAAAGGGAAATGCAAAATATTGCATTTTGGGCAGTATTCTATGTAATACGTAATTCTTAAGAGTTACCTACCTTTACTAGTAATGTGTTATGTCTGACATAACAGGTACAGACACAAGACACAAAGGGTTCATGTGCAAAAACAGATCTCCCAAAATGTGTTGCCCCCACATTTTCTACACATGTCATTTATAACAGTTTATAACATTTATAACAGTATAGTTGAGAAGATTTTCACAAAAAGGGATACAATGATTTATCAAATGGCACTCATCTGTTTTTTCACATACATACATGTTTTTTTTCACACCTGTGTATGTATACTGTGTGTGTGTATATATGATATAAGGTGTGTGTGTGTAAATACGATATATGTATATATAAAATACCCCTCCGCGGGGGGCTTTTTCTAAGCTCGGGTCCTCTCCCAGAGGCTTGGGAGCTTGAGGGTTCTGCGCAGTATCTTTGCTGTTCCTAGCACAGCACTTTTCTGGACTGAGATGTCTGATGTTTTTCCAGGGATCTGCTGTAGCCACTCCTCCAGTTTGAGGGTCACTGCCCCGAGTGCTCCGATGACCACGGGCACCACTTTTGCCTTCACCCTCCACGTCTTCTCCAGCTCTTCTCTGAGCCCTTGGTATTTCTCCAGTTTCACGTGTTCCTTTTTCCTGATGTTGCCATCACTTGGTATCGCCACGTCAACCATGTCTGATTGGTTTTCCATTACCATTCTGTCAGTCTGTATCTGGAAGTCCCACAGGATATGCATATCACATAACTACTAATCTAATTTAAACTTTCAGTTCATGTACTTTTAGTAACATAACTTTGTTTGCCCGCTTTACTCATTTTTCTTTAACCCCCTTATTATTATACTTTATTTTTTTAACAAAATGTGTTCATTACTTTAAAATATTAGTACTCAACTAGAAGTAAAACAATAAATGATGGCCCAAATAATTACTGAAGTATGAGTACAAAAACTATTTATGGAATGATGGAATAGTAATAGAGAAACAAGCTGACGATGATGTATTTAAAAGCTGTTTTATGATTTAATGCAATTGTAGGGACCAATATATCCCCAGATGCTGGTGTACAAATAAGAATACGCACAAAACAAATTTAAAAATAGAAAAACTAATTCTGAAGGAGCCGTGCAAGTAACTCTTTTCATATTGTCAACATAAAGCGTTTGTCACTTGTAGATTTACTGTTTTCGTAGGTCTGAAATAGAAGTACAATTTCTTCAAAAAGTTATTCCAAGTTGGTGTTTTCCAACTGAACAAATACCCACCACAGGTTTTTTTTTTCATTTCCTATTAAGTGCTACAGACTTGTCAAGTTCATCAAACAACTTAACCATTCATTTAGAGTTGTGAACATTTTCGCACTTTGCTGCCTTCAACTTCTTCTCACCATTTCCCGCCCAAGATGTTTTTTTTCTTAAAAACCAATCCCAGCACCAGCTTCAAAACCAACGCTACAAACACACTTTTTTATTCCCCCAGCCAGCATGTAATTTGCGTGGGGCGCGTACCTATGTTCCCCGCTTCCTATATGCTCCCCCCTTTTCTATGGACGGGGGAACATAGGTACCTCCTCAAATTATAGAATAGGCTACTGGTTCAGGTTGCACACCCCCTATAGTTGTGCAAAAATGTATGGTTTTACAGCATAAAATATAGCAGCATATAAACCTAACCCAAACCCTAACCCAGGTCTCGGGGGAACATAGGGCTGACCCCATTTGCGTGTACCTTTTCTTGTTTTTTCCCTCAGATTCCTCACCAAGAGTATGTTTATCTTGCCTTTGCACTGGCACCTCTCCGTCAAAAGAATGAACGCGCGCAGACTAAATTAAGGGAGCCAATTTGCGGAGGAGCCACTGCACTGATAAGCCTGATGCAGTGATCGGTGAGAGCACTCAGGGCCCGCGCATTAGGACAATACTGCAAGGATGAGTTAGTGCGCGGCCCGGCAGGACGTGAACCAGATGGTGCAGCCAGAGAGAGGGAAAACCTCTCATCATTAGCTTACTCAGAGTTGGATTTCCTGTATGGTCCTGCATCCGAGGCTTATCTGCTCAGAAAATGTCTGTTTGCACCTTCCAGAAACCAGACTCTGGCTCAAACAAGAGGGGTTCAAAAATGTCAAATACTGTATGCCTTTTGGTGCAATAAAAACATGTAAATGACAATCTGCTCCTCGTTACGGTGAAATGTCACGATGAAGAGTTCTGCAGTCAATGGACACTGTTGAATCTTGTGGTTTACAATGAATAAAATGTAAAATAACGTTCTGTTTCTTGTTGACTACCGAATACTGTAAAAAGCATGTATTATTTAAAAGATGGGTAGAATGCAGAGGATGAATGTATCCATCAAGAGATATTGTTGGGATATCGCCACCTGATTTATTGCTGTAACTATTGTTTTGACAGAAAAAAAAGCATGATTAAAACTACTGAAAACGGTGGGCTTATATTGGGCGAAGGCAGGGTTGGCATTTGGCTGTTCATTGCAGCGTGTGCGATGGAGCGGCTGGACGTGTGTGACAGCGGACACTAGCGCTCGCTGTCAGATCTGGCCTTTAGGAGACAAATGCCACTTTGATGTCGTTGAGTGCAAAGTTTGTCTCTACTGACTTCAGTTTACCTTTTTCTTGTGCGCTTTCTTTATTCATAAAACCATTTACATCAATCCAAACGATGTGTTTAAGAGGCAGGTTTTTTTTTTAATTGCAGGAGCTATTGATTGACCCACATTAAATATGTTTCCAAATATATTCTCCATAATTATATATTGAGCTGTTTTTCTTTTATACTACATTTGTCGCCCCGTGTTAACTGCATTCTGGTGCTGTGTGTGAAGCCGAGTCACTTCATCCGCTTCAGACAAAAGAGTAAAGAGTTTGGAGCTTGTGGTTCTTTCTGGATCCCCTCTGTCCACAGCGCAGAGGCTGAGCGGAGGTGGAGAGAAGGGTAAAGCCTGTGAGTGATGCAGGGAAACTCGAGAGCTGCGAAAATAGCGAGCCTAATGTATGAGAGTCAAAAATACATGATTTGTTTCAGATTTCCTGGGGGAGGACCCCGAAACCAATGTCCCTAAACCCACTCCCAGTGGATTTTATGTCCGTGCCAAAGCTCACCACACCAACACGTTCAGTGGTTGGATGGGCTGTTGATGCAGATTGACAGCCAGGACTAAAGGAATCAGGGGGATTCAAATGTGGCTGAATTCAAACATATGACCTTAAGTCAGATTTCATTTTTGTCCCCCTTTTTTCACTCCTCTCGGGGAGTGGTATTGTTTCAGACACGGCTGATGCTGCTCCAGTGACGACTGCCCCTTAGATGCCCCCTCTCATGCCACAGACCTGACCATCATCTGCCCTGAGGACCGTTCTCTACTCTAGATGAACAGCTCCTCATCTGCCTAGATGAAATGTCTCTAGACGGACCACCGTCTCTCCTCCTGAGTGTTTCTGGCTCCACAGTCTATCTGCATATGGAAGTGCGTCAGTCCTAGACCATCTGCAGCCCGTGGGAGTGGGATCTCTAATTTCCTGTGAAATAGAGAAGTAGATTAACTTCTCTATTTCACTGTCGCCCTTCGAGGCGACTGTTGTGATTTTTGGCATTTCAAAAATAAATTTACTCCCACAGTCATTATTTGTAACATTTGTAAATGTATCTAGACAAAAGTTCTTATTGTTGCCTGGCTGAATTTTCAGATCTTGACTTTGAAATGGCCGTGGTAATTTGAAAATGTGCTACAAAGATATTACTAATTGTATTTTGATATCACACACGATTGATTGATTGATTGATTGATTGATTGGTTGATAGTTGCCAAAACTATTTGTTACAATGTTACATATTTGATGGATGATGCAAATGGAAAAAACACAACAGTGCTTTTCCCGTGGGCGATAATAGCCCGACAGTAAATGTACAAAGTGCTGTTTTCCATATTCTTTCCCACATTTAAGACATAATTACTGTATGACGATTATGCTATTGCGAACATCCCGTGTCAGACCTCAGTTTATTTAAGGGCAAGAGGTCAGCTGGATTTGTGTTTGGGTTACACAAAGCAGGAAATTGGAAAAAGAAAAAAACATATAATTACATTTGTGCATTGTATTTAGGACATTAGTTTTCTTGGGCTTTCATGAAAAATAAATTGTTATTGTATTTATCACTTGGCATGTCACATAACCACAAATGTTATTAACCTTGAAAATGTGCCACAATAAAAAAAAATTAAAAAAAGGATTATAGACAGGCAGAGGTGGTGTTTTCCATTAACCCGACTATAATAATACTAATAACTGGGGTTTTCAGTCTTCACAAGCCTCTCAAAGTGTCTTAAAAATGACAAAATCCACCTTTAAATATTTACAATAACAACATATCAAAGTATCATATAATCTGCTCGCATTTTAGGCACACTTTTTTTAATCAAATGATATTTAAAAGAAAATGAATAAGTGTGGGGTTGATAATACGTGTTGCTAATACAAGCGTCTCCTAATTACTTATTCCATTAAATGATAAACCAAATGTAATGTTGTGGATGCAAATTACTATTTTAATTTAGCAATATTATGAATGGAATGTTTTTTAATGATACAAATCATTTTAAACTGTTTGCAGCAATCCAAAGGTATTCTTCACTTCATCACGTAATCCAAGCATTCAAATGATTCACTGTTCAATGGCTTTATAAGCGCTTACATTTTCCAAACTTTCAGAGGACAGAGTGGCGTTTTGCCATCAATGTAACGCTGACAACACATAGCATGCTAGTTTTTTTGGAGGATAACATTTTTTGCTCAACTAAATGGAAAGAAAATGGTTACAGCCGGACGCCTTTAAGTGCTGAAGTACCCATTTAAAAATGTACTACAAATGTAAAACTATTTCACACAGACTGAGAGTTGTGAAAGTGTTATATGTAGTGATAATGAAAAATAATTATGTAGATTTTTTGTGAAAATACAGTAAACAACTAAAGTCAATTACTTATTATGATTGTATTTTTTTATTTTATTATTTTTTAAATAAATAAAAAAATTGAATTTTCTATTTACATTTTCTTTTGTACAAAGTTGGGACTTGAATTCAATTTTCTTTTTAGGCAGGATGTCACCAGAAATGTGTTAAAATGAACCCCTCAAACCATAAAATTAGAAGTACGCACTGTAAAATTGACTTAAGTAAGTATAGATATGTAGAAACGTTGAATTAGTACTTTGTTACTTTTCACCACCAACTTTACTCAAGATAAATATTCACTGTCACTTCTGTAAGTATATTTCGCTAATTTTTCCACACTGATCTGATGTGGCGACTCGTGACGTCTCCCATAGTGACGTGTGCGCGTGTATGCCATGTCCCCAGAGGCCATCCCGGGGCATTGCTTCCTTGTTCGTGACATGTCCATCCAGCCTTTCACTGGAGCCTGAGTGTGGCAGCAGCATGCACATCCACTTCCAACAAGAGAAAACCATGTGAACCTACCTGCTGGGCGACCGATGTCTGATGTCCGCGGAGAGTTATGGACAGAAGAAAGTCCCTCAGAGGTCTCGGACGATTGCGCATTCACAGCTCACTGACTCCGGGGTCTGAAAGGAAAACAAAGGGACAGAAAGATGAGAAGAGGGCCTCCGACAGTGGACTGCATGGAGCCGCGGCGACGCATGCCCAGTCATCCACAAGGAACATGCGGCGAAAAGAGAAAGGTCAAAAGAATATTAGTCATGACACGGGAGCCGGGCTTGTCATGGTATGGTCAAAGTATACCATTGGTGCAATAAAAGTATGAAAATACGGGATGCACTCTGTGTCCTGTGTCAATCCTTCTTGACGCTGCTACTGAAATCAATTAAACCCAAACAAGTCTCTCTGTGATGTGACGGGTCTCCAGCACAGTACATAACAGTTAATGGCGTCCCAGGTTTTGTTGTGATTGCACTGCCATTTTCAAATCAGTAGGAGCACTTGTCACAGACTTAAAGGTTCTTTATGTATTCTAGCACACCTAGAATTTTCCACAGCATGGCATGAACACATCTACCGTCCTGGAGATAAGAAAAATAACGGTTGATGGCACTTAAGTTGATAACCTGCGAAGTAAAAGCATTTTGAAGAACTGAAATGATCAAAATTAGTCTTAAAATTGCCAAGATTGCACATAATTGGGACATCTTTCACCCACCAGTGCAGGTACATAAACACTGGAGGCAAGGTGGGCTAAGTGTCTTGCCTGAGGACATAATGGCGTAATGGCACCTTGATATTAGTTTTGTCCAAAATTCCACTACTATTTCTATTACAAAATTGTTGTAGAAAAGGTTCCAAAGGTAATCATCTGGGGTCTAATTTATAACACTTTATGTAGAATTCCTCCTTAAAGTGTACATGCAGACAAAACACACATTTTATCAAATTGTCCTCTGCCTTGTCTCTGAACACATGAAGTGTTCGGAGTTTGTGGACCGGACCACACACTCCGGTCCCCAAGTGTTCGCAAACTTAATGTAGGAAATCATGTACGTACAATTTTTGTACATCTGCAAACGCTTTATAAATGAGACCTCTGGATGCTCGTTTTGAACTACGCATATTTCAACGATAAGAGTATTTTGTTATTCTCAAAATACACATGTAATTATAGTAAACGTTCCCTACTAGTTTTATTATCGTGAAACGTATTGTATCGTGAACCGTGTTTCAGAAGCTTATTGTGTCGTACAAAACTAGGCAATACCCAACCCTATTGTTTACCTGCTAGTCGAGTTATGGGTCATTCTACCATATTGTTCTCTGCCAGCCTTATCCTCACAGCTGTTAAGTCCCTCGTCAGCAATGTTCCCTCTAATTCTTCATGTGTCTGAGCAAACACACAAACTCCCTGAGCGGCCCCTTGGACCACTGTGAGCAACATCAGACGTGAGTACTGCGGCCACACCCATATCACAAACCGTGCAAATTACATGGTTTAGTAAAAGAATCGAATTACAGCAGTCATTTCTGTTAGATTACGTTTAATGAAGTGATTACCATGAAAAAGACCACCATCTTGTTCATGAGCGGTGTAACTGGATGAAAAGTGGTAATATACTCCTGGGAGTTCTATTCATTGCAGGGGGGTTTGGGGGATCACCCTCAGGGGAAAAAATAAAATCTGAAAATAGGGGTAATTTCACTGGCGCGTGAAACTCAAACTGGACTCAGTAGGCCAAAAGTTCTATGATACCCTACTAAATAATGTCAGCTTGATTCAATAGGTTTGTTATATAAACAGCTGGATATTGGTTTATATAGATGTTTTAAATAATTTCATAAATAGCACTCATTTGTATTAATACAGCATGTAACCAAGTACTTTTGAGGCAATACAAACTCCTTTAACTAGATAAATGAAAGATAGATGAGTTTATATCATACTGTGGAACCTTCAAGGCAAAGCAAGAACAATTTTATGAGAAAATCAGGTGAAGGAACTTCAACTAGAAAACTTACATAATCCACTTTTAGACATCTAACTTCACCTGAGGAGCCTAATGTTCTGTGGGCATATAGCCTATCCTCTGTGGCCCATTTGTGGACCCTCACCCACTGTTTGAGAACCACTGCTTTAAACAAACTTAAACATACACAAAACAGAGTACAGCTTCAAATAGGCCTAGTATTTGAGGGCTTTGACCCGTTCCAATTATTTTACTGCAATGAGACAGTCTGTGAATGGCCCATGTTAATACACGGGACGTCTTTAAATAAATGAACTGAATTGAACAAATCCCACTGAAACTGTTCAGAGGGAGAAATGTATGACACCAAAAATCTCATTCACAGCTTCATAACATTTCACCAGCGTTGTTCTACACACATGGTAAAAGTGTCCTGTGATAATACACCCACCTGACGCAGAGCTCTCCTCCTCTTGTCTCCACCCGCTCGGTCATCTGTTATGGCGAGTGGTCACACCTTTACAGTGGCCGCTCGCTCGTCTCTGCATGGGCCACTGCTCTTTGGGACAGAGGTGTTCTCGCACGAGGCCACGCAAATCTGCTTACTACTCAAATTGCAATCATATCCAAGCCAAAAACTTGCTTTTCTCCAATTGCACCAGCGTGAAACAACATTAGCCCAAACAGCTCCACTGCCAGCTTGTGGAACCTCCTTATCAGTTGGACACGCATGCATTCTGAAGTGGAAACTGAAGGGGCAACCAAATCAGATCGCGTTCTTCCACCATCTAAAGTGATGCCCAGCGATCCACGATAAACATCCAGCTAGGAAATGTCACCGCTGTACAGAACATTAGGGGTAGAGTGACAGGAAAGGAGGAGGGAGAGGAGGCTCTGACATGTGAGCGGGTATTTGTGTGTGTGTGTGTGTGTGTGTGTGTGTGTGTGCGTGTGTGTTCGGCGATCCTATCCGTTTTCTGCCTAAACATCTGCCAGGCAACGGCTCATTACTCCATCACATCACAGGACCAAGACATATGAGAAGAGATGGAGAGAGAAGGGAGAGAAGAGAAAGGCCATTTTACTGGACTCGGTTGTCCATCAGCGGCTAACTGACTGACAGCACAGCCAACCAGAAGGACATCTATACTGCGGGTTATAGCAGAGAATCTCCAGGGTTCAAAATCTAGTGTTCTAACATCATGAATAATGTGCGAGATTTGGATATACACCAATATAGTTCATAACATGTTTGTAGAAGTCTAATGTAACTGGATCTGTTGTTGTTTGCAGACGAAATTATTACGTGAACAATAGCTGTCGTTGCGATTGGCAAATCATGACCGTTAACATTGCAAATGATAAAGGCTAGGAGCAGAACGGAAGAGGCAATCAACTGCACCAGGAACAAAAAGGAAAATATCAGACACGTGTTTGGACGTGGACTCACTCATTTGCATCACATCAACAGTGAAGACAAACTACAGTCCCTCCGCCGCAGACTCGCATGAGGAAAGAGGAAAACCAGCTGCAGCATTCATGCGTTTCAACTTCCTTTTACTGTATGCAACATTTTGAGCCCCTTTTCCCATTCAAAATATATAATAACTTGTTTTAAAATAGTGCTCATTCTTCTGGAACCCATAATGTGCAATTACATGACCATATTCCAGATTTCATATCATCGTCACGTATTTCGTGACATATCATGACCAAACCCTACCGGCAACATACACGCATCATTTTAAGTACCCGACATCAAATAAATAATCCCATTCTCAGTTGCGATGTCGTTAGTTTTTTTATGAGTCCATGGATATATCCCCCACCAGTCTGCCAGCCCAATGTGCTCTTCATAAAGTCCACTGCATGTCACTGATTACCGCACCCACTGAAGCCGCACTGCCATGATTACGTCCATTAAAAACCCCAGCAGTCACCCGTATTGATTCCAACATGCTAACACTTCCAGGGAACGTTAGCTTGCCTTGCGGTTTGCTCTCCTAATATCAAAGCCACCGATTACGCCAAATTTGTCACATTAGCGGCTCCAAACATCGCGTAATTGCGTAGCATTTTTGGGGGACATGTTTATGCGGTAGACGATACTTGTTCTTTCCTACATACTTTGACAAAATATGTTCTACTCATCGTGGAACAACTTCATTTTCATCCCCACCCACTGATCGAGCTAATCCCGTGTCGGAGGATTTGCTAGCCCCAACGCGGATTGTGCGGGAGTGAGAATGGGAGGGCGTTTAATTGGAGTGAAGGCTTAATGACGACCCCGCAGGATTAGCGTGTGTGTGGTGTAGGAATGGGCAGGTAGAGAGGACAGGCCTCACAGACAGGGATTTAGGAAGATGAGTGACGGCGCTGCACGAATGGAGAAGAGTGGGAACATACCAATTTGAAAGTTGTAAACTGTAAAAAAAAAATCATATAATTAAGGCATGAAAATTACCAAAATTGCACATATTTTGGACATACATATCTGAAAAATGGATTGAGAACATTTGAAATGTCTTGATTCATTTTGTTGACATGCATATTAAATGCAAGTAATTTTGGCTATCTTTTTTAGTATTTGAGTAAATTAGAGTTTACTGAAAACTGGTCTAAAAATTAAAATTTTGCCTAATTTAATGTAGTTAAAACGTTTAAATCAGTCTTAAATCCTTCAGCACTATCCAACTAAACGTCAGTCAGTACAAAATAGTAAACTGGTGTGTGTATGTGTTTGTGAGTTTGGCTTGCTCCAATCTATTAGTAGAGGTGGGCCGTATAGCAGCAATATACTTTTGAAATTGTTGTCTTGAAGAAATGTTTGTATATATTTTAAGTTGCTGATGTCATCTGTAACAAGAAAACAATGAAAGAACAAGAACTGCGTAGTCTATTCTACTCCCCAGACCCTATAGGTGCCACTGGCTTCATCCTCGGCCAATCAGAAAGAATTTTGCTGCCAAAAAACACTTTACATCTGCAAGTAGTCTTTAAGTATAGTGTTTTTGTTTTTTTCTTTTTTCCACAAATCATTGAAAAAAATACTTGCTATGGTATAAGTCTAACAATCTGATGAAATGAAAAAAATAAAGACCCCCTAACGAATTTTATCTCTTTTAAAAAAATATATTAGACATAGGGGAGGGTATAGATAAATGGTCGTGGACAGGAATCAAACCAACCGCACCTGCACAATCACTGCACCACTAATGGACATTGTTTCAGTTTATTCAAAGATAAATTGGTCAAATTGGTTTGATTGGAAGATTTTCAACAAACATTTTTATTCCATCTTTAATTTTTTTAGTGCAAGTGACATTACTATTGAGATCTGAAAAAATAAATTAAACCAGATAGAAATACTGTGAAACAAGTCAAATATTGAGGTCTTATTAATCTATGAACATCGTGCTTGTACTAAATTCAAGTTATTTCAACAACAACAAAAATGTTTTTGTAGAGTTTTAAAAATCATTTTGTTTTGGATGAATTTGTTTGCGGAGAACACGGGGGAGGTCTGGTGAGAGCGAGGGAGAGAAAATCCCTGTGAGGTATTGTTCGACTGTGACTGCAGAGGAGGCGTCAGAGCATTCAGCCATTCAACACTGCAACGGCTCCAGTCAATCTGTATTAGCATAATTATCATTCTATACAAGTCTGACACAGAGTTTTGTATGTAAAAACAATATATGGCTTTGTTTACTTCTATATCATCGGCCATGGTTACAAGGACTAATAAACTTGGAAAAAACTGATGAATTATTTTCCAACAATGATTTTTACAATTGGACCCCAAAACAAGGCTGCATTGTAATTTTTTTCAATAGCACTTAAAATAATGGTGTACTTTTGGGTTTTTCAAATTCAAGCAGTCAACAATGGAAAACTTGTGTCCAAAACACAATAGAAAACATTAATTAAAACTCACAAAATTCATTTTTGGAGGTTATGTGTTGATCTTTATTGTCCAGTCTGAACCAAGTCCAAATCAGATCAAAAAGCCGAACTGGATCTGGCCCAAGACCGAAATAAATGTTTGGGAGGCTCTGGATTGGCATATACGACTGTGTGTTCCAGTTCCTACCACTATCCAACTACTTTGGTGGCCATTTTGTGTCTGAAGCTAAAGCAAGCTGGGTAAAGTTCTGATTGTGATGGTAGAGCGATTCCGAACAAAAGATTTACAATACTTATATTTTAGTAAGGAACTTAGTTTTGAATTTTAATATAAGTAGATCATCATTTTACATTCTGTTCCTTATAAAACCACAATATTGATCTAAAACATCTTAGTAATGGAATCGGGTCTATTGAGTTCCTTTTTAAATCTGCAGAACTGAGAAGTGGATTGCCATCAACTGCATTTCCACCTTTTTAATGCGCATTTTGATGTATCGCCTAATTAACGGGAGGGGGAAAAGCCAAATATTGTATTTTGACCCCTTAATTCACATAAACGTTTATGCACTCGCTTTATGTAGATTTTAATTTATATGCATAACAGTTAAAGCAAATGTTTAAAGGTGGAAACACATTTAGTCACATAAACTCATGACTTGAATATTAAAACTCACGTGACCGTTGGACTACAGACCTGCACCAGAGCGGCACCGGAGCGGCACCAGAGCGGCACCGGAGCGGCACCAGAGCGGCACCGGAGCGGCACCGGAGCGGACACAGGTGATGAACAAAGCCAAAATAATCCACATGATCCCATCAGGTTGTTTGCCACAAATCCTCCAGAAAAGCAGAGCTGAACAAACACATCCTAGGCCATCAGCCTAGGCTAAATTGCAGCGTAACATTTTGGCAAAAACACAGGCTTTGTTTGGTAGTAAACCTGTCTTAGCATTATTAAAGTGTTTTAACAACCTGCTACATTTTGGACATGATGAAAAAAATATGCAGCTAACAGCAGAATAACAGAGAAAGTGCATCTCGAGCCAAGCCAAACCAAGTAGACTGCACCCTGAGCAGGATTAGTGGTGTCAGGCGGCTCCTGTAACCAGGTAACAAACATCCAGATATGCGCTTGAATTGTTAGTTGGAAACAGAACTAAATTTGCGTTTGTTATTCGCTTTTCTTATGCAAATGTAGCTACTATGCATTATGTAAAAGTGGGAACGCAGTTAATGTCACGTGGCTATGTGACATTTTAGAACACGAAATGTATCACTCTGAATATCCTTTTTTTTTTTTTTTTCATATAATCACAACTAATGGTACAGGGATGTGGGCAGGGATAGGGTGTAGGTAAAAACAGGATATTTTCGGAGCACTGGAGCCTCTATTGCAGGACAATACAGGATTACGCAAACTATGCAAGAATCAATCAGAATAAAACTTTGGAGTTAAATAATGAGGAGGAAACACTGCTGTACCAAGCAAGAAGTTCATGAAAGTGTATTTTACGTAATACGTCACCTTTAACATATTCTTGCAGCGACTGTCCGAAAAAATCACTTGACATTTATTCTCAAACTGCTATTCCTTAGTTGAGTGACATTTCTGTTCTCTGTCGCCCACCATTTCATCAGCGTTCCATACTGCTCAACTATTGTGTGAATGTCTTTGTGTAGGAATCTATAGGGAAAGAAACGCAAGAAGTTTGTATCTAGACTAAGCCCGCCTTGCCGTGACAGACGTATTCGAGATATGACCAAGATGAAATGGTTAAGCTCCCGAGTCAGGGCAATTCAATCTGACGAGTGTCCTCCAAGGAGAGCAAATGCCACACTGTCAACAAGGCTCAGCTCACTCAGAACAGAAGTGCAGTCCCTTTGTCGGCACAGCGGACGCACAAATATAGAAATGACCCAAGATAAAATGTAGGTATAGTCACATTTTTTACAACAAATGTTTAATGTTTGAAAGGTTAAATTCAGTTGGAATGCTTTTTGTTTAGCAAGATTCCCCGCAGTGGTATCGAAATAGCAGTTTGTATGAGTAAAACGCAAAGAAGACAGCAACTTTTTGTAAGATCATGTCAACAACAACAAACAAAATGAGGCTTGAAGTCAATTGAACCCAGCGTCACTTAAAATGCTTATGGCAGGTTTTTATGATTTTCTAATTTTATCTGGTGTATTTTTATACCAGTTGTACATGTAAATTATAATTTCACACCAATCAAGTAGGTATCTGTTGAGAAAAACGTTGAAAAATCTGGTAGAAAATGACAGGAAGTGACATCAAACTAGGCGTGCTCATTCAAGTGTATGCAAAATGTACACAAAGAAACACATTTTTTTTTGACTCTCTAAACATTAATTCAACAAAATAAAGGCGTTCTCATATATTTTTTATTTCTCAAATAAATAAAAAAAAATCCTAGTTTGATGTAATCGACTACAAAACAGGAAGTGAAATTATACAAATTATAAAAAATTTGCTATTCTGTGTATATTTTTTTAAGAATTTTCAGCAAAATTCAAAATATAGTCATCTTAACTGCATTTTAGTCCAATGAGTCGCCGACCTGTCAGAAGCACTTCCTCACTCACATTGTCTGACACATTGCAACATGTAACATAAATCATACGTATAAAGTTCCGAGACGCAAACATCCAAGAAAACCACAAAATGATGGCCATGTTAGCCATCAGTTTTTCTCATTGTGTTCTTTTCCAGAGAATATCTGTCAGGTATTGATCCATCAAAGATAGGATTTCCTTTGTTCCGTTGAACGAATGACCACGACATGTACTTCAAACCGCAGCGACCGGCAGCTTTTCTTTATAAAACTGACACTATTGCAACGCTGTCTGTCTTCCCTTCTAAATAAAATGAACAGGTGCACACATCACATCAACTGTTTCCATGGTTGGTTTAGTTGTTTTCGCTGCACCTTTTGTTCTGTCTTTGGAAATGACATTCAGTCCAACATCTTGACTTCCTCCCTGTATTGAAGACCTTGACAAAGCTGTATTGCTGCAGCCAAATGTACCACCAAAAAAAAAAAAAAAAACATTGCGTAATTCCAAGTTTGTGGTGCTGTGAGACGTGGCTAAAGCTAGAGTAAACCGGAAACTACTTCTGGTTTATCGTCATAGTTTTCTGCATTTATTTCTTTTTGCTACATTACCACATTTTAACATCTCCTTATGCTTTGGGTTTGGCTGGCGTTTGATGCATTAGGCTCTGGGAAGTAGTTTTGATCTTGACGCGAGTGCTGTGCGTGGATGAACAGGAAAAGCTGACGCTAACATAACGCTAGCTATCAACAAATCCTTCGGTGCAATCCGTCAAAATCTTGTCCGAGACTGTAAAGGTTGGTGTGTGTAGGTGCAACTTTAAGGGCTGATTGTTATTATATCTCTGTGGGAGAAAAATATACTGTGAGAAGATCAAGAATGTACAGTGTAGTTGTTTACAGGTGAAAGCGTGTGCGCTGAAGGACCAAATTGGACCAAATGTCATGAAAAGCAACAACAAGTGGAAAATGTCCGTTGTGCAACTCTAACTTCGTGAGAACCACTTGATCCAGACCGTCAACTTACCTTTTTTTGAACAGTCCATGATTTCCAATGGCGTACGCAAAGCCGTTTTCTTCGAGGCTGCTCGTAGGTTCCCTTTGACGATTAAAGTTTGAAGCCCGGCTATACACTGGCTGGAATCAACGCCGCTTCTTTGAATTCAATTAACGTCCTCACCATCCGACGTACCAAATGAGGCTTTCGGGCCCAGCTGCACGGACACAAGGCCCAATTGAATTACATGCATAAAGAGGATCATTAACGTCACACGGCGGACTCACTTTTAGCCGCGCTTTAGAACCCTGTGTAGGCGCATTCACAGCTTAATCCTATTTCATATACACAAACGCGAATAATTACGTTAGTGGATATACCTTCTAATACATGTATTTTCCAGAGAGTATATACAAACTAAAGTGCTTTAGGTTGGCCAGCCGTCAAAGCGATTAATATACACTGCATAATTAGTGTCTCTTTGTATGCTGTGTGTTTAGATGGAATAAAAGAATGGATGGGTGAAGAGTTTAAAGGGTTACAGAAAAGTTAATAGGAGAAAGGAGCTTCAAAAGCAACATTAACAGGTGATGGGGAGTCTGGCTTCTTTCGTTTTTTGAATATAAAATACATAACAGAAACAAACAGAACCACACCAAAACGAAAAGAATAGTCATAGTCCAAATGTTTCCATTTTCAAATTCATAAGAAAAGCCATTTTTATTTTATCTTTTTTCCTGCAGCTAAAAAGGTACATTCCGCAGGTATCCATCAATTGTTCCTATTGTTGGAGTCCCAGTTACATATTTTTTAAAGACAGATGAAGACATTCTGCTTATTGTTGTCAGCATTTTCTTAACAAAACCATTAGGAGTATATTTTTTGTGTTGTTAGAACCCTTTTGTTTTGGTAGTCCTCATTTTAAAGCACGATGTACATTTTCTGGTTCTGTCACCTGCTTGTCTTCATGGAGATGTTTTGGTTTGACTGAAATGTCCCACAGTATGGCATTAAACAAATCTTTAAAATAATATGGGTTTTTTTCTACGCTTCTGTTTTGTGGAGGATTGTGAGCTATGTAACTTCTTTTGGTTATACTTGGAGTAACATTTAGATTTTGGGTATTGGGGGTTTGATTTTGTGTTCAGTCCATTGTAGTTCAGTCCATTTATTAAAGGCAAGGTGTTTGAATTTGAACCAATTTGAAACGTGTGCAAGTGTGAACTGTCCCCTCCCACTTTGCCCCTTCTCTCACTCAGATGATGAACCATGACAGAGAAACGACTGTTATTACTGTTGTCACATTTTCTCCACAAATAGCTGCTTTTACAATAAACTGCTTTTCTGAACTAGAAGAAATCACAGTCAGGTTAAGAAGTGTTTTTCTTTTTCAGAGGCTCAAATGGAGAGAACCTTGTGAACAGGATTAATGAAAGCATGAATAGAGCAAAATAAAACTCCAGGTAAGTTTGTGATGAACTCGAGCTGCCCATCAATTAAAACAATTAATATGATTAATCAGAGTTTTGAAATATGATTAACGATTAATTGCCCTGCGCGCTTACGGTAATCTTATTCTTTATACGTAACATGCCATTTCATAATTGCAAGTATTTTCAAACATTTTCTTCACCAATCCAAATAAATTAGCCTATTTAAAAGCCCTATTGGCTATAATGTAGGTCTATTTCATAAGAAATCTGTGTGAGTAAATGTATGTAAGTATATGATCAAACAGCAGGTTTATTGAGGTAAGAGGTGCTTCATTACCGCTGGGATTGATCTGATAATAGTTTGGTATTTATTTTATTCCTTCTTTCCTTTATTTCTTCAGTGTCTTTGGTTTGTTCCGCCACGCAGAGCAAAGACCCCTCTCCAACGTTCCATGCTTGTAAACATCAGCCGCTGATTGAGCTCGATCACGTGAGCACTGACGGATTTTACGGGTCCCTGCTCCTGATCTCGGGTAAAACCTCCTGCATAAAAGTGCTCATTTGGTCTAAATAGACTGCATAATTAATATGCGTCAATTCATGATTAATGTGTACATTTTCTATGATAAATTACAAATTCATTTCGACAGCCATAGTTTATAACATGATTAAAAGATTAAAAAAGAAGTCAAGTTTGGCTTTCATTCACCATAAACCTCCCAGATGTCCTTCCGGACACCATGAACCACCATGTATTATACTGTGGCGAGGGAGATTATTCAGGTATTCATTGATTGATTGATTTTTCAGGTCACAGTAGGATTGTAAGAACTAAAACATTTGAATCCAAAAAAGATGCTAGTACATTACTTTTACATTATTGTTTATGTGCCAATATGATTACTTTTTCATTTAGAACATGAATTAAGGATTTCATTGTTGTTTGGTCATAGTGCCAACAAATGGGAATAATTGTATAATTGTTCCTTTTCACAATAATCGTAACATTAAAGTTTCATATCGTGACATCCCTATTGGGTTGAGCTGGAGTTGACCATTCACGGTTAACAACAGTATGCGTTTATGACAGGTTTGAACCAACTACAAACCGGTTCATGGGTGAATAATCAACCCACTAAGCCATTACCTCTCCCAGACACTTGCCCCATATCGTTTACAAAATAATCTGCCTGTATTTACACTGTATTGCCATTTATTCCTATCACATTTGTCTCTCGCTGTGCTCTGTGTCCCCCTCTGTGCACCAAGCCTGCATTGCATCATGTTTGGCATCACACTGCGCTGCATTTGGTTCCATGCCGTGTCTAAACCTCGGAACCCTCCTTTATGAGAGCGCTCGGAATGAAAAAGAAAAAAAAAAACAGAAAACACCCCCCCTCACACCCTCACTCGCACTTGTACAGGTTGTGACATCGTCTGTCAGATCCAGAGAGCGTCAAGAGATCCTTCCTGCAGAGACATGAACGTGGAGCACACACACAGGAGGTGGCATTTGGTCAAGGTAGAACCAGAACAAACATGCTCATTCAGAAGGACTGCTGCTTGGGGCTGAGTGTTTGGACAAAAATTAGGCACGACTATTTTTCCTCATATTGATAGGTGGCATTTTTTTAATTGGATTTTATTTTGTCGGATAATAAACAAATAAAATAGATTTTTTTCTTTTTCCTTCAAAATCCTCTAAATCACATGAGATTAAAATGACCCAAACTGATGAAGACTGTGCATTTTAGTAACTGCACTACCCAACTGCTACGATTTATGACTAATGCAAAAGAGTATTTTCCTCAAATTTATTGCGTATCAATTGTGTGATTCTATTTGCACCGTCCTGTACTTGACCACTGCTCCATACCGGTTTTATTCCATTCAATCACAGTATGGGTCAAATGCAATGAGAATCCTTTCCTGTTAGTGTGGTAAGTATCAACAACAGGGTATCGATATATTGATAGTCTCTATATTTTCATTTTCAACTGGCTGGGCATATGATGAAAAGTAATCTTGTCCTATTGTTAACAAATACAATGGCTTAACAAAAACAATACAAACTTTTAATCAGTCCTATTTAAAAAAAATAATAAAATCTGAATCTGAACCTTGTGCTGCTCGATTGCAGAGTGGATATTGTGCGTCGTGAGTTCCAGTAAATTCCTTCCCTCTCTCATCCCCATTTCACTGTCCTGTCCAATAAATCCTATGGTCCAAAAGTACGTAAAAAGAAGACAAAAGTGATACATTTTACAACCCTATAGTTAAAGCATACAATGTAAGACTTCCATCCTTTGTCCCATATTCGCTCTCACAAAACTCTTATTCATACACCAGCGTAAATGGACATTGGAGGCAAAGGTGGGTGAAATGTCCTTCTCAAGGACACAACGACAGTATGAAATGCAGCCACAGCCACTCCACTGTGGCACCTGGTATTCCCAGCTGTCTCCCATCAAGTACTAACCAGGCCCACACTAAGTATGTGTATTGATTCTAACAATATGGTACCAATCCACTCAACCACATTTTTACTACGTAGGGTGTAGTAGTAACTTCAGTTTCCTTTACACATTTGAATAAGGAAGGCTCATATCTGCAATATATGATCTCACGTACTGGAACGACCCAAAAATCAAAAAGTAGAAACATTTTGTGCTTTTCCGATTATTTGGGAATAAAGACTCAAAAAAATCCACGTATTCGCCTAA
Organism: Chaenogobius annularis; assembly: GCA_015082035.1. Classification (NCBI taxonomy): domain Eukaryota; kingdom Metazoa; phylum Chordata; class Actinopteri; order Gobiiformes; family Gobiidae; genus Chaenogobius; species Chaenogobius annularis. The sequence continues at coordinate 960,437 of BJKM01000133.1, read as the reverse complement.
TTAACTGAACACAGAAAATCATAGAGCTACAACTTATAACTACAGTAGTTGTCTTTTTCGTGTATCCACCCAGCAACAGCCAATAAACAAAACTACATTTCCCGACGCATGTACGCAGCATACCTTACAAGACCTCGAGTTAGATTTGTGCTGTCGTCTAACCCTTTCCGCATTCACATCGTACACACCCCATCAGCCACGGGTCACGCCGGGGACTGGAGCGTGATCGCACCTCGGCAAATCCACTCTTAATTGGACACTTCCATTACACGCAGCCTGGGGTAAACAGCAGCCGGCAGCAAATAACAAGGCTAAGTCCGGCTTTCCCCGATAACAAAAGCTGTGCACATGTGCCTCCAGTGAGCTCCATTGTGCTCCCGACAACAACTCTTCTTTGACTGTATAATCCGCCGCATTCGGATAAACTGATTAGCCTCTCCATGCTGAGCAGCTGCTGTCTTTGCCCAAATTGTGGGTTTGGAAGGGTTCCTCAGAATCGTGTGGCTGTGTAGGTCTTCTGCCAACGTGGTCTTGTGTGTGTGTGTGTGTGTGTGTGTGGGATGGTCCAACGCCAGGTGTAGGATGGAGTGTACATGGTGAAGGATTAGAACTAAACAGGAACAGACTATTTTTATGATTTACCTCTTTTGGATATTGTAAGATATACTGTATTTTTCATGTTTTATTAATTTAAAATTTTCTAAGCTTTTGTCAACATTTTAAGGAAGAAAATATACATAAAAAAATTACCTGTGTAAGTTAAAGTGGGTGGGGCTAAACATCTTTGCACTCAGTCACAGTTCAAAAAGAGTTGCTGAAGTGGGCAGTGCCTGGAGGTCTTACGCAGTGTGTACACTGACTCTGGTTCTCTGCGGTCCGTTTTTGACAAACGCCACACATCGTTTTGCGTGAGAACACTGGTCTAATGAGCGGGAAGCCGGACCATTCTGCCATGGTCTCTGGCAAAGATCGACTTCTTGCGGATTCTTTTCAAAGGTTCTCTGCGGTTAGTGCAACAGGGCGCATTGATTTGAAGCACTTTCTAAGTCTGGCGGGACCTGCACAGCACTCTGACCGGAGTCCGTGTACACCCAGCGTTACCCGAGCTCAGACTGAATGCAGTGCAGGCCAGCGGAGGAGCCACAGCGCTTATTTCATTTGAATTCAATTTAAGATGGATGCCAGCGATCAGCAAAGATCTGAGTAAGGCGTCAAAGTGGGAAAAGTGGGATTAGATGCAGGGTCTGGAGGACTAACACTCGATTTGTAAGCCCCGGTACCGATGTTCCTCAGTACCTCCTTGGGAAACATAGTTACCTTAGCATTATGAAGGTACAGTACCTATGCTCCCCAGCAAACAATTTTTAAATTAGCTTTTTCTTTTTTTTTTCACATTTTCTCAAATTTATCAAATGGGTAAATGTTTAGATTAAGATCAGGAACAGGTTAAGGGTAGGGCAATAGGTTAGAATCGGAGGTTTAATAACAGGGTGGAAACATGTATGTAAAATGTTTCTGCATGTACAGGTACCTATTTCCACACGTTTATACACTATTGGAAACATAGGTATGGATTTGCTAATACCAATTGCAAGTTGGGTGCAGTTCGGGAACCGTGCAAGTCCTGCAAGACTTACAAAGTGAATAAAATCAATGCGTGCTGTTAAATTGACCTCGGAGCACTGTGACTGCAGGTTCAGGGGAGTTGCGGGTCTGCAGAAAGAATCACCAAAGGAGTCTATTTTTTTCTGGACACCGCAGCAGTCTTGACAGGTTTTCATATAAATATAATATTGTTCTCTCTTGAACCCACATGAACCTGCAATGCGCTGGTCAAATAAACACCACAGCGTTTGTGTGACAGGCAGTCGGCAACTAACTCACCCCGTATTGAGTGTAAACAAGGCGTCAAGCACAATACGTTAGCAAACACTAAAGCCCCCTCAACCACCTAACCCTGGTGATGCATAGGTCCCCTGCAATCCATGGGGACTGAAAGTTAAAGTACATTTCAGGCAATGAAAAGAGATTTCTATATACAAGTAATTGTATAAAAAGATTCAGTGAACAGGAGGTCCCGCCCAGTTGGCAGGGCTTTCACAGAGTAGGATACAAACTTGAGTTCTCAGACTTTTTCACTGATTGAGAATGACTCTTAGATGAGAGTTGAAACGTTTTATTTTTTCTAAAACAGAGTCCAGATGACTACAACTGAATCTTTTTCTACAATGGAACACTCCTGGATGAATGAGGGATTACACCAACATAGACAAGTAAGTTACGAGGCAAGTTTGTGGAGATGCAAGCCCATTGGCAGTAAGGCTGTATTTAGCTGTCTGTCTGAAAAACTACAAAAGATTTTTTAGAAGGCACAACATTTTGGTTTACTTTAAACCGCGCAACACTTTAAGACTTTAAAACGGATTCATCCGAAGGACTAGAGGCCTACACAAAACAAAGTAATGTAGTGTGTTCAATCCAATGCACTGAGGAATGTTGCAAAAAGTGAGACGAAGAAACTAAACAGCCACTGCACAACAGGCTATCAACACAGAGGCACGGAAAGCATTTTCATCTTAAAGCCACAAACCACCTATTTGAAGACGGTGACGTGAAGATTCTAAGCAGGAGAAGAGATGGTTTGAAAGAGGAGTTAAAAAGGCCATTTTTGTTAAAGAAAAATAGAATCCCCCTTTAAACGGAAATGGTGGTTTTAAGGTTTAAGGTTTACCAGTTGTTTACAACAGCAGATTAACAAGAAAGGGTATAATCAGGAAACTCCACCCAGAGGGCAGGTCTTACACAGCTCAGTGCAGCATAAATATCTGAGTTCTCAGACTAGATCCGCAGATTGAGAATGACTTTCGGATGAAAGTCAAAACGTCATGAATTTCAAAACAGTGTCCAGATGACTACACCTGAATCATTTTCTACGATGGCACACTTCCGGGGGGGAAGGGATTTCATGAATTAGCTTCAGAAGACAAAATGTAATGACTCCGTAAAACTCATCAAGTTTGCGGACGACACCACTCTCATCGGGCTCATCTCGGACGGGGATGAGTCTGTCTACAGGAGGGAGGTGGACCGGCTGGTGTCCAGGTGCAGTGTTAACAACCTGGAGTTCAATGCCCAGAAGACAGTGGAGATGATCGTGGACTTCATGAAAGCCACAGCCCCCCAGCCCCCCCCTCGTCATGACAGACTCCCCCATCACCACCCTGGACTCTTTCCGCTTCTTGGGCACCACCATCACCCAGGACCTCAAGTGGGAGCCCACCATCAGCTCCCTCATCAAGAAGGCCCAGCAGAGGATGTACTTTCTGCGGCAGCTGAGGAAAGCCAAGCTGCCAGTGCAGATGATGGTGCAGTTTTACACGGCCATCATTGAGTCCATCCTCACCTCCTCCATCACCGTGTGGTACGCTGGAGCCACAGCCAGGGACAAACAGAGACTACAGCGCATGGTGTGCTCTGCTGAGAAGGTGATCGGCTGCAGACTTCGATCTCTGCAGGACCTACACGTCTCCAGGGCTCTGGGACGAGCAGGCCGGATCACAGCTGACCCTTCTCACCCTGGACATGGTCTATTTGAACCACTCCCCTCAGGCAGGAGGCTACGGTCAATCCGGACCAGAACCTCCCGCCACAAGAATAGTTTCTTTCCCTCTGCTGTTGGACTCATGAACACTTCTAAACACCTGCCACTTTATCTGCAACTATTCAACCACTCACTGCACTGTCACTTTTTGCACTCAAACTGTAAATCTAACTGTAACTCTTTGTGTACATAGAAATGCCTATTTTTATTTTTATTTGATAGACATTTTTAAAATGTTTCTTAATGCATGCCCTTTTTGATTTGAATTGATATCTTATTTTATTATTGATCAGTGTTTTATGTTGCACCTTAAGGCCGAGACAAGTTCCTATGTTTGTGAATTTTGTTCATTGACAATGGCAATAAACTCTTTCTGATTCTGATTCTGATTCTGATGTAAAGGTTTCCCAAGCTATTTAAAAGCATCGGACATCCCTTTTATTCAAGCTTTGCTCCTCTTCTATGCAAAGCACATCCTTTTCTTCACTTCACTTATTCAAATTAACAGTCATAGAACAAACAGTGCCCGATGGTATCTGTACCAAGACATCGAAAATAGTCCAGCAAGAACCAGACATGTGCCGTCCATTCCCCTTGTGCCGCCCCAGCTGGTGAAGAAGACGAGCCAATCTCGACCTGAGCATTCGTTTCCCAGATAGCATCGCACTCCTGTTAGCACAAAATGTCACTCTTATCTGCATGCTTTTTAATTGATTTCCCGTCTTGTATCTCGACAGGTTATTTCTGGGCCCCAGTCGTCGGACCGCATTTCAAACTTGAAGTCGCGTTGACAGAATTAGCTTAAGTCTGGAAGTAGAGGATGTGTCACCAGGCAAGTATGGCTTTATCAGCACTTCACAGACAGGTTTTTTTTTTTTCTTCTGTATTTTCATTTTCCTCCATCTTGCTCAAAAATCAATGGGCTTATCTCCACAAGGAACACGTCTGCTTCCGGCTCAAATACTTCACATTGCTGTCAAAGATTTTCACTTTTTGGTCTTTGGTCAATAATTTTGATCATATTGCTATCAAAGTGACATAGTTAGACAAAGTAGACAAAACGTAACATGCATAGATGTCATGTTGCTAAATAAATGTCGACTGTACGATTGCTGCTTTGTCATGTTGTTATGCTAACTCCAATACTGGTTCAGGAATAGCATTTTCCATTTTCCATTTCTATTTATTTTCTTTTTTTAAATGTGGTTTTGGCTTTGTTGGACGAGGCAGTATACTGTGAAATGGGGGTGGGATCAGGGAGGGCATTCAGCAAATTGTCAATAGATGGCTTCTTATAAAAAATGGGATATCTAATGACGTTCAACAACTATGTTCAAGAAAGCATACAGTAGAACCACTGCATTTAACATGAATGTTTATCTATGTTCAGATACACATTATATTAAAATTAAGTTTTAAAAAAAGTAAATAAATGCATTTTATGGTCATTCGTTACAACATAGCTTCTACATCTGTACCAATTTCAAAATTTAAATATACTGTATCTAATTTTTAAAGTCTTAAAAATGTGAAAAACAGAGTTAGTTAATTTCTCACTTACTTAATGTGTTCTGAGCATCCTACTTATTCACTGTTTATAAGCACTTTTTACAACTTTCAAAGACCAAAGTAAAGTTTTACCGTCATGATTAAGTGTTAACAAGCATTCGCATGCTAACAGAGAAAATAAAACACTCTATACTTAGATGCAGACAACACAGAGGTTTAATTTTCACCTTGAGATCTGCTTTTACAATGTACTGTTTCTGTACAGGGGCAATTTGTTTTACTAATTTTATCACTTAATTACACAAAAAAAGAAAAACCAAGTACAGCCCCATCTATTGGTTGGGTTCATGTACCCACACAACACTAAACGGCCTATACTCAATAGACTATACTTGAACGTTGAGCTGACGGATGAGGGAATTGGCCCCTAAACTGTCATAATTCAGATGTTTTGTCCTGGTTTCAACAGTCAGCACAAACCAACTAAAATGACCATGTTTAAATAATACATTTCTAAATTTCTGTTTTGTCATTACTTTCAAAAACATTGAATTTATAGAGGCATCTCCATTTGAAATTATGATTAAGAATGACGTGAACACAATTTGAGTTGTTTCAACCAATGTCTGACTGGTTTAAATACATTGTCTTCGTCAAGTCATATCCATTTGTTTAATTTTGAGAGCATTTTTATCTTTGCAGTACATACCCTTCAATACTGAACTTATGAAATATCACTGACCATGCATTCAAAACCAAAACATTTGCACTAGGTTTAATATATTTCCACTTTCTTTGACCTCAATCCTTGGAGGAGTGCTTCTAATATGACTCCGGCCCACACAGGAGCAGCAGAGGAAGACTCCAGCTCCAGTTCACAGGTCAGCTCTGACTTTGAGAAAATCAATTGAAAGCTTTGAATGCCGCAGGTCACATGACGCGCTGGGACTTTCCTGGTCCATGGTGGTGTCCTTCAGATGTCAACAGCGAGTCTCCATAAGAACATCAAAAGTAGAAAGTATCCTGGTATTATTATGTGAGTTTGTTGGCGTTATGAATATTGGTGGATAACCCTTTTTATATTAATATTAAAATCTTCTTCTCTAATGCTTGATGGAGTGTGGAGAGTAGCTGTATTAGTATCCACTCCGCCACCAAGCATTTATTTCAACATTGTTCCCTCATCGAAAACATGTCTGGAGTTGTAATGACTTAATTCACGCTTGTTTCATTAGCCCTGTTTATGAGGTCGTCTTCTCTGCTCCTTCAGTGGGCCTCAGAAAAATGTTTGGTTTCAGATTTTACAGATTTGTGATTATAATATAATATTATTAAGTTCTTAGATATAAAACGCTAAAGCAGTTACCCGAGAGCACGTTTAGAGGTCAATTAGAATAGAAATAATGCATGAAATGTGTCCTTTCTGGTATTTGGACGAATGCTCTAACGACTATGCCTCTGTTGCACAACACAAAACAACAACAAAATATGACAAGTTTGTTATCTTAAGTTCAATGGCAGGACCACACCCCTTTCGCGCCCCTTCCGGCAGCTACACTATCCGGCGGCATCCAGGTCACACTCATCAGCATTTGTGACTGCGTGCCCCTCCCTCCGACCCTCTTCTAATTATTCTATTTTGTCTCCCAGACGGGGGTGTCGAAGCCCGGGAGCCTACAGCCTTCATCGCCAGAAGCCCCAAAACCGCATCCATTTGTGTACATTTGGTTTTTTCATGTTTCTTGTATGGCAATAAACACTTTGCAACTTAGCTGGGGTTGTGGTCCTTGCTAGTGAAACGCCTGTTATGGGTTATTTGTTCAGTACAGCACAGTCCTATATGTCTTGATTTGTGGACTTCTTCAAATGTAACAAAAATTGTGATATCCCTGTACGACCATGGATTCTAATCTGGCCTGTAAGATTACACAATTGCTCTATTCTTTACCTTGTCAAACAGTATTTGCTAGCTTGTTCCATCAAACCTGTAGCTACAGTATTTCAATTTTTCCCAAACATCCTCTTTTCAGCTTCTATCACCTGATGAAACATTTGGCAATCCTTTCGTTCCATTGTTTCTGCATATCCATCATCGTACACGTCTATTTCTGCTCCAACGATCTGAGAAGTGCCCTATATATTCTCCATTGCATGTACCAGCATTGCTCAAGGTCTTTTTGCCCCTCCAGCTCCCTCTCTCCACCATTTATTTTTAAACCAAGACGGCCGACTTGTGGAAGCATCGCATGGCGCCTTGAGTCCATGCAAGAGGCCAGATCTATGCAGAAGTACTGCTAACGCTCCGACTCGCGCGACCCAACGAGTATCAAGAACTCTAGCTCCCATTGATTGTATTATAAAAAGAAAGCGCAGTTCAAACACGTGTCAAAATTTGGGTTATATTTCTGAAGAATTCCACCCACGCGCGCCCACTGCTGCTCTTCCCCTTCTCTCTCGCTCTCTCTTGCAGACATCCAAAGCAAGCATCAGGAAGCAGTCTTGGCCTCCTTGACAAGAATCTGACACCACTAAGATCGATGGAGGATCCATCCAAAAAGTCTGAGTAAAATCAATGACAGGCAAGAGACGGCTTTGGAGTATTTGCCATTTCTTAATTTGTGTAAAGTTACGCCAAGATAAGAATACATTACCAGTCTCCCTCTTTGGTAATGCCACGTTTCATGCGTAATTTATCTCTGTGTTTGCTTTTAGCTTGCTAAATTGGGATGCCTGGCTATTATCTTATCGGGCAAACAAAGAAACGATATACAATTTAGGATGTGCAGCTGCAAGGATGTAAAAATGTGAACGGGGAGTCTCGTTGGGTGAGTATATCTATGTACCAGTGGCAAAAAACAAATAATTCACAAGGCCTGCATCAACGAAACAAATACGAAGCCTAAGGGATGCGCATTAGCATTTGAGACCGTTGGGTTTTAAAGGTTGGTCAAAAGGTATTAAGGTGCAAGGTACAAGAGTGGGTTGTGCTAGTGCCATGCTGGAGATTGTGGATTGAATTTCCTCATTGACCTAGGGCACTTTCATACAGTATTTAAATGGTGAAATATTTTTTGAAATAGTTTGTTTCTGTTTGCAGTGGTTAAATGCTAACTCTAAACCTTTCTTTCTGAGTATTTTTCGGCCAAATGTATATAAAACAAGACAGGGCCCTGGCCTATTATATCCAATGTTTATCTAAAATTTGTGTAATGCAAATCTACAATGAGGAACACTATTAAATTGGAAATATGTGTACTGCTGTAACACTCAAATCATCACTGCAAGAAGGTCGTGGGTTAGCAGAGAGCAACAGATCACTTTGACCAATGTTAGTCCCATTGATGGTAAAAAAAGATAAGTTCCGTATTCTGGGCACTAACGAGGGCCACAGAGGGGTTTTCTCTGGAGTTCCGTTGTCTGTTTCCTCCCTGGTAAAGTTATGATATGTTTTTTCCGCTGCACGGTTAGAGAATACATTCCTCCTGTGCCAAGGTGTCCGATGTGGTGGAAATCTTAGCCATGGCAAATGTGAAAAGGACGCCCCAGTGAAATGCTGTAACTGCGGTGGTGACCGCAGTGCCACTTTTGCTGAGTGTATAGTTAAAAAAAAGTTGTGTTTATTGCTATGAACCAGTGATAACAGTGATAGACCTGAGACTGGCGGCTAAACAATGTTTGGGTATGTCAAATATGGAGTGCAGTACTGTTCAAGATATGATTAACCCTTTAAATTATGAAAGTCATCTCTGATTAGTTTTATTATTATTAGTTTATTTCAATTAAATGCTTGGAGCCTTATTTCTAATGGTCATGAATTTAAGAGTTATTGAAGCCAGATGTTATTTGCATTCAGGAAACGTGGTTTTGTCCACACCTTGATTATGTTCTCATAAAAAAAATGTTTTTTAAATTTTGCCAGATATGATGGAAAGCCAAGGAGGTGGGTGCATTCGTTTTTGTGTTTTTTAGTATTTTATATTGTATTATATTGAACTTTTATAATCCGTGTCTCATTCTTTCTTTGGATGGATTTGAGGAAATATTAGGTCCGGATAATCACACAGATGTATGGTGTGGAGGCTTTAATGCACACAACAGTTTGTGGGTGAGTGATCAGACTGATAGTCATGTTTAATAGTTGAAGACATGATTGAAGTCCCGAAATCTGGTTGTCTTCACAATGGATGTGGTACATGTCTAGATAACAATAGGAATACGCTATCATGCTTAAATCTCACTTTAGTGTCTGCATGTTTAGCTAGTCTTTATGAAGTTGTTAGTGACAGCAATATTGGTGGCGATCATTGTCCTCTTGTCTGTTCAATTAATTTTGACAGCTGTAGACAGAGTGGAACACTTTATTTGAAAAAAAAGGTTAGACAGTTAGCCCACGATATTAACCTGGATCAGGGGAGTATTGAGCAGTATGTTCAGTGACAGATATGATTAGTATTGCTGCATTTGAGGCTATCAAATTCAAGGTCATTCAGTCATTCAAGGCAACAGGAAATGGTGGAATGATGATTGTGGTTCGGCAGTTTAAGGCGAGAAATGAAGCTTTAAGGAAATATTAGAATAACCTGACAGTTGAAAATTTTATAGCTTATAAAAGGAAAATGACAAGTGCCCGGAAAACTATTAAGTCGGCACAGAAGAACTCTTGGAGAAGCTTTCGTGATACTTTAGGACAGGATCGTGATACTAGACTTGTGGAATAAGTTTAAGAAGATGAGTGGAAGAAGAACCTTAATTAAATACCTGTCTTGGTTAATGGTGATGGAATAGCTATTAAAGACTGAGAAAAAGTACCTGTCAGATGTTATGTTTAAGCATCCCTCACACAATGCGCTGAATGTTATTTTGATATGTTTTAATACAATTTGGTCAAGAGGTATTTTACCAGTAAGTTGGAAGTCTGCTTTTACGCTACCATTTGTCAAACCTGGTAAAGATGCTGCTAGCCATGGAAATTATGGAGCAATTGTGCTCACCTCTCATTTATGCAAATGGCAGCAGAAGATGGTGGTTAACAGAATCTCAGAATCTGTTCCTGTAACTATCAAAATGGATTTACTGATGGACTTAGTTAGTAACGGAATTGAGAAGGCTTTTAGTATGAAAGAAATGTTTGTCATTGTATTTATTGACATTGAGAAAGCTTATGACTCGAGGTGGCGAGATGGTCTTATAAAATTGAGTCTGTTGGATATTGGTGGAAAGTTGTTTAAGTGGACTAAAAAAATAATTCAAAATCCCTGTTCTTTTCAACATGATGATTAATGAGGTTATTGATCAAATTGGTGATGGCATCCAATCGGCCCTGTATGCAGATGAAGGAACTATTTGGAAAAGGGTTAAAAATGCACATGCTGTAAAATGTATTCAAAATAGGACTGTAGCGCAGTGGTCGTATATCTTGGGTTTTAACATTTCGGTTGATAAGTCTTGCTTCATGGTTGTTAAGTTGGCAAATGTCCCAGTGCTTACTGTGTACAACAGCCCAAAGCAGCGAGTGGATGCTTTCAAGTATTTGTTTTTGTGGTTTGATGAGAAATATACATGGGAACGACGGCTAAATCACTGTAGGAAAAACTGGATGGATCTCAATTTAGAGCATTAAGAGTAAGTTTACTTGCTATGAAAAAAAACGCTTTGTCCGGTGAAATGTCTTCGCATCTGACAAAAACAAACCGGACTCTTATTAAATGGGAAAGAATCAAAGTCACCACTTTCGAATTCGACAAATTCTGCTTCTACCCTGCTTAAATGTTGGGAAAGGGTCCAGGGAAAGGTTTTGAATAGGCTATTAGAGATTTGGTTAATGTGTATGATTGGAATTCTGTTCATCTTGCGCCAGCAGTGGTTTATACTAATATAGCCCCCTGGCGTTTTCCTCCTCCAGAAATTAACCTAGAACTGCAGGAGAAAAGGAAAATATATTTGAACGAAAACCACATTGTAGAATATCTGGTTCACAGATTTTACAGATTGTTCAAAAGTGCAAGATAACGGTCATGTGGGCATTGGAGTATATATTCCGTAATGTGTATACTTACAGACGTCTTATGGGTCATGTTTCTGTCTGTAATGCTGAAATCATGGCCATAATCTTGAGTTTGCAGTGGGTGGTCATTTGTTCAGATTCAGCAGCAGCTCTGCAAAGATTACATTCTGGTGCCGCTGTTAGAGAAGATTTAATCATCGAAGTTTTCATGCTGTTGCTGAGTCTGAGACAACTAGGTATACAAGTGCAGTTCTGTTGAGTACCGGCCCATTTGACGGTACATGGAAATGAGATGGCTGACAAATTAACCAATAAAAGCACAAGTGATCGCATTGTACATGTGAGTACTGGATGATCAGAGGCTAAATTCTTAATCCGTCAGAGAAAAATGAGAATTTGGCAGGAATTATGGGACTCGAGAGTTAAAAGGAAGGCCTCTGTTAATCCAATTTATGTAGTAAGAGCAGAAAAGAGGATATATTATTTTAAAGATTGAGGTTAGGTCATACAGGTCTTAATTCAACTTTATTTCCAATTGAAAAGTCTCCAACTGATAAATGTGAATTCTGGGATGTTAGTGAAACTGTCGAACATATCCGTTTGGTCTGTTGGAAATATTCTGAGGAGAGGGTGAAGCTAAGGAGAAAAGTCACTGAGGCAAGGCGGGAGTGGAATCTGGTGGGTCTTTTGGGAAAAAGGGGAAATCAGAAATGGGTGTTAAATGCTTAATTTTAGTTTTTTTGTTCTACTTCATTTGTGTACATAGTAATGCCCATTTTATTTTTATTTTATATCATAGTAATTTTAAAATGGTTCTTAATGCATGCCTTTTTGATTTCATATATGTTATTTTTATTATCAGTGATCAGTGTTTTATGTTGCACCTTAAGGCCGAGACAAGTTCCTATGTTTGTGAATTTTGTTCATTGACAATGGCAATAAACTCTTTCTGATTCTGATTGTGATTCAATATACTGTAACGGTGATCTGAAGGCATGATATAGTTCACACTCGGTACAGTTGGAGGCGGCATACACCATTTTTCTGGTTCGTTGTCTACCAGAAACCCAAAGGAGAAGAAGAAACAACATCATGGCCGTTTCTCAGTCCTCAGGCTGTGTCTCAATTCCAGGTCTGCATGCTCCGAAGGTCCCAGCTGCCGGAGGCTGGTCTTTGGAGTAGCCTCCGTGGAGCGCAAAGGCCGTCCCGAAATGGGACAGGCCGAGCCCAAATCTCACCCAAATCTTTTGTCCAAAACAAAATATTACGTTCAGCTATTGTAAAATATAATAATTACCAATGTTCCTGTGATAACTGTCAAAATGATCTAGAAATGTCAACAAAAGTAATGAAATATGCCGTCTTGATTTCAGAATGGGATTTTATAATGACAAGGGAATACATGAAAGGAAATATGTGCATTTAGATCAATTTATGAAGAAAGATCTGTGTTTCTGGAGAAAATATATTTAATGAAAATAGAGCTTGTTTGTCATGTTCACAACATCTCACTTATGGCAGTCAACAGAAACCATAATTAAGACAAAAGGTTTTTACTCCCACCCCGATTCATTAGCTTAAGTCGTTGCTGCAATTTACAGTTAAAACCAAACTTCTTTTACAGTTTTGGGAGTGTTATGCTCTTATTTTATGACAACACTCGTGCGTGTACCTGCACGTTTCCTCCGCTGTCGGGGGGCGCTGTTTCGCTCCGCCCGTTTTAAAAACATTTGACTAGTGCCGCGCAGTGCATTATGGGATATACAAAGCCGTGAAGTGTGCATTTTGATGGCCTTCGTTCACGGCCAATCTCCATGGAAACGCAGGGCCACATTTGTCGGCCGCATTCGTGGGCCACATGAAATGGGACAGCCTTGTCGCGCAGGAAGTGACGCAACCGGCCTTCATATGTAGCCTTCGGAGCGCCCAGACTGCAGACCCTGTACTCGCGTACTACGGGGTACAGACTTGTAATATGGACTTGAGAAGTTCACAAGTTAACTTTGCGCTTTCAGCATTTGGGAGAGGTGGACTTGATGACATCACAGGAAATTAAGATGATCTGGGCACGCAATCTGAAATGTTTAACAATTAAAACAAAGTAATGTCCTCATCAGAAATATTGCACCATTGTGAAAAAAGAAAGAAAAAGAATAATCATCCATCAGTCCTTTTCATCATACTTTTTGAATGTTGCTTATGATAGCTTGATATAATAGCTTGAATAATAATATAGATTGTGAAACAGACATGAAGCTGTTTTATTCCTTTGCTCTGTTTCTACACTATACTACAACACAACACAACATATTTAAGTAGACTATTCCGAACACAGCATTGTATTCAGTATTATCAGTAATATATATAAATACATTTTCAAATTAAGCTATTTTTCCCAACAAAGTTTACAATAAATATAGTCTAATAAGCTTTATGGCTAAATTTAAGCCTTGATTAATATTATAAGGTTGGTAATAATAATTATGGTATAAAGTTTCTATTAATTAATTGTGGTTGAAATGGAAACAAGTTTTATTCTACACATCTGCTAAAAAAAACAGGGCAGAGGGCGGAGTTTCACAGTGATAAGTCCATGGCTCTATTAGGTTCAGCCACCAATATGTGTGTTATATGAAGTGCATTGTGGGAAATATACTGAGCCGAGTACGATGCATCCTCAGTAAAGCGGTAAAGCGAACTTGCCGAGAAGTGAACTTTGAATTGGAACAGGACTTGTGACGTAGAGGATGATGTTTTCCAAGTCCACAAGCACACAAGTACGTGGACGGAGAACTGGCCCTTGCCAGTTTGTTGATGCTTCTTGTGAATGTTAGTATTATATTGTTGTTATTACTATTATTATTCTATATTTTGACATTTGGGGAATTTTCATACTTAACAAGTTTTTCTGTCTTTCTACCTTCAACCTGAATATCTGCTTGCCACTTGCCTGCCAGCTACTTAACAGCCCATCTCCAATAAATCCACTTGAATCCTTTTTTATGTCTGCTTTTTTGGGTTGTACTAAATTGTGACAGCTGGGTTGTTTTGAGCAGAATAAATTGTGCTATTCAATAGTTTGTCTTGAAAAATGAAAGATGTCTGAATTTGTTTTTGAACTAAGGACACAATACACAACTTTTAGGCAGATTTTCTTATAATTTTCAGTCATGCTTAGTCACTTCATCAACATCTCTAGTTGAAGTCAGTAGCAGCTGTTTCAGTCTCGTAGTGTGGACCAGTTACGACTGGACTCACATTCGAATTGCCTGAAATACAAAGACTCGACTAGACTCCTGTCGCAGTCATTAAAACATGTTTGAATTACAAGACAGATTTTGGCCGTATGCCAGTACAAAAGACTGAGCCCCACGCGCAATGACAAGGAGACACTGGAAACAGCGAAAGAACAATGTCCAAACAAGGACAGCAAGGCAGATAGTGCATATTCCTGCCTAAACATCAGATTAATAGTACAGAAAGAGCACTACTGTACACTTACAACCAGAGCTGAAACACTCACTCAAACAAAGATTAAACCCTCCACTTGTCTACTCTCGTGCGGTTCACGTCTTACTCATATCCGTGAGTTTCAGTCACGTGGTATATCTGTTGTCACCGCCATGTTAAAGACGTCACCGCATACTGTTGTCTATCTCGCTGTTAGTCATGTGCAACAGCGCATAAAATTGAAAATGAAAAGGGTTGACACTTCAAGAAGATGGGTTTTGATCCTTATCTACAGCGGCGAGTCGCTGACACTTAAAAGCAGCGACGACTTGCACCAACAAACTTTTGTGGACATTTACATCTGCTCTTCCTCGTCCACAAGCCCTCTGCACTGGACAAGCCCTCAAAGCTTTCAAGAGCACGGACTTTGTGTCTGATCCTAAAATATAACACCCGGACAGTTGGAAATTAGCCTCATTAAAACTGTCTGCAGGTAGGGTAACGTTTATTAACATAGCCACGCAATAATAAGTAAACTAGCATTAGCTAGCTGCTAAGTACCTGAAACAAACAGCTCAGCCTCAGACTGGAGTGATTTCTGTAAGTCCACTGGTCCCTCCTGACCACAGAATTACATTTCTGGACAAACAGGGTCTTTGGGGATGTTAGAGAAGAGGAATCCTTTTTTAGAGACTTTTTGCAGACAGTGCAACATGGGGCTTTTGGCCTCAAGATGGCAGTAGCAACGAGTGTGTGCCGTCATTTCGGACATGTGAAAATTATCAAATTACAGTTTTCCTATTAAATCTTAAATCCAGAGGAAACATGTTCAACTCCTTCACCTGTTGCCACGTTTAATGTCCATTTTAGATCACCTAAAGTAGAATCACTGCCAGTGTCAAACAAACAGTTATGTAGTTATTTTAATCGCTATAACTGTTTGTTGGCCAGAGGTGTAGTGTGGACTCGCTCATGACTGGACCTCAGACTCTCTGTAATCACACTCAGTCCAGTCGTGTAGTGTGGATCCTCCTCAACATTCTACATTTCTGGAAGAGTCATGTACACTAGTGTGTCCCCAGCTATAGTTGGACAAAATGAAATTGAATCAAAAACTGTGATCAATCAACATGAGAAATAACAAATCATGATGAATTTGATGTCATATTTCCCAGTCCTTGAGTACGTGTAGCCACCACTGAAAATCTGTTTGACATGAGAAACTTTACACTTTTTACATGATCAACTTCCATAGCTGTTCTTTATACTGAATTCCACAGCATTTTGTTCCCCGCTGTGTGCATTGACAGAGCTGCACTTATCTCAAAGGGATATTGCTCGTGGGGGAGCGGGTTTCATGTGGGGAAAATCCATCTGTATACCTAACCTTTTCTGGGTCTTCTCTGGCCCTGGTCTCCTGCTGCTGCTCAGTGATACATGGAGTCTGTTGGCTCAATGACCCCTCATTTATATCACCGCCTATCTGTGATCTGTGCGCTATCAGCTGACATTTATCATAAGCATTTAGAGACACAGGCCGCTGACTAGCAACACCATATTGGAAACCCTGGATATATCATGTGTGCGTAGGTATACCAAGTCTTCATGACTGTTTCAGTGTTTGTTTGATTGATTTCCAAACTTTACGTAGGTAAAATCAACTGTTTTGAGAAGCCCTGTGAGGGGACTGCTTTTGTCATTTTGGGCACTACAAAAATAAATGGTATGGAATAATCAATCCATCCAAACTCTTATTGGTATGGCAATAGCAACAACATATTACGCTACTATTATGCTACATAATATGCTCTGGGTCTGCTTTGATTGGTCATTTGAAATGGTGGGGCTTAGGAACAGGTTTGGATAGGTTAGGAAAAAAATGTGGCTAAGATTAGGAATAAGATTTTGGTTAAGGCTCGGAAAATGGTTAAGATTAGGGTTTGGTTAAGTATACATTAATTGTATTACTTTATTTGTAGCCTTCAAACATGCTCTTGAGTACCTTTGCCTCTCGTTTTAGAGCTGAAAATAATGTTTGTATTGAAAACCACACTTTACTTTCAGTCCGGTGTTCTCTCATGAGGATTTCATGTTAGAACTCCATCTACTGGCAGCAAAGTGAATTACTGTATGGAAATGAACAAAAGCTAGCTTTCCCCCGACATGACAATATAAGCAGGCAGTTGTAATGAACGGGATTTGATGACAGAAATGCTCAGAACGAGTTCTGTGATGATAACAGCACAGAAGACCTTTGAATTTCCTGTGATGTCATAAATCTGTTTGTTTTTGTGAGGCTCAGAACCAAAGGAACTCATAAACAGGGTCAATGAATTGTGAGTGAAGCTAAATACAACTACAGGTATGTTTCGGACAAAGGAACAATGTTATAACAAGGTTAAAAGCTCAAGAAAGTAAACTTTACATAGCATGTGTCCTTTAAAATGCAATCAAACCAACAATGCACCATGAAGCGAAACATGGAATGAACAGCCAAATCAGAATTTATTCAGCGCAAAATTCAGTGCAAATAGGATTAAATAATGTTTGACTCAGTTAGTCTTGGCTCTGGACAGTCTGAATCTATTCTTGTAGAAAATTAGAACACATTTGATACTGAAAAGAACTGACCAAGACTTCAGCATAAATGATTTATACATTTTTTCAATCGCGCCAAATTGCCATTTCTATTTGAACACTCTCAACTTTGCAGTTCTGCTTGGGCATTAGACTGGAAGAACAATTGAAATACAGTCTTGGAACATGCATCCTCTAATCTATCTGCAGTGCCATGTTTATTTTTTTTTTAATTAAAAGACCATTCAACTATTTCCATTGCCCCACATTCCTAGTTTTTACCTGAGCATGAAATAAGGGCAACATTTGTTTCTTCTGCAACGGCGGGCGACATAATCACCTTCAAGGCTCATTGACCAATCAGGGCGCCAACTCCAAAGGTCAAAGGTCGAGACACAACGTAATCAAACATGGCGACACCAACCTGTCACTGATTGGCCTTTTGTTACAGACACGTTTGACCTTCACACAGATCATTAACACTGATGCTGTAGCTTCTCTGGATATTTTTAGGCGGCAGTAATGTTCCAGGCAAAATTGAGTTTAATACATGCAATAAAAACGTATTCCAAAATATTCCAAAGTGTTAGCGTAGCTTTTTTCCCCCCTTTAAAGTCAACACATTTTGAGGAATAAGAAATCAACCTACATTGTAATATTTGCGTAAAATTATTGTTTTTAACCCATTATTCTGTTATTTTCTTGTTGAAAAACCTATATTCCCCCGGTACCTATGTTCCCCCTTTTCAATGAACGGGGGAACTACGCATATACTAGCATAGGCTAATGGTTCAGATTCCACATCCCCAATAGTTGTGCAGAAATGTATGGTTTTACAGCATAAAATATTGCCACATATAAACCTAACCCAAACCTTAACCCTAACCCAGGTCTCGGGGGAACATAGGTACCGGGGAACATAGGGCTGACCCCAAGACGTGTTTATTCTCTGTGCAAAAAAACGGAGAATACAAGACTGTATTGAGTTACTCTCAGCGCCCACCCAAGAGTGAGCTCGAACCGGCCCCGGTCTTGACTGTCTTTAAGGGAACCGTACCAGCCCGTTTAAGTGATTCAAACCAGACCTTGACTGGTACTAGCTTCCAAAGTGGTCTGGCTCTCTTTAGCTCCTAGAACGCTTTATTTAAGACTCAGGCCAAAACTAATCAAAGACAAACAGAAAATAATCATTTCTGCTGATTAGATCTTGTGATAAGCCGCTGTATTTCCACGTAACTTACATGTTGAGCCCGCGTGCTTAGCAAAACAAAGCTAGCGTACGTTAGCAACAGCTGTTTCCTGACACACAGCATTCTGGTCAAGATTGAAAATATGATGTTTCCAGTGCATAATGCATCTAACATTATCCAAGCCCAATGTAGATATATGTTAGAGATATGTTAGAGACGGGCAGAGGCAGAGTGTCAGCATTAAAAGACATTCTGCCATAAACAGAATCGTTTCAAATCACTGTAAAGACAACCTGTCTCGGGGACCAAGGTCGAAACACACCTATTGTAACTTTTCTGGTAGAGAATGCATCACGTTCTTGTCTCCATGGAGATGGTATTGCTTGTCTTGGAGTCTTACCTGTGACAAAGAGCAGGGATTATGTGATTTATCTTCTTCATTTTCCTTTTCTTCTTTGTGAAAAAAAGTGTCGGTGACTCGTATGTGTATTTATTGCTTGTGTTTGTTGGCTTATACTGAACAAAATTGAATTATAATTTTTTGGGGCCAGAAAAATACAAGAAATTGAATAAATGCAAGAAAGAGGATTTTTGTGCCATACTGTTGAACATTCCAGGCAAATCCTTACATCTCCATGAAAAGAAGCATGTGACGTACTCTCCACTAGAAATGCTATATAGAGCACCTTTAAGGCAAGGTTTTTGTCCAGGCACTGAACCATCAACCTTCAGGTAAGTGGGCTAAACATCTCTAACATTGGAGTTTTAGCGATATTCCTCTGTCAAATTAGATGTAGTTAAAGCTAAGAAAAACTTGACTTGTTCCTCACTGGGGAAATTGTAATGGGGAAAGATTTGACACACATTTTGAACTCCTGTCTTAGCGAGACTATAATTGACAGCTATAGTTGATTTATATATCTAATAATAGCTTAGAAATATATGGCAGTTGTCATTGTGTAAATCCCTACGCCAATAGGAACTAAATTCTCTTTTTTGAGCTTATAAACTTCATGATATAGACCCTTCCAGGAGTGACGTGCTTCCAACAGTCATTTTAAAGAGACAGCTAAATAAAAACTTTCATGTTTCGGATTTATGTTTATATGATTGTTACATCTGCCAAAAAAAGGTCAACATCTAAATGCCAGCTCTATTTTCTTCAATTCACCTAGTATAAAGAAGAATTTGTGGCATACTATGAAAAAAATATAAATTAAATTGTCAAGCAGTTAAGTCGTTTGCTACCGTTTTCAAAATCAAATCAAACCGACCTTTACGTATAGAGCCCTTTACAACACTCAAAGTGACCAAAGTGCTTCACACAAAAAATTCAAGGGAATAGAAAACATAATAGCACAAGTAAAAACCAAATAATACAAACTGTACAAAATAAAGTGTCACTTCACTACTTAAGTGTTGAAAGCCTGAATAAATACGTTTTAAGCCTTTAATATTCCCATGTGGTCTTATTCTAGTTTCTGATGATGGATGAAGACCATTTTAAAACCAGTTCATAAGAGTATCTGGTTTTGATGCTGGTTTTATAATTGATTAGTATTGAAGAAACTATAGCTGCTCTATACTTCGCAAAAGCATTGATATCGCAATAAACTACTATTATTGAAATCACACCAAACTCCATCTGACAGAAATATAATGCTTTTTTTTTCTTTTATAAATTAAGCCATGTACATTTTACTTTTAATATAACTGAAATGATTGTGTCCAAAAGCATATTAAAAATGTTACAAAAATGTAGTTATGGCAGCAGCTGACAGCCATATTGCATACATTTACAAAGAAGAAATACAAACTCTTTGAGAATGTCATTTGGGGTTTTGTGAAATTCTACAGTGAGCTTGCATATACTGTTGGACTTCTTGATACAGAAATTGAGCGCCCCAGTCTTTGTTGGAGTGTAATTGACAGCCACAGTCCGCCTCATTCCAAGCCCAGTATGGACAGTCTGGTGCAGGGTGCGGACGTCCAGCTCTCGTCAAGACTCCTCCTGTCCGTCAGCCTGTCACTCCACATGACGCGTACATATTGTGAACTTCAAGGCAATTTTGAGCTCCGAAACACAACTGTCATGAATTTACTTCCATAGAGTGTCATATTATATGCTGTTGGGTGTAAATCAGGACAAAACAATTGTCAATTAAATGCAAATATGTGATAATTTTAGCTTGAAATGCCCTTTTGTGACACTTTTCTTTCTTTTTTTTTTTTTTTAGTTTTTTTTTTTTTTACTGAAATAGCCAAATCTCAACCACACACATACACAGGTTCAAAAGTCTGGGTCTACTCCTTTTGCAACTATTTTCATTCCACCAGGAGATTAAAAAACATACATAATTTAGGGTAATTATTTAACAAGTTGAACTATTTTAAAGCTCAACTGGTTATATTATAAGTTTAGACATTGCATTTCATGTTGAATCTGTTTGGTCACACATTTGAGGTAAATGTAGGCTACAAGAACAAACAACAACTCTAGTGGGACACGGCTCTTATGGTGACGGATGTACGCTGCCTGGATTGGCCCGGTGTTCTGTGTATAATAGTTTAGTGGACTATTAGACCCATTTTATTTGTTTCATCACTCACACGCAACTTTTTTTCAACACAGTGCATGTGGTGTTCAACTGAAGATCTCTGCGGTGGTTTGTTTCTACAGAAACAGAGAGCGCGCGCCACTGCTCCGTGCTCGTGTACGCGAGGACTGATGGATTTTATGTGCATTTGGTCTAAACAGGATTAATATGCATCAATTCATGATTAATGCGGCTATTTTCTTTGATTAATCGAATGAGAACTTTGACAGCCTTAAATATAAGATAACAATACTATTCTTAACTGGATTAAAGAAAACACTATTGTTGTTTGTTAATGCATCGGGAATATTTCAGTATTTGACAACATTTATGTAGTCAATGTCTGAATGTACGAGAGCAGTCGAAGGCAGTACGTCTAGCTTTGAATGTACATGAAACGGGACTCTGAAATGCCAAAGCGCTCTACAGCAGCTTCTGCACGCCCGTTTGTGCCTTTGAGTCCACATGACCAGATGCATATGGGTCAGAGCGAGGTTAGAGCGGGCCAGAGGAATGCAGAGATTTGGAATAGAAATGTATAAACTGCTGGGCTTTATTTCAAAGCAGGCAATTTTACTCACAAAAAGGACTGCTCTGACGTATCATTCAAACTTCAAATCGCTCTGTATTTGTAAAACAACAGAATAAACATTTAATTGTATTCATTATGTATATTTCAATAGTTTATGCACACACAGAAAAAGTTTTATCTCTGCTTTAGCTGCTACTTTCGGCCTACAATTTCGAAATGTGCTCACAGGGACGATCCATGTGATGTAACAGCGCTGATCCTAAACCTGTGAGAGAAAGTACTACGAGATGCAAACATATACATTTTTAATCCCATCAATATTTAATAGAATAAACACAATTTATTTGCACAAGTTTGCTCCTTTAATCTTAGCTGCCCTTCTAATCAGCGGTAAAATCCTTGGTCGTTGCACAAAAACAAACAAATCCTTGCATCACATCATCCTTGGCGTTATGCTAATTCTCCCTCGCTAAAAATCTACGTTTGTGCCATTGTAATTAGCTACTGTCCAAAGTGATGCTCATTAACAGTGCATATTCCCACTTCACCTTCAGAAGATGTGAAAAGGGTAAATATCCACTCGCTGTGAGGAGGTTGTAAGTGACAGCGCGCACAAATCAAAGGGTCACGGGACTCATTAGAACATTCAAATGGCTGTGAAAGTGAGGACGAGGGGACGCGTCACAGATTTGTGTGTCTTTGGAAAGCAAGACGGTCGAACGGTTACCTTCACGGATTGACCTGCACAGTCCCGCGTCCCATCATGTTGTAGAATGTCCCCACGGTATAAAAAAAAAAGAGGTTTATGTAGAGAACAGGAAAACTTAAATATTCCTAAATCGATGTAATTATTCATTCGTCCATGGGAGGTCCACGGTACAAAAGGTTTCGTCTGGACATTTTTATAGAAATCAAGATGTTTTGACGTTTCTTTTTGAATTTTAAGAGGGAAGAAAGGATTGGTTTCTAACATTTAAAGTGCCTATGACAGGTCAGATGACTCATTGAACTAAAATACAATTAAGATACATATATTTTTAATTGCTAAAAATTATAAACATTTTATAACAGAATAGCAAATGTTTTAGGTTTATAATTTCATTTCCTGTTTGTAATTGATGACATCACAGTAGGAAATGCCTGACAAACATTGTGCAAAAACTCATCTAATGTCACAATTTGTTTTATTTGACGAATAAAAAGATATGATATCACCTTTATTTTGTTGAATTAATGTTTAGAGAGTCAAAAAAGTTGTTTCTTTGTGTAAATTCTGCATAAACTTTGACTGGAAGGAGTATCCCTACTGTGATGTCACGTCCTGTTATTTTCTAAAGAATTTTCAGCTTTTTCTCCACAAATACCTACTTGATTGGTATAAAACTATCATCTATATGTACAACAGGTATAAATACACCAAATATAGTCAAAATTAAAAAATCGTAAAAACCTGTAATATGCACTTTAAAAGCCAATAACAATAATGGCATACAATAACGCAAATAACGCACAATATTTTTCTGTTAAAGTAAAGCTTTAGGCAGCAGGTCGACAAAGAGAAAATATCGGCCTTTGCTGAAGAATTAAGGCTGATATGCTCAAAAATACAAATGTACAGTTGTTTTCCAAAAATCAAAGGACTACACAGTGCTTTTTGATCATAACATTTAGGCTTCAAACTGCTCGGAATGAGTGCAAAAAATAGAAAACACCGCATTTGTGTACCGTAATTGCAAACGGTGCAACAAAAACACAGCTGTTTTAATCCAATGCCGCATTTTGACACTATTATATAAAGCGACTAAATGTGGAAGTGTTCAAAGTATTAGGAACACAGCACTGGTGATTGCACCATGTGGCAGAATACGTTATTGAATACAGTACATTTTCAAAGTATTATTCCCAACACTGACCACTTGCATACCCCCTTCACAACTGTCCGTCAAATTGATGTAGGAATCCGATCTCGTTGCATCAGGTCGACTTCAATAACTCCATCAATACACATCCGTCAATACACATCCGTCACTACATCAACCCCTTCACTTCTTTACACACTTTTACCGAACTAATCACAGCCACTTTTGTCTGACGTTGAATAAATGCATTCCCGTTTAGTTTTTCTACCTCCACTGCCCTGAAAAACTGACTCCATTGATTTAGCATTGAATAGTCATTAGCTCGGCGGTGTGGACTTCCTCATTGACAACCCCGGAGCGGAGAGGTGCATCGTGGGTCGAGCCAATCCGTCGCCGCACTCCTCAACACCTTGCGCTCCTTTGTCCGGGCGAAGAAAGAAGAAAAAAAAAAAAAGAGAGCTGCCGTTCCTTTCCGGTAATTGCTGATTTTAATCAAAGTCGTATCGGCGAGCGGGGGGGGTAACCTTTGCCCCGAAAAGGCCAGTGGTCCGAGGGTGCTCTCTCAGTGGCGACACAATCGAATGGTTAATTATAGAGGAGGAGAAGGGGCGCTGGGACTCTGAGGTGTCCCGCAGGAGATGTCTGCGTTGGAAGCCATGAGAGGATGGAAAATGAAGCTGGAGATAAGAGTGAGTTACCGATCTAATAATAGTGCTGATATGAAAGGGATACGGATGTCATCAAATATTTTCTGTGCTGATATCTGAGCCTGGCCAATAGACGCTGTAATGCTCAAGGTCTACTGAGGCTATAATATGATTTAAGATGATGATAAAGTGACTTTTTTGAGTTCTTTATCAGGTTTACATTATAGGTAACATTATGTAAAGGGAGATTTTAAAATATTTTAAACTAGTTACCGCGGTGTTCCCTCATCATTACTTGTTGTAATTTGATTGATTTCTGCATGTTTGAGTAATCCTGTATCGCCCTGCATTTAAGGGATAACTGCTTGTGTATTTTTTTTAATTAATTTAACGTTTACTTATCCAGGTAGGATGATTGAAAACGAATTGTTGCTGACAAAAATGACCGCAGCACAGAGAGCAGAGCAGCACTGCATACAATACAACAAAATATACAAATACAACATTAGAGTATAAAAGAGCCACTTAAAAACAGCTGCACACATCAGAAACGACATGACTTGAGGATGAAAATGTCACACATAATAAAGTGAACCTTAACCTGCCTAATCACTGGAGTACATTTCATAATCAGGCAAAGTGTGTGAAGTGCACGATATGCACTCAAACTGTGGAACTCTGGGTTGGTAATCTAACCGCTAAGCCCCATGGATATTCAGTCCACTTCATTCAAATAATAATAATAATGATGATAATAATAATAATACATTAAACACAGTATGTTGCACTTTTTTATACACTCAAAGACACTTTACAATACAAAAAACAAGTAAAAAGAGAACAATGGGGTAAAATTGAAGGAAATGTAAGCTTAAACAGGTGAGATTTGAGCATAGATTTGAAGCTTTGTAATGAGTCTGACTTTCTGATGGGTTATGAGAGTGAGTTCCAGAGGTTAAGGGCGACTGCAGCGTCGGCTCGGCCCCAAAAGGGCTTCGTGCTTTGCCTTGGTGATTAGTTGGGAGTGAGGAGGTTAGTGTCGGCTGATCTGAGGTCGCGGGTGGGACAGTGCTGAGGAGGTCGGCGAAATACTCTCGTCCAATTGAGTTAAAGATGTGTTACCTGTTTTTTCTCATATACAGTCAAATCTGTTTGGTCCCAGTACAGATATATTGTAAAAGCTGCTATTTGCATCAAAATGAGACTGATGTGCGCTGTCTGCATCTAATTACAGTGTTTTATCGAAGCACGAAGCAGGAAGTGTGTCGTTAGCATGCTAGTTGCTGTTAGCTTTACCGTGACGTTAGCGTTTATAAACTGCTCCAAACAGTCTAAAATTAACCTGTTCCTTTTTTCATGTATAAAGCCGGTAAAAATACGGTACAGCATCTTTAAGAACCCAAACTACATTGTGGTCATTCGAAACAGAACCAAGCATTTCAAACAGCTCATCCAATTTGTCCGTTTCTGGATCAAATTCTCCATTAAGCAATACTAAACTGCCTGCTTAGAACAATGAGAAATCAAGCTAACTGGGTTCGCGACGACTGCTAGTGGCTATGTACAGTCTGTTTGTTTCCTAATGTACAAATGATGATTGTGAAATAATTGTAACCCTAGATGATTAGCTTTATTGTTATAAGACTTGCTAAAACGATTTGAAAACATTGACTTTTTCATGTTGTTCTACTACAAACTAATTGGACTGCATTTCGCATTCAAATCCCCCTCACGGTAAACATGCATCTTCTCCCGGTTTTGAGTCAATGGCATAAACTCCATTCACAAACGAATCATATTAAGACAATGTATGAAAATCGATAGCTTTAACACACAATAGTTAGCTACTGAGTCATTTCCTCACTGCTTATTAACTGGAATGCACATCTCTATTGAACATAATACACCTCCAGCGCAGAGGCGTCCTATATCGATTGTGGTTCCGTTTCCATTTTTGAATCTACTTTATACCCAACCCTGAATGCTGCCCTGAACTGCACTTGCTCTTAACAAATCCTTATACGTAGCTGTGTTAATGTTAAACAGACTACCACCGAGCACCTTCTTCCTGGAAACCATCCAAATGGATTCCAAGAAGTTCCATTGTTGCTACATTTACTTCTGTCCGTGGTGGAAAGTTGAAGGTACATGTTCATTTTCTGGTAAACACTTGCTTGTCTCCATGGAGATGTTCATACTTTGCCTGAAATGCACTGCGACATTGTAATGTTTTTTTTTTCATTGCTAAAAGAAAATGACTACGAAACAACTCAATGCTTTCCTCATTTCTTCTACACTCACTGTGTTTGCATGCACGCCAGGAAAACCGGATAACTGGCCAAGTCCAATTTCTTTTTGGAATCTCAAGGATCCCATAAACACACGTGTAGAAGAGTGTGTAGTGGTGTTCCTACGTCGTCTAACAGTGTCGTCCAATCACACGAGGAGCAGACGAGGAGAGGCGTTCGACTGCAGCAGGTGAGAAAACAGACTGTGAAATCAAATGTTCAACGTAAATGTTTCACTTATCGACTTATCTACGTTTGCCGAGGGCCATTTTTATTAGCTGCGTAAACATAATTAGTATGATTTTCTTTCTTTGATTCAGAAACCTTATGAGGATTGACCGGACCTGAAGAGGATAGCACTGTGGACACACGCCACTCAACTGTGTCCCTAACAATCCATACAGCTCCCCTCCCCGCGGCGCTGCAGGAGGACACGCACTTAGACACATCAATACTGGGCTTATCCGACACACTCCGCTCCTCTCGCGTCTTATTTAAGCCCCTCACTCCACTCCTGTTCCTTGTTAGAACATCACTGTACACTGTCTAGCCAAAGTGCTCCCACACAATGAGTGAATGTGTTACCTTCACTTGCGATCAGTCCCTCGAGCACAGGATGTATTTGTAAACGTCCATATTTGAGAGGCGGCCATTTTACTTCAGGACTGGTTGACAGTGAGTGCACAGTCTCTGGGCAGCACAGTTTTAGTTTTAGTTTTGCTTTGGATAAGTAATTTATTTTTGGGTTTGGATTTGACAACACTGACTAATAAAGTTGGCAAATATTGAATGTTTTACTTCATGTATGTCGCTTGTAAGTCTGGTAATAGGTATCGGCTCCAATTTTGAAAAACATTGTTGTATCGAGTCCATAGTTCCTAGTTTTTGCAATCTATTGGTGCTAATACAAAGTTGTTCTGTAGATAATGAATCATTATTTGAAGTCATTTCAGAGGAACAGGATTATACAGTTATGCTATTGCAAAATGTACAATACGTAAGGAATGGAAAGGTGGAAATGTAACTTCAAACTGTTTTTTCTGTGTAATCTTAATCTCTCAGTCGTCCAAGTAGGTTCCATTCAAGAACATGTAATCCCGTCAATTGGACACATGATTTTAAGAGTGAATACGTTTTGCCCCTCACCCAGGGTTATGGTCAATCACTGCCTTAAATATCTGAGTATGTTAATAGAGTAAAATGGCCAATTAGGGGCTTGATTATGATGATCATCCAAAACATGACTCTGGTAAATACGCTACTGGTAAATACATTTATCGCACTATAGAGTCAGAATAGTTTTGAATGAACAAATTGTATCATTTGGCCTCTTAAAATCTCTATGGGTTTAACCATGACACTGTCCGGTAGTGCAGTGGGGTGGGGTACTGAGGCCGAGGGGGGAAGGGGAGCCAGAGATTACCGGGGATCCCCAGAGCTTTGTCTGGTCCGAGAGTCAGCTCATCAAAGTAATGAATTGTGCAAATTAAATGGTAAAAATCTCAAAGAAATTATTAGAAAATGGCCGTAAAAACATAAACAGCGCAAATAATCTGTATTTGTTTGAATTAAATGCTTGTTGGTAATAATTTTCATCATTTGTCAGGGCCACATTTTTGGACAGCGGACCTCGCGAGTCTCAAGGAAAAAAAGGTACGGAATAACTGTCCAGTAGATGACAATTGGCCTGTATTGACAGTCAATCTCTCTCTCGACAAACTCCAGCACCAAACCCCTCCCACCGGCCTGCCCCTGCTGTAGCTGTAAGCGGAGTTGATGTCGGATTATCCCCGTGTTGAATATTCACAATGTTCATGTATTTCCCATCAGCCCCTCTACGGAACATGCAGCTGTCTGTCAAACGGCCTACTTCCAGGTTCTAGCTGTCAGCCCCACTCCCCGCACAGCTCTTTATCAAGTGACGCAAGCCAAAATGACAGACGAACAGGGAATATGCATCATTCTGTATTAGGCAAGACTTGTATACTGCCTCGCACGTCACTCACTGAAAGCTCACCGACGGATGCCTATATGCATCAAGTTAGGTTGTAAACGAGACTGGATGAGCTAACAAGCACAAATGGTAAGCTAGTTTTTTGACAAGGTCTGGAAGGAAGTTGGCACGAAGTTTAACAATTGTTTGTGACCCGGTATTGTCAAGGAAGACGTTGATAAACTACAGAGAATTGCTCTGCGCCTCACTTGGCAGCAGTAGCTCGACCTTTGGATCGAACCCACTGATCCAAAGGTTGGCAGTTCCATTGCAGTTCCTTCCAAGTGCCCGTTGATGCTGCGTCCTCCGGCAAGAATCTAAATTATACTATCAGGCACTAAAATGAGACATTTTTGCACAAACCAGAGATTTACTACAATGGATGCAGTAATATGGATTGTTTAAATTGATACCGATATTCAGCATTTGTCTTTCTGCAATGGCTGATAAGCACTATTTGCCAATCCCGATATTAGACAAATGTATGTAATCTAAACACTAATGTATAGTAAATGAACATTTTGCTAATATTCACAAAATGTATAAACAATAATATAAAGTAATTTGCTGCATAAAACCATATATTTAGCCTAATTGTTGACATTGTATGTCACGACAAGACAAATCCGATGATTTGGGAATGACACAAAGACACTCTAGGGCAGTTTGGAAGAAATATCATTGCTAAATATGAACAACATTTTCAACATCAATATGATATCTTGTAAAACCCTACTACCGTATATCCTAAAAAAACGGTTTTGGAACCAATACATTGCCCGTCCCAAATATAAAAACCTGTTAAAGTACTTCAAAAACTCTTCAACTATGTCAGTCTCGCTAAAAAAATTATTCTAATCAATCTTGATTATGTGCCAAAAGAAGTCATACTGTTCCAACAAAAAACAAATAAAATCTGGATTAATTTAAAAAAAATGTTTTGGTACCAACTTTAACCCAGATATATTGTTCCCTCGTGAAAACATTACTGGAGTTGTATTATTAGCTTAATTTCGGCTTGTTTCATTAATCATGTTCACCAAATATTCTCTGCTCCTTCTCTGAGCCTGTTTTGTGACATCATCGGTAGAGATCTGGAGATCTCCTGTGCTGTTTTTAAGTCCATCAATTGTCAAAGCATCTCAAATAATGTTCACTGATCATGTATGGTTCATTGTATACAACATTTTAAGTTTTATAAGATACCAAAGCATAGTTACTCAAGAACATGTTTAAAAGCCAATAACAATGGAAAAAATAATGCATAATATGTATTCTTTATTTTCAAGCCATTTCTACTGATTCAAGAGCACTGTTCTCGCTGTGACATTATATGAACGCACCTGTTTCGACCTATATGTTTATCTTACAACATTGCCATCTTCCGTGTAACCGCAGCGCGTGTGATCTACAGAGGGAAAACGGCACCCCTCACATGTAGCCCTTCTCCCCCCCCCACCACATACGGTAGCATCAATGGCCGCCTCTCGCTGTGCGCTGATAAACACATTGACATCTTTCAGGGCGCCGTCCTGATTCTCATTTTAGCACACCTTACAACTTGACAGCAGTGTAAAGCCTTAACCCGGATGCACACGGTTGATGTATACGCGCTCTTTAAAACCTCCTCTCTGTTCTCCAAAGCGCTTGTGATTCTTCTGGGCTGCCGCTATGACTGTTTGAAAAAGTGCATTTTCAAAGATGCCAGACTGCTGCCGGTGCACATGTGAGATGGCGTCAGTAAAAAAGCAAAGCGGCGACTGCAAGGGATAAGATTAAAATTTATAGAGACAAATCAGTGCGTTTATATAGAGTGACAGGGATGAGAGGCGCTTCAAAGTGGCGGGGTCTAAATTTTAAAAAAGTTTGCCTTGCTACTGCATATTAGCCTACAGAGTAAAAGGTAATATATAATGTCATTAGATTCAATATATAGGACAGAATTTGCATGTCTGTCATTTTGCAATTTAAAGGACAGTTATTATGCATTATTTGCATTGTTACTAGTCTTTAAACATGCTGTGTTACCTTATCTTCATGACAACAGTGGGAATTAAAAGCTAGCAACTTTAGCAACTCTTTTTCTCTCGTACAACTACAGTAGGTGGCGGTAATGTAACACTTCATGGATTCCAATCGCCATAAAACACCAAAGAAGAAGAAGAAGAAATGTAGCTGGTATGATAATATAAGTACGCAATTTCAACAAACGCAGTATGGCGCAGAAATGCTCAGAACAAGCTTGCATGATTTAGCGAGTTAAAAACAACACAACACAACACAACATTTTGCAGATTTTCTGAAGAGAGGACCTCACAAACAGGATTAATACAACCATTATGAAACTCAGTACAACTCCAGGTATGTTTTTGGGATTATACTTGCTTGTCGGTGTAATCCCTCATTCGTCCAAGAGTGTTCCATTGTAGAAAATGATTCAGTTGTAGTCATCTGGACTCATTTTCTACATCTACACCTCCTTTCTTGTTTCTTAAGACAAACCCTTACTGGCAGAAGTTCCCTTGTCTTGTTGAACGCTCAGATCAGACACTCCAAATCCACTTTGATAAAAAACCACCTTCGATGGGATTATAGCCTCAGACAGGTTTGTAGATATCTAAATGCTGCACTTTGTTTGTGCACATTCATTTACATCAACCTGAGCTATATGTATTCGTAAGGGATTGAGTTCTGTGAAGATTATAGAAACATGCCATTTTAAATACATTTTAGTTCTGGACTCGCACTCAAAATTGGGACTAAACTGGGACTAAACCGGGAGTAGATGAGGAATAAACCAGAAAGCACCTGAAAGTACAATAATGTGAGGAAAAAGTCAATTGAGCTCTGAGGTTTTCATGCGACATTCGTTCACTCTTCCGCTCAGTTTCCACAGCTGCCTAGGGTAGAATTCTGAAAGTGCAGCGACCAACTCCTGCGAAAAAAAAACACCAACACACCACATTCCTATTTCATTTAATCAATCGTTTCTGGTAACACAGAAAACAGTGATCTGCATAGTTACATACTGTACATGTGTGCCCTGAAATAATCAGAATGACTCTGATTAAGTTCATAGACTTAAAAAATGTAGAGGAGCACATTTTTCCAGGATTTATACTGGCAGTCCAATGAGCATAACTGCAATTTTCATGGCATTGTATTATGATACAAGATGTTCTTCATTCATTTTGTATAACCTAGAAAATACCTAGACCTGTACGTCTCCAGGGCTCTGGGACGAGCAGGTCGGATCACCGCTGACCCTTCTCACCCTGGACATGGTCTATTTGAACCACTCCCCTCAGGCAGGAGGCTACGGTCCATCCGGACCAGAAACCTCCCGTCACAAGAATAGTTTATTTCCCTCTGCCTTTGGACTCATGAACACTTCTTAACACCTGTCACTTTAACTACACAATTCATCACTCACTGCACTGTCACTTTCTGCACTACAACTGTAAAATTTACTGTAATTCTCGAGTACATAGTAATGCCTATTTTTATTTTTATTTTATACTATAGTAATTTTAAATTGTTTCTTAATGCATGCCCTTTTGATCTCATATATGCTGTTTTTATTATTGATCAGTGTTTTTATGTTGCACCTTAATGCCGAGACAAATTCCTATGTTTGTGAATTTTGTTCATTGACAATGGCAATAAACCTTTTCTGATTCTGATTCTGTAGCTTTGCTTCTCCTATGCACATGCTCAGTTAGGGTACAAATTGCAACCATCCACACTGGTTTATTCAGCGTGGTTTAAGCCTGTGTTGTCCTCAGAGAGCATGTGCAGACCTCTAAAAGAAGCTGCTGTCCGCTCTGGTTCTAAAAGCTCATGTTAGAGAGCGGAGCATGAACGAGCCTCTGAACACGGTCTCAGACTGAGCAGCTGAGGGAGCAGAAGTTCGTCCCGTAGATATTTTGACATCAATCTGCCAAGGGACTGAAGATGGAAATGAGCCACGTTGGCTATAATCCTTACATATTTACATGTATAATGTTCATTACTGTGTGTTGTCCCTTTACAATTCAATTAAAACTATTAAAAACAAAGAATCAAGCTTCCTGCAATACTACCCAGTGGCCTGTAGAGGCCACTAAAAGACATTGTAACTTTCCACCAAGCTTCAGCAGCAGAAGTGAGGGGAAAACAGGATATATTATTATATTATTTGGATACATTTCTGAATAATTTAAATATAGTTGTGACATCACTGCTTTCCTTGATAGCCCTGACCACACGGAGACTTTGGAGACTTTTTTTTGTGCCAACAAAAAGTCTCAAAACAAAGGATTCCTCTTCTGTAACATCCCCACCAGAAATGTATTACTCTGGTGGCTAATGCTAGTTTACATATTATTTTGTGGCTATGCTATTAAACGTTAGCCTACTTGTAGACAGTTTTAATGAGGCTAATTTCCAACTGTCCGGGTGTTATATTTCACGATCAGACACAAAGTCTGTGCTCTTTAAAGCTTTGAGGGCGTGTCCGGTGCAGTGGGCTTGTGGACGAGGAAGAGCAGATGTAAATGTTTGTTGAGGCAAGTCGTCGCGACTTTTTAAGTGTCAGCCACTCGCCCCTATAGATAAGGATCAAAAGCCATAACTTCTGTCTTCTTCACGTATCAACGCTTTTCATTTTGAGTTTTGTGTGCTGTTTTTCCATGACTTTTTAACAGCATTTTCAATTAATTATTATTTTTTTTCGAAAGTGTGTCCAGCGGTGTGACATGAAAAATTACATTTTATAAAACTGTTTCACAAAAACCAGAAGAAGCTTATCCGTCATTTATGATCCAGGACAAACTCTGGGTTCAGAGTTTAATCCTCAGGTCAAAAGAAAACTTTATTCCATGAAAGAATACAATTCGAATCATAAAAAAAAATATATCCTTCAGCAAGGGACAGTTACAGTATTTACCTAATGTAGCTAGCTATATTTGGTAAGTTATTATATTTGTATTTAATATGCAACATTTTTAGTGAATTAAACTTAAAGTACCCATTTACAAAAACAAAACAGTACATTTAGATGCCACTTCATTGTCACATTGATTTTTTGGTTTTGCAAAACAACTTTAAATGTGCAGTGTCATTCCTCTGTGCCCTAATGCGTTAACAAATAATCATTATTTGACATAAAGGTATGTCTAAAACACACTGGGAGTTTCTTCTAAGAAAAACTTCAAATAGGATTTACTTTTAAAGTTGGGGACTAAATTGCTCTTTCTCCTTCCATTTCCTGTTCTCATGTAGCCCAGCACTTGATAGGCCATTCAAGGCAGATGAGCTGTACAAAAGAAGGGGCATATATCATTTTTACTGCCATCACAATAGCATTAACTGCAGCCCTATAACACCGAAGTCTAGCACAGAAGTCGGCTTCCATTTTGTCACTTTTCCCAAAGCTATCAGCTTTTTTTTTTTATTCTGTACCTGCCAGGAATTTAGCTGTAGTAAGAATTACAGAAAGCTACTGTCGCATCATCAGAAAAACTCTATGTAGATAAGTATTGGGATAAAAACGACTTAAAATGTGTGACTTCTTAAATACTTTGGGACATATTTTACATTTTAAAGAGTAACAGATGTGGATTGAAATATTGTAGGCTTGGATTAAGTGTCTGACGACTTTAGCTAGAAACTTTGCAGAGTGAAACATTTGAAACACTTCTCTCCAGACACCATGACTTCAGCCAAGTTTCAGCAGCAGAAGTGAGGGGAAAACGGGCTTATTTGGATATATTTCGGACCAATTGAAATATGGTTGGTTGGATTTTATTGGTCAATCACTGCTTGCCTTAATTGGCCTGACTGCACCCCCACTGGTTGGTTGTTTGGCATCAATAAAATGGTGACGCATAGAACAAATTTATTTTTTTGTTTTTCATTTTAAAGTTCTTACTACCGTAGTATCTCTTTTGGTTAACTGTATCTTATTACAAATTAGAGGAACATGTTGTTGGTGTCATCATTTAAATGGAAACTCTGCAGATAATTAACGTGAGATTTTGTTAATAATTGGCCACTTTGTGCATGGCTGGGTTGGGTGTCCTTGCCTCTAACTAGGCCAGTACAGTGTGTAGCTGCAGATTTGGCTCTGGTCTTATCATGTGGAGCACAGAGTTACATTGGAAAAGGCTTAATAACACTGCATGTAAGGCCCTCAGGTGAGAACTAGCACTCAGGCGCGCTCAGGGCAGCGGGAGAGCTAACACCCAGCCATTTTGTTAGTTCACTTGTGCTGATAATGCAGGGAGGACATGGATCTGCATTGTGTTGGTTTGACCCTATTTCCGGACCAAAAACAGCATAAAAACAGCATAAACAGGATAAAAAATAGCATGACAACATTCAATGACAGATTGCAATAGGAGAAGTAAAATATGTATTGTTGCTATGGTTACTTGATTTGTTTTGTGGGTGGACAAATGTATCGAGATGAATTGCTAAACGCTAAGCTAAACGAAGCTAAACGACTAGCATTGTGATTAGATTTGAGGATTCTAATGGTAAGATTCAGTTTAAAGGGGCAGTTCCCAATTTTTTCCATGTGACTGTGCAGATATATTGTAAAAACATCTATACGGGTGAAAATGAGACCACAGTGCTTTATTTGCATCTAATTATAGAGCGTTTTCTTCTCTGAGAAGCAGGAAGTGCACCTTTAGCATGCTAATGTTTGTTAGTTTTACCATGACGGCAAAATTGGCTCTGGCCTCAGAAAATGCAGGAAAGTGCTTTTAAACTCATTGTGGAGAATATTTAGGATGTTGGGAAGGCATTTGGTTAGTGACTGATACATGTGGACTGTTGCAAAGAGTTTCAAATGAACCTCTTGTGTTTTGAATTTTTTCAGGGGCAGCACCTTTATGAGCTGCTTAACTATTCCATAATATGTTTGTTGAAGTTTAAACTACAGAGTCAGCAGCTTTTGGATAGAATAAGACAGGATCATTGGTAAATCAGATCTTTGCAATCTGCTTATCTTGACCATTTCAACTGCGATAAATCTGGCAGACCGTCATGAGAGATGAACCAAGATGCTAAGGTTGTCTTCACACTTGCACATATGCCACATTAAGACCTGGGACCAACCCCAACTATCATTTAGGCCAAAAATAGGCTCAAACTACACCAGTGATGCTACGGTTGAACATTTACGCTCTACAATGTGAACACACAACATGAGACAAAATAAATTGTGAACTGAATTATTTTGTCTAATGATGTAGTTAATGTTGTCAACAAGCAACAATCGGAACAGTCCTAGCAAATCAAAGCACTGAAATTAAAAGAGCGATTCCGGTGAAGCTGGAGAAACTTTTCGGGTTCGACACCTAATTGTTATCCCTAGAATGTTCCACAAAATGGCATTAGCCTTATCTATCTCCATGGAGACAAGGTCCAGGTTACAGGTCAGCTCTGTGGGGACCGCTCTCACGGAAAAATATTCACAATGTTTTTTTTTCATTTAACACCTGTGATTGAATTGAAGTGACATCATTCTAAAACCATTCCGTGCAACGTTCCAAGCCAAGAAACAAAACACTCCATGGAGACAAGCTGAAATGTTTCATATTACACCTTTAAAAACATGTACGTTCCTACTTTCAATTACTACCAAATGTATTCAAGAGAAGATCCCACCAAACAACATTTTCACCAAGCAATACTGACAAAAATATAATTTCAAATACATCGGTTGCGTACACAAAATGTTCAGTACCAGAGCAGGTGCGTCCCCCGTGATCCTCACCGCCATTTAACCGCTATACTGTACCTATTTTGGTCCGTTTGTGGACTTGATTGGGCGTTCTCATTACTCATTAGACTCAAGCATGCATTTAATGACGGCTAATGTAGTCAGCAGCGGTAGTGTTACGTGTGCGTTCGCTCAGACAACGAGGGAAAGGAACAGAAGAGCAAGTTGTGCCCGCTCTATTTTGGTACGCCACCCACACGGACTCACCCTCGCTCGCACTCTCACTACACCTGCGTATGCTCGGCAGACAAAATGTATGTTTCCGTCATACTTGAATGTGTTTTGTGAGCTTTGTGTTTCACCCATCAGGAAAAGCATCTTTAGATTTTGGTCAGGGGAAACTAGCAAGAGGATCGGCCTACTGCATGTTTAGGTTGATGGGGAAGCCGCATTAGGAAGATACCGCCCCAGACACAGAGAGAACATGCAAATTCTTGACTTGGCTAGTGAGTTAAAGCCTTGTATCGTGTTCCAACCGTACTATGCAAGCATCAATACCAAAATCAACACTACAGGCTTCTAAAGTAACTATTTACTACTTACTACGTATCTTTTTAGTAGTCAACGTATACACTTTTGTTTTTATAATATCGAACCTAAAATATGCCACGGGAGACGTATTGATGTAGAGTATAGAGTATTTCAGATATTAGAATTGTGTTTAAGCTTCCTGTTTCCCCATTCAAAAGATATAACATTATGATTCGAATTTGTCATCACTTTGAGACCTTACTCGTTTTGATTGAAAAACAATGCTAACTGCACGACCAGTCAAACACCCTCTGATTCCATGTCTGAGCTGTACGCAGTATGCACAGCAAAAAACAAAAGAAAAAGTGAAATAACTCAACAGATGTTTTAGATTCAGATTCCTCAAAGTACCTCTCTTCACTTAACTGCTGTGCCATGTCGGGGTTTATTAGTTAGTTGCAATGTAAATAGTGAATAATGAAAATAAAGAAAAACATGGCATGACAAAGTGTGTCCAAACCTTCTGCTGGTAGTGTATACTATAAAACCTGTTTTTAATCGCAAATAACACGTGTTCATTCATTCATTCATTGTATTTATTTATACAGGGGAAACCCAACGAGAAAAGTTCTCTTTTTCATGGGTCCCTGTTAAAACACAACACAAAATAAACAACAAACAAACACAGGATACTAAAACACAAATAAAGCATTCAATAAAATGTACCAATACATAAAAACACATTTACACATACACTGTGAGATCAAATGATATAAAACAAGTGCAGTGCAATGTGGGTGGTCCTTGACCAGTTCATTAAAATCATTAAAAGGCATGAAATGATTTTATTTAAAAAGACTGTGTTTTGTTCCACAGGGAAACTTGTTGAAAGCCTTTTCCCCTGTCTATGTGTTGATACGATGGGATTGTAAGATAAAATGTCCTGAGACAAACGCTGAATACTGCAATAAACTTGATAAATAATCAGGCAAAATGCCAACTAGAGCCTTATACACAAACAAAAGGCAGTGCTGTTCTCTTCTTGCATCCCATATATTACAGTCTACAGATATACTGTAGAATGATGGACAATTATGTAAATAGTCAGCAATAATTACGCACTCCCTAAACAAAATACCCATCAGAAGGGACATGCATAATACATAGATGAATTTAGCAATTAAAGCCGGACTGCGTAAAATCTCGGCCAATAATTGACAACTACAAAAGCATTTATTTCTATACGGGTTTCGTAAATTGCTAACAATCTTGAAAAACGTGTGTGGTTATATTGAGATGGAATTGCTTTGCCCAGCGAGTTATAATAAAGACTAGAGCATGACTATTCAACTTAAGGTCTGGGGGCCAGATCAGGCCCGCCAAACGATCTGATTCGGTCCGCGACCCATCTTCCAAATATTATTATTATTATTATTTAAAAAAATCTTGTTTTCTGGTTTAATTCTGGGTTTGTACAAGTTTAAACCTGGTTTGCTGTTTTTTCTGGCTTAGTCCTAATTTAATTCTGCTTTAGACCTGGTTTAGACCTGGTTTGATTCTGGGTTAGTCTTGGTGCCAACCTGGGTTGTAGCCTACCCCCCCCCCCCCCCCCCCCCTAAAATCTGACCCTCAGGAAAATTAAGTTGAATAGCCCTGGGCTAGAGTTTGTTGAGTGGAGGAGCAGCCACATTGTAAAAACAGGGCAAGAAAGTGCATTGATTAAAGGGTTTAAAGTGCTATATAATGTGTAACTGTGGGCCTTAAAATGCACTCTACTGGTCTCTGTCACGGCAGTTTTTTCTGAATTATGAAAACTAATTTGAAACTTTAAAAACTCTGCACTGGTCTGTATTTCAGGCAGAATTAAAGGCTATAAAAGAATGAATTACTTAAAGAGAAAATTCTCGAATTACTTATTTAATTCATTAATGATATGCCAACTTTATTAAAATGTTAAATAGAACATAAACCAATTACATTTTAAAGTAAAGGCTGCTTTTATGGGAAGATAATTTCAACGTGCTTTCATTTTCATCCATTTTTCTAAGCTCGGGTCCTCTCCCAGAGGCCTGGGAGTTTGAGTGTTCTTCAGTATCTTTGCTGTTCCTAGTACTGCACTTTTCTGAACAGAGATGTCTGATGTTTTCTGCTGTAGCCACTCCTCCAGTTTGGGGGTCACTGCCCCGAGTGCTCCGATGACCATGGGCACCACTCCCTTCACCTTCCACACCTTCTCCAGCTCTTCTTTGAGCCCTTGGTATCACGCTCATGTTCCTTTTTCCTTTTCTGCACTACATCTGTACATTCTTGTGTACCTAGTAAGCCTATTTTTATTTTATCCTATAGTAAATTTAAATTGTTTTTCTCTAATGCATGCCCTTTTTGATTTCATATATGTTGTTTTTATTATTGTTCATTGTTGTATGTTGTACCAAATCACAAAAGCAAGTTCCTATGTTTGTGAATTTTGTTCATTGACAATGGAAACAAACCTTTTCTGATTCTGATTAAATAGATATAGTAGTATTAGTAGTATGTATTCATTTTAGTCTGACTTAGTGCAAACCCCATAGAAATAGAATTAGACAGGAAGTACTGGCTCTAACACTGAGCTGGACAGGTGCTGTTGTGCACAGAGCCCATTAAAAAGTTGGCTTGTCTGAGTTCTTCAGTAGAATGTTTGAACTGTTTGTTACTATAGGTTACCATTGCAAAGACCTCTCTGTCCTTTATTAAAACCCCACTGGCTTTAACATTCCACAATATATCATAAAACCTAAATCTCCATGGAGAATTTAACAAAATATGGCTTTACCTTTCTTTTTGGGAGTCATGCTTGTGACAGGTTTCCCTATGGCTTGAAAGGATGGGTCAAATGCAGAGAATGCATTTCCCAACAGGAACAATGAATTCAAACTTAACCTTGGATTGTAAGTTTTGCACAATATCAATCTTGCACCAGAGCGAGTGAAGGTAGCAATCCAGCCAGTGAGCAAACATCGCCAGGGACCCTCCGATTGTGGTACCACTTGACCGCTACCTATTTTTAGCCCCACTCCTCTATCTGAGTCCAGCCACACACGGGCACCAAATAAAGGAGCGCAAGTCAGGCATGAAAATCCTCCTCGCCGTGCCCCGGGAAGCCATTTACTCATGCAAAAACCACAGCAGCCACACAAGCGAATAACTCACCACTCGAGAACGGCCGCGAGGAACATGTCCGCTTGCGCCAGGAGCGGGTCGGCAGGTGCCCACGACGATCTGCAACAGACAGAGACATTTTGAGGTTGTCAAATAAACGTAAACCATTCAGAAGGGCATGCCAATGTGTCTGTAATTCGCAACATTTTTATGGAAATGACTTTATCCCTGTTCGAATAGAGGTTATGCAAAGTACGTCAACGTTCAGAATTTTCGCAAAGAGTAGAAAAACAGTATGTGTCATTGGTGAGTAATGACATTTTCTCCTGTAAAACACAACTAATAAGTGAAAAAACTGTTAGAATCAAATATAGCACTTTAAAGTTTACAATTCTGCTTCATATTTACTTGACCGCTGACATCTAAACGCATAACAGGAAGTGAACAGTAGTAGAAAACCAAAGGAAAGTGTCCAAAGTGTCCAATAAAAGGCAAAAAAGCACATTCTATCAGTTGTTCTGCCCATGATTCTGCCACTCAATCATTCGAGCTCTTGTTAACGGCGAAGAGCTGAAGTGCGCAGATAGTAATCCTAATTCTGTTTTTATACGTTTTTAGAGAAGTGCGTGCTGCAGCATTTCTATTACAGTAACTTAGCAGCGAGCGCTACTGGGATAAAATGGAAGGGAATCTACTGGGACTAACTGAACAGGATTCATCAATTAAGTGTTAGTGACGCTAAATTCAACTCCAGGTATGTTTTTGATGAGGATAAACTGTTATAACAAGAGTCAATTTGGCTTATTGTGTACTTTTAACTTCAGTTTAACTACAGCTTTGCACCGCTGGATGTTTTACCCTTTCACTACATGTGTTACCTGAAGTATCTGTATTCTCATGTTGCACTCACTTCACCGACTTTCAGAAAATGCACTCTTCATTAAAGTGTGCGGGGCTGTGTGGGTATTCAAGCTGCACTAGAATGTGGGGGACTTGTCATGTCGAATCAAGTCAAACCAAACCAAAAACGTTATTTAGAGCTTTTTATACCAAAAAGTGCTTTACAGTCAAACTTTTTTTTATTTATCTGTTTGATACGGAGAACCCAATGCATTGCTTCGAGTGTTCAATACAATACAATACAATTCAATATATAATTTTAAAAAAAGATAAATATTAAATAAATAATAAAAGATAAAAAAAAAAGATAAATTAGCAAAGGTAAGTAGAGAATTATAACAACATGAATTTCACTCAAAGTTATCATGCATGCAACTGGACTGTCCAAAAGATGTTCTGAACTTTAGAACTCTACAGTTTTCATTGGTGCTCGGTCTGAGAGAGCCCTGATGCCTGACAGCAAACAGTAGTGACACATGAGAAGTCAACCATTAAAAAAAACAAAAAAAAAACTGTGATATGAGTTTATTTCGGTTAGGTAAAACAAATAAGTATCTGCATTTCTTTACATCAATCAAAATCAAATGAAAAGGTGTAGTCTGAAGCCTCGCCTACCTTTTTTTACAGCGTCACATTACAAATACATTATTACATTACTTTCTTATATTCTTGATACATTATTGATTTTTTATTTTTACGTTCGTTCTACTTTCCCCTTAGATCATATTTAGCTTCCTTAATTTCAAACAAACACGATATTTTGTTGTTTTCTAACTTTGGTCAAATGTACTAAATGTTCAAATGTGAAAAGAGGAATTTTTTGGATGATATCACAATGATGCCACCTCTCGTTTTCTTTAAAAAAAATATATCATGAAGATTTCAAGATTACATGAACATCAATACCTAATTAA
The DNA here is from genome assembly GCA_015082035.1 of Chaenogobius annularis. Classification (NCBI taxonomy): domain Eukaryota; kingdom Metazoa; phylum Chordata; class Actinopteri; order Gobiiformes; family Gobiidae; genus Chaenogobius; species Chaenogobius annularis. Next base: position 918,993 of record BJKM01000133.1, on the reverse strand, counting down.
CCTCCTCTGGCATTCACAGGATTGTATCCTTTTGCACGGGTTAGTCTATTGAATAAAAACATTTCATTACATGTGTTTTATTGCATTACAAAAGTCTGAATATCCTGTGTCCTTAATGTGATTGTGCTTGCGTCTTCATAGACCTGACTTGGCCTTTAATAAAATCTCCTTTGTTTAATACAAAGAGTTGGTTTATACCCCTGATTGGGAAACCCAGTTAGAGCCATGAGTATGATTAGACAGAAATCTAATAAGTAGTAGATTTGGTCACATGGGATGAAATTAGTGCCGATTACAGAGAGACATCCACCGAACGCCAAGGAAGATATAGGAGAGAGGCTTAGAGGCTCGACAAGAGCACATGGCAGCTCACCAGAGAGAAGAAGGGGTTAAATGTTTACACTGCTGTTTGAAAATGATGTTTTAAATCATATTGTACTACATTTTTGTTCAGTGTTTTTCAAACTGCTATTTATTTTGAGACAAAACTATTCATGTTTTTGTCACCTGTTGGCTTAATTACTTTTAAAATTACTTCATCCACGGTTTAGTCTCCTTTTAGAACTGGTTTAGTCTCATTTTAGACCGTGTTAAGCCATAATTCAGGCCTGATAAAGTTGGGGTTTAGATCTGGTACTCTGAAAGTAAAATATTATCTTAGGTTTTACTTTGTGTGAAAGTCTTTTAGTCTGAACATATATTCACTTTTTAAGATAAAATACAATTCTTTATAGTGCAATAGTTATGCATTTTAATAAAACAAAACTTAATGGTATCAATATCTGATCGATATCATAATACTTGCTATATTATTACTTTGTATCAGATCCAGACAATATGTTGCCAAGTTTACATGCAGATCAATAATCTGATCATTTTAAGATCTCTGGAGTTCAGATCAGATTAGTGAAATGTGAACATCTGTTACATCTGATGTGACTTTCTTTGTGATTGTTCTGTGCAGGTTTTGACAAGGAATCGTTGATCACATTTCTGTTGTGCACCAAAAATCTGATCTAATTATTGGGTTATTATTCTAGTTATCCGATTTTTTTCCCCTGACAATGTAAATGCACCCACTGGTCTTGTCCAAAAACAGAAATGTTCAAATCTGTGACATTAAATCTAGTTTTACATGCTCGTGACAAATTGGTTTTTACAAATGTCATTTGATGCAAGGTGTGTGGTGAAGGGTTTTCTCCCAAAAATATGGTAGAATGAATGAGATACACTGCATGCTCAAAAAGTTGTCACAGGAAAAAAAAATGGGCGCACATTCATAATATTTGGCAGGACCGCCTTTAGCTTTGATCACAGCACACATTCGCTGTGGCATAGGTCCAATAAGGGTTCACGTCTGGAGTAGATTCGTTTCTGCTTCTCCTTAGATGTTTTCTCTGCTTGATGCCAATGATTTGACCCCTTTCAAACACACTGATATCTTTTCCATGACCACGGGATTTGTCTTTCCACATGGTTGTTTCAGAAATGAGAAGCCACTCACCGCATCAGTTGGGTTTAAATACCGCGTTGCAGCAGTTATCCAGTAGGAGGCTCGTACCTGCTGTATTTGCTTAGTTAAATACAAGTAACGACTTTTGCATTTTTGACAGGTAGTGTTGATGGTAAGAGGATAGCTTTTGGTTATTAAATAAATGTTGGAATGAAAAACAAGTAAATGTAATTCAGCCCTAATGCCCGTGCATGTAAAACACCATCGTTGCAGTCATATAAAGTCAAAGCAGTTTAAATGAGGCTAAAAGTGACCTACTATTGGCTTTGTAGTGAGCGTAATTTGAAAGAACATCGCACTTTTTCAGCAACCCTAATCACAAGATGAGCTGTGAATGGGCCGCAGACCAGGGCGTTCTACCGTGAGCGCGGCTATTGTAAAGCCAGGCAGGGGCAAGGGCTCTAGAAAAACACATTTCTTTGTTGGTTGGAACGGTCAATTCAATTCAGTTTATTTTTGTGTTTTACCATGTTATAAACGGTGCTCTCCTCATCTTGGTCAAAGTTGGTCCGGGAACCGTTTCAGTTTTTCCTTTTAAAACTTTAACAATTTCTGCTTTTTTGATACCAATACTTGAACGGTTCTCTTTTCGATGTCTATAGTTTTTTTATTATGCAAATGAGTGGCCAATATATGCAAAAGTTAATATTTTTCAAGCATTTAATCGCTTTATAACTAGTTAAATCATAATTAAATTCACTTGAGGAGGAGGATTCTTTATACAGACTGCATCATTATGTGGAGCTCCACTCTTTTACCTGGACGTAGGTGGTGAATTTTGGCAGAGATTTGATCATTTTATAGCCTGCATTTGGCTTCATTTCAGACACTGCAGACTCTAACTGGATATGGATATTATTAAGCAGAACGTACAGATTTTAGCCACAAATCCCTGCTCTGGTGACTCGATGTGGTGTCAGAGTTGCAACAGGGGACTTACTTATTTAGCTGTTCTGTTTACCAGTGAGATTTGAGCTCATGTAGGCCGGTGGTAAAACGCAAGTGCGGTTTGTGCCAGTAAAAGAAGCATAAATGTCACTATGAAGAGCTTATCAGTTCTGCAGTTTTGTCAATGGCCCTGATTCTATTATTGAGACGTTTTCGATCAATAATATGGCTTACAATGATAACAATGTAAAATAATTATCTACTTATGTCATAGTTTAATACCAAAATCCCCAAAGAAAGCATAATGTTCCGGAGACATCTGTCACGCTGGCAATGTCAAATAAATATTCATGTCAACAAAATTGTTAAATTGAATGAATAGAAATTAAGGTTTTGTGATTTCTGTCATGTCTTTGTGGTTTTAATGTGCTTTACAAATAAACTTGCCTAGCCTTGCCTAATGTTTTCACACCTAAACCACGACCATGACTTTAGCCCTTGTCTTGACTTTAAAAACAAAGAGAAGCAGCTGTATTACTCAAACTTTTATGTATGAATGAAACAAAACACAACTCCAGATGTGAGAGACAACAATCATCAGTACTCAAAAGCTTAAAAACACCCAAACGTCGAAGTATTTGTCCACGATCAAACAACAACACAACTCCTTCTTTTCCCACTTTGAGGTGCGCTGCTTCTTCCTTTTGCATTCTCATGTGTCTCGTCCATTCAAGCAGACACGGTTTGAGGAATGTACAGAGCGAGGAAAGAGAGAGAGAGAGAGACAAACAAAAATCTGCCATTCCATGCATCTTCAGCTTTTCTGACAGCGCTGCTTTGGAAATAATGAGATCTCGGCAAGCTTTGGCCCAGAAGGCATGAGCCAGCACAAATGAGTGAGCATTCTTCTATCCATATTTGAATGACTGCGTACAGAGCTAATCAAGGCCCAGCGGATAATGCAGGTGGCTCTCTGACTCTCTCTATATCTTCATAATAACAGCAACAACAAAAAAACAACTGATAACATCTCAGTGCTCTCCCAAGAACCTTTTAAAGGGATGGTAAATATGCCTCATATGGGGTTGCATTTTCCTCCAAGGATGGTTTAATGTACCGTCATTATTTCCAGAGCTACATGCACCTAAACATACTATTAACTATTGCCTAATAATATTTTATGATGTATAGACGTGCAATATAAAGCAGGGGGGAGAAAATATGTTCATTAACTTGACTCGACCCATTCATACAGATGACTATTTTGAAAATAAAATAATAACTAGAGTAAATATTAGAAGGTTGAGCTTATAATCACGTCACTTGAAGCTCTTTTTAACTATAATATTAGTTATTATAATAAGACAAGCTCCTTGGTAACGCCGGGAGGAGGGGCTTGAGATGTAGAAAAAGTCAGCTTTCCTTTAGGTCGAGTCAATAACAAACTGCTCTGTGAAGGACAGAAACAGCGTGAACAGGGAGGATTACGCTCTGGTCTAGCCCTACCTGTCTCCCCCTACTGCTCCTCGGCCTGACTCCCTCTACTCCCTCTCCTCTCTCACCTCCTTCATGTGAGCGTTGTACGACTCCGCTGTAGGCTCGCGCCGCGGTGTGCTCCGTCCAAAACTCACTGAGACAGCGGACAAAATAACAACTGTTGACTCTGTGTATCTGTGTGGTGATACACATGTTGTCTTTTGACCCGGGAGTCAGGTCTGGCCAAGAAAGTTTCATTTCAATGCAGCAGATCGCAGTATATCGCACTTGCATGCTCTGTGTGTCTTTGTATTCTGCCGCGTCTGCATTCACTTCCATTTCTCCGTGAATATGAGTATGAATATGATTGTAATAAAACACACAGCGTTTTGCAGCTTAAGACTTGTTTATTTGCAGTAGTATTTTAATGATGGCGCTGCCTAAACTATGGGATGAATTTGAGTTTTAGGGATGGTTTATTTTCCCCCCATGTCAAATCGGATGGCGGGCCATTTGATTTATCATGTAAGGGATGGCCGCCCCGCCGCACAGGGATGTACGTAGAGAAGACCACTGCATCTCTATGGAAACACTCAGATGGCCGACCCCTTAGCAGTAAATTCATATAATGCACCTCATAGACTTTTCACAATAAAAAAAATATTTGTTGTGTAATATATTCAAGAAAAATCATGGTAAACAATAATATTGAAACTACTTTATGCCACTAACACACAGTGTACTGAGTTAAACATTAACCATATTGTAAAAAGAATGAGCTGTAATAAATAAAGAGCAGAATTAAACTTTTTTGAGCTTTTACCCATGTTGTAACACTGTTTCATCAATACCTGGAGTTGTATTTAGCTTCATTCACATTTTCATTAATCCTGTTCACAATGCCGTCTTCTCTGCTCCCCATAAAACACTCCGTTTCAAATATCCCAGATATGTCAGAGGCAGCGATCCTTAAGTCTTGTTTTTTAAATCCATAAAACATCCCAAGACTTATTCTGAGGATTTCAACTGCGTGCTTATTTCAGCATGTGGGCGGCAACTTAGCTTTTGTTTTTTGCTGTCAGTAGATGGCGTGCTAAGAGAAATCCTGGTGCGGAACGCCTAAATTTACGCATTACTTTACTTTTTAAAACATGAAATGCCAAAGGTACAAGAGCATGTTTAAAGGCAAATAACAATAAAAACGAATGCATAATATGTGTACTTTAAGGAAGTAATATCATTTATGAGTCGTGCGTTAATTATTCAACCTTTGACAGCGGAAATGTCATTATATATTACAAACAAAATAACAAAAGTGTCCTGCTAGTGCAAAGAAAAGTGTTTATTTAGCCCCCAAAAACATTGTTCCAGCTTTCATTTACTGAACTAAAAGTCAATATACAGTAGTAATTGTCGTGACAGGCCTACACCTCAGAGTTGTGATTGTAGTCATTTTACCTGTCACCTTCTCTATATTTGCTGTCCATCAAAATACAGTCCAGTTGGTTATACTGTATACCACACATCTTTTCTCCAGACTTTCATGAATTGTTCACTGTCAAATACTGTGTCCTGCATACAGCCTGGTGGTCCAAATGACAGGAGCTAAGCCGCCCTCTGCATGTAGTGTGTCTAATGAGAAGAAAGGCTACATCCTGGGAGGATTTGGGAGAGGGATTGAGGTGAGGAGAGGAGGAATGCCGAGAGAGGGATGAGACGGAAATCCACAGTATGCCGAGGTTCGCACTTCTCCAAATGAAGCTGCACCACAAAGCTAGCACGTTAGCACAGTGGAGTTAGCATGCTGCTGCCACCAAGAAGAACGACGGATGGGAAGCAATTGTGTGGTGTAAGGAACATGTCATTGCACTTGAAATAACAGTGATGAACAGCTAAATTATAGATCTTGAAACCCATCAGAAATAGAAAGAAACATTTTTAGCAAAATATCAAAAACTATCGTGTATTTTGCTTCTTTTATAAATACGGTTTATAACGTTGTCTTCTCTGAGCGCTCACAAATTGCACCGTTTGAATTTTTGGATTGTTGCTTAAAATCCACACTAAAATCCACATCATGTTGGACAGGACAGTGTTGTGTGAAATGGATAACTCACAACGCTGCTGCCGGCTGTTTGGCCATTAACACTAGGACTACCAAGATTTTAGAACTACTAGAACTCCCAAGCCATCAATTTGACGGTTGCACTCTGGCGATGACGTCATCAAAAGAATGATTCTTCTAACATGCTAAAAATTGGTCTATTAGCCTCTTGAATGTTATCATTATTCAGAGTGCCAAAGTTGACCAGCATCAGCGGAGGAAGGAGGAAGAGGAGGAGGAGGAGGATGTGGGTTGTTTGCAATAGCGAAGCCGCTGTTACAGAGAATATGCATATTCATTCATTGAACTGGACCCATCTTCCTAAAAAAAGCCAGACAAATACTATTATAGCACAGGATTCGTAAATACCTTGAATATTGTCGCCGTTGCCAAGAATATGCAACAGGCACTTAGTTTATTGATCTCGACAGCCTAAAATGTCATAACTATATAATAAAGTTTGTCATAAATACCTTGAACATTTACAACAGATCCACTGCCAGGGAGATTTTGCCGGCTTCTTTTTGTGGGGGCTTGTACTTCGTCCTCAGACTCGCTTCCTGGTTCGGCTGAGCTGCACAAAACCCACGAGTCCTCGAGTCGGATTCGCCTTCACCTCCCGAACAAACCTCATCAATGTTTTGAAGCATTCCCAGCCTCTTGTACGGATAATCCCTTCAATTCCATATTACCTTTAGCTTTGCTGTGAGAGACACTAAAGGTAGCGCAACGCTCGCGCTGCACTGTCATCCGCGGTGAAAAATTACAATGTTATTGACAGAGCCGTCAAATTGACGGGCGTGGGAGTTAGAGGAAGAATTACTCAGAACTCATTTTAACGTTTTTATTTCAGTTGAATTGTGATATATTATATAATATGGGATGATATACACAAAGGTAAAGAAATGGGCAAGAACCCATGAATCTGAAAGAGCAACGTAACCAGAGTAATTAGACGTACAATTCTGAAAACCGTCAAATTGACGGCCTTGGGTGTTCTAGTGTTAAGCAGAACCGGACTCGTCTGCAATCAAATTTACATTCACTACAAATGCATGGATCTTTTCAACATTTGCGTTGCCTAATGGCTTTCTTTATTTATTGTTTCATCATACACTTCCTCTACTCAAACACCTAAATATACTAAATACTATGCCTGAAATGGAGGTTTTTAAAGTGTGTTTTCCAAACATGGACAACATGTAATTTTAGAAAACAGGAAATACTTCCAATAATATAGTTTTAAAAAAACGCACACAGGCACACATGTTGGTTTTTCATGCTTTTTGGGGACATTAAATTGAGTATTATTCATTTCCTGGAGACTGATCCAAGCCATATCCATAGTCACTTAAATCATCATCATGTGGACTTAATTCTGTCTAAGGAAGAGAGGTCCCCATGATGTGAGTGTGTGTACAGAGTTGAGTCCACACAATGTGATAACTACCTACTCACACGAACACATTTGCAGTGTAGAATATCAAGACGTTTGGAGACAAACCAGAGCATTGAGCACAGACGGAGTACAGAACAAAAAATCTGTTTGTCTTCTTTGATTAGTCTAATTTTACAATCATTTCCTCTTTATTTTTGAAAGCAAAGATCAATTAACAGCAAATGTTCCAAAACACACTGTGTTAATGGCACAGCAGATTGTTAGGCATACTCTAAAAATGTGCTAGAAATTCATTTGATACAATAGCAGTTTCTCACTTGCCCAGACCAGGGATGATGTAGTGACATGTGACAGAGCTGTTTTCATGTGCTTTTGAAGACATTGACCTTTGCACAGGGAGAGTGAGAGTTTATTTTGTCTCCACTGACAGGCCACACATGTGATCGCTCATGTGTCTGAGGCAGCATCACGTTTCATTAAACGCTGGGGACAGGACGAGGCAGGACGCAGCTCTGAGGTAACCTGCATCCTCCCCTTGTTTGGGCTATTTTCTTTGAATCCTATGGAGCAGACCCTCCCACTTCTAAGTTCACTGTGATTTCAGAAGTAAGTTCATTGTAGTTTTTGCCACAAGTTTTTGGAAAAATTCTAATAGTAACAGTTGGAATTACTGAGGTTAAGCAGCTTTGGTTGTTTTCAGTCCAAAAAACACATGTAAAACGTAAAACCCAGCAAAATGTTTATAACTTAGTGGTTAATAAAACTCTTTATGATTCTGATTAATAAAAACAGAAACATATTTTAAATCAAATTATAAGTCTTGTGCTAATTACTTACCACATCGCTGATTAGCCCCCAGCTAAAACAGCAGCAATAAACATTTCTTAAATATTACATTATGCTGCACAATAATGCACCAAAACTATAGGAGACCACAGCAGTTTGATGATGAAATTTAAAAAGGAACTTTTGAAACTGAAGCTCGAAGTTTTATTTTGACTCTTATTACTTGTTGCCAAATGTAACAAACATATAAACAACGAACATTTGTCTCTCTACAAATGTCAAAATGAAAATCAATGGGACAAAGAAGTGACCAACTATTCTAAACACATCACTGCTGGAAAGGTATATAAGCACTTTGGGAAGGTCTATATGAGAAAGCAAACTGCTAACCCTGACAATTATAGTAACATTGATTGATTGATTGATTGATTGATTGATTGAAATTTATAGTGATGGGTGTAGTCAAACCAGGGGTAGAGGAAGCCCCCAAGACCAGAAGAATCCCACAACACGTTAGCATTGACAGTTTACGCAGCTGCAAATCCACTGTTTACCACTAGGTGAAATGATTGTGCCGTGAGAACCATAAGCATACTGTTCAAGGTCGTGCTTTCAATCCTGTAAAAAATGAAACTGGACTTACACTGGGCTGAGATTAACAAAGCGGTCCAGAATGTTTTTGGCATGTGCGATGTATTTGGACCTCAAAACTCCTGCCATAGACACGGTGAATGAATACATTTGGAGTATACTCTTTGCAGCAGGAAAGAAGGCCATTATGAAAAAATGACGGATGCAAACTGAACTATCAATCAAAGACTGAACATCAGCTATTCAAAAATCACCTTCAGACAAAATTTGTATTGGTTAAAACATTTAAATATGACAAAGAACCTTTGAATTCATCCATGTTGCTAGTGTTTCTTCTATTTTAAACGTTTTAAATTTTTGGAGTGGTTGCTTTGCCTGTACAGTAGCATGTAACGTCCTTCTGTACCACGTTGTTGCAATAACATGCAATTCCATTTCTTACAAAACAGCTGGAGCGTCAATGGATTAACGCACACTCGACCTAAACTGTGCACCTAAATGACCTAAACTTTCCCAAAGTGCCCCCATGCTGCTTGGTCCTCGTTTGCCACAGCAACGGGGTTCTTCTTCCAGGGTCACATTTCAACCACAATTTGTTATGTGTTTCTTGCTTTTTATTTGTAGAAAAAAACAATAATTCGTTTGGAAAAGGTTCCGTGGCAAAAAAATGAAGTCACAGCCTTGAGCATTTGCACGGGACTTGAATGACTTGAAGACTGCTGAGTTTCTATGGACATTTTCACAGACATGGACAATTTGCAATTTGCGATTTGAAAGACAGACGATGTTCGTAATTATTACAATTTACTTCAAGACCTTAGGTCAGGGCTGTCCGAACTTTTTTCACAGAGGGCCGCATTTTGAAACTTATACGGAGCAAAGAGCCACAGACAACCCAACAATTAAGTGAAAGTTTGCATTTGACATAGTTTTGATGAGCCTCCACACCTTTAATAAGACTTGGAATATTATTATTAGTATGTAGTTGGTATTACATCAAAATGCTTGTATTTGTCCGATTTTACAGTGAAAATTACTACTGTTTGTTGTTTGGACCAATTTAACAAGAAGCCAGAGGGCCAACAAAAATTAGTATGAGGGCCGCATTTGGCCCCCGGGCCGTAGTTTGGACATGCCTGATCCTAGGTAAATCCAATCCTGTCCGAATACCGCTTTAGGGTTTTTATTTTGTGTTTTTGTACCTGATTATGAATGTGGCCACCACTGTTTTTTGTTTCGAGTGCGGTAATTATGCGAGCAAACAGCAATCATACGTGATTTCACCTGCTAGTCCAAGCCTTCATTTCCCACTATAGCCACAGACAGTTCTAACCAATGTTTTAGTATTGCAATTTCAGTTTACCCTCTTTATAGAGCTGTAACCAAGGCCGACTGTAGTACCAAGAGTCCCCAAAGCCAAAGCCAGACTGCAACTCCACTCTAAAAGGTTATTTAGCGTTTCAATTTAATCCATACCCTCCATTTAGGGCTCATCTGCCGGTTGTCTTATAAAAGTTCAATGAGACACAAAAACAATGTTCCCGTTCCAGCCGCATGTTAGACTAGTTAACGTTTGTGAAACATTCATGCTGATTCATAATACAGGAGATAGGGTCCTTATGGGTATTTAGTCACAGTAAACAGCAGAGGAGACGGAAAGTGCTTTTTGTGGTCCTTCACTGTGCTGTTTGAGCCGGCGTATAGGGATCTGCCGGGTGTAGTAAGGCACGCATACGAGTTCACCCAGGTCAGCACTTCCCACCAGTATAAACAGACGTATATGTATAGAAATCAATGCCAAGTCACAGAGCCGATGTATAATTGAGCACACGGTGTACAGAAACGGGAGCGAACATGAAGAATACATTGCAGCCTGACAAGCAGAGATGTTCCAGCGAAAGTAGACCATAAATTGTTCAGGTCGCAATATATAATCATAAGAAACCAAAAATAATAATCGTGACAAACTTGGAAGCAAAATTGAGTATTTTGAGTTCAAGCTATAGCCCAAAATATACAACCTTTTTTTTTATCTGGCTGTTTTTGCCAAATTTAACTTTCTTATATACACAAACTTGAGGATCAGTCACGTGTTAGACCACAGAAATTAAATTAAATTAAAGATTTCACAGTCTCAACAATCGGGATTAATCGTTAAATCGTGATGTTTTTCCTCACAATAATCGTGGCACTAAAATTTGTTATCGTGACATCCCTGCTCTCAAATTTGTTACAACAGGAACAAAGCAAAAGAAAATTGAATTCTGTCAACTGGACAACAGTTTTATGAGTGAATATGTTTTTTTCACTACTCATCCAAGTAGCTTCTTCAGTTTACCCATTAAACCTAAACCAACCTAGACCAAAAAACAGTCAGAGTATGCTAATAGATGTGCCTTTAGGAGCATAAAATATTTGACTTAACTAGATTGTTCTTGGCCTCTTCCCTTCAGACAGGTGATTTACCAGATCCCTGTCAGGTGAACCGAAGAAGCTACTTGGATGAGTGGCAAAACATAACATATTGGAACATACCTGTACCACTGAGGGATTAGGTTTTGAGGTAATCACACATCCCGTAGATGTTAACCCATGTCCTGCACTTCACAAAAACCAGTCCAAACTTCGATCCACTGTAGATCTGCCAGAACTAATCCAAAAACCAGATTGGACCAGTTAAAATCCAGATAAAACCAGTTCAAATTTATGAAAAGTCGTCAACAGCTGTCCACAGTCCTGGCCATTAAAATCCCAGTATGAACCAGACCAAACGCAGTCTAGACAGGTTATAACCAGGTGAAAACCGGTTAAAACTCAGTCCTGACCAGTCTGAAATCTATGTGACACTGCATCATTGGTGTTTTTTGTTGTCGTTGTTGTTTTTTTAAACCCTTTTGTTAGTTCTGGAAGTTGAACAGAAGGTTGTCGAGATTTTGGGACACTATCGCAATATCAATCTGATACGAGTAACAATGAGTGAGCATTGTTAGGGTTGGGACGATTCTCAAAATAGTACCAAATTGTTCAATACCGGTGTTTCGATCCGACTTGGGTGTCGGGTTGGATTCTCATGTGTCTCATGCACTCGTGTTGGCATTTTGGTGCGCTAGGAAAAGAGATAGCCTGCCGTTTTTTTCGCAGACAGAGGACGTAAAACAGCTGAGTTACTGCTGTTGTATTCTAACAGAGGTGGGTTTTATCTTTCTGTCACTTTTTATTTTCATAAATTGATCCAGTAATGTCCAAAATATGAACTTTTAAAGACTATAAGACCACTTTTGAATCATGTAACGGTAATTAAAGGCGCTTATAATTCACACGCGCCGCAACTCGTGGAAGAACGCGATCTTTTCTTAAGACTTTATTTTCCAAGTTTTGCTCAGAAAACACCCGCTTGGACACCTTTACTTGGTATAATTTGTTTAGTAGTAAACTAGGAGGAGAGTAGAGAGTTTTTATCAGTGGGTTAGCTGTTAGCTGTTAGCTGTTAGATGTTAGATGTTAGCTGTTAGCTGTTAGCTGTTAGCTGTTAGCTGTTAGCTGTTAGCTGTTAGCTGTTAGCTGCTGTTGGGGACGAGGCAAAGAAACACAGACATGAGCGAGTGGAGCACAGACTTTAAAATAAATAAATGATACAAGAAAAAAATACTTAACTATCTATCTAATATCATAAAAACACATGCTCCTTATGAGATACAATTATTTTATTTCAATTATAAACAATTCACAGCTATAGTCTCATCATTAATCCAAATAAATAACCAATTCCTGACTATATTAATGTAATTTAATGAAAAGTGCGGTATTATTTAACAAATTAACTGAAAAAATCCACACAAGTTTTTGTTCTTCTGGGGCCCAGCCAAATCAAAATTCCATCAAAATTGTGACCATGTATTGAGCCAGAAATAGAATTGTGACAAAAAGGTATCGTCCCATCCCCAAATAAAGTGCGTCGAAACTCCTTTACAACACAGAGTTTAACCTATCATTATTTTTTGTCCAGCTCAGCTTGAACCAATATAAAGTAAATAAATGTGCTCAAAACTCTTTAAGTTAAGGGTTAAATAACTATATTTTTGCCTGAGTATCATTACTTTTCAATACTTCAGTCAGTATGTCAGTATCTGTCAGTATCAGAGTTTCGGTATTATGTATTGATTCGTTAGTCAGTATATTTTAGCAGGGCAAAACTGTGTGTGGTTGGTGTTGATTGGAGGGGCCACATTTCTGTCATTCTGCCCCAGGGCCCCTACGACTGCGGAGCTACCGGTACGTCTATTCTGTTCCATCTCCTTAGTACGCTTTTTTTAGCGCATGTTCCAAAACCTTAGAAAGATGTTTTTGTGTGTTCGATTTCACACACAAATATCGATTCTGCTGCTCCCTGATTGCACTCATCGTCATCATCATTTCTCCAGCGTTCCCTGAAGGCAGCACGCTCTAAATTATTGATGAAACTTGGGGCTGTTTGGGCTCGTGCACGGCCAAGGATATGCCAGCAAAACTTGAAACGCTTTTGTGAAAATAAAGTATAGAAATGTTGGTGCAACGTGCTTTTGTGTCGACATAATTTCATTTTCAGTAATCTAAATAAACAGGTAAGATAGAATACATGAAAAGCATACACATAATTGAAGATTAATTACCCTTAAGAAGACTAATTTCATAATAAAAAAATACTTTATTAAGAAAGATTTAGGCTTATTTAATTACAGAGTTGGGATTGGGCTATTATTGAAGCCCGACTCTCTTAATAAACTTCTTAATAAACTACTTGGTCATTATGGATTAAGACTTTGTTTATGCTTTATCAAGGCTAATAAAAATGCAGTTATTATAAAGTGTTTCCATAAAATAAATGACTTGTTACAGATATTGCTTTGGTGTTAATGACATGCATTCATTTGATTTTGTCCAGACATCGCAGCATTATCTCGAGAGCGTGTCAAAGCGTGGGCAGAAGCCAAGGCAACCAAATCAGCAGCAGATTGGCAGCAGAAATATGTTTCTCCTGTTCATAAAGCCAAAGTATCTAACTACGTCAATACTTTCACTGAATCACAGGGCAATTCTGCAAACTGTTTGGAAACAGTTCAATCCTTATCGCATAACTCTGCTCCCTCTTTATCAAAGGACATGATTTAAGATTAAATCAGTCTGACGAAGGAAAACATACTTGCACATCTTTGCTGAAATGTTTTTGATGATGCTGCTCCATCAGTTGCTGTTGCCCCGATACCATAGATCCAAAAAAGTCCACTGGAGCTGACACCCTCGAACATAGGTTGCTTGTGTTATCAGCCCCACTAATAGTAAATTGTTTAACTCATGTTTTTAATCTCACAATTCAAATTTGAATTATTTCATCTCAAAGTGCATGCTTTCTTAACCAAATATTCCGTTTTAAATAGCTACCAGTCCAGTTTTAGTACTATCACAGCTGCTACCAAAGTTATAAATGATATTGCTATTGCATTGGACAGCCATGAGGAATTTGCTGCTGTTTTTGTTGATTTGTCAAAGGCCTTTGATTCTGTAGATCATTGTATTCTCTTGGATCGTCTGGATGCTATTGTGACTGTGTATTTGACTGGGTACTCACGAAAAAGAGAGATTCTCTCATTGGGTTTCCCCTGTATGAATAAATGACAAATAAATACATCAAAAATACATTTGATAAATTCTCCTTTGCGACTTTCTGAAATCAGATTTTTGCAGTGGTAATGTTATGTGTTTGGCGGAGACAATGCAGGCGCGGTTCAGCTCCAAAGCCTCGCAGGCAGAGCACTTCAAAGGGCTTTTGTGTGTAGGAAGAAAAGAGAAGGGATGATGCTAATGCCTGCTTTTCAAACAGACAAGAGTTTATTAGGAACAGCGCAAGTTACGGAGGCACTGGATGTAATGTGCGCAGACAGAGGAAACGAGTAATGACTTAGGTGTTACGTTTCGATTTTTGACCACAATTTACAATCCGTATTTTCTCTTTTTAAAAAAGTTTTCTTTTTTAACTACTTGCGCACACATAGTACATAGTTGAATCTGTTATCAACAGAAACACTAGAAAATTATGATTGAAAAAAACGCTAAAAATAAATAAACATAAAAAAACACACAAAATATTGCTGGAAAAATGCAACAAAACCATCCAATCTATTTATACGTCAAGTTTGAATTTCAGGCTATATTTAACTGATAATTTAATAAAACGCATTATTGAATCACCATAATATTCACAGCTTTTATCATTTTAAACCAAATTGAGTCCACACTGTGTCAGTTAGTAGTCATAACTATTTTACATGTATTTGAGTAGTATTTTGTCTATGTAAATACGATGTATGTGTATTCTACTGTTCTCGATGTGCCTCTACGTTTATAACCGCTTTCAGATAAATGTAAAGATAAATGGAGATCAAATTAAGTACAGATGAGTGGGCGGGTCTTGGAGGTTAGGGAAAAACAGGAATCTTCAAAGCATTGGCGTCTTGAATGCAGAATAATACAAATTACTGAGACATTCATGACTCACTCTGAATATCTAAATAGAACATGTTAAAAGTCATTTTTTGGCAGAATATGTTTCCTTGAAGTGTGCGAGGACCAATTTCTCCAGACGGGAACTACAAGATTTCACCTTCAGTACCATCCCTGTGTGTTAATGTGTTGTCAATCAGTAGCATTATCCTCTCTCCTTTTAACCCAAAGCAAAAGTACCCGCTAACATGTACACTTCTTTGAAAAGCTCGCCAATTACCAACAAACGCCAACATCTTCGCTTTGCTCCCACGGCCCGACTGCTCTGATTGAGACGAGGCTTGCTTAATGAAATGTCTGGAGCCTTCTTGTAAACACTGTCACATTCCCCGCAGGGAGCTAGATCTGTGGCGCACTGCGAATCCGCAAAGAACCTGCCGAACTAGGCCAGAAGAAGAAGAAGCAGCAGTCTTGACTAATCCACTCCATCCTGCTGTAGAGAGCTGAAGATGTTGTTTAGCGCAGGTTAGCTCAGTGTCACAGAGGTTTATATACACAGCAACGTGTTTCCTCATCCTTAGTTTAGCCAAAGTTGTGTTTTGCATGTTTGAGTTAATCCTATATTTTCCTGCAACTGAGGCTCGAGTGCTCAGAAAATTCCTGTTTTCACCTACCCCCTATCTCCACCCACATCCCTGTACTTTAGGACTTTAACATTAAAGTGCCTCTGACCGGTCGGAGAATAAATATATTTTGAATTTTGCTAAAAATTATAAAAAATGTATCACAGAATAGCAATTTTTTTTTAGGTTTATAATTTCACTTCCTGTTTGTAATTGATGACATCACAGAAGGAAATCACCTAGCAAAACTCATCTAATGTCACAATTTGTTTTATTTGACTAATAAAAATATGTGAGAGCAACTTTATTTAGTTTAATTAATGTTTAGAGGGTCAAAAAATGTGTTTATTTGTGTAAATTATGCATAAACTTTGACAAGAATGAGTGTCCCTAGTGTGATGTCACTTCCTGTAATTTTCTCCACAAATACCGGCTTGACTGGTGTAAAACTATAATCTATACGTACAGCAGGTATAAAAACACCGTGGAAACCTGTCATACGCACTTTAAGACTCTGAGTTATACGTGTAGAGTTCTAAAATATCACATAGCCACTTTTCAAAAATAAAAACATGTAAACGATGCTTGTTACGGTGAAATGTCAGTATGAAGAGGCGGTAGTAGTTTCTATTACTAAGCCGTTTACAAAGCCGGTTTGCAATGAACAAAATGTAAAATGATGATCTACTTATCTTACAGTTCAATATTAAATACCTGAAAAGAAAATAATAGATCTCCCAAATTTATTCTTGTAAATAAGTAAATGTCTCTCCTTTTTTTCCTATACTGTATTACGCACTGGCTGCATCTAATAATTTTTTTAAAATTTTATTTTATAGTGATGTACCAAAGGGTTTGTGCCAGGAAATATAGATAACATTGGTCAAATTGGTTAATCCATCTTTAAATGAAGTGTTAAATGAAGAGTAGTATTATACAATGTGGTTATACAACAGAGGAGATGAAGGGTTTCAGAATGCATTTTGGAGGTATCAAATAAAGCCAGACCAGGTCCTGCCCCATCTGGGAATCAAACCAAGGACCTTCTGGTTAACTAATCACTAAACTAAACTAAAGCTAATTTTCCACAACAGTCCTGCTTTGTTTGCAGACTTGGAAACACTGTTAACCATAGACAACACAAGTATTTATGATACTATAGGCTTTCTTTTTGCACATAGATTAGATTATTATGGATTCTTTTACAACCTATGGGGTCAAACGGTTATTTCTGTTGTACATTGAGAGTTTCAAAAGACATTATCATCTAAATAAAGGCATAAATACGGTGACTGAAGGCTTCTGGATAGAGAACATTTACAAATAAAGAGTATTATTGTTGGAAACCAGATGTTAGTTCTTTTTTGCCATTTTGATTAAATAAAATGTTTTAAATTGTTTGTATAGTCAAGATAGTGACAAAATACAGCTGCAATGTTTTTTTTTATAGTTATCTAGACGTGATTAGTTGATTGATTGTTGCAGCCCTACTGATCCAGGCTTGTTTCTTTTACCTGTAAGAGCGCAGGCTACATTTTAGTTACACAAAGTAGGCCATGTAGTCGAAGCTGCCTTTAATCTTCGGCATGTTTTATCAGTGAAAAGTTCCGAGAGTTTTCATTCCACTCAGAAAAAACTTCAGCTTGGACTTGGTGGATGTCTGAATTGGTTTTCAAAGTCGATGTCTGGCTCTGCATGCTCACTTCTATCCAATGTTTGCTCACTGACTTAAAGGCAGACCGTTTAGACTGTGCTTGCAAGCCAAAATAACATTGACTACATTGGCCACACTTGGAGCCAGGATGTGAAAGGAAGTCATTGGTGTAAATATTTATTTTTCTTTTAAACTTAGCTTTAAGTCCTAGAATAGTGCTCCCGTTTACAGCACTTTCATGCATTCCAAAAGTGTGTGGTTACAAGTTGTTTGCATAAAGAACAGCTTTATTTCATTCATTAAAAAAAACACCAAAGTGTTATGGACACAGTTTCACAAAGACTGTAAACATGCACAGTAAAATCCAGCAGTAGTTATGCTCGTGGTTGAGTGGATAGCACATATGCCTGTCATGTGGAGCGGGCTGCGGCGTTGTGAGGTCGAATCCAGCCCTCAACAATTGACTGCATGTCCTTCCCCAGTCTTATCCCCATTTCACACTGCACTATCCTGCCAAACACAGCCACAGGCCAAAGAAATCCTCCAGTTAAGGTTGTTCAGACCAAGCCTAGCTCTGGATCTGGGTCCCAGAGCAATAAATGCAAGGATGGGTCAAATGCAGCGGACAGACTTTCTTACAGTGTTTAAAGAAGACATTATTATTATTTATACATTTTTAGAAAGTTTAAAGCCAGAACAAAAAAGGTTGACTCTGAATACAACTTTAGATAGATAAATAAGAATGGAAAACAATATTAATAAGTTGATTGGTAAGCTTTTACTGAAACCACTGAGACTAGCTAACATGACTCTCTGTTCCACCAGTTTCATTGTTGAATGACATGACTGAATCAAATCCAAAAGCTATTGGTAGGCGGGCAAGCGACTCTACCACACTTTTGCATTCTTCTTTATCTCAACCAAAATGTTACTGTTACATTAAAATAGGTCATTATACTGTCTAAACTGAATTTAAATAATTGATTTGCATAATGCTGTCCACAAACGTGCATGGTCAAAGTAGCTTGTAAATCTTGTAGTGGGCATTTCTGATACTGAATTCAAAACAATATTATGTTCTCAATACATGTTGGTCGTCATATAGTGATTAACTGCCTGGTTGTGTGTTGAAATGTTGCCATGGGAGCGTGATATGAATCCACAAATCTGTATTGAGCCAACAGAGCGTGTCGTCTAATAGCATCAAATGCATCAGAAATGATTACTTTTCCTATTTGCCTTTGTGAAAATGGCCCATTTAATGAGATCTGGTTGACAAAAATGGAAATCATTATCATCTATATATTGTATTATAGAACTACGCTTATTTGGATTGGATGTCAAATATGACAGTATAAAGGGAAGACAATTCCATAATTGCTGATTGAAATGTGTATTGGGGCATAAATAACATTCAGCAGCTGTGTAATACACTTCATAAATGCTTTTGTGCTGAATGTGGAATTTGCATAACAGGGATTTTTGTTTTGTTCCATTTAAGCTGATTTTTGTCTATTTTTGTTTATTGCCTATAATAATAATACAGTAAATAAAATTTCAAGCAGTCTTGTTTTTATTTTAAAAGATGAAAATAAGAACAAAAACATGTGAGTAAAGAACACTTTTGTTTACATCAAAACATTTCTAATAAATACTGCTGCCTGGTGGTGGAGTGGTTAAGGCGGCAGCACACATGCCAGGCTCCTGTGCAGCTGGCTGCAGTGTCGCAAGTTCGAATCCTGGCTCTGACAATAGAGTGCATGTCCTCCCTTCTCTCTCATCCACATTTATTGCTCAGCTGACCTGTCTAATAAAAAAAATCTTATAAATAAATGATTTGCTCCAGTGGTTCTCGACACATACATGTTTACACAGAGTGGAGTAAGGCCTTCGCTAGAAGAAAATCATTCATAAATATTCTACTCCTCACAGAACATGTTTAAACAAAGGTGCTATTTTTATTGATTTGATACAATGAATCAGTTTTGTTGACCAAACAACATTAATTTTCGTTCAGCTGTAACAAAGTTCACTGAAACTATATCAGAGGTAGTCAGAAAACAGTGAGATCTGAGCCCCTAAACTATAATATGGGAGTCCTGCAAGGCATCATACTCGGGCCTTTACTTTTTTTTTGTTATGTGTGCCAATTTGAGACGTTGTACGCAGACAACGTCTCAATACATTTTCACTCCCATCCTGATGTAAATATTATACAATGCTGTCCTCTTACCTGGATATTTAGTAATGGTTGTCCAAGAATCATTTCAACTGTTAATGTGAAGCGGGCCGAGTATATATCCGCTTTTCCACTAGCCCTGGTCCTCCCGGTTCACTCCGGAGTGTCTCGCAGGGGTCTGATACATAAGCAGACAACGTCACCCAAACATAACCAGTGTTCTTAATAAATCAAATCTAAATCATATCTGAATTACTAGTCTAAATCTATTGGCTCAACAAATAAAGTTATCATCACTGGAAATACGACGTTTTGTCAACATATCATGCAAGCGTTTGGTGAGGACTGATCATGTTCTGTTCATATCTGTATTTGCCGTTTTGTTTTCAACTGAGTCTGCCTTCTCTTTTGTTCTCTCTTGCCCAGTTTTCTCCACTCCACGGGCCTAAACCGAGCCAGCACCCCCTGGCTGGAAGCAAGTACCTCTCATGTCTCCCTTCACACCCCTAAAACACCACGGACCACACCGCTCCACACATACAGAACTATGTAACAGTAAAATGAGTTTTGGCTCATATAAAGCTAAAAACATTACACACATACATTAACATTTCTTTCTGACACGTCCATGTTGGACCAAACTGTCCCAGCATTTTCCAAGTCTTACCGTAATTATATAAATAGTGCAGAATGACTTAGCCTAAACCCTTTTCCGAGTGCGGACAACCATCTTGTGTTCTCTATACCTCGGTACACGCTGCCTTATCTCCGCTCCGCAGCGCCGCGCTTTTTGTTCCGCCAATGTCATGCTACCATTCATCCTCCAATCTGCCTGTGTTCTCCACAACAAATCACACTTGTGCTCTTTTTTTGTTTCCGGGCGACAAGCGGTTGGCGGCTTCTTATTCACACTCGCCGCCTGCTCGCCGCATTGTCCGCTCGCACTTCCTCATTGTCTCTGCTCTGGCCCCGGTTATTTATGGAAGGCATAAGTGCAGGAGGATGGAGCAAAAGTAGCCAGAGGCGGTGCTTTGCCAGTGGGGAGACGGGCCCAATCAGTGTCTAACGATTATGGAAAGGCTTGTCAAAAAGGCAAGCAGGGGTTGACTGGGCCTTAGCAGACATTTCATAGAGTTTTGGTTGCAATATACAGTATAAAAATAAAATACATAATAGAGTTATTTCTACTACTACTACAGATGTGGAATACCGCCTTTTTTGGTGTCAATGCGATGGTAGAAAATGATGAATGATGGGTCACACCGACTTGTCAATATGATGCCAAGTATTTTGGTCTGCTCAAACCTGGTTTATCCTTATGGGTGAAGGCATTTCTACAAATAAACAGTGTTTAAATACATCGATACCAATAGTACATCCCTAACTACTACTACTACTACTTTTCTAGATTTCTGGTGGTCCCAAGAGGTCTCTAAAAGCACAGTAGGTAGAGTGTTTAGCTACCAAGCTCATGTGTTGTGGAATCAGCTCCTGTCCATGTTAAAGAGTCTCTTCATTTAAGACCAGACCAAAAACGTTCCTCTTTGAAGGGCGCAACTTGAGCACTATCCTCTGGTTACGCCTACTTTCCTATAAACAATATTCAATATTTGAGTTCACCTGTGTCTGTTCATTGCTGTTCAAATTTGTCCACTCCATTTTGGGGTGTGTTTTCGTTTCAGATGCTGCTGATGCTCTTGTGATGACTGAACCTGCTGTTGAGATTGTATTTGATTTTGATACTACTACTAATTATATCGTGATTCCCATCCCTTACTACTATGAATACTACTACTACATTTCAGTTTTATGCCGTATACAGTTCTGTTTAACTGTGCATATGACTGAGAGGATTTTATCTGCCTTTTAAAGTAAATTTAATAATGATTAATTATGTTTTTATATGTTTGTATTTTGATTTTAATGCATCAGTTCCTGTTATAAAGCACTTTGAATTACTTTGTGTACTACTACTACAACTACTTCTACTACTACTACTACTACCTTTACTACTACTACTTCTTCCAATAATGGACAAACAAAAAAACAAAAAGTCATGCAACATCACACGTCGCATGGATAAACATGACTTTTTGTTTTTTTGTTTGTACATTATTTTTTATTTGTCTATTATTGGAAGTAGTAGTAGTAGCAGTGGTAGTAGTAGTAGCAGTAGTATTAGTAGTAGTAGTCGTTGTTGTTACAGGAAGTACTATTATAAACGTCACCAACATTTTTAAATTAGCAAAAACGAAATAAGTGGTCAAACTTGTCGTATCTAAATCCAGACAATGTTCGTAAACAAAGCTTATGCTCTGAGCTTCCAGATCTTGTGCAATCGAGACTGTGTTGTTTGTATACAAATATGTTTAGCTGTAATAATGCTCATTAGTGGGCCATCTGGTACAGTCTGGTCTGAAAGTGTTTGTGCTGTCTGAGTCTCCTTTTCCCAGACCCACCTGGGCATTCTGTGTAAACATCTGCCTCTTTTCTAATGCAGACTCACCCAAACAAGTGTGTGAGGACAGGCCCAAGCTATGACAGTCATATTAGAGACGGACTGTATGGGGCAAGACACGGTTTCCATGGTCAATAATAAGAACGAGACAAGAAAAGGTTTTAACATCATTTAGTCAAAACATTTCGTTGTTCAGTTCAGTAGTAATACTGCATGATAATAATAATAATAATAATAATAATAATAATAATAATAATAATAATAATAATAATAATAATAATTGTAGAAAAAGATTCAGTTGTAGTCATCTGGACTCTGTCTGAAAACAGAGTCCAGGTGACTACAACTGAATCTTTTTCTACAATGGAACACTCCTGGACGAATGAGGGATTACACCGACAAATAATAATAATAATAATAATAACTAAAAAGAGCTTTTCATACCATCAAACAATTTAAGCGTTTTAATTTACACATCTATTTATACAGAAAATGCCTTTTAAGTGTTCAGACACTAATTAAAATAACATATCTAAAATGTATCTTGATTTTTAGCAGTTGAGTACTATTTAGTAATGTAGTGGTAATAGTAAGGGTTAAGGTTGATTGTATAACTGAAGTTTTCTCATTTTGGGACAAATAGAGGTTTTCTTATGGACTTTTACAGCAGGACGTGTTTAGAATACTTGCATAAACTGCCTGATACTGGTGTAAATATTCTATCCAATAATTTTAATGAGGCAGCAAAATAATCACAACTGTTGATGTTTGGAGACCCCGCAGACACGTTGTTTTTTATGTTTTTTACAGTTGGTAATGAGTCAAAATCTAACTTCCAGCTCCATTTTTAGCTCACAAATTTATGTTGGAATTGTGATGTTTGATATAATTGTCCAACTCTACATTTTTGAAGCATTACTGTCCAGCATAGCGTCCAATTTCAGAAAAATGTATTTCGTCATTGATAACATAGATGCTAATTTCGGCACAGATTGCCACGTCAATAAACTACACATGGTAATGTTTTCTAACAAGGCTCTGGTGTTACTCATGTGTGGTCGAGTGGTTGTCAGTCGCCAAAACAGCCCTGGTTTTTCACACTTTGGAATGTTTGGAGGCTAATGCTGACTCACTGAAAATGCACTGAAGCAAAGTTCACATTTTGAACTCAGTTAAGTCCTGATGTAGACATACTAGTCCTGGTCTTGTCCTGTTTTAGTTCCAGATTTAGACGCAGTTTTGTCCCAGTTTTGACGTGGTGCCTGAATATTGCATTTGATTAGTGTCAGTACTGTGCTGTTGCTATGTTCATTCTCAGCTCTAACACAGCCATCCAGCAAGTGACGCTAACTCAGCTTTATCCCGCTATCTGTTCTGCCATCTCCACAACTTAAGTCTTCAAACTGATTTACTGCGTGTGCCGTGTGACCTTGATTTCTGAAAACGCCGGGGAAAGGCCAATCGTTTTCCCCTTCCCGATCCGCGGAAGCTGTAGAAACGCTGAACCGCCACATTTGTCAAGCCCGCTCTGACGTTTGCCAGCAGAAAACCACTCTCAACCCGCTCCACGGCTTGGTTAAGCATGAAAGCCATTACCATAAGAAGTAAGTGTGGATCGTATGTGGTGTGGGAGGAGGAGGATGAGGAAGAGGGAAGGGAGGCGACGGAGGTTGGGACATGCCGGTGCATACAGAAGAGACCTGGAATTGTTTGGTCGCCATCGGAAATCAATGGATACAAGGCTTAATGTGTTCTCACTGTCTGACGCTTGTAATCCAACGCTGGGTAATAATAACTATGATTATGTGTGATATTTTCAATGGGTTTGTTTGAACACGCTTTGGTGAAAATCAATGTCAGAGGTTGGTTATTGAGTAGTACAATATGCAATACATATAACAATGAAGGATATAATGTCATTAGTAGAGGATTGTCTAGGAGACGATAGAAATGTAAAAGTACTAAAAGTGATGTCAAAAGTTATAACTCATCAAAAATATTTATGGAGTTTTATCTAGCTTCTTCTTTGTGTGATTCATTGATCCTGTTTACGGGGTCCTCATGCTCTGAGCAAAAAAACCCACTAAGTTTCAAATTCACTTTTTTGACGTCACAGGTAGAACTCCCGAGATGTGTTTTCAAGTCCATTAATCATCCCCACCAGACTCATTCTGTGCATTTCTGCCGTCAAATCACAAATGAGTGCTGAGATTTGCAAGTCTGGTTTGTTTACCCATTTCCTCTGCTGCCAGAAAATGGTGTGATGACATAAAAAACCTCCTGAGGTTACACCTGACTGATATACAAACATTGAGTTGATGAGGAACATTGCAGAACCCAGAGGAAACTCAGGGAAGACATGGAAAGAACATGCAAACGCCATAGAGAAATATTGAAAAAACTGAACCAACTTGAAACATATATGATTGGCTCGTTGATCAATTATAATAAAACATATGCCTATAGTTATCCCAACATCTTTCACGTGTAATGCCCTGGTGTACATACTCTCTCTGCCAGGCTATCAGCGGTGTATTTATCCAGGGACAATGATAAGCATGTAGAACGAGGGGAAAGGCTAACTCCATCATGGCAACGGCAATCTACTCACATGTAATTGACTTGTGATTAATTAAACCCACGCAGTTTATCAGTTGCCTCAGATCTCTCAGCAGTTAGGAAGACTTAGAAGAAGCTAGATTAATTAAAAAAAAAAAAAAGAAGCCTGACCCCAGTATGTTACAACATGTATGACATTCAATCTACTGGTGGTGCAGTAATTATCTTTGGATTTGAAGTTTGATGTAATTTTTGAGTAAATAAGTATACATTTATTTTGTACTGGGATAACATTTAAGAAAAAAAAGTATCAAAGTACAAAAGTAACTGTACTGTACTTAAGTAAAATGTTTAGGTATCTGTACATTACTTTTGCAATGGATACTTTTACTTCACTACATTTTTAACAGGACTAAAAAGTAAAAGTACTTTTTTTGACTGTTTTATACCACCTGAAAGTTTTTTTAGTACATTCAAAGTTTGAGTTGACATCCCAACTTTTGAGCAAATTAAAGTATACAAATATAAAGAGCTAGAAAAAATTCTGTTAAATACAATTCTGCAAATCTATCCAGATCATTTCTTTTCACGCTTTAATAGTTCTTAAAATCTGTCTGAAATGTACTCTAAAAGTACAAAACAGGTACCTCGAAACCTTATTTATGTACAAATGTTCATGTTCATAACTTTCATTTGCTCCTGTATCTGCACTCATACTGAAACAGTGTACCGTAAAACAAGTCATGCAAAAGGTCTAATACCTGTCTAATATTTTGCAGTGTGGATAAAACCTTGCAGCTGTTCAGAGGCCCTGCTGGAGGTTAAGCTAGATTGATAGAAAATTAAGCCAAAAGATCCATAATGTCACTGTGTAATAATGTTTTGGGGAATCTCTGGGACAACCTTTTCAACCCTGTTCCTTAAATTTAGACTAATGCAGCTGCGCAGACACTAATCTCTGACAGGGAAACAGTGCTAGCTAAAGCCCTGCTGAAAATACACCAGGAATTACACCGCACCGACACATCTATATTCGTGCGTGGATCCTATAGTTGTAGGTAGCTTAAAAGAGAAGCCGTTTGCATTAAAGGGGAGGCAGAACTCTTAAATGTTATCCGACCGAGATTAGGTCCTGATCCGCGAAGAGACGTGGCGATCCCTGAAGAAAATCATCTCCTGTTTACAGCAACAGGAGAGAGCAGGGAGCAGGGGGAAGTACCATGAAAGTTAAAATGCTCGCGTGCCTCGACATGCTAATTTTTTTATTTGACCACCGAAATGCTCAGAGAGGGGGTTTTTTTGTGCTCAGAAAGAGAGGAAATAGAGTGTGTACCCCAAATGACGTTATTATTTGAAGTTAGAAAATGTGAAATGCTAAAATCACCAAAAGCATGTTCATGTTTAAAAGCCAATTAAACCACAAGAATGAAGAATATGTCAATTTTAGAAGTCCATCCGAGACAAATATGAATAAGAATGACTTTTATTCATATCCAAAGGGAAATTATTTTTGTTACAGACTAGCAGCCAGCCAGCAGAAGTAACAGAGGCTATCAAAAATAAAGAAACTACAATCAAATATCAGTTATTACACGAATAAAACTATTATGTGTCCTCTACATTATTATATATATTATATGTCATTATTTTTGTCAAATGTTTTGAGCTACATGTATCCCATCCTTGGAGCAGGTATAATAAATCCGACCCACAATTCTCATAAACGACTCTTGGAATGCTCCGGCATCGGATCTCGTATGGGTAGTAGCCGCCCATGAACAACACCTCTTTCTAACTCTAATAGCTTCCCACTTCTGACTTCCATTACACTTATGCGTTGTAGTAATCATCAGGCACAATCCCCGCATTGCCAGCCGCACCATACATCACAAAAGGCGTGGAATATATTGCCGCTGTAATTATGAACATGGACTGGCACACTGCTGCTTATATGTGCCTGAGTCTGGAGTGAAACAAAACGTCGTCCGCGCTAAATCACAAAATGCCACGTTACAATCTGCTGTCGCGGCCGTAAAGCAGCTGCTGTCTGCTCCGGGATGACGTCCTCGTGTACTGATTCTGCCCACGTCTGCGCTCTGACATTGGGTATTAAAAAGCACCACAGTCTGGCGTTATGAAGATGAGTTATTATACGGGTGATTAGAGACGAGTTTTTTGTGTGAAATTAGCAAGTTTGGGAAAATGCTAATTAAAGGGTGCTTTTTGTGTGAGTATTGTTACACTGCAGTGA
Organism: Chaenogobius annularis; assembly: GCA_015082035.1. Lineage (NCBI taxonomy): Eukaryota > Metazoa > Chordata > Actinopteri > Gobiiformes > Gobiidae > Chaenogobius > Chaenogobius annularis. The sequence goes on along the minus strand of BJKM01000133.1, from coordinate 892,035 downwards.
AATTAGCTGGTGAAATGGGAAAACGCTTGCGGTGTCTGTGGGTTATAATGTACTATAAGTGAGTGGCAAATGCATGCATAAAGGAGACATTTTTTTCAGTGACTTAGTATTGAACTGTAGCATAAGTAGATACTCATTTAACATTTTGTTCCTTGTAAACTGCAATATTGATCTAAAATGACTTTATCATAGGTTAGATTAGGTTAGCTCAGGTAAGGTCTTTATTTGTACCTTGGGTAAATTGGTTTGCAGTGAATAAGAGACATCAAACATACATGCACACAGTATAAAACAGACATAATGGATTAACCAATGAATTACGCCGAGTGAGCATGTTTAAGGACACAGCTGCTGGGATGAAACTGTGTCTTTGGTCCTGCATCTTGTCAGGACCAGTCTTTGCCCTGATGCCAGAGATTGAAACAGACCGTTCAGGGGGTGGCTCATGTCCTGCATTACACTGGAGCTAGAGCATAGAAACTGGTCCATTCACTTAATTTTTATCGTGACACTGTAACAAGCAGCAGTTTGCCATTTATTTTTAATGTTATACATTATTTTTGAAAAGTGACTACATTTTTTAACTCTACATGTGTCTTATGTATGCCCCCCGGCAGGGGACTGGTATAGCTGAAGTGTCTTGCTTGGAGACAAACAATTACACATGTTTAGTTGAAGGTCAAAACAGCATATAGTGTGTTCTTTCTGTGCTCCAGTGTCATAACATACTCGAATAGGCATTCGCAGCACTGGAGCTGTCCTTCGGGCTGAAACAGCTGCATTAGTCACTCTTTCTTAGCCTTGCGTCTTCAGTATATATATGTATTTTATATAATACATAATGTATCAATCATCTCTGATTTTATATATATATATATATATATATATATATAGAGAGAGAGAGAGAGATTATTAATATTATTAGAAATTATATAATATAAGAGAGAGAGAGAAGAGATGAGAAGTTCTAGTAGACCTGATTTGGTCCTGTTCTATAGTCTCTGTTTAATCCTGGTCAAGATTCAGGTTTAGGTGTCTAGATTAATCTCGAGTTAGTCCCAATGTTGGCGGTGAGTGTGAACACACTATTAGTTTAAATGCTCCGTATTGTTAGAACAAAAAATCTTTTCAGCACTGGTGCTGACCATTGGTCTGAAGTCTACTTGACAACATATTTGCCAGCTCTCTATTTTCAACGGCGCAAGCATTTGGACGTTGTATGCGTCCAATGTTTTAAATTATGTAGTACTTTTACAATGTGGCTGTTTAAATATTGAAATATTTATAGAATCTATGATATTATATTATATTTATAGATCTATTATATATATATAATATAAAGTAATTAATTATATTAATATAGTATATAGTATAGTTATATATAGTAATTATATAGTTATTATATTTATAATAAATTATATTTATAAGTGATATATAATATATATATATAGTATATATATAGTTTGTTAAAAGGCGGCGAGCTCGAAGCTGCTCATGTGCATTAAACGTGAACACTGTCTGATTGCCTCTCTCGCTAAGGTTGTTGGGGGGTTTCAACATCACATAGCCATTTGAAAAAAAATCAAACACAGGTATTGTTATGAATGGTATTTTATAATTACTGGCTTTGATAAACGATTTAAAGGCACATTATTATACCCAATATAATTTGACTTGACATCGAGAGGTAGGAGCTCCCAGATCGTTAATCTAAATACACTCAAATGCAAAAATGTGTCAAAACATAAAAGCTAAATAGTTATAAAAAGGAATTGAAAAAAGTAATCTCTAACATAAAAAACACAAAAGACATACAAACCAATCAGAATTCAAACAAGAAATACAACTTATATACACTGAGCCCGTTATAAATATAAATAAATATATGTGTGTTGTGTGTGTGTGTATTAGTACTAGTATATGTTATATATATATATATATATGTCCAAACTGTACATATAAGAACAAGTCAAAGCTCAGGCAAAGCAAAGCAAAATATAAAACAATAAATCCTAAAAATAACTGAAAAGAAGAAGAGAGAGAGAGAAGAGAGAGAGAGAGATGAGAGAGAGAGAGAGAGAAGAGAGAGAGGAGAGAAACGGGAGAAAAGGATGGAGAGAGAAAGGAGAAGAGAAGAGAGGAGAGAGAGAGGACGAGGATGAGAGAAAAGAGATGTGAAGAGAGACGTTTGCCCGTAGGCTTTATTAGACCGGAGAGTAAAGTGTGAAATGGGGATGAGAGAGAGGGCAGGACATACAGTAAATGTCGGAGTCAGGATATGTCACAACACTGCTGCCAGCTGCACCAGGAGCCTCGCATACGTGTGCTGAGCCTTCACCACTCAACCATCGGAAACTAACTAGCGGTAAATAGCTAACAAACTAAATAAAGAAATAACAAAACAACTAAGTAAATAATTATCTAACTAAATAAATAAATAATACAATCCCAAACTAAATAATTAACAAACACTATAAATGTATCTCCTGCTACTGCTATGCCTCATACCCAACACAACAGAAGTGACTTCATTATTGCACTCAACACACTTTCCCATCTCGCTGCTAAACATACATTTGTGACATGTGAGCAGTCATGGGAGTCCGGAGAGGCCTGCAACAAAGGAAATGGCCACATTAGAGCACTCATTTCTGGGCAAAACCGCAAGAATTTCCCCGAGTCTCATCTGCTCCTTCGCCAAGATCCACACCACATCAGCAGCCATCATGTCATAATCGATACAGGAAATACATAAGCTAATTGAAGAAAAGAAAGCGATGCACTCAGCAGCGATCTGAAGTCCTCTGACATAACGGAAATACAAACTTCCATCGCTTTGTTTAATTAGATTGTATATTATGAACTGTGCGGGCTGATCGGGAAAAGCTGAGCCCGGAGGAAACATCCAGACGCAGGAGAAACTTCACACAGAAAAACACGGCCCGGCCTGGGAGTCAAACTTTCTTGCTAAATGCGTAAGATTAATTCAGGGGGGAAAAAAAGGACTTATGCGGCTACACCAGGCATTCTTACACCTTTGCTTATTTGGATTTAAAAAAAGTATATTTTTATAACAATGCATGTTTTAAAAAACACACAAGAGTGCATATGAATGAAACAAAACCCAAAGCCAGGTGTAATTTTAGATAAGTATATTATGGAAAGTATATTATGCTAAAAAGTGTATTTAGCAAAAATATACAGTACAGTATGTCCTTTGAGAGCATGGCTAATATTACATGTAGACAAAACAATGCATTCATTTAGAAAGCTCTTTGTAAGGTGATCCGGGATCCTAGAAAAGAGCTGCTGACTCCACACTCAAAGGTTTTGCGCGACACATCACGTTGTGTGACCTACTTCCTGTGTGGAAGGTGTGCAGAACCACGCCGCCTCTGAACCAAGGGAATCCAGGCTGAGAAACTGGAATGTCTTTCTTTTCTTTTCAGACAGTGAAATTATATGAAATAAAAAATCAATAAATAAAATGTGTAAAAAGTAATATTATGATGTTTACGGTAGTTTACGGTAATACACTATCACATACATCGATCTTTAGTTTACATTCTTCACTACAAACCAAAATATTTCAATCTCAATATATATTTGATATTTGATATTTATATTTATTTTTTTTAAAAAATAAAAAAAAAGTCCTTTTCCTTGTGGCCTTTCACTGTAACAGGAACGCAGAATCCTGTAGAATTCCTTTGGGAGCTGTGTGTGTGTGTTCTCTTATATTTTGGTCCAGTTTTGCTCCAGATGAAATTATTTCAAAATCAGCGGGGGTTCTTCTCCAGCATATCGTAGTCCATGTCTACAGCAAAAAGCTTGTACCGGTAATTTGGGTTCTGTTTATTCCAGGTCTTGCTGTTGCGGTCGCAGTAGAGATTGATGTTTCTCAAGACCCGACGAGCCAGATCATGGACACGGCTGCACCAATGAAGAAGAGCAGGGAGATGAGAGCTGGGTGACTTTTCTGTTGTTTTCTAGACCAAAGCCAGCATTTTGACTCATTTTGGGGTTAGATTGATCAGATTTTGTACAGAAACAAATGGATTATCAAGTGCTGAGCCAAAAGCTCATCAGTTTATCTGGGACTTACTTTTTTCAAGTAAGAAAGTACAGGCTTGTAGGGAAGCAATACAGTAGGGGGAATGTAGAACTACAACGTCAGGACAATACAGGGCGCAGGATAACTCAAACTGGACTTGAACGACTCTGAGTTAACTAATGATGAGGGAAAACCTTTCAAACCTCGTAAAACGCTATTACAACTATCACATGTCTCAGTTCAAAGCTGATTTTGCGTCATAACAACCATAGTAACAAGCTTCAATCTTCCAAGACCTCAAATCGACCCCGGCACACTTCGTTCAGGATTCCATCAGCCTCTGGTTGACTTCTGTTAGTCCAGCCCCAGATTCAGGGCCATTTCTCTTTCACTTGCTCCAGTTCTAGTTCTGACTGACCACTCCACTCCATCAACACCGCGGCCTCTTTCTTTCTCGCCGTTTTGTCCACCATAAATGTTCCATTCATGGGATTCTTCAGTTTCCTGTTTTAGCGAAAGATTTTCAGGATTTTTCACCATTTATTTTGTTTTAAATTGTTCATAGCTATTGAAGATCGAACCGATATTTTTTCACAATTTTGGTTGAGGTTCAACTATCGCTCAAAATGTGACTGAACCCTCAAAGTGCACACTTTATTCTCTTGTGAGATTACATTAAAAAAATACATTTTAAATCATTTTAATCGGACGATATGCTCAATATTCAAATTTTTCATATTAGGAGTAGGTTTTATTGCCATTTTCAGAGAACAACTGCAGAATAAATCTATGAATAATATAGTCAAATATATACTATGCTAGAATAAGGCATGCATGAAAAATAAAGGGTGGAATAATAAAATAAATAAATCAAATCAAAGTAGACTTTGATTAAATATACAAAATGGACAGTTAGGGAAGTCAAGATTATTGGGTAAATTGATAATCGAGATTATTCAGGTCACAACACAATCATAAGAACTACAAAATAATAATTGTGATAATTTTAGAAACAAAATTCATATCAGAGTCAAAAAATACATCTAAATGTAAAGAACTTTATTATCCAGCTTTATTTTGTCATTCAGGAAGTTCAGTTTTGTAAAAGTCACAAGCTAGATGAACAGAAACGTGTTAAACAATGGAAAAGAAAGACATGATCGTGATTAATTGTTCAAATCATGTTTTTTTCCTCACAATGATCTCACTTCTAATTTACGTACAGTGTGGGCAGAACAACAGTGTGATAGTGCAAAACTGGCAGTGCGAGATCAATATTTAGAAAAATGATATTCACAAGACAGCCACAAACCTGTTTCCTCATTAACCTGTAAGACGGCAGTGTACGTGTCACAACAAAGCTGTATGTGTTTCATTCAAAGCCCAAACTAAACATGGACCTGTGCTGGAGGTTTAAGGCTGAGACACAAGACCCTAAAAACTACAATCTCGGCCAACCAATAGTTCGGTCTATCTCTAATTGTGTGGCAACTGACCTAATTAGTCATCATTCAAAAATGCATGGAGTTTTTCAAACTATGCCTAGGCTTGATGTTTCATTACTTTGTATTTATGTATGGGAAGTCGACATACAGTGTCACGCATCATTTTGGCCTTTCTTGGCTCCTAAATATGCTTTTGTCACCTCGGCATTAGCATTTCATGTTTAAGACCATAAACCAGGGCCTGAGTTTGGGAATCATCCCAATCAGTCAGACCTGCTTATACTGATACAGTTTCTGTGTGTGCCGCTTTCTAAACACTCAATGTTGTTTTACAGGTAAACAGTTCACACAGAGGGTGGTCACAGTGAGTACAGTGATAGTTTATGGACTTTACCTCATAAGAGGCAACTGACCGACCAGAGGGATGTCGGACTTTTACTTTATTTATTTCATTTTGTCCATTCATTCATTATTTCAAAATTATTGAAATATTTCCTCAGGGCAGACCTGATGACCACTTATAATTAGAGTAAATCAGACGTCGGCAGCTAAAACTACACCCTGGAGTTTCACAAAGAGTCCAGCCATTTGTTTGTAACGGGTTGAGAAATGGCTTCAGTTTGAAAAATAAAAATGAATATTGTTAAAAGCTCAAAAAGTAATTTGTAACTCAATATCTGATCTAAAAACTAATGATTTTAGGGCTTTGTAAAAAGAAACAATAATCAACAACTTTGTATTTTCAGTGTAGAAAAGTCAGTTAGTTTGCTTTACTAATACAAATACACAATATTCTAGCACTGGAGCTTCACAACAGCACAATTTGTGTTAATAATGATAATAATAATAATTAAAGTAATAAGTATTTGTTCAGTAAAAGCTGTCCTTCATAAAAATGTCGCTCATTAAATAAAACATGTAAAATACAACAGCAAATGTCACCCACATGTGTCTGAGGTTTTCATTAGGCATATTTTGTGCTATTCTCAGGTTAATTCCAGTTTTTCCCTATCACATAATGTTCCACTTCACGTTTGCCTATATTCCAGAATGTTCCAGAATGTAGAATGTTTTAGTTTACAAACTGTCAAAGGTCTATGGATAGATTGCTTGATACATAAGCTTAGCCTACACTCATGCCATTATCAGAAGCTGCTCCTCCACCACAGAGCTAATAAACGGCGCCTGCATGGAGACTCAGATATCAGTGCTCCACATCAGGGGCCAGGCCGGGACTCCAGCAGACCTCTCCTGAGTTCTCCGCTCCCATTGACCTATTTCCGCTATCCCGCTATCCCGCTCTGGCTCAAAGTGGAAAACAGCAAGGTTACTGAGGCCAAGTCAACCAGAACTCTTTAAACATGATACCAGACAGAAGATTATTTCCATTGATTCACTTTGGAGCAGATTGGTACAGTCCGAAAGTGTCTCCTCTGTCTTAAGTGAACCGTACCGGCCCGTTTAAGGCACCCAAAGTGAACCCAGTGAACGTCTGGCTTCCAAACAGGACTGGCTGGCTTTGGCTTCCGGAAGGTTTTAGCTAAGTAGCAGCTACACACCAGATCGAGATGATTTAGCAAAACAAAGCTAGCGCACATTAGCATCAGCAGTTTCCTGTTTATCGACGCACGGCACTCGCGCCAAGACCCAAAACATTAGATTTCTATTGCATAATGCATCTGACATCATCCAAACCCAATGCATTAAGTAAATAGACGTTAACGTGTGGTTTAGAGGCAAAGAGGAGTAAAAAAAATGCAGAAAAAGCCTGTTTACGTCAATAAAACTTGGAATTACTAAACATCTCTCTGTGAAGCCTCAGATCCGTCTCTTGATTAAAAAGTATAATTTCGGTATGTTTTCGATTTTATCCATCACAAAACGATGTGTTATGTTAGGGGGAGGTCAGTTGCTCACATAGCAGACCTCTGCCTCTGGACCCAGGTTCTGAACATGGAAACACACTCTGCCATTTAAGAACTGTTCCAAAGCACTCCTTGTGGGGGCCAGGGTCAGAACGTGGCTAAGGAGAAAAAGAGAAGAAAGAGCAGGGTTAGAAAGAGAGGGGAAAGACAGCCGGAGAAAGAAGGAGAGGAGGTAGAAGGAGAGAGAACTGATCTCCAGATAGGAGAGCGTTTCGCTTTAACTACTGCGCCACCGTCGTTCAAAAGAATAAGTAACTGTTTTTTGACGTGTACAACATTTCAAAACAAAATGAAGAAGTTACCAATTAAATAATAAAGAATGCATGAGTGGAATACCAAAGAACCTGCACACGGTTACAAGCAGGTAACATTAAAGCGAAGTGTTTGGGTAAAGGGCCCCACAGTCTGCCGTCTGAGGCCGCGGCGTGTTTGATCTATATTTAGCTCGTGTCCTTGGCCTTTGTCCATTAGCTGTAGTGAAAGTCAGAGAGGTGCGAAGCTGCTGGGGACTACAGATGTTCAGGAGGACGTAACAAATTACAGATAGGATGAAACGGCTTTTTTGTATCACAGTTCTAGGAAAAAAAGTTAAAATAATAATACAAAATACATCTATGCTTCAAAGTGTCGTCGAAAACATCAACGACTCGTAGCAGTGCCACAGCCCTCACTCCAGCCGATCCCTGAACCAGATCTAATCCTCCAGACCAGAATCGGACCTTAAACCCTAACATCACCTAGCGTAAATACTCTTTTTTCCACGTACTGTCCCCTGAAGTAGTTTTAAGCCCAACTTTGGACATCCTAAAAAGTCGTCTGGGAAAACCATTCGAGGGTTTCAGTCACGCTTGTTGTCGTCGCCATTTTGAGAGCGTCTCTTTATGTTCAAAATGAAAAGGAACAATACTTCAAGAAGACAGAAGTTTGATCCTTATCCAGTGCAGCACTTAAAATCAGCAACATTTACGTCAAGCTACGTCATCCACAGCCGCTTTGTGTCTGATCCGAAAATATGGAAAATATAGCAACTGGACAGAAGAAAATTAGGCTAATGTTACGTTTGCAAGTAGACAAATACCATTATTTGCATAGCCACACAATTAACAGGGTAATTTAAACCAGCTGAAACCAGTGGTGGTACGTAAAGTAATACTACAGGTACAGGAGCAAAACATGTACTGAAGTAAAAGTCTATTTTATGTACTGAAGTCTATTTATAAAGTATTTTGCTTAGATTTTCTTCAAACTGTGAAAGAGTAAATGTAGTGGAGGACCGCAAAATCACATGTCTGGAGGGAATTTTTCTGGTAAAATGTGTTATATTTTTTTATCGCGCAATGTCAAAGTGCCCATTATTCACAAGGAAATGCTAGCTGTTGGAGAAACTGTGGCAGCCTGGAGGCAAACCACTATCTCGTGTTTTGGGACTGTCCTGTCGCTCAAAAGATTGGACTGAAATAAACAATGCACTGCAACAAATGGGTACCTTTGAAGCATAAAGGCCATCACGAGGAAACGCAAACTTCACCAACGATCAAAGACTGGACAGACATAGTATTTGCATTAGACAAATGGAAAAACTGACATTCAGACTTTGGCCTAAGTGGGACTTTGGTTTTAATTTAAATCTACCGTCATTTTGTTTTCTATTGATGTTTAGTTGATGTATTCTTGCATTCCTTTTTAAATTGTGGCTCTCTGTTCGTTTTGAGTTCTGTAGTTTTGTTTATTCTTTAAAAAAGAAAAAAAAAAGTTGAATGTGGTGGAGTAGAAAGTACAGCTACCTGCTCTCAAATGTAATTAATTCAAAGTAAAAAGTATCCGCTGTAAAATGAGACTGACACGAACGCGTTTACTTTTGTACTTACAGTAGTTTGAAACAAATTTCCCACTGCAAAGTCTGGAGGGATTTCTTCGGAGTCAACTGGTCCCTTCTGATGGCAGTAATCAATTCCTGGCGACGAACAGGGTCTTTGGGGGATGTTTGTGGAAGAATAATCCTTCCTTTTGTTTGAGACTTGTGGAAGGCGCAGCCCACAGCGCAGCGAGCTGCTTCCGTCCTCAAGATGGCGGTACCAACGAGCGCGTGACGTCACTCCGAGCCCATGGAGAACATCACACACTCTCCCCTCCTCGCCATTCCATTTGGAGTTCACCTATTGATCCTCCAGAGCCAGAACCACTGTCTTTCTCGCTGAACACCACTCTCCAACCGCCGCGTTCTCGTCCCGACAAAGATCTCCTGCGCGCTCGCCAGCCTACTTTAAATACCCCTTTCCTCTTTCTACAATAACTTACACACACTTGGAAATAATTATGTCTCGGCGGGATGACGAAAAGCGGGCGCGGTGCTGGGTGCTGCTCCGTGGATGTGATCAAATGGGCCCTTGAGCCAGGACTCTTTGTAGCTGGTCTTTGTATTTTGCCATTGATCGCGGGGTGGACGGATTCACCAGAGGGATACATTATTTATGGCGGGCTGCTCTGCTCCTGACAGTTGAAAGCAGTGAGTCACCAGTGGTAATAGGAGCGGAGGGGTGGCGCGGTGATTGTGCGGGTAAAAACCTTCGCAGGGATGGAAAAGGACCCACGGAACAGCGCCCGGCTTTCATCTCCAAACACAGGGCTAATTGTGCGGATGAAGAGCCCGGATGAACTTGCTATGAGGGAGCAAAGGAGAGTCTAAGTGTACATTGAAGGCTCATTTAAGTAAAAGAAGGAAAACCCAGTGCTAAAAATAATACTACTTAAGATGTGGTTTATGTGCATTCAAGACTAGGTTTAGTTTGAGTTCAAACCCAGAAACAAAGGTTTTATTTTATTTTGTGTCTTAAAGTGAGAAGTTTTGACTTGATACCTGTAAATATAATAATATATTTACAGTTTGTGAAGAAAAATATGTTTAAAAGGACTCAGGAAGAAGAATTATAATCAAAAGTTTGACATAATTTACATGCAGCAAACACATTTTTCCGACCCTACAAAATATTCTACAAAATAAAAGTATGTATTTATTTGAGAAGTTTTGCCCCAGTGTACAAACCACCAAGTGTGAGAAAAAGAAAATATACAAACCTAAAACAAATGACAAAAAAAGGACTTTTTCTGTAAATAGATAAAATGTGTTTTTTCCCCATAAAGTTTTCTGTTGAAGAAGCATTTAGTATTAAAATCAGACTGCTGCATGCTGTCTGCAACAAATTCAATAAATTAAAATGTCTTGCGCTCAAACATATCAAAATCGCAATTTACTGGATGTTATTAGCAATTTGCAAAGGCTGCAATTTTTCCAAAGTACCAAAATTCACTCCACAAACTGCATGTGATTCTTGTCTTTTTGCCAATTCTCGTGGAGGTATTTTACTGTGTAGTTTGAACTTGTTGCTTGTTATTTTTCCCAAATCGTTCAGCCCTAATTCCATCTTTTGCAAACTTGTCAGAGAGAGCCATGTGAGTCCACTATATGATGCAATGGGGTGAGAGCTGATTGGCTGTACAAGGGTGGTCCACGCTGCTTCACTTTTCTGTCTGAAAAGGCTGTTCTAAAGCTGTGCCAGTGGCTACAAAATGCATGCATATAAATACAATTTTGCGTGAGATAAGAGAAACGCTGCATGCTTAAAAGGCCAAAGAGTTGGTTTAGCATAATATGTATCAGCGACATTCACGCTCACACTTTCATATTGAGTTAAAATGAAATTAGTCCCGCCTTCTGTCCCATACATCCCCATGCTATCATCCATGAGCTTCCTTCAGGCTAAACGAGCGTCATCTGCTAACTCTGCCGCTCCTCCTTATTTAAGTGTTTACTAGAGCTATTTTTAGACATGACTCAGATCAGTATATGAATTTAAGCCAACGTTTCTCACATCCCAGGTCGTTACGCCTCTAATTAGTGGAATAAGACCTAAGCGTTTCCCATTTCCTTAGTAACATAAACAACTTCCTGCTGCATTCGCTCATGAATGATAATGTGCTTTACTCTCTGCCGAGTGCCAGAGGAAATAATGTGCCTTAACATGTTCACAAGCCATAAATTATGCACATTTGTCTTAAGTGTTTAAACACGTGAGGACGCTTGAGTGCACAGCAGAGCGGAGGAGTTTTTGAAGTAGAAAATGCATCCAGGGTTCGCATACGCTTAATGTCCATAGAGTGGCAGAAGTGTATAGGTGCGTGTAAGTTTGAGCGCTGCTTTCACTAACGCATACAGTTTATAATAATGTTTGTGTTAGTAGAAAAGTTTGATTTGTTGTAAAGTGGCAAGCTTTCCATATGATCACAAACTAATGATTTTACTTAGACCAAAACACTTTGATCTAATACAGTAGAAAGTACTGCATGAAACCTTTTGTATTTATTATGTTTTTTTATGTATACATGCATGTGCAGTAAATGATCAAACCTCACGCTAAAACTGTAGTTGTTTTTTTTCTGGTTTTTTTTTAAGATGTTTGCATTTGTTTTAATTATTTATATATTGATATCTAATTTCAAGGCGACATGTATCATTTCTATTTTTATTGTCTTTAAACATGCTCTTAAGTACGTTTAGTTTGGCATCTCAATGTTTTCAGAACAAAAAAAAAAAAAAGGCTGTCTCTGGCTTCAAAAAAAATCTGGGCAAGCCACAGGCTAATGTTAGCGAGCAGCTGTAAATGATCGTGATTTGACTGCAGAAATGCTCAGAATGAGTCTGACGATGATTTATGGATTAAAAATAGCAACAGATCGAGAAAATGAAAAATGTCACACATTAGGCAATTCGGAATGTGTTCTTGGATATTTTCTAACAAGGATTCATCAAACAAGTGTGAATGAAGCTAATGCTACTCCAGGTATGTTCTTGATGAGGGCTAAAAATATCCATCCATGTAGTGCAACATTTTAGACACAGTTAGGAACGCGCTTTCTTTTTTTTTTTCATTATAATCAGTGAACTATTTCACAGTGGTTACGCAGAATGAGTATGTGTTTACTTATTTATCAATAGGATCCAGTGCTGATAGCACTAATGAAAAGTAATTAAGTGAATGGCTAAAAACCTATAAAAGCACTTATTATTGCTTATTGCTTTAGTATCAGTTATTGGATGGACAGATATTTGAAGAAACAAGAGGAAAACAATATTGAAAGCAGAAATACAAAAGAAAACCTCAACTCAAATTGGTTTGTATTAAAATGCTTTGAATTTGTTTTTTTTATCTTGACGGATTCACTATATTTGCAAAAGCCCAGCTTGAAAAAAAAATAATTTTATATAATGTCGGTGTATCCCTCATTCGTCCAGGAGTGTTTCCATTGTAGAAAAAGATTCAGTTGTAGTCATCTGGACTCTGTTTTCTAAAACAGAGTCCAGATGACTACAACTGAATCTTTTTCTACAATAATTTTATATATATATATATATATATATATATATATATATATATACACACACACAACCACACACACACACACACATATGTCTCTAATATACACCACACACTATATACATATATACATATATATATATATATATATATATATATATATGTGTGTGTATATGTATATGTTGAGTGTGTGCAGTTAAACTAAAAAAATTTAACTTCTTGTGACAATTTTCCCACCCTATTTTTCAATACTGCTCATTACTACTATAGAAGTGCTTGTCAAAGGCTTTATCCACACAATCATTTCTGCAGTTACTCGCCTTGTCATGAAGTGGTCTCAGTGCTGTAGCGTAACTTAAAGCTCCGTTAGTGTCATTAGCAGTACTTAAGTGGCCATTTTGATATCGCACTCGCACTCGCTCTGTCTCGCAGTCTCGCAGTCTCTCAGGCTCACCTCTGAGGTCTCCATGACAGAGCCATATGAAGCCTTTTCACAGACTCCCTCAAATGTGCAGTGTGACATTCCACTGAACGCCACCGCCAACTCACGATTTGGCAGAGAATATATGGTGGTCTTTGTGGACAGGCTTTTTCACTTCATTTCACATTTAAGGTTTGAAATTAAAGACCCATTCCAGCTACGGCCAGAGGTTTTAAGGCTCATTTTATGCTCCATTTCGAACGTAAACAGCTCTGTGCGTTCCAAAGCATGGTTACATATAATACATCTAATTGTGTGAAAGATAATGGTTTTTTATCTGAATATTTCATCTTGTTGCTTCTGCTCTTTGTGCTGCCCTGCTCTGGACCAGGTTTTCATCGGTGTAAAGAGATTAGGGCCGTATTTTGCCCTTGCAACTTAATAGCGTTAATGGCAGCCTTTTCAGGGGGCATTAATATTATTGCGTGCGCAATAATATTGTTTTGATTTTCTGTTTTTCAATTTGCTCTCCCAAAATTTTAAAATATTTAGATAAATGAATTTTGATAATAGCTCCGTTAGAGCTCTCACCTATCAATAAGGAGATATGGGTTAATTTTTGTTACTGTCTATGTCTGGATGTGTTTAACCTGCGGCAAGTTGCACTGTCAGGGTGTACCCCGCCTAAGGCCAAAGCACTGGATCGGCTCCAGTACACGCGCCTAACGAGAACAAGCGGTAGAAAATGAATGAATGAATAATAATAAAATAAATAAAATATTTGAAATACAACCCTGGAGCAAACACAGAGACAAACATGCTGATAACACCAGTCAGACTAAACCAAGACTATACCAGGTCCAAAACCAGAAGATCGATGAGGCACAGAATAGCCGAGTCTGCGCACACATCTCTGTTTATAAACTCGACTCTGTGATCCATTTGAGGGCAGGCAGCAGCAGAAAGCCACGGGAGCCAGGGAGGTGGAATAATGAGTGACACACTTACAGACTACTACTCGCGATGAGCCCGCATAGTGGTGCCAAGGCCTCTGAGCCGCCTGGTTGATGGGTTTCACCCAGTGCATGACATTGTGCGTCCTCATGATTTGGCATGATCAACTCCTGTTTAGACTTCCACGCCTGCGCCCCATTTGTTCTTAATCAATTTCACTGGATGAAAATCGTAAATAAAAACATAAAACACTCAAAATGATACTAGATGATAACTTAGTACAGTGTTAATAACTATATTCTAACCTAGCCTTAATAAAGATGATAGGCAAATGTGGGGTAGCTATTATCAAAGTTGGTACAAATATGTTTGTAATGCCACACGTGGAAATGAAACAAAGCAAAGCAATAACATTCCATGGAGAAAACAGTAGCGGAATTACAAAAAGTTGTTTTTTTTTAATTTATAAACAAAATATTTGGCAATTTCATGGAAGTGTAGATTGGGTTTATCATTTCTCAAGTACATCCACTGAAAGTTAAGCAGGTCACAATCCACTGAGTAAACTATGGCATTCTAATTTAATGTTTTGGTGTTGCAATCTTTGTGTGATCAATATTTGATTTGACATGTTTATCTAGGGACAACATTCAGTGCAAAGTATTCACAGCCATGACACACTCAAATTTGATCTCAGGTACACCATTTTCTCTGATCATCCTTGAGATGCTTCTACAACTGTAGTAAATTCAAGTTGATTGGACAGGATTTGGGACAAGCACACACTGTCTAACAGTTACACGTGTCCAAGGAACTGTCTTGTAGACTCCGAGACAGAATGTTATCAAGGCAAAGAAACGTTTGCAGCTTGAAGGTTCCCTTGAGCACAGTGGCATCCATATCGTAAATGGAAAAGTTTGAACCACCAAGACTTTTCTAGAGTGGCCATCCCGGCCAAACTGAGCAATCGAAGTTCCTTAAGTCAGGAGGTGACCAAGAACCTGATGGTCAGTCTTTACAGATCTCCAGAGTGTCTTGCGGATAGAGGAAGAACCTTCCTGAAGAACAACCATCTGGCAGAAATCAGGCTGAGTGGTAGAGTGGATAGAACAGCGAAGCCATCTCCTCATCATGACTTCCGCCTAGATTTAGCAAAAAGGCTCCAGCAGACTCTCAGAACATGCGAAACAAAATGTTCTGGTCTGATGAAACAAGATAGAATCTTTGGCTTCAAAAGCAAGTTTTGTGTGTAGGAACAGGCACCGCTGTCACATGCCAGTACCCATCCCTACAGGTGACGCATGGTGATGGCAGATTCGTGTGTGGGGATGGTTTTCAGCTGGGCAGGAACTGGGAGACTAGTCAGAGATAATGGAAATGAATGTAGGCAGTGTACAGGAGACATCCCTAATGAAAACTGCTCCAGAGCGATTGGGACCTCAGACTGGGAGCGTAAGGGTTATTATCCAACAGACAACGACCCTAGCGACCACAGCCAGGAGAAAAAGGATGGCTACAGGACAACTCGTTGATGGTCTTAGAGTGGCCAGAGGCGCAGACTTGAAGCCCAATTGACATCTCTGGAGAAATTGTGTGTGAGGAGTTGTAAAGCGTTCACTCAAAAAGCTTGAGGCTTTAATTTAGTGCCAAAGGTACTTCTACAAAGTATTGAGCAAAGGCTGTGAATACAAAGAATTCAAACATTAATCATTATGAGGTATTGTTTATAGAATTTTGAGTCAGATGATGAATTGAATTTATTTTGGAATAAGGCTGTTACATAACAAAATGTGGACAAAATGCACTGTGAATACTCTCTGCATGCACTGTAGATAATAATACTGACTAATACTCTGGCGGCAATCTTCCATACTATAGCCATAAGCGCTGCACTAGTCATTATTCACGCCATTTTCGACCAATCATACTGGCAGCAGAGAGAATTACCATGGGGAAATTATTATTATAATGTAAACACACATTTGTCATGAACATGATTTGATGTCAGAAATGCTCAGAATGAGAATAATGATTTATGGATTTCAAAACAGCACGGGAACACTCTGGATCTCTGGACCTTCAGGTTGGTCTCACCACTGACCTGCATACGTTCCTTTTAAGATCACTGGTTTGAGCATTGTCCAGTTGATACCAGTTGTGATCTATGCAGACTGTTTTTGGGTCACTGGGCAAGACACTCTGGAGACCTGGTGTGTGCATGCCTGTGTGAGGGTGTTATCAGTGTTGGTCGAAGGGGCTGATGGAGCCAATTGGCAGCATTACAATCCAAGTGTTTCCCAGTTCTTTCCCAGTTGTTCGAATGAGGATCACGTTTTGATGCTGGTTTTAATCAATTAACTGGCTATTACGACTGATACTTTGGACAATTTGAGGCAGCTCATCTGAAAAGCTATGATAAACGTTAACAAGCTTTTTCCAATCATGCCACCAAAAATCTGAAACATCTGATGTGAGTAAACAGATTTCAGATTAAAGATTGAATGCGTTATTTTCAAAACCCATTGTACTTCCAAACCAATAGATTAACTAACACGTGTCAGTTTTGACAATCAGATTTATTTTAAACACTCAACACAAAACCAGATCTAATTCTTGGGATCATTCTGGCCATGTAACTGTACACAGTGAGCTTACTTTCAATCGTAGACCTTCGTACACTGGAGCTGTAGCCATAAAAGAATGTTGTGGACAGTAAAATACAACCTCCCTTCCAAATTCTTCACTCTGGCCTTTTCAGTCCAGGAACAAAAAAAAAGTCCTCATTGATTTATCGAGTGCCACACTGAGAACATCCTGCAGTGCTCTCTCTAAACAAACTCACACAAACATTTTGGACGGACAACACTATATTTCAGTCTCAAGCTTCCATCTAGCGCTCTGGGGAGGCTAGTTCTTTTTTAACTTGGGCTTGTGCCATTGAAAAAGGCATCTGAAGTATGTAGGTGTTGCTGGCCAGTCATTTTCTATCACTCTTTTAATACTATTTGGGGTTATTAGACTTGGGAGTTGGACATTTATGAGTCAATTATAGCAAGCCTAAGGTTCTGCCGATGTCGATTTAAAATGGAGTTCAGGCTTGTTACCATTAGAAATCTGGAAATATTCAGTCCAAGAGAAGTTTGAGTGCTTTTTGCACCCAGTGGGCCAAATTGGTTCTCCCAGCTATTCGCAGAGCTGACGTAGAGACACGCACAGGCAACAAATCACTCTGACATTCATTCGCAATTGGGAATTATGTTAGAGTTTCACCTAACACATGCATATCTTTGCTAGCTGTAATGTGAAGTTATATGGAGACACCACTGCGGAAGGTTATGTACGTAGAATGAAATGCAAAATTGACAATTTGGTAGCTTTTAACCATTGTTCCCTCATCCAAAAACCTACCTGGAGCTATATTTAGTTTCATTCACATGTATTTCATTATTCCTGTTTACGAGGCCATCTTAATCTGAGCCTCAGAAATTACAGTTTCAATTTTCTTCAGATTGTGATGTTACGGTGCAAATCGAGAGGTCTTCCGTGCCATTTTTAAATCCGTGCATCATTCAAAGATTCGCTCTGAGCAAAACGTGTGCTTATATTAGCATGTTGGGGAAGGCTAGCTTTGATTCTTTTCCTCATGCTAATTGACTAACTTTATCTGGCTTTTTGCGGTCACTTGCACTGTTATTTCACATCTGTGCAATACTTCAACCTCAACCAAGACATGTTCCCATCTGAGAATCCTTTTTTCTTTTTTTTTTGCACATTTTTACTATAGCACTACCTGCACATTTTGTTTATGACTTACACTTTCATTTGTAATATTCAAAACCATCAATATTTTTTCTTCAAATTAGTGACAAAAAAGTCGTGTGTCGTGTAGTTTTGTGAAACATACCAAAACTATAGATGCTGCAATAGTAGATTTATTCCGTAGATATAGCTGTATCCTCAAGTTAATGTTTAAATTGATATATAAAAGTGAAACAGTTCCACACAAAATTGCAAAGAGGCTGCATTCTCAATTTCACGCACATTTGTGGTAATAAGTAATAATAATAATGAGTAGTAATATGGTTTAGAGTAGACAATGACTAAACCAGGACTAGAACAGGACCAAACCAGCCATTGTTTTTTTGTTTTTTTTATACTTACTTCTACTTCTCTCTGTACTTCACCCAATTACCCAACTCACACAACCTTTCACCACCATTCACAACCTTGGCAATCTAAATACCTTATGCTGTATTATTCTATGCAGTCAGTCAAGCTGTGCAGTGTTTACTTTGACTGGTGACCCTCAGAGAGGTCAAACTGCAGTTGCCATGAGCCACTGTTCAAGCACAAGGGCGTTCAGCCACAATACGCTCTGCTCTACATGAGTAAACACGCAGAACTGCCCCGTGGATCGCTCCCAGCTTTGGAAACCAGCGCAACTCATTTCATGCACTATGTAACCTGCGATGGTAACTATTTAAAGAAACACATTTGTGGCCCACGGTAGGAACGATTTCAAAGCTAGTCATGGCGACCAGATGACTACCTTTGAAACCTGTAAAAGTTTAGGTATACTTTATGTTCAATCATCTCCAAATGTTGAACTAAGATTGCTGTAAGAAGTTTCTAGTTGTGAGGATTAGCCTTTTGTACATATTTAAGGTTGATAGGGGAAACTGGGGTGCCAGGAGAATCCCACGGAGACATGGAGAAAACATGAAAACTCCACACCCCATACACGCAGGAGGAAAACCCAGGAACCTTCTTGCTGTGGGTGTTCTAGCAACTCAGCAACTCAGCAACTAGTTAAATACTAAATGGGCCTTTGGGAGGAAACGTGTAATTGTTGTTATCTGGACAACTCTTTGGGGCTAGATTCGTCCTGCCCAAAGAGGGGGCAGCACCAAATACCAATTTCTCAGACCAGTACCTTCAGATTGAAAATGGTGGTGAAAACATCTTCAAAAGTAGAGTTCAGATGACTACCTTTTGAAGTCGTTTACCATGGCCCACTCCTGGATTAATAAGAGATTACATCGACTTCATGATCTTTTGTATTTGTGAAGCTGAAAACAAACTCTATTCATTTTTTTTTTAAATGTACTTTCCCCAAATAAGCAATGTAAGAAAACTAATATTTTTGTATTACTTTTTCTGCTATATCAATGCCAATTGAATGGGGGCACTATAGCCACGATGTAACAGGTTCACTTTGGAGCAGATTGGCACAGTCTCAAAGTGTCTCCACTGCTGTAAGTGAACCATACCAGTCCATTTAAGTGATCCAATGTGGACCCTGAGAAGGACTAGCTTCCAAAGTGGTCTGAGTCAGTTATGGCTCCCAGAACGCCTGACATGATTGGACAAGCGAGAATGCAGACTCAGGTGAAAACAAGACAGCCAAAAGCAGCTATAAACAGAAAATAATAGATTGGCGCTAAATACAGATTAGAAGTCATGATAAATCACCTGTGATGTCAATTTATATGTTATAAACTCATCATTGGTTTCCTTTTTATAAATGCACATACAAAATATTATATTTCCGTGCATAACGCATCCGACATTAACCAATCTCAATGCCTTACATAAAGAGAGATTCAAATTAAGTGTGGAAATTTGGAATTACTTGCTGAGATCAGCCTCATGATTAAAAAGAGATTTTATTATTAAGAAAACATGAAAACATTATTTTGGATGACGTCTGCTCACATAGCAGACCTCGGCCTCATGATGCAGAGCCAGGCCTTGAGCATGAATGCACATTCTGCCATGAACAGAACCGCTCCAAAGCGCTGTAAAGTGAATCAGTCAGGGCGACCAAGGTCTAAACATGGTTTATGTAACATTTCTGGTGACGGTCATGCCACTGGCTTGGCACCACGGAGGTGTTATTGCTTTGCCTGTGGAGAGGCGAGCCCCCACAATAAGACATGTACCCTCAGCCAGAAAAGTTACACAGTGCACCTTAAGTATTATGTATACAGTATATCACCTGGTACACAACCTGTTCTCAGTTCAAGATTCTCCTGCTGCCTAAAGAAAAGTCTAACTCCCAGACCAGCACTTCACAGGGGGCGCTCTTCTGAGTCAAAATTAGAAAATTGTAAAAACTTGTCATAAGCACTTTAACCTAGCAATGTTAACTGGGTAAAACACTCCAAACAAATGTCTTTTTTCACTGCTTAATTAGCCTTGAAATTAACTAAAACACTCCTGACACATCCATATATCTCTACATGTGACGTACGTTTACTTTTTGTTCGTCTGAAATCCATCTCGGGGACATATTTGATTTAAACACATGCAGGGGCCGGATTGTGTCGCCCGCTTTATCGGCCTGACGGGAAGCATGCAGATCTATTTACACCTCACATCAAGCGCACTCCCATTCTCCCTTTCTCACGCGCTCCCGCTCGCCTCTCGCTGCTTTTCAAGTCCGAGTTATTTTTGCCTGGCGCACTGTCACGACTCCTCCGCCAGCCAAACCCCGCCGCCGCCAAGACAATGAACAACTGCTGCTGCCTATTTATTAGCCTTTATTTCACTTTGGGAGGCGCGATAAAGGAGCTGGCCTGCTTGTGGTAGAACGGAGTTGGGCAGCGGCCAAGTGTCGCTGTCCTAATAAAGAGCTATAGGTGCAAGAGTAATGTGGCACGGGCCCAGCCTTGTGTTTACAACGTACACTTACGTACACTTCAATAAAACCACAAACAATTCATCGGAATAAATAATGCAGAGGGCGGCAGGACGTATGTAAAAAAAACCACACACACACACACACACACACAAAACGACATTCAAAACATATTATGCCTCGTATTGCACCAATTCTCAGGTGTGCGTTCAGTTTCTCGAGAGTCTATCAGTGCATTTAAATTGGTAAATTTAGGTCATGAATAAACTAATGGGTTGCCAGTTCTATTTCCATGTTGCGATGTTGTCGCGTCCCATAAGACACTTCTGCCCCGTTGCAAGCTCCGGTAAAGTGGCAGGTTGAGAAATGCCAGGGGAAAAACAAAATGACAGGTAACACTTTATAATAGCGACACTTTGAATTATTGGGGATACATCGGTTCTTGTATGCGTATCGATCAACTTTCATCCGTATCAGTATTGGCCGATATCAGAAAAAAACGGAGGATATTTGTCCCAGTCTGCGGGCCCTGTGTCGTTGCCAGTTTATCCTCACCGCATCAGGTTTGTCTCATTAACGAGTGAAAGTGGAAATAGAAAAGTAATTAGGCTAAAAATATGTCTGAATGTTTATACAATACCAGATGAATGCATTCTGTTCTTATTCTTATTCTTCTTCTTAATGTGAAAAATGAATTTGCAATCTTCCCCTCAATTTAAGATAGATTTGTGGCCCTGGTTAAATATCGGTTGATCGAAACAATACTGAAATCGGCAAAAGTTGGATATCGGTATCACTTAAAAAAATAAATAAAAAATCCACATCTACTTTCAAAGACTTAATTCATAATGACCAAATAATTATTAAGAATGAGTCAGGCTTTATGAAGACTGAATCAAGGGGTTGGCCTTTATATAATTGTAGATGATCGGAAAAAAATATCATGTAAAATTATTATATATAATTTCATATAATAAGGCATTTTACGTGGAGAAAAAAAGCCACAATTGGAGGAAATGAAAATCTGAAAAATGTATTGATTGGATGGATTTTCTGCTGGTAAAAGCTGGTATTTTGTTCAGCCCTGCGAGGCAAGTGCTGATAAGGTTTTGGGCTTTCCAAAAAATAAATTGAATTGAATTATATTGAAACTTACAACGTCCGCTATAGAGGCAAGTGGATTAAATGAAAGAGTAAAACATCTTTAGGTGCAGATTGAACCATGTTGTTGTTTCTAGGAGAAAGCGTATGTTGAGAGCAAACTGACCAAAACACAATTACTTCTGGGGGTTGTTTCTTGTCCTGATTAGAGAATATGAAGTTCATTAGACTCCTGCTTTGTACTTTTACTTGAGTAATATTCTTTTGAAGTAACTTGAGTCCAATTCTTTGCTCCTCTACCAACCTTTGCGTGAAAATAACATCGTAACAAAACATAAAGTAAATTTAGCAGACTATTGCCCGAAGAATACCATAAATTCCACCTTTTTCCCGAAACTGAAAGTCACATTCTCACTGGTTCATTGGATCATTGCCCCTGCGCTGTTACCGTGTCACTGCGGTGGGATCAGACCGACTCCTGAAGGCCGCTGCAGCCCAGGAGCTAGTCCGCACCCACTTTGAACAGAGAGTCATGGTGCGCAGTCTAGGGCACATCTGCAATCTCTCATCTGAACACAAAGATGAACGCGCAAACATGAAACACAGAGGTTGATGACGATGCAGAATCTAAATATGTCAAGTTTGTTTGGGCGCTTGGGGATTTCTGGCGTGAACTGTGAATTGCAGGCTGGCAGAATGGAGGGGAATCGGTACTCCTTCATGTTTTCTGGGCCACAAGGCGATACTTGAGTTTTCACATCAACTTGTCCTTGTCTGTTCGTCGTGCACTTAACTCTGCATCTGTCCTCCTCGCTGAAGCCTCATTGTCCAGTGCTCATAAATAGAATATGTGCCTAGAATGCTTGATGTAAAGATCATTTCTAAGAGTAAAATACAAAAGTACATTGCTCAAACTCTGAAAAAGCTGTGACTGGGCAGCCGGGTAAGACACGACGAGAGGAAGGACACCTGACTAAAATATCTTTGCAAGCATATTTGAATGTGTTTTTAATTGCAAAGGTTCCTTGAAACAATGAGTTGTTTTTGTAAAGTCGTGTGTATCTTATCGACTATGAGAAGGTCTTGGGAGGAGCCTGGCACATATTTTCTTTTTACGTACTGCCTCTTAGTATTTGAATGTATTTTTGTCCGTCCTGAACTGTGAAGTGCTATACAAACATATGTACTATTATTATTATTATTATTATTATCATTTTATGACTTTATAGTCAAAAGAATAACATTTCCATGCAAACAAGCAGGAGGAGGCTCCTCGAAGCCATATATGAGTCAGCTTGCTGGTATTATGTTTAGCTTGATAAATATAGATCGGGGAATGTGACTGCCTGGTTTACCACCTACTGAAAACAAAAGGTAGACCCTTGTGTTTTGCTGAATGGTTTAAAATATTCAAGGTTAGTTAAACCTGCATGAATGAAACAAAATACAGCTTTAAGTATGTTTTTGAGGGAAATACAACATGCAAAACATTTATTTAGATTAATACACAGCGTAACTGACATGTTTTTCGGAATAGCTGTTTACATAATTGCAACTCCTGCAAGTGGCAGTTACAAACACTATACATTTCTCAGTTGCAAAAATTAGCAGATTAATGAGAAAACGTATATTAATGAGGTCGTATTTATTTTCAGCTTGGCCCATACATCCATACAACCCAGTGAGCTGCCATGTAAAATTAAGAATTCCTGTTTCCAGCCCCACTGTACTCACGGCCAGCACTTCATGATTAATAGTCCAATTCAGCGTCTTGTTCCAACAGGCACAACTGCAAAAAGTCAATACAATACAGTGCGCTGGGGTCCCGTAGAAGAATAGAGGTGCAAAGTCACAGAGAGGACAGGCAAAGTGGCTGAGGGAGGCAGAAATGAAATGGATGGTTCAACAAAAGCCCCCCCAAACAACACACGCCAGGATTAATCTTGTGCTGCTATTAGGCTATAGGCAGGTTATTCTACTGTGTGAATATTTAATGGAGCTTAATTAGGTCCGCGCAGTAATGGGACGTAAGTGGTGTGGGAGGGTGACTGCTTTTGCTTCCCCTGTAACGGAAATGGAAGATGTAGTTTAAAACAGGTCTTGTGGGAAATGTGTTCTTGTGAAGAAACCATTGCTACTACAACTTTAAATTTGTTCTATGTATTTGGTGTTAATATGTTCTTAAGAATGCATTTATAGTCTTTATTGTCCTTGCAGGGCTGTATTTGAACCATGTATCAACTAAAGGTTGTGGGAAATTTGTCAGGAACAGTATGTGGTGTGACCCAGATCTTGAGCCAGGAAGTTGATCAGACTTATGAAACCAACAGCTCCAACAGTCCAGAATCTTCTGCGTATAGGTGTGGTAGTGTACACAATCAGAACCAAAACCCTTGAAAGTCAAAGCAATAGAGAACATTCTAGATGAACATTCTAGATGTTCTATGATATTCTATGATATGATTTCAGATGTCGGCTATAACTCTATGGACGATTTTTGAAGGAAACAGGAAATCCACATGCTGCACCTTATCAGTTTATTTGAACCTTCTGTCAGTTTTTGTTTCATTTCGCTCACAGAAGAACGCTGTGATGTGAACCCATCCTATTGGTTATGTTGGGCGTGTTAATGAGACTGAGCTAACTTTTGATCATATTTGTATTTTATTTAATTCGATAAAACCATGGGAGGTCAAATGGCTTGTATGTCCTTTGCTTTACTGTAGGATCATCAGAAGAAACAGAATCTAATATCTGACTGGAGCTTAACCATCTGGCCTCCCATATTCTCACACTGTCTCCTGGCCTTTCCTTCCAAGAGCGCCTTGTAAATCCGGCTCTCGGGTTTTGTCTGGTGTCAGAGACCATGAAGATTGCTTTCTCATGAACAGTCTGGAGTCTCACGCTGAAATGTTAGAATGAGCACACAGCAGGTGGGAGCCCAATCGCACTGAGATCTTTGTTTAGCTCTACTGCTGAGGCTAAACTTAACATCCACAACATACAGGCGGGTTCCCTTCGAATGTGAACATTGAACCAAGGGGTCGAAATACCACCAAGTTCATGAAGTGGGTAGTACTCTTTGGAATAGTTTTCAGACCCCATACTTTCAACAATATGGAATTAATTGAACATTTGCGTTTCTTGAACCGCTCTTTCAGAAAGGATTTAGTTGTTCTCATTACTGTGTCCATCCTTTGAACATACCAGCTTTTGTGAATAATCCACGTTTATTCCTTCCAATTACAAATGATAATCGATTCGAATTATAAATAATGCACTAAAATAAGAACTAAAAATGTATTATACGGGCAAGTGAGTGGTCAAAACTCAACTCAATGATGAAGATTTGAAGAAAGACGAAGAAGAGTATGATAACGTACAACATGCGTCCTTTAAGGCATGGTTGAAGAGAAGAGGAGGCGATGTAGATTCTTAGGAGGCTGATGGGTTTTCTGCTACAGTGGACATGAAAAATTCACTTGCAACAGCAGATTAGTGCCATTTTATTTCAAATAATAAAATAAAAAGTGATCGGTGGCTAGCAGTTAAGTCTTTGTATAGCAATGTATTCAAAAGCCACATGTATCTTACTACAATATTATTCCACCTCTCCTTGATAAAATCTACTTTGAACTCTTTAAACGACGTGGAGGGGCTTGGATAGCAGAGAGGTGCTGTTTGTTCTTGTAGTTCTAAATGGTATGGTACGGTATAATCATGTAACATTAGCATTGAACAGCAGCTATTTTTAAAACTGTAAACCTTTCTGTGCATCTAGACCCTACAAAGCCGATAGAACGCTGTGATAAAATGCTGTGAAGCGGTTCAATTGTATGTTTATAGTGGGAGATGTACTGTCCTTGGAAGAGATCTGTCAACAGAAAACAGGCATGTTGAATGAGTTGTTGTTGTTGTTGTTGTTGTTGTTGTTGTTGTTGTTGTTGTTGTTGTTGTTGTTGTTGTTGTTGTTGTTGTTAGGGATTGACGCCACAAACTTGCCATATTATGTTCTTTCATCTTGTTCAGGCTTTTGTGATGTGACAATGGCCCACTTTCATTTACACTGGCAGAGAAGATGTTGAACTTTTTCTTTCCTAGTAATTACAAATATATTGCCCAAAAAACTAAAGATCAAACAGTACCAATTTTTCTTTGGCCAATGGTGAAACCGATTGTTCAGAGATTTTATTTTTTGGTCCTCATGTAAAACCAGTTTTGATAATTTCCCCCAAATTATATCATTTGAAATAGTGACAAATTCATCCACATTGGTCCATGTTGGAGATTTAATGCCAGTAGCTGATACACTAGAATTGAGAGTTGCTACTTGCTGAATTTAAATGAAAAATTAGGACTGTTCCATAGCAAATACCAATTCAAAAGAAAATACGCTACATTTTTAACTGACAGGAAGCAAACGCATGAATAGAGGTTGTAACGTGAACCCAACAAGCCAAAAGTTCATGCGAGGTAGTGTTAGATCTATCCCTTTTTAACCTCAAACCTTGACATTTCCTTTTAGTTCCTAGAAAAATACCCCATAACTAACCCTCCTCTGAAACACTTGCAAAGCGAGGTTCGGCCATTGGTGTCATGACACTCATTTTCGCTGTGTCTGGTGAGGTCAGCCTTTTGCAGAGTCACACCAACGGGAAGACACAGCACGAGTGCTACTTCTCTTGTTCAGGTGTCTTACAGAGTTATCTAGACGTTATCCAGACGTTGAAGCATGTGTCCAGCTTGCATATTAAGAGCCAGGTGTCAAAGTGTTGTGCACTTTGACCTCAGATAGAGGAGGCGACAAAAACAAGGGAAATAAAACCGGCCCAATGACAATGTCAGACACCTGAATTTAAAAGTGAGCCAAAAACTTTGAGATTGCAAAATAACCTCATCCAACTACAAACGGACACCAATGACGAGGAACCTCCGCAATCATCAGAGCCTGAAAACATGTCTGAAGGAGACTCAGACACGGCCTTCAGTAACTCAGACACTTTCACCGAATCCAATGAGCCAATGGACCTCAAGTGGGAGCCCACCATCAGCTCCCTCATCACTGCCCAGCAGAGGATGTACTTTTTGCGGCAGCTGAGGAAAGCCAAGTTGCCAGTGCAGATAATGGTGAAGTTTTACACGGCCATCATTGAGTCCATCCTCACCTCCTCCATCACCGTGTGGTACGCTGGAGCCACAGCCAGGGACAAACAGAGAGTACAGCGCCCTCTACTGGAGCCACAGCCAGGGACAAACAGAGACTACAGCGCATTGTGCGTTCTGCTGAGAAGGTGATCGGCTGCAGACTTCCATCTCTGCAGGACCTGTACGTCTCCAGGCCTCTGGGACGAGCAGGTCGGATCACAGCTGACCCTTCTCCCCCTGGACACGGACTATTTGAGCCACTCCCCTCAGGCAGGAGGTAGTCAACCTCCCGCCACAAGAACAGGTTCTTTCCCTCTGCCGTTGAATTTATGAAACTTAACACCAATTTTGTTCAATGACAATGGCAATAAACCTTTTCTGATTCTGATTCTGATGCATATGCAGCTAAGTAATATTATTATATATATATATATATATATATATATATATTATATTATATATATATATATATATATAATATATATATATAAATATTATATATAATTATTATATATATATATAAAAATATTTATTAATACTTTGATGATTGGACATCCTATATACATGTCCTAAATAAACAAATTCAAATAAAAACACTTTGAAGACTGGTGTCTCTCTTTCAGACTATAATCGATAAAGCTGACATCGCTTTATCGATTATATGGTTATTTCAAGACAATCATAATACAGCCTTTGTATCGATATGCATATGCAAGATGTCTGTCAGGATATATTGCTGTATTGATATTTTGAGTGAAGCCCTACTACAGACCTGTGCAATGGGGTTACGTAAAGCCAAGCAATAGCAAAATCATAAATGAACTGGCCAGCTATATTAATTACATCAGCGCCTCTTACATCCTCAGTATGTGCAGTCGTCATGTCCGACAAACTCCTCTCGATTCCACTCCAATTGTGACTTCAGTTCTGTGCCAACGCTCCCAATCAGAGCGGCCTTTTCCTGCCGAGCGCCGATGATTAGACGACCGTTCTTTTCCTCGTTCTCTTCACAGCGGCCCAGTACCATGATGACGCAGCATTTCTCATAAACCACCACAGCTGTACGAGCATATTGTGTTTCGCTCCATCAGGGATTCAGGGCCCCGTGACAGCGCCCCCCGATTGGTGACCGAGGACTGCGCGGGGACGGGGTCTGCACTGAGCCAGCTGGTGGGCTATATGTTGCAGATGTGTGCCGATCAGTGAGGGTCTGATAATGTGCCGTGTAATTACAGTGAATTAGTCTGGAAGATGGCTTGGGAAAGATGTGAAAACATGATGACACGAGAAGTTTAAATGATATGCATACAGGCTAAATTAGTTTACTCTATGGGAAAACGTGTGTTCTGCAGAATAAATGACCATAATTAATGATAAAATGTTAACCTTCTTATGCCATTTGAACCATATCTTTGTATACTTTTTAATTGTTAATTTTTCATTCACTTACCTTTAGCGTTGTTCACCTTATTACAAGTATTTGAAAGTCCCTGTGAAGATTAAATCTGTATTTTCGGGATATTTAAAGTGCTCGTCGTCGCCCCTCCTGTCTCTGGGTGGCCTTGCAACTCTCCTGAGAAACCCTGGCTCTTTTATATATATAATATATATATATATATATATATATATATATATATATATTTGGCTATGTGAAATGTTTTTTATGTGATTATATTCTGGCAAGTATTTTCACAAGGGAGATGCAGGGGGAGCTCTATCGCAAGAGCTACTTACTTTTGCTTTAAGATTTTACAAAATATATTGTATAGGGCAAGGGTGTCAAACTCATTTGGGCCGTGGGCCGAATTTTGATGCGAAGGCTGGGTCGCGGGCCAAACATAACGTAAAAAATAAAACAAGAAAAACTATGAGAAATAAATACTTTATATAGCCTAGTAATAGTTCTTCGTGGACACTGTTGTACAAATGCAGCCGGTGAAAGACTGAGTCCATATTCATGCAGCAGCAGCAGGAACAGGAGCATGGATTTATGACTTGGGTTTTGACAATTATCTTTTAAAGCTGAAGGTAAAGTCACAAAAAAATTGTTTTAGGGACTTGTAACAAAGCAAAAATGTCCAGGTGGAATCTGTATTAAAGTCCTATTCATTTTACATTAAAATTTTGGGCAATTTTTTACTTGTGGGTTTGGAGTAGAAAAAAAGCGCTTATAAAAATAAAGCTTTAACCCTCTTGTCGGTGTAATCCCTCATTAACCCCTTTAACCCTCTTATTTCCAGTCAAATAAATCATTCTGGGAAGAATCAGGGTCAGTACTGAGAGTTTTCCAAATTGAATAAATAATGAAAAAGTCCGCCGTCCCACAGGTGGGACGTACTAAGCGTAAGGAGTTAACCCCTTAGGGGTCAGTATGTTCGGCAAACTGGATTAAAACATCTGGCGGGCTACATTTGGCCCGCAGGCCTTGAGTTTGACACATGTGGCGTTGTTTTTTGGTGAACATGGGCAGCAGCAGATGTGACATAGGTAGAGGTAATTCCATAAATGCTCAAAGCTCGTCTAATTTACAGAATAGTTATTATCTGTCCAATAAACATATATGATCACAACCATTTTTTTATGGTATGAATCTTTAAACTCAATTGCGGGTGGAATTTTATATATTGATGTCTATCTATTTACTTTTTAATGCACATTTTGAAGTATCTCCTAACCTCGGGTGTATATCTAATGCAAGGTGGGTTCAGCGGGTTAGTTCTAACTGTTACACCAACTCCACTGCACTGCAATGCGAATTAGACAAATACAGTGCAGAAGCACATGATTTTGAGCAACACTCTTTAATTACCTGAAAACTGCTCCAGACCTGTCGTGTCCGGGAAAATAGGCTTCTTGCAGTTTCTTTCTGCAGAACCGCACCTCACCCGGGCCCAAACCCCCAGTGCTCTGGGGTCTGTGTAACTGGATCCAATTTTGTCACTTTCTCAGTATGTGCAGGTCCCAGGCCGCACCCGCCTTGCAGAAAATGTACACCGGGTAACAAGAGGTGGAAACCCTATTTGATATTTGCATAGACAAACATTAAAACTTATGAGACCATAACATGCAATGGAGTGGACACAGGTGATGAGCCAAAACAATCCCATCATGCCGGTTGTTTGGCCAAAATCCTCCAGACAGAGGAGCTGAGCAAAATAAACATTGCTACACTGAACAATGCTGGAAGTTCAGGCAGAAAACAAAAACTGTGGGCCAACTAATAGCTTGTCCAGATACACATACACGCTGTCTAACCACCTTAATTAGAGGAGAAATGTTTATCCTTGTCCAGAGGAAACCAACCCAACACCTGGAGATACAGTACATCCTATCCAATCTGCCACACATGGATGATTTACAATTTCAATCCAGTTTAGCAATTATATACCCCAATAAGATGAAATATGCTTTACATTTGGTCCAAACTTGGTGCTCCTGGACATCTAAACTCCACATAATGCTGGTTGGCCTTCATGTTATCGGAGAGACTTCACAGCTCTAGTTCAGCTGTGTTAGCACCAAGCAAATTCCCGCCTCTGTCTCGTCTTCTGAATTTGATATTAACAGAACATATTCCCAGTCGTACCCAAAGGTCAAACAG
Organism: Chaenogobius annularis; assembly: GCA_015082035.1. Classification (NCBI taxonomy): domain Eukaryota; kingdom Metazoa; phylum Chordata; class Actinopteri; order Gobiiformes; family Gobiidae; genus Chaenogobius; species Chaenogobius annularis. Next base: position 861,377 of record BJKM01000133.1, on the reverse strand, counting down.
AGCAGAAAGCTGGAGAGTCTCATTGTTTCGGCGTGTGATCATTGATTTCTCTGTGCTCTTAATGGAGCGGCTAAAAATACTCTTCAGTGCTGCAGGGTGCGTCTCTCTCCCTCTGATAATGACACTGCTTTATGTACCTGTCCTCTAAAAACAAATTAAAACACACAAGGTACAAACTGGGGAACTTTTTACAGAGCCATCAAATCTTTCTATTATCTGTTTTGTGTGTCTTGTCAGGGTAGATTTAATTGACAATGTCGCCGCACTTTTAGGAGAATATAGGATTTACAGTACGTGCTGTCAAAAGGTGAAATCAAATAATCTGAAGTAAACGACCATTCTAATGGTTCAGATTTGTATTTTTGTTGTTGTTGTTTTGTTCTCATTTTATGCTGCCAAGCTTTTATGGTATTTTTTGTAGTCCCAGACTGTAATTCCAGAAATCACCTATAATCATATAGTTTAAAGTGCCTGTGACAGGTTGGAGAACACATCTTCATATAATGCACTTTATGCTAAATAAAAAATAAAATCATTTTACTTGATTGGAAATACCAGGAAATTACATAAATGTTATCTAGCAAATATGTTCTACACATGAGCAAAACAAATTGAAATGTCATAGAAATTAATATTTTACAAATAAAAATACACAAGAACACCTTTATTTTCTTGAAGGGTTTCTTGGGAGTGAATTGTGCCAAATTTTTGGATTTAATTTTGAGTCTCCCTAGTGTGATGTATCTGCTTCCAACGCTTTTAAAACGTTTTTGTTTTTGTTTTTTTAAAGCTACAATAATATATAACAGGTTTTATTGTACCAAATAAAATCAAAACTTGAAAATCATAAAACGTTTTAATTCCATACAGTGATGTAGCGCACATTTAATACCATGATAATACAATACTCGGAATACTTCAGAAATGGGTTTAGGATTGTAGGATTTACTACCACGTCTCTATCAGACTGCCTCAGGGCAGCTGTGGCTACCATGAAGTTTGCTTACCATCACATAGACTGTGAATGAAGGATGCAGCGTCGTTTAATGAATATCTAAAATCTCAAATGCGCAATTAACAACATTTTGAACATAAAAAGACTTCCTCCATTCCTCCTTGTGCCTCTGGGTGTCGTTGAGCCATCATAAGTTACTGCGTTGTTAGGGAGCTTGATGAGACAGTCAGGAGATTATGAAGGCGCCATTATCTCACTGCCTCAGCTAATGGAAAAGTTTGGACCGCCAAGGTGTGAGTTTGAGCTGGCAGAACGCGCCGCAGACCGTCTCCATCACCTGCACTAGTGTGGTAGGAGGCAGTGTTCCTCATTTTAGGAGGATGACGAAGGCGTTAAGGTGGAATGCTTCAAATTAGAGCCGTTGTTCGTATAGTAAATAGGTACTGTGACATGTGTGTGCGTATTTGCTCTTGAGACATCATTAAAAAAGGGAGATAAATGTTTTAAAATATTAACCTAAGGTATTCTTTAATAATAATACAAGGAAATGACTGCAAGATAATGGATAATGCTCAGTGAGTGTGTTTTTTTAAGTTAAGGGGGACATATTATGCATAATAAACTTTAATGCGCTTCTAACCTTGGTTTCCTCATCATGAGTTTACTCAAAGTTGTATTTTGATTGATTCTTGCATGTTTGAGTTAAACCTGTATTGTCCTTTAGCTCGAGGCTCGAGCGCTCGCAAATTTACTGTTTTCACCTATCCCCTATCCCCGCCCACAACCCTGTACTTTATGGCTTTAACATGAATACTCTGAGTGATATTTGTCGGGTCACATAGCTGCTTTTCAAAAATCAAATATATACATGACAATCTGCTTCTTCTTAAAATGAAATGTCATATTGGCTTATCAGTTGCAAATGGAAAAAATAAAAATAAAAATCTTAATCCCTTGAAGGGCCTTTTGTTTCAGGCGTTCTAGATAAATATTGCAGTGTACAATAACTAACTAAAATACTTATGTTTTTGTTTGATATAAATCACTGAAAAAAGCACAATATGTCTCCTTTGGAGCAAACGTTTATATTAATATGGACCTAATATACACAATCCAGTACAGTACATTTTTATTAGCCTTAAAAAAGCATGAACATTTACTTAATTAATAATGAACAAATCATTTAAGAAGAATAAGTCAAACTTGGTTACTACTTAATTAATATCATAATCTACCATCTTAATTTAGTTACTAAGCCTGAATCATGCTTAAGAAACTATTAAACCATTATGAATAAAGTATTTTTTCTTGCCAATCAAGGTGTAGTTGTTATAGAAAGTGGCATTCGTGTTCATTTTAGCTTTTATATCTTTGGATAATACCAGCACCATTAAAGTTGGCATTTCACTATTTACAGCTATTCGCTCTAATGCTGCTAAATGACACACTGACAACCTGCAAAGCTGTACGTTATAATATATTTATACACATAATTGAATAAAACATGTTGTAATAGCCTTGCCATCTGACCCATAACTTCCATCATTCAATGTGCTGTACGGTGATTATAATTTAAAAATAAAGTTTCGGAATGCAAAACTGCACCTTGATGACATTTGGGGTCCTCAAACGCCAGAGCCTCGCACAAGATTGCACATGATGTATTACCCGTCAAGGCAGGTGTGTCAGATTTGAGCTCTCCACCTGCCATCAACACGTACTAATCCGGAGAGTGCCCGTAATAAATCAAAATCCACATCGTTTTAATGATACCGAGCGCTAGCTGTGACGCCGGGCCCCTGGTGTAAATGCAATGGGAAGAGAGAGGAAGGGAGAGAGAGAGAGGGAGAAAGAGAGGGGAGAGGGGGAAAGAGAGACAGGGAAGAGAGGGGAGAGGGGGAATCACAGAGACAGAGAGAGAAGGAAAGAGAGAGAGGAGGGGGGTAGAGAGAGAGAAAGGAAAAGAGAGAGGGGTAGAGAGAGAGAAGGAAAGAGAGGGGAGAGGGGGAAGAGAGAGCGAGAGAGACGAAAGAGAGGGAAGAGACAGACAAAAGAGAGAGAGAGAGAGAGCGAAAGAGGCGAGACAGAGGAGAGAGAGAGCGAAAGAGGAGAGAGAGAGAGAGAGGGGAGAGAGAGAGAAAGAGAGTGGGGAGAGAGAGTATGAGAGGAGCGAGAATGGAGTGGGGGAACAGGGGGAAAGAGAAAGGCTTAAAAGGAGAGAAAAAATTAAGGGAAGGGAGAGAAAGAGGAAGGGAAAAAGCAGGGTAACAAAGAGAGAAAGCTGGTGGGAGAGAGAAAAAGAGGTAGTGAAGAGGTAAAGGCATACAAAGATGTTTTTTTAAAAAAAAGGTAAGGGGAGAGAGAAAGAGTGGGGTAAAGAAAGAGAAATAGAAAGGGGATGAGAGAGAGATGAAGGGCCGAGAAAGAGAGTAGAGAAAGTCAAAAGAGAGAGAAAGCGTGCAAAGAGGGAGGAGAGAGAGGGGAATGGGGTAGACGAGAGAGAATTTGGGAGAGTAAAGAAAGAGAGGGAGGAATCAGAGATAGAGAAAGAGGCAGGGGAGACAAGAGGTAAAATGTGTGTGTGAAAGTGAGGAAGAGAGGGAGAGAAGAAACAGAGGGGGAGGCAGGTAGAAGGACAGAAGAAAGCGAAGAGATGGAGAGAGAGAAGGGAAAGGCATAGAGTAGAAAGAGGTGGTATTTTGAAAGAGGTGGGAAAGACAGAGAACGGAACAAGAAAGGAGAGGAGAGAGACTTTTTCAAGAGAGAAAGAGAGAGGAAGGGAGAGAGGGGGAGAAAAGAAGAGGGAGGGGAAGAGAGTGGTTGTGAGAGAGCGATGGGGGAGGAGGAGGAGGAGGAGGAGGATTTGTGCTCTGTCCAGTGCTGATTCACGCACACTACGATGTATTCTGTCCGAGCTCTGCAAATGGAGGCGCTCGTCTTCGACTGCGAGTTCATTAAGAGTGAATGTGAATATTTTGCTGTTATTATTATTATTATTTTTTATTTTTTTTTTAATGTCATCTATCAGTGTTCACTCCAAGTTATGGGGAAAGTTAACATAGCATGAGTAATGTGAAAATGTCATTCAGAACAAGACTGGGGATTGAACTAATAAATAAAAAAGAATGATTTGAAAAGCTCAGCGACCTCATTTATAAAAAAAAAATAAAATGCGTCAAATTGTTCTTGAAAGAAAATGACAACATTTCACAGCAGCCAAAAAAAAAAAAAGAAGAGGATTTGTAAAAACGTCCGCAGCAGCACACCTGTACGCAATTCCCCTCCTAGAATCCCACTCCACTTCTGTGCTGGCGTCGATTCCTCATAAGTTTCCGCCCTGAGCCCGCCTAATATACCACATATGGCTATGGAAATCGCCTGATTAACATATTTAGCAATTCATAAGGGTGAGACGCGGTGTCACGGACCGGACGAGAAAAGGAGGAGAAGAGGAAATTCTCCGAGATGGAGGTGGAGAAGTAATCTGCGAGGTGGAGGTCCGCAAAGGATCTTAACAGACACCTTCACAAGGATTTGATGGTCAATGGAAACAGGACTTCTCCCTTCTGTTAGTAATCTGATCTGCCGAAAGCGTGCAGGTAATAACGGACCTCCAGAGCCCCTGCGTCAGGTGAGTGCGCGGGGAGGAGCCGTGACGCTGAGGAGGGCATCGGAGTCAGGTGAGCGCGCGGGGAGAGAGCCGTGAACTGAGGGAGGGCATCGGAGTCAGGTGAGCGCGCGGGGAGGAGCCGTGACACTGAGGGAGGTCATCGGAGTCAGGTGAGTGCGCGGGGGAGGAGCCGTGAAGATGAGGGAGGGCATCGAGTCAGGGGCGCGCGGGGGAGCCGTGAAGCTGAGGGAGGGCATCGGAGTCAGCGAGCGCGCGGGGGCGAGCCGTGACGCTGAGGGAGGGCATCGGAGTCAGGCGAGCGCGTGGGGGAGGAGCCGTGAGCTGAGGGAGGGCATCGGAGTCAGGCGAGCGCGCGGGGGAGGAGCCGTGAAGCTGAGGGAGGGCATCGGAGTCAGGTGAGCGCGCGGGGGAGGAGCCGTGACGCTGAGGGAGGGCATCGGAGTCAGGCGAGCGCGGGGGAGGAGCCGTGAAGCTGAGGGAGGGCTCACGAGTCAGGCGAGCGCGCGGGGAGGAGCGTGAAGCTGAGGGAGGGCATCAGAGTCAGGGAGCGCGCGGGGGAGGAAGCCGTGAAGCTGAGGGAGGGCATCAGAGTCAGGTGAGCGCGCGGGGGAGGAGCCGTGACGCTGAGGAGGGCATCGGAGTCAGGTGAGCGCGCGGGGAGCCGTGACGCTGAGGGAGGGCATCGGAGTCAGGTGAGCGCCCAGGTTTGGTACGCGAGACAAGACGAGATTTTGAACTGCTTGCCTCATAAATTTTGATTTCTTTTTCTTTGACGTTTTTTTTGTGGCTTTTGAACATGCTTTTGTCATCTTTGAATGCATACGCTTCGAAAAAACACACTTTTACAAACAGCTCCTTTTCCGATGAACTTAAAACTGTGCAGGCATGTCTAGATTTTTTTCCTGGGGCGCAACAACAACAAGAGGCGCTCAGAGAAGACAACCTCGTAAACAGGATTCACAAAAGAAGCGCAAACGAAAGGCAAATACAACTCCAGGTGAAAGTCAAACCATCTCTATCCATCCAAAAAGTGGAGATGTGGAGCGGATAGTGTGCAATTCTCTGTCCAGTGCTGATTCACTCCACACTGCGATATACTTCTGTTTTAGCTCTGCAAATGGAGGCTCTTGTTTACAACTGCTGTTTCATTAAGAGTGAATGGAGAACTGGCGCAGAAGGACGCAGAAGCAAGCTCAAGTTTATGTTAGTTTGGAAATTGAAATGACAAGAATGTGTTTTCTCTATGTCATCTCCTAATATAATCCAGAAATAGAAATAATTTATGCCTCAAGACTATATTCAGTCCTAGTTTTGGGAGGTATCATTTATTTAACAACCTCAAACCTAAGTTCTTGAAGAGCAAAACCGGCATAGTATGAGAATTTCAATATGTAATTCTACGCCGATTCAGAATTTCAAACGCAGAATTTCTTCGTTTGAAACCCAATGCAAAACTACACGTCTCTGCAAATTGTCTGCAACTGCTGTTCATTAGGCGTGAATATAGAAAAGACAGAGCAAAGATGAGGACTACAAAAAAAACGTGTGTGCATGATTTATATTAAGCAGCAGACCATGCATCTGCACAACTTTTTTATTCACCTGAAAGCAGAACAAAGTGGAAAGGGCTTCATATATTGAGTTGAGATGTTGTTGTTTTCTGCCACATTAGAGGATCAAATGTCACTGATTGAACATTGTTGGCAAAATCTGTCATATTTGTAGGCAGGAAAAAAATATCCACATAGAGATTTAACACAAAATAATAAAAAATGACGAGCTGTGTATCAACCGCATTATGTGCTGCGTCTCGACTGGTAAGTACATCACACTTGTGTTAGAACACTCTAAGTGAATGCTAACATAATATCTACAGTCAATGTGTGTCCAATGAATACAATTTATTTATGGAAACAGTATGTTTTATTGTTCCTATGTCGTTTGAGCTTCCTATTGATATTTTGAGGAGCTTAACCCATTCAAAAGTTATAATTATAAGTAAGGTTTATGGCTTTCAGTAACATGACATGGTTTTGAAGATGTTTCCACATAGTGTTTTCTCGCCGCTGTTACAAAGTCATGAAGAATAGCACATGGGACTGGAAATGCTAATACAGACATTATGGGTTTTGATCCTTATCTACAGTAGCGAGTCCAAACTTTTATGGAGGAAGCGCACATTTACATCTGCTCTTCATCGTCCACAAGCACTCTGCACCGGACAAGCCCTCAAAGCTTTCAAGAGCACAGACTTTGTGTCTGATCCTAAAATATAACACCCGGACAGTTGGAAATTAGGCTTGTTAAAACTGTCTGCAGGTAGGGTAACGTTTATTAGCATAGCCACAAAATAAAATGTAAACTAGCATTAGCCAGCTGCTAACTACATGAAGCAAACAGCTTAGCCTCAGACTGGAGTGATTTCTGTACGTTCACTGGTCCTTCCTGGCCACAGGAATACATTTCTGGACAAACAGTGATGTTACAAAAGTTACATCCTTTTTGTTGTTTGTTGTTTGGAATTTTTGTTGCCGGTACCCGCAGTGAGCATGCAGCTTTCGTCCTCAAGATGGCAGTAGCAACAAGTGCATAACGTCACATCGGACCCATGAATATGGTTTTCCAAAGACACACAAAACATCAAAACTTGTTACTAAAAGAAATATATCTTTGATTTCCAGTTTTTGGTACCTTTTTGTTCTTGTACCATTTGCACTAGAACTTTTTTTCTGCACTGTACTGGTACCTTTAAACAGTACCTAGCCCTATGGAGCCAGGCAGGCACAAAAAAGATGTGCCTTCACGTCTGTTTACTACTGCATGAATTGAGAGTAGCTTAATAACATGTGCAGAGCCTGTTAGCTTGGGTCAATAGCAGATTCAGTAGGCAGATGGTGTTCACCACTCAGCATCAGATACTCAATTTCCTAGACTCCTTCAAATTGGAATAGCACTACCACACATGTCTGGGATCAAGTGAAATTAGCACGAAGAGATATATTGATAGGAAAAAACAAGACAAAAACGTTTTAGTCATTTAAATTACCACCGCAACAAATATTAAAAACAGAACAATTAGACACTACAGTATAATGTTGAATTGATTTATAGTTCTCAAAAACTATATGTCCAGGTATCAGAAGGTGGTTTATTACAAAGATAGTACTGAATATCTGGACCAAGCTCCAAGTCTTGATAGTAATATGTATTTAAAAAATAAAGAACATTTGTATGGAGTTTTAAATAACTGATTGTAGCTCATTACATACACAACATTTTAATTTGTAAACGCCATATTTGCAGATGACACACCCAGCTCCTATGGGACTTAGGCGGGGCAGTTCCTGTAACTTGACACAGAGCTAAGCAGGACCTTCCCCCTCATACATCCACAATTTGGAAGCACAAACTGTAAATAAACAACAACAATAACATATAGAATCCATACAGCAATAGCAAACTATAAATTAAACAAACATGCTCTTGCCATGATCCTAAAATGACCATAGCTTCCTGTACTTTTACCCCCATTGCTTGAAGCTCTTTTCCTCCACCAATAAAGGGATTATTTAATAAAAAAATAAAAAAAAAAACACTGCCGACCACTCACACCTGTCCACAGTGAAAACCAAACGCTTACACCCCTGCACCAATCCATCGGCCTGTTCTTTATCCAACCTCGTTTGACAGATTCCAGTCACAGCATCGCTAATTCACACTTCCAACCGTGTACAAGCAGGAGCAAAGCCCGTCTCAGACCTTCCCTTAGAGCATGCTGTTCCATATCAGAGGCGTTGCGTCAATGTTGGCATGGTTAACGGTCAATAAAACATCAAAAGGGCTCGGGATCTACGCTCTGGACACATATCCAGCCAGGAAATACACTGAGAGAACCCCCCTTTTTGAAGCCATGCATTTGTTGGTTTGTAATCCGGTCTGACTTGGCATTAAATAAGCATTGGAAAGAATCTAAGATGGACAACATTGCACGGTATGGAAGTTACATAAAAGTCAGAGAAGAACAAAGTGCGTGAGGAACAAATGGGCATTTACAGCAGATGTAACCACATGCAAGGAGCTGTCAACAGCCTCCTATCAGCCTGCACATCCCCCCAGTGGGTATTCTGCAAGAGGAGAGAGATGCGACTACTGAAAATGTCATGTCCAAGAGCTAAGCCATTTAGCTGATTTTTTTTATTTATTTCTGTCCTCTTCCTTCCATGTAAGCGACATTATAGCACCCAGACAGGTCGGTGCACAAGCTACCGAGAAGGTATTGAAATTATTGTTAATATTTCAAAGCTGGACAGGATGCAAGTCATGAATATTTCAGGTGAGAGACGGCAGTCTTTTTCATTTGATCAAAAGGGCAGCACATTCAGGGGGGAAAAAAAGGTTAACTAATTATTGCATTTGTTAGTTCTTAATAGATTTAAAATGATTCAAACTTACCTGTACAATGCATGGGAAGGCACATGCTGGTATCTATGCAACATGACAAGCAAAAGTAATACAGTATTGTGTCGGCAATTGGGGAAAAAAACAACAATCATTGCAATTATGCTGCTTCCAGAAGCTTTTCCCCCCAGTGATAGGCGCAACGTAGACGAGCTCGCTTTGCAGAAACATTCTACACAACTCCCCCAACGGTATGGATGGAACACAATTAAGAATTCTGTTTAACTTTGTCCAACTGGCCGAAAATCGAGCCTCTCTGCTTTTCCTCTGCATCCACATATATATATATATATATATATATATATATATATATATATATATATATAACCAGCACACATGAATTTCAACCAGGACACAAAAGCGCAGAGATGTGGAGGGCTTACCTTGGAAATGAGAAATCCGTAACGCACTGTATAGTCCACTGGATAATCTACGCTGCTCCACAACAAAAAGACAATCCTTCTTCCTAAATCCTTTCCAAGTCTCTCGGATTTCCAATTCAAAGCTGATCACAACTTCTTAACAGGATGTCCTTCACCGCTTGTAATCCATTCCTCTTATTGGAGCCCCACTTCTTCTTTTTTGAGGGTGGACAAATCTTCCTTTCTTCCCGCGTCCAAGTGGTATTCCGCTTTGGCACGGTTGAAATATTGTTTCTGCGCGGGATGAAACAGCCCGATGGATTGCAAACGCGCGCTCAACCACAAGCGAGTCTATCCAAGCTCCCTCCCTGTGCTCCCTGCGCTCCCTGTGCTCCCTGCGCCGGCACTGCCTATCGGAATCGAAATCCAATCTTCCAAGACTGTAGAGGGGGATAAACTTTGCCCAGGCAACGGTGGCCCTAACAGGCACCGAAACAAGCTCTGTCGGAGGTAGTTCCTCGATTTTGGTTTCCTTCCAGAGAGAAAGAAAAGAAAAAAAAAAAAAGCTTTTACGTACAATACATCCAAATGTGCCTGTCCTCCGTGCTCTCCTCCCCGGAATGGATGCTGAGAAAGCCGCGGAATGAGGAGGCGAACGGGTTGTCTCCCTCCCTCCCTTGCTTTCCCGCTCTCTCTCTCTCTCACTCGCACACACACCCACCCTCTCTCCTCTCTCCTCTTCCTCTCTCTCCTATTCCTCTCCCCTCCACTCGGAAACATAGATACACGCCGCTCTTTATAGCTCCGGTTTTTGACAATTACCGCTGTGCCATTTTCCAGCGGCAGTTGCGCCTCGTTCCTCGGAGAAACAAATAAAGGTTGATAACTATGTAAAATTAAAAAGATATGAAGTGCCCGAGCAGTGAGCCAGGAGGCGATCTCATCTGCATTCTCTTTCATGCTGACAGATAGATAGCAGAGGTCTGTGCTCTGAAGAGAGCACAGGTCGATAAGGAAATATGAGATAAGTGAAAGAAAGAAGTCACTACAAGAAATAAAAAAGCAGCATTTAAGTTCCGATATTTATTTTGTACTGTATAGTGGTTAGTTCCAAGTATCTAGGAGGATTTGGACTATGAGTGTACTAAAATATAAATTATGTGGTACTAAATTTGGTGATACAGTATTGCTGTATCAATATATATGAAATATTTATCTGATATATTTAAAATAAAAAAAGAAATTGTGACAGCTTGTTTATATAAAGGAAACTTATTTATGCAATATAGAGATACTCTAAAATATATATATATATCCCCGCAACAAAACATTAAACACAAAACACTGCACAAGACCAGTGAGCGACCAACAACACAAAATTAACATAGGTAGCACAGAACATCAACAAACAAACATCAAAACACATCAAACCCAAAGGCCCGACCCAGTCCAGAGTCTGTTAAATTTGTCAATTTCCAAATTAAGTCCAAAAGTTTTTTGTTTTTTTTCAAATCCGTATTCCCATTATAATGTCAGTCCAGTCCTTGATGCAGTTTGTGTCATCCATTTTTTGCGATGGTATCCATATCTGCTGTCCATGGCAGGAGTTTTGAGGCCCGCGTACATACTTCTGAAATACAGTGGGTTGGTGGAGTCAAAAACAGTCTGCAAAGCATTGTTAATTTCTGTTTAATATTTTTGTGCAACAGGACAGTCCCAGAACACAATAATGATGTGCTTCCTGGCAACCACAATTTAAAAATGGTGATATATGGCAGAATATCATGTGCAATGTATTGATTATAGCATGTATCGCAAAATCAAAGTTGACTTTATTGAGAGTATATATGTGTATATTGTATCGTATCATGAGAGACCTTCTGATTCCCAGCCCTACATTATTATCATAAAACAAGGAAATATAATAGTAATAATTGACAATATACTACTATATATATATATACATAGTTATTTTCCTAGTACCTACATGTACATTACGCTGTCAGTTCAATCCCACCCAGACTAGTACATGTTACATACAGTTAATGTGATGTGTGAGTGCTTAAAATCTTATCTAGACTATTAAAAATGAGCAAAAAAATACATACAACTATTACATGTGTGGTTGTTACCTTCATTTATAGCACTTTACCCTGGAGGTGTACGACCTAACTTTTCTGGTGGAGAGTTTTCCACATCCTTGTCGCCATCAAGAGTTTATTACTCTGTCTTATAGTATGGCATTAAGATTTAGTGTTTTTTTTTCTCTCTTTTTTTATTACAGGTGTTGTCATTGCAAAAAATAAATGAAGAAACATCAGAAAGAGTTGTCCTTTAAACCAGGAGAATGCATTTCAATCCAAGCAAAGACCAAAGATGTGTATTCTTTTTTTTCTCATAAATCAACATAAATCAATCAAATATCGATATCTGATTTAATCTAGTTGAAATAGTCAAAAAAAAAACAATCATTAAGGCTTCTGTGAAATTAATCATCCAAAATTTGATCATCAAGTGGACTATGTATGCAAAAATGTGACGTCTCAAATATTGTTACCAAACACACATTTCTTATATTTTGTCCCACTTTGAATACACATCACCTGTCTGGGCCGCTCTTTTCTTGTTCTATAAAAGTTCCTGCAGCAAGCCATCAGGGTCATACTGCACTTTTCCAACCCACAATCAATTCAAGACATTGATTACCAGAGACTGAAGTTAGCGTCTCTAAATCATAGACAACATTTTGCTCTGATGTGTTATGGATACAAGTTACTGCACGGCGTGTTGCCTCGGGCTCCACTCTCATTTACAACAAAACCTGCTATTATTGAAACAAGGAACAAAATCCTCATCCAGATAGAACATTAGACCGCTCGCACTTCCTTTTAACCAACCTTTTAATTGAAAATAGAAACTGTGGGATGGCTCTGCCCTGGAATATTTTAAAAACAATGGGTTCAATTTAAGAATGTAACTTCCACTTTAAGAAGATGCTGAGAGAAGTACAAATGTGTGCATAAGAACGCTTCATGAATGAGGAACACAAGATGAGGCAAAGTATGATAGAATCAATTTGTCATAAAATAAAAAAAATAAAATAAAAAATCCCAAATCCTTCACCAAAATTGGATTTACAGCTAAAATTGTATTTTAGTGCAGGATGATAAAATGTGTTTATTCTGTGTTCTGTCCGCTGCGGCCTCGACTCATTTTAAATATTGGTATTGTTTATTTGTGGAAAAAGAAACAAAAGTGAATGTTTTAGCTCATCATCCTAAAAGTTTTACAACTTAATCTCCATTCAAACAGTTTAGATTCCAAGCGTGAATTTGATCAAACAAATTCACTAAAATTTGTTGTGTCCCAAGTACAGTTACTAGAGCAGCTTCAGTTCTTCCACCTAAGGATCTAGGCCTGTGCAGTTTGAAAAACCGTGCCAGATCAGGCAGGGTTCCAAATGACAAACCCTATACCAGAAAACTTCTTTCTAAAAAAATAATACCTGGAGTTGTGTTTTGTTTCATTTGTGTGTGCAAATGTAGGCCATCTCCCTCTTGAGGTTTCAAAAGGCTCAGTTCTTCCAGCATCTGATAGTTACCAGAAAAGCTCTCAGTGTCCACACCGTCAACAGACTATTTGTCCTAGCTATAGAAGTAAATCACAGGAAGGAACACAACCCCCTTTTCTTCAATGGTCACCCCCTCTTTCTGACATTGTCCCCCCCTGATCTTCTCACTGACTCGACCATATAATTAAGTAATTTTCAAATATGCCTCTAAATAGTAAATTGAATCTCTAGCATGTAATTTAGCTTTGAAAAATGTGGATATTTTATATTTTAAAATAACAAACCCCCCTACTTTTGTTCACTTGGTTCAGTCGCTGATCCAGCTGCAGCGCCGCTGCTTCAGCTCTCTATATAGTCTGTCATCCTGACGTCTCTGCTTTTGAAAATGCTTTAACACCACCTGACAGGGATTAAACTGGTGTTTTAGCATTTGTCACGAGCAAAATAAGAAAGAGAGTGTGAGGCTGAGTAAAGAGAGGAGAGGCACTGGGTAAGAGCAAGCTGGCAGTTTTCCTCCAACTAATGGTGCTTTCTAGTGATGCCCTGGGTTTTCCAAATTTGGATTCTTTGACCCAGCCCAGCCCGTCCCAGCAACCCGCCCCGCCTTTAAAATCCTTTAAAAGTTTTGTGTATTGAAAATGCAGTGTAATGTGAACTACGGTTTTGATTCAATCTGAAAAAGTACCTGAAAGATCTTAACAAGTACAACATGTAGGATCTGCACCTGAGCAATGATGCAATTGAACAAAATAACCAACACATCTTATAATCATTTTAAAAGGAACTGGGAGTTTGCGTCTTTCTTTCTCTCTCACTCACTTGCTCAGTACAAGCCCAGTAGCAGAGCCAGACACAGGTAGATTAGCTCACACAGAGAAGGACAGCGGGGATAGTAGGGACAGTTCAGACCTGTTCTCGGTATGTTTAAGCTTCAAAACGCTGTGTGTTTTATTACAATATGACTCATATTCATGGAGAAATGAGTCTAATGAGGAACTGAATCTAGTCGTAGCTAAACGCAAAGTTACACTTAGAGTGCAGACATGCGATACTGCAGTCAAAAGACAACTCATGCATCACTAGCACGCTCTGCCTCTGCTAATTATGGCGCTCGGTCCAGTTTGTGAGCGCTAATTTCAGCTGTGCCAGTGCGTTCCATGAGCTCTGGTCCCAGTCTGTCTCTAAACTAAAGAGCAGTGAGCGGAGGGGTTTGTGTGAGCAGGGAAATGCTGTGTTTAAAAACTTTGAACCAAAATCATATTGTGGATGTGTTAGGGAATAAAAGACCGATGAACACACTAGGCCTGTATTACAATGAAAACAATACTCGTTTATGGTGTCTCAATTGATGGGACAGAACATAAAATTGCCTTCTACACAGATGATGTCCTACTATTTGACTAAACCAGAAATTTACATACCCAATACGATGCATTTCCTTTGTGATATTGGTTTTAATGTCTGAATACAAACTGGATGTACAAGAAAACTGAAATTCTCTCTTACTGGCGACCCCCTCTGTCTTCAAGCAAAACCTATCGATTACAATGGCAAACGGATTCTCTTAAATATGTAGGTGTGGTTCTCCATAAAGAACTATCAGCAATGTTCTCCACTGTAAAGAAAATGGACTCTGATACCATGCTTAAATCTAAGCCAAAAGATTGAAACTATAAAAATGAATGTTTTGCCTAGATTTATTTACCTATTCCAGACTTTCCCGATTTCCATCCCCAACTGGCTGTTCGAGGAGTGGAATAAAACAATCTCAAGATTTGTATGGCAAGGCAAGAAACCTCAAATCAAATTGAAATCTCTACAGTTGTCAAAAGAAAAAAGAGGCTGGGGTTTGCCTTGTCTGAAAAATGACTATATTTCGGCTCAAATCAGAGCGTTGCTGTACGGTGTGATCGAGAATGTGAAGCTTAATGGAAAAAATATTGAGACTGATGTTGTGCCAGAGGTTCCTGTGCAGGCCTTACTAGCAGATGATAAACGGTTGAGTCATTTGGAGGAAATTGAGAATCCCTGTCTTAAATCTGTGTTTACAACATGGAAGGTGCTGATCAAAACATACAAACTAAACAAAGATGTCAACATCTTAAACTGGTGGGTTTATGACCAAGGTTTTGTAGAAACCAGACTTTTATAGGTATTTAGGAGTTATTGTAACCAAGATATTAAACAAAGTGATGACCATTATAACCCTCTGACTGAATTTTTTATCAAGATTTATAAATCCGAATTTTTGAGGGGGAATAATCTCTAAATTACATCAATGCATTTCTAATCCAGAGAAATATATATATATATATATATATATATATATATATATATATATATATATATATATATATATATATATATATATATATATATTCAAAACAAAAGTGTGTCCAGAAGAACAAAAAAAAAATTTTGGGAGGGATTTTGTTCCTAACCCATTATTAACAGGGAAATGCTAACTGTTGGAGAAACTGTGGCAGCCAGGAGGCAAACCACTATCATGTGTTTTGGGACTGTCCTGTTGACTGAAATTCAGACTGTTTTTGACATTACCATCCCACTAAATTTTAGAACTATGTACTTGGGCCTCAGAACTCTTGCCATGGACGCAATTAACAGATACTTTTGGAATGCACTTTTGGTGGCAAGAAAAAAGGCCATCACAAAGAAATGGATGACACAAACCTCACCAACGATCATGGACTGAACTGACATAGTAACGAACATTCTGACTTAATTTGGTAAATGGACCAATTTGAACGACTATCCAAATGGTACTTTTATTTTAAAATTTGCTCTCTGGTTGGGATTTGTTTGTTTTTTGTTTCATGTTTAATCTTATTAATTATTAAATTATTAAGACAAAGAAAATTAGGCTTATTAGTGGCTTAGCATGACTTGACTAAACTGACTAATTTAAATGTGGTAGGATGAGATCATCAGAAAGACAATTTATATAGCATATATCTATATATATCAAATAAAATAAAGACATTTCAGAAAATATTATATTATTAGGGCCTATTTATAATTGCATAGTATTATTATTATTATTATTATTATTATTATTATTATTATTATTATTATTATTATAACTGATAATACTATAGGCCTACTACTAATAATGATAATATTTCATATGATAAATCACGCCCCTGAAACTGAGTGTTTATTGACATTCACCAATCAAACCCCTACATCAAACTCAGAGTTTCACCTCTAGTCTTAGCTCTCTACAATATATTTCTTGCTAAGAACTAATCTCAATGCAAGCAGTTATTGATTTTGGCCTCATTTAGACTGCTTCGCTTTCCCCACTGTTCTTGTTTGATTTAGCCCTTTGCTGTGCATTATGACCACTGACCACTGAAGTCCATACATAAACATGATGTTAAGTGATGCTGGCGAGTCCAAAGAGTCTACATGAAGGATAAGAGATTTCATTTTTTTATTAACTTACCCTGTTGGGTATTTTTGGGGGTTGTGGGATGTGAAATGAGACAAATAAGAGTGCTATAGTGATAAAGAAAGATAGAGCTTAACCAAATGTAGTTATATATATTTATTGGGACCCTCAATCTGCTGCAGTGCCATGGTTATAAAAGACACATACTGCTTATCCGGGGCCAGGTCATGGGGGCAGCAGTCTGAGCAGGGACTCCCAGACTTCCCACACCCCCGACACTTCCTCCAGCTCCTTTGGGGGATCACGAGGCATTCTTCCACGAGGCCTCTGACTGGTGGGACATGCCCGGAACACTAGCCCAGGGAGGCAGCCAGGAGGCATCCGTAGCAGATGCCCGAGCCCCCGCAGCTGGCTCCTCTCCATGTGGAGGAGCATCGGCTCTACACTCTGGAAGTGCCCAGCTTCCCTGCGAAGGAAACTCGTTTCATAACCCAAAGCTCATGACCATAGGTGAGGGAAGGAACATAGATTGAGTGGTAAATCGAGAGCTTTGCCTTTCGACTCAGCTCCTTCACCACAACAGTCCGATACAGCGACCGCATCACTGCAGACGCTGCACCCATCCAACTGTCAATCTCACGCTCCATCCTTCCCTCACTCGTAAACAAGACCCTGAGATACTTGAACTCCACCACTTGGGGCAAGGACAACCCACCCACCTGGCAGAGGGGTGCTGATTTTCACCCCAGCTGCTTCACACTTGGCTGCAAACCGTTCCACTGCAAGTAAATACAGTAATTACATGACAATCTGATTAAATTTTTGGAACAATACATATGTTAACAGGGGCACTATATGTTATTTCTCCGTCCATAATAGTCCACAGTATGGCTTTAAACGTATCTATCTCCATGAAAACAGTAGATGGATAGCCTAACAAATCAAGAGTATAGACTGAATGAAATTTTTGTTGAACAGTGTTAACACATGAATTGCAGTTGTCTTGAAAGGTGTTTCACCTATTTCACAAAAACTTTGTACGGTAATGGTTGTGATGAGCAATCCTATATGTTTGAAATAAATATACCACTGTATTATTTGCTTTCATTATTTTCTTTTTTAGATACTGCCAATGGTCATTTTCAACAACAGAAAGCATGACTACATTATGCAATATGTGGTTTCCTTGACTGATCTATTGTAGATCATTCCACAAAACACAGCTTTTTTCACGGCCTTGCTTATTTGCATGTTATAGTAACTTTAAAAAATTGGACTAATAACACACTGGACATGTTACAAAAAGATGCAGTGAATGCAACGATGGATTATTCTGGACGGAATGAGACCAAACATGTCTGGAAGTTATAGACCTGCAGTACAGAACCATTATTATAAATGGCTTTAATTACTGGCATACAATGAAAAAAAAAATAATAATATTTTGAAATGTACCTTTCAAATTATGGTACGGAAGCCCAAAGTAACTTTCAAAGCTATGAGATATTTATATTGCAGATTTAATGAGGTTCTGGTGGCAACAAGTAAAGTACAGCTCAAATGCAGTGTCATAAATTCAAATGGATATCTTGAAATCGTCTTGCAATCCTAGCTCCACTTTGGGAACTCTTATTTAAGGAACACCAAATCTGTTCCGGAAAAATACCTGAAGATTTAGAGACAGTTAATCTAAACGAATCGCTGCAATATCAATAAAGTTGTGGGTAAAACATTTTAAAGCCCCGTTCACACACGCAGCCCTACCTAGGAATTTACCTGGCAGACCTGATTTCCCTGGTTAATTGCCAGTGCTAATGCATGTGTAGGTGTATGTGTGAATGAATCCAGAACATTGCCATTACCACTGCTCATTACTTTGGTTATGAGCTTGGTTTCCTGGGTTCCACTATGCAGTTAAGCTCCATTTTTAATTTAAAACGATGCAGCACATTACTATAGTGACAGAACACAGAGAGACAAATGCCAGATGAAGGGTGAACAAAGCAAACCTGGCAGTGTTCTGGGACCGATGCATGTGTGAATGAGGGTCAGCGCTGAGTGTTCCGCACATGACAATTTACTGGGAACAATGTGCGAATGGGGATTATGAATACACCAACACAGAATGCAGACATAGCTTCCCCGATAACCTCCCCTTTTCTTATTCCCAACGGCTAAGTGGTTGGTATGCATACCATCGCTCTCTATAGGTGGTCCATTACTTTCAGCCAAAACAGGTTGCATTCACAGAAACCGTCTCACTGTAACCCGTGGGTCCAGATAATCATGTTTTTTCAAATGGCTCCAAATTTCTCGCGCAGACACATTCAGCCCGCAGATATGATCAACAGCCCAGAGGTAACACACTGTGACAATAACATGATTCCTCCCACACTTACAGTACCTCAGCTCCCCCACATCTGTTTACCGAGAAAGCGCTTAGAGTCGGCTCAATTGGTCATTTTCTTAGAGCAGCGTGACGGCTGAACTTGCTGCTTGCACACTGCATCTACCGCGGATAGCTTGAAAGACCCACCCTAATCGCACTAATGACCCCACTTTGCAGTTCAATCGAAGACGTTGGTTTTCTGCATGTTGAATGTAGGCTGTGGTTGAAGGAAAGTGCAACGCTGAAATGATGGCAATATTTCAGTGACTTTCAGTATAATTGATAGTGCATTGATGTTTGTCCGTTGTCTCGTGTACTTGGCTTGACTTGGCCTTGCTTGCTCTTGAACATTTCCATGGTTTTCAGTCAGAAGCTGAAGAAATTATATGGTTACCTACCTGGGTAACTGATGCCGACTCATAGGTTCTAATAGAAATAGAACCGGAAATTGGAGACTTTCTCCTTTGTTTTAGAAAAAGCTGTGTGTTTTCAACGATCAGCCTCTAATGACAGCAAATAACATAAATGTTCATTAAAGGGGGACATATTATGCACAATCAACCTTTAAGAGCGTATAGCCATGTCACAACAGTGTTTCCGTGGCATTAGTTTACTCCCTATAGACCTCTTCAGCATGCGGGCACTTTTGTTGTTGCGCTGAGTCCCC
The DNA here is from genome assembly GCA_015082035.1 of Chaenogobius annularis. Classification (NCBI taxonomy): domain Eukaryota; kingdom Metazoa; phylum Chordata; class Actinopteri; order Gobiiformes; family Gobiidae; genus Chaenogobius; species Chaenogobius annularis. The sequence continues at coordinate 841,932 of BJKM01000133.1, read as the reverse complement.
GCCCACTTTTGGGTAAGAACATTCCGCTTCATTCAATGGCGGCAGATACAAATTGATGGATCTGCTCTTCTTTGAGTCTTAAACTATTGAGAACCAGCATCAGAACCACGGGAAATAGCGTTAGAAGCCGATTAGCGCTAGCTTTCCTCAGCCTCGGGAGAACTCACGGCTCCACACAGTGGCCGTGATATAGAAATACAAACTCATTCATCCATTTAGTTGCTTCATAACAATAAATGATGTAAATGTTTGATCAGGCTCCACGTGTTTGATTAGGGATCCATGTACAATAGCAATAACCAGCAGTTAGCCTGCTTTCTGTAGCTTGTGATAAATTAACCCATAGACTTGTTCCTAAACCAATAAACTGTACAAAGTAGACAGCAAACAATTCAGTTAACTACAGTATATGAAATACAATACAATAAATACTGGACTTAAATCACCCCCAAACATAAAAAGACACAAAGTAAATGTTACAGGTAGAAACACCAAACAAAAAGCTCATGAAAACATGAATCATACAATGGATTCATATTTTATTTTGATTGCCTGCTAATTTATTATAAAGCGTGAACATTGACAGGTGTTTGATATGAAAACAGAAGCATCTGATACAAGCACAGACGATTAGCGTTGAGTCAAGTCGGTCAGTTTAAAAACAATCACCATCGTCTCTGTGAATCGTCTGAAGACAAAACACTGGTCCTTTGCATTCATTTTGTATTCAGCCATTTGATAAAATCACTAAATCTAGTTTTTGGACGTTTCTTTGAAGTTTACCACTTCAAAAAGATTAGACTCGGTCAAACAAATAAGATGCACGAATGTTGTGTAGTCATTTTTCAACACTAAAACCAAGTACTTTTTTTTTTTTTAATCCACTGCTTTCTACTGTGAAATGTAAAGGCTTGTCAATTCAGTTTTTTTTAACAGGAAGCCAGTAGTCCCATTTTTATTACTAATTTGTGTGATATCAATTTAACAGTTTACAATGAATTGTTTTTAAAACAATGATCATCGGAAGTTATCTACAAAGTACTAAATAAAAAGCATAGTATGTGTCCTTTGAAACAAATACAGCGTGGTCTTGTAGCCAATAGGCGATTTGTGGACTATGTATCTTCCTCCCCTCCCTCTCCGCTGCACACACACACAGCGGCACCGCACGTGGTTAAGGCGCTGCGATTCGCCACGGCTAAGCTCCATACACAGCTCTGACTGGCTTTTCTGCCGCATGTCCCGCCTCCCCGTGCGTTTGTTTGTCAGTCTCAGTTGATGTGTCTGTGTGCAGCGGCAAGAGTTTTTTTTTTTTTAATAATGCAGAACTCACCAAAATCCACAAAATTACTACTGGTTAATAGTAGTGACTTTTGTAGTTGGGACTGCCTGTGTATTTGTATTTGTGCTGCTGCTACCGCCAGGATATCTCAATTTGGTGAAATAAAGGATTGAATGAATTAGTCAGCGCATTTGCTTTGACGAGCAGAAGAAGAGCAACGTGCTGCTGGCATTTAGGTGCATTCAGTAGTATAAATGTGCAGACCCAGAGCGGCACTCGCAGGACCGCACTGACATGACTGCACTCACGTTTTGGTTATTGATTCTCAGGTGGTTCTTCTTAGCACCAGTTGTCGAATTGCATGACTTGCGTTACTCTGTTGAAACGCGTGAGCATAATTCGACAAGATGATAGATAGTTAGCTAGATAGATATGACATAATTGGTATTTTGTGTTGCTAAATTGAATGTGTAAATGTTATTCCATAAATTGCCATACTTCACCTTAAAATAGTTAGTAAAATAATGTAGTGTAGTAGTTCTTATTGCTTAAACATTAAGTGTTGAGGTTTTTGCAGGTTGTATTCCTGTCAAACATTTAGGCCTAATATAATCCCCAACACATAATTTCTGGAAAGGCAAACTCCAGACTGGATCTGGAGCTGACACAAAACTTTGGAGTTGTGCTATTATATGACCAAATATGAACTAAGCAGTGCACAGACTGATAAGAGAGTTCACTTTTCAACATAGAAGTTTTCCACTCTTTTGCAACAGCAAGAACCAAGCACGAGCACCCACCGCTGCTATGGCTCACTCCCCCATGGTCAGGGGACAGAAATGTCTCGTATTTAGAGCACATATGCGTGTGTGCTTGTTTTGAGCGCAGTATGTGGTGCTGTTCAGGTGCAGCAGTTTCTTCTCCACTGTGTAAAGCTACTGCTGAGAACCCGGCAACAGTAACAGGGTGTGAACTACCATCTACCTAATGGGGGTTTCCATGATTTTTATAGAAATGTTTTGTCTCCCCCAATAAGCACAAATCGGACCAAAAGTCTACACAAAGAGGATAAGTGTCTAGCTCATGGACACCACAACTGCATCAAATTCTGCTAGCCGGAATTTAACTGCCAACCATCTAACGTGTGGACTAATGGGTCTACCTAGTGAGCCACCTTCATTCATCGAACCGTGTTTTGTCTGGCTCGGAGATGGACAACAGCTGATACTTCATTATGTCATTACACTTTAACGGCCTTGTAATCACTAGGTTGGAAATTTGAACAGTTGTGCAGGACAAATAGTGATTATGTCTGGTTTGATTGGTACCTAACAGGACTTTAACCTTGATATTATGAATACAAGGTTACATCTCATCAGTACCTTGTCACGGGAACAGGGAGCAAATGTCCAAGTGCCTCTGGCAGGGTCAGACGCCGACTGCAGTCCATCCATCACTCCGCAAACCGCCAAGACATGTCATGTGCGTCACCGGCATTTTACCTGAAGAAAATACCCGACTTGTGTGAGTGCAGAATGATAATGAAGCTGTTAAATTAGAGGAACATTTGAAATGCCGGTTAGAAAATATGTTTACACTATTTAATATCGTCAATAACAACAAAAGACACAAAATGTAGGGTTTTATTACTTACATGTGGCTAATTTCTTTAATTTAAAGTAAACATATTTTGAGCTTTTAACCAATCAAAAACATACCTGGAGTTGTTGAGCTTCATTTATGGTTGTTTCATTAGTACGTTTTCCCCCATATGAATCTGAGAAAACACTTTGCATTCATTACAACTGCATGCTTACATTAGCATGTTGGAGAAAGCTAGCTTTTGTTTATTTCCACATGGTAATTCGCTCTGCTGCCCCTAGATGGAGTTTTAACACAAATCTTGATGATGGAACGCCTCACTGATGTACTGTAATGTCTTTCAGTAGATACATTATTTTAAGTTCTAAAACATGAGAAAGCCAAAGCAGAGGTCCTCAAAAGCAGTCCCCCAGTACAGATATATTGTGAAAGCATCTGTTCAGGTCAAAATGAAACCGCAACGCTTCCTCTGCATCTAATTATAGAGTGTTTTATCCTCCGCGAAGAAGGAAGTGTGCCGTTAGCATGCTAACGTTTGTTAGCTTTACCGTCACAACACTCAAAGAATCGTGAAAAGCGTTTATAAACTCATCGCGGTGAATATTTGGATGCTAGGAAGGCATTTGGTAAATGAGCAATACATGTTGTGGGCCTAGATTTTAAAGGCCAATAACATCTTCTGGTTAAAGGTATTCATTACTTTAAAATGAAGGTGGAACAACGCATTAATAAATATAGTAACATTTAGTGCTGCAAATATTGCTAGAACTAGTGACCAATGCAAATTTTGTTTTGTTGTTATCTAACTTGTGTCATTTATCAAAAAACATATCTGGAGATGTATACAATTTCACTTCCTCCATTCCAGATGTATTTAATGCTCTAAAGAACCTTGAGAAACCTCAATTTCAGTCATTTAATCAGTCTGTGCTTCACTGAGTCTGGCACAACATGCAATGATTAGTCAAGTGTTGGATACTTCTTTTTTCTCTGGAAACTCTAACGAGGTTCAATCAATCTGTGAGCTTCCAGTGGTTAGCCATGGAGACATTATGATCTAAAGTGGACATTATGAATTTGTGTTGGTCGAACGGGCCTTTAAAATTATTTTGGTCACACGTAATAGCTTTAAATAATGTCTAAAATCAATTGTGGATTGGTATTGGATGAAAATGTCAATCAGTGTTGGATCCAAGGCAAAAGAAGGCTGCATTCTGTCAAATGAACAAACATGTGGAGAAGATTGTGTGATGAGTCTCTTTAAAACTGGAGGATCTGCTTATCGAACTGCGAAAGGAAATGTAGGCATTTAAATTGACTTAACAAGTGTCTAGCTCTCACAAAGCATTTAGCAGCTGTCAGATTTAGTCACAAAGCTTTTACAAGATACTGTATGGGGGGAATCATTAACTCATTTACAAGAAAAAAGTCAGGTACCCCAGTTTTAATAACATGGAGAAATGTGTTTTTTTTTTTCATCAAACTGCAATTTAAGCTATTCATCATATTCAAAAATATTTTTTAAAGGGGAATTATTTTTGTTCCAACAAGAAAAGAATGTCGTGTACCACAGTTTCTGTAGCCCTTAAGCTTCAAATACAGGGGAATACAGGATTACTCAAACAAGAATGTATCAATCAAACTACAACTCTGAGTAAGCTAATGATGAGGGAACAAATTGAATTTGGTAGAATCCGTCGTCTTTAATTGTAATATATTGTCTGGTATACATTAAGTGACTGATGTGTACATTATTGGGAATTGATATTTAGCTATTTAGCTTAGAATTTGACCAGTATTTTCAGGTATGAGGAGGAAACTATCTAACATAGTTTCAGAGCTTGTTGTTAAAAGTGTCAGAACTCGTGTGAGAAGAAAGAGCCTGCCAAAGCACATCAGTTCAAAACCAAAACCAGCGTAGCGTGTTTGTCATGTTCCATCTATGAATTCACATGCATGGCCCGACTTGTACGTGGCTGGAGTAAGCACTTCTGTTGAAAAGGCCAAGTAAACAGTAGTTGAAAAGGTTGAAAAGGTGGGAATTCAAAGGCATGCTTCCTATCAGCAGAGTCACGTTGGAAGCATGGCATGGCAAGCATATTCCGGACAGAGTCAATAGTGTTCACTCACAGTGCATGTGGTGGGCCTAACGTCAGTTTGAAAGGAACAGAGATAAGGTGACGTCAAAGGCACTGGACTGGATAATTACTGTGGTCCGAAGATTTGATTTGCTTTCTAACGTAGTCCAAGCATCCTCCTCATTCACGCAAACAAACATAAGTATTCAAACAGCACACTTCCTTTTTCGACAAGCAGCAATCAGTGGTCTCATTTTCACTCGAATAGCTCCCTTTGAAACATATCTGTACTGGACCAAAACCTCTTTTTCTCATCTACATGGAAATGAGTTGTGTTTTTTAGCTAGCTGTAATTTATTTGAGAATTACATTTTCTGTACTTTTTACGCCGTACATTTCCAAATGAACTTGCACCGCATGGCTCACCACGATGACAAATTGAGAGCCCAGAAAAAATACAATCAAAATAAACTTTTGATTGTTCTTTTACTCATCGTAGTTTGAGTGATTCCTGCATGTTTGAGTTTATCCTGTATTGTCCTGCAACTGAGGCTCGAGTGCTCAGAAAATGACTGTTTTCACCTACCCCCTATCCCCGCCCGCATCCTGTACTTATTTGTGATTATTAAAAACGAAATACAGACTTTGAGTATTACATGTAGAGTTCTAAAATATCACGTAGCCGCTTTAGAAAAATAAAAACATATGCATGACAATACACGGCTTACAGTGAAATACAGTGATTATAAAGAGGCGGGGCTTATCAGTTCAACACTTTTGAACAGGAAGTCAATCGACCCTCCAAACATTTTGGATCAATATTGCAGTTTACAATCAGCAAAATATGAAACAATGCTCTGTTATAGTTCAATACTCAGAACCTGAAAGACAAAATGTAAGGGCTTGGTTTGATCCTATTACAGTCTTGGTCTAGTCCAGATTTAGTACCGTGTTTTAGGGGTTTTGGGGCCCAGAAACAGTTAACAACAATACCAAATAGCCATTGTACTTCATTAATATTCTGTGGCAGACGCATTGGATGAGATGACAACTGTTGAATAGTATTTTTCCTCCTGACTGTCTAATCCCGCTGTGTCATTCCAGCTCTGTCCCAGTGCAGTTTGCTGATGAGGCCGGGTAAGCCCTCTGGCTCAGGCACCCACACGCGCCTTGGCCTGAATCTAATTACTGAGGGAGCACTCTGTCCAGCCAACTGTCCGCAGCCTGGGCTTTTACACTTCCACACTTCCAGCAGCACATTTGCATTCCACCATCACTGGCTCCACGCTGCCTCCGCTGGCACCTGCACAGGAACGTTCTCCCCAAAATATGTAATCCATATTTAGATGACGGTTTTACTTTGAAGTGATGGAAGCTAACCAGACAAAAACACTGGCTATCTCAAGGATGCAGAAAATGTGTTTGATGCTTAATTCAAGATACTTTTTGATTCATAAATAAAACATATTTTGCTTCCTACTTTCTGCTCTGGAACCAGATGTATCAAACACACTGGATACATTGATTGATGTAATAACTAAAAATGTACAAGTGATTCAGAATAGTAATGCAGAGTTTCGATGGTATCACGTATTAAATGTGGCCATATCTGCTAGATTTTGCCCAATAGACTGGTTGTCTGTCGAAAACACCAGACAACCAGTATTTCAGTCAGGCCCTGCACCAAACAAAGAGCCATTTTGGCCAACATAAGTAGGAGATTGAAAGGTGCAGCAGTTTGAATACATAAAAGCACATCTGGAATTCTGCATAATTAAATTGGAATGGAACGTCTAATTCCTTAAGAGTTTCCAAATATGATAATCATCATCACCATCATCGTCATCGTCATCATTATATTTTCCCAAACCAATGGTCAGTTGTGTTAGAGAAACCACGGCGAGCACCAGGAGAATCCAGAATCATTTATTTGTGTCTGGTTTGGTTCAGCTCTGCACGCTGCTGGTGAACGCTCTTACTTGCGTCTCTCAGTGAGGTTGGGATTTTGAGTCTCCCTTATATCCATCTTTCTCCCATAAAATATGTATTGTAAGAGGCCAATCCTCCAGGTACTCATGACCTTTGCTCAAAAATGCCCTTTAGAAACAGTAAATTCAGTAAACTTTCTACTTTTTATCTGTTTGAAGCTTCAACTTATGACTTTTGAACCATGTTATACTGTATTGGCTTGCCGTTTGAGGCTCTTGTGCTCAGAACATTTCTTTTAGACCCCTCCTGTACTTACTAACAAACCTTTGTAAATTTTGACTCAAGGTCAGACATACAGGGCTCAAAAGTTTCCATATCTATTTTAACAATAATAATAATTGCCACTCCACTGCTTTAATGAAATGCTAATGAAGAGGCAGGCCCAGGATGTCTGCAGTCTTGAACAAAAACTCAATAGTATATTTTGCTTAGATCAATATTTTGGTTTATGAACAAAATGTAGTCTAAATTTAGCTTGAAGAGGCTCATCAGTCCAGGGGAGATTTAAGCCACAATTCCACGCTATGGCTCCAGAGGCAGAGGTCTTTTACGTGAGAATTTGACAGAGAATCACCCAAACATAACAAATGTTTTTCCTAATAAATAAAACCTAAATTTTACCTGAACTGTACTTCTGGTTCATAAGGCCGATCTCGCCAATTCTCTGACGTTGAGCAATTCCAAGTTTGTGTCTGGCTAATACTGTTGTTGTAAAGCAGAATATATTTCCGACCGCAATCGTCAGGTTTCCCACATGTGTTCGTCTTCTCTACGTCTCTCCCCTCTGCACTGCGTTTGAAAGAATGCCAGTCTGTTTAGAAGGCAGTACATTTCAGGGTTCACGTTGGCTCACTCCAAACTAAAAAGCTCCAGAGAAACCATGAACTTTAAAGGTCCCATTTTTGACTTTATTTCCCGTTTCATAGTCTAACCCAAAGGACATTTATAATACAAAATTTTGAGTTATAAATAAATAATAGTTTTGAAATACCACTCGTTTCTTGAAGCAGCTCACCAATCTGGAAATAACCCCTCCTAATCAAATGATTAAATCTACTCAACACAAAGGAAAGAAAAAACAACGTTGGGGATTGTTTTGAGGTCCGAATAACTCTAATAGAATGTTAAAGCTCACAAAGTTGATTTAGCATAAAACAGGTCCTTTAAAGTCTATCCACAATGTCTCTTGTGGTTGGTCTAGGCATGATCTGAATATGCATGTTCACACTGTGGGCTTCTTTCTGCCAAACAAGCTCCCAGTGTGAAGCCAGCAAAGCCCACAATGCACTAGCTGAAGCCATTCTTTTCTCTGTGTTTTCGTTTTCTCCTTCAAAAATAATTGCACATTCAGATTTAATGTGTGACTCACAACTCTGACCACTGCCAATATCACGGTTACATTTCACATGGCTTGTTACAAATACCATCATTATTGTAGATTTTCTGTGCCACAATCAGACTGCCCCCCTCCTTGAAGCGGCTGCAATATTCAATATTCAAGATGACGCCATAACAGTAAGGTAAGTTGAAGTTTATAGTTCTGGTTGGATAAATGGTCAGTACTTTGTTGGAAAATCAGGGGATGGATAAGAATGTGGAACTGGAGCACAAGTCAGGTAACTGAACTATGGATCTTCTTGCTGTGAGTGGAAACTGCAATTCCCCCCATGCACTCTTATTCCAGGTTCGAGCCTGGTTAAATAAAGTTTAGGTTGAAAGAATTGCTGTGTTATATGAACTAAATGTTATTCACAACAATATTTGCAAAATAATATAAGTGTGTTGAATTTATTTTTCCACAAGACTATTATTCCACCCCTTTTATATTGTTATACTAAGTATAAACGTCTTTGTAAGTCCCTGTGATGGTTAAATATGTATTTTCAGTGTGTTTGAAGTGTGTGTCTTCGCCCCCTGCTGTCTCTGGAAGGAAAACAAACCTTAAAACATTTGCAGACATACACCCGAAGATAACTCTCCTGGGAAACCCTGGCTCTTATGTTTATATCTGGCAATGCTACGTGTTTTTGTATGTGAGTATAGTGCCTTATTTCAATTAAAGCGAGACACTGCCGGTGAATAGGAAAAAGTCTTGAATTTAAACATATCAATTTGAAACTTCTCTCACAAATATGTGGGCGAAAACAAAGAAAAAAAGTATTTTATGCTTACAAATTGTCAAAATTGCACATATTGGGGACATTTAAATCTGAGAAATGGGCAGAGCCAGGTTTAAATGTTGCCTCATCTTTTAGACTTAAAATTTAACAAATCAGGCTTTGAATTAGATAGCGTGTTTGATGTGTGTAGGTGCAACTATAAGTGATGATCTTTATGAGAAAAATACATTTTAACACTAGAACTCCCACGCCCGTCAATTTGACGGCTCTATTAATAACATTGTAATTTTCCTCCGCCGACGACAGTGCAGCACGAGCGTTGCGTCACCTTTAGTGTCTCTCACAGCAAAGCTAAAGGTAAAATGGATTTGAAGCGATTATCCGTACAAGAGGCTCTGGCAGTGCTTCAAAACATTGATGAGATTTCATTCGGGAGGTGAAGGCGATCAGACTCGAGGACTCGTGGGTTTTGTGCAGCTCAGCCGAATCACACAGCGATTTGGAGGACGAAGAACAAGCCCCTGCAAAAGAAGCTGGTAAAATCTCCCTGACAGTAGATTTATTGTAAATGTTTAAGGTGTTTATGGCATTTTAGGGTGTAGAGATCAATAAACTAAGCGTTTGTTGCTTCAGTTGCCCCGGTAACATCGCCGCACGTGAGCGGCATATTCTTGGCAACGGCGGCAATATTCAAGGTATTTACGAAATTATAGTATTTGGCTGGCTTTTTTTAGGAAGGTGGGTCCAGATCAATGAATGAATACGCATATATTCTCTGCAACAGCGGCTTCGCTATCGCAAACAACCCTCCTCCTCTTCCTCCTTCCTCCTTCCTCTGCTGAGGCTGGTCAACTTCGGTACTCTGAATAATGATGATATTCATTAAAGAGGATAATAGACCAATTTTTAGCGTGTTAGAAGAATAATCTTTTTGATTGCGTCATCACCAGAGCATAACCGTCAAATTGACGGCTTGGGAGTCCGAGAAGTTAAGAGGCCTTTGAAGTTACATTGTCCCATATAAATCAAGCGTTAATGTTGTTCCCGCATGACAGCCTATATGTTGAGAGAGTAAACTGACCAAAAAACAACAATTGAAAAAACTTGTTTTGCCTCGCCATTAAAATAAAGAAAATTAAAGAAATTAAAGCTTTTGAGTCCGTTCTCTGTCAGTGTACTTTCACAAGGGGGTGGGAAGGGGGAGCTCCAACACTAAAGTTACTTAGTTTTGCTTTAATAAGATGTAAATATTTATTTTGTATTATTTTATGTGACAATGATATCTGTTTTTGTATAAACCCTTCAATGTTTCTGTATGAATAGACACCCGTCTTTTTGTTACAATCAGAAAGCAGAACGATCTACTCGGTTTGAGTTATCAGATTCTTCAACTAAATTCATTTGGAAGGACGCCTAAAAGTACCGTACTCTCTCTGATCCGAACACTCCAGCACCATTTATCAGTGCAGCCGTCAGCTCATCGAGTGAATTCTGGAGGTTCTGTCAGAGCGGCCGTGTAAATGTTGGAACTTTGTAATTTGGAACTGCCTTACAGTGCCTAAATCTATAAGCATCATTTTGTAATCAGCATTCAGTCATGTAGACCAGCATGTCAGTGGTTTGTCAAGCTCGTAAAAGTCTTCAAAGCCTTCCCCTGCTGTATTTGGACAGGCCCTAGTTTTGCATTCACAGTACATACTTTGTTAGGTTAAGCTCCCATCTCCAAACTTCATCCCTCGAGGTTCTTTTCGAGCTCGCTGCGTCGACTCTTTGCTTTTGGAATTCAGGCGCCTTGGGAATGCCTTAAAATAATGTGCGCCACTTTTTAGCCTTGAGTTAAATGGAAGGGCTTGTGCGCAGGCCATTGATCAACAGTGGGATGAGGCCTTCAGACATGTTGAAGCAGGATTAATTAGGGCAGAGCATACCTCATTAAAACCCATTAAAAGTGTGATCAGAGACGCCCAGCCCATTCACGGCAACGCTCAACTTTGATCAGCCCACTAATAAGATCATAAATCTTCAGCTGATTGAGATATATTTACGCTGCAAACATGTGAATATCTGACTTGAATTTTGAATATTATCTTGAATAATAACTATGACTAATCACTAGAGTTTGTTTTGTTACATTTTATACCAAATTATCTGTGGACTAAGATTCATTCCATATTTTTTCTTCTGTATTTTCATTGTTCCATCGGTGGTTTGATCTCAGTTCCAACTTGTGCATACTGTTGTGTCCTTGAAAGACACTTCCATTCTCCAGGCAGCTGTAGCTAAAGTTATGTACATAGTGAAGTTTCTCAACTGCCAACAGCACGATAATTTGGCAAGAGTGGTTATAACCAGCTGTATGTCATTTGGACATTAGCAGAGTGACGCAACATGTGACAAGAGGCACCTTAAATCTAAACATAGTACAGGACGTCTGTAAATTGTGGAACTCATTTCCGACTGAAATTAAGAGTATTTCTGAGTTCAAAATGTTCACCTTCAGGCTTATGTCTTGGCTGAAAACAAGCAAAAACTGTACCCATTTATGAGTGAGTGAGTGAGGAGTAGCACTGGCACAAACACCACATTGAAATGTCTACTGAACAAAGACTTAACCTTAAGGCCAGGACTAAAACAGGACCACATCAAGTCTGAATTACACTGGGTTTATCCTCGCTGATGGTGCAGTTGCTACCACCACGGCCTCGTGGGTTTGATTCTTGCCCTCAACCATTTGCCAAAGGTCTATATGCCCTCTCACCTCTCACCCACTTTTGCATTGCAGCAGTTAAAACAATTATAATAATTAAACTGGGTTGTGTGAACATACCCAAAGGATATGAGAGTGCATTGAATGTGTAAACCTGCACTGCATTGTAGTGTTGTCACAACGCAACATTTCAAACTTGATTTCGATACAAAGGAACACATTATTAAATACAGATTTAAATTTTCAACACAAAAAATAGCACTTTCTTTGTTACCATGTGGTCTACTAACTCTGACAAAGCTAAAGATAATTCTAAAACTGTTCAGGAAAGGTCACTTGTTGCCCTGGTAATGTGTATTTGCTCACATTTTTTCATACTTCTGACAACAGTACACACTTTTCCAAACTTTCCAGTTGCTGTATTATATTGCAATACCTCCATTCAGTTTTAATAATACATTAAAACATTTCCAAATCTAATTTTACATCTTCTTCTAATTTTTCTATAAGGGACAGTTGTAGCCCCTTAACAAATCACAAGCAATAGTTATGTAGGAGTTTCATAATTAGGATGACTCATTCAGGGCACTACTGTAAATTTAGGTGTAATTATCAACCTAATCGGAAATGATAAACCATGCAATTCCATCACTGCAGCTTTCTCCGGGTGAGCATTAGCATCATTTATGGTTTCTATTCAGGACTCTAGATGTTTTGAGTTTATTGCATGGCAGAGAATTAAAGCTTATTTAATATAGTTTGCATAATACACGTTAACTTATGCTGGCCAAACTTCAAATGAAAGGATTTCCTCATCAAAAACATACCTGGAGTTGAATTTTGCTTCATTTTCTGTCCATATGACTGCTGTAAATAAGAGTGTTATTATTATTATTAAGATTATAAGCGTTTTCTTTTTTCTAAGTTATCTGTTTTTATTATTATACCTCTGTGCCTAATCTGTTTCTGTACCTAATCCTTGTTGCAACACTGGAATTTCCCCATTGTGGGACAAGTAAAGGTGATCTTATCTTATCTTATTCACTCTACTTTGATAAATCCTGGTTAGAAAATCTTCTCCCATTCTGGATTTCCCTGATGTGTGATGTTTTCTCGATCAGTGACCTGGCTCGGAGATCTTCTGTGCTGTTTAAATAAATCACCGTCAGATGCATTTCTGCCGTCCAATCACAATCATTACTACAGCGTAGCTTCATTCACCTGTTGGGTTGCCTCCGATATTTTTTTCCTAACAAATATGTAATTCCCTCTGCTGCCAGTAGAGGGAGCCCATAGCTCAGTTAAGTATTGTATGTATTTTTTAAACCCTATTTTTGTTCTCAAAAAAGGGATGCGAAACTAAAGGTACTTGAGTGCATGTTGAAAGGGCAATAACAATAGAAATAATGCATAATATTTGTGATGGTAACTTTGTATGCCAGACAAAAACAAAGTTAGCACACTTCCTGTTTCCCGCATTATCCAATCCCAATGCTATACACGAAGAGACATTAAAACATGGCATATGGATGATAAGAACTTAAATGAATTTAGAAAAAGCTGACGATAAACTGAAAGTAGTTTCCTGTTTACTCTAGCTTTAGCCACGTCTCACAGAGCCACAAACTTAGAATTACTAAATGTAATTTTGCGATTTGCTGTGATCGAAGAAAGCATTTGTTATGTTTGAGAGAAGTCAGCTCAACTCTACTAATCCAAGTTGCACAAGAATATAACGTTATGGCTAAAACTTTGGGCCAATAATAGCAGCCTCCTACGGTATCTTGACATGTACATAATCAGCCAGAGTTGACAATTCTCTGTGATACTCATTAAGACTGAGAGGTGTCTCACAGAAGTGTAACTCACAGCTTTTATTGAATACTGGGTGGTGACAAAGTATGGTGCTGCGTGAAAGGAAAGTGCCACGTGTACTGCTTTTTCTCAGCCTTATTACAAAGATTGTCAATTCAAGCCATCAAAAGTTATGTTCTATGTTTGAGCTGGAAACATCATAACATATATAACCTAAAGGTAGTATATCTGTTATTGATGTGCAAATCTGTTTTTTTTCTGATCCGCCCTACCTGACCCAAGTTAAAATCCAACCCGACCTGCAAAAAAGGGCTTCACATTTGGGTACATTTTCTTAAACGAAATCCAGGCTCATTGGCTGACATGCCATATTACCTAGAGCAGGGGAGCATTTGGACCTGACCCACCCATTGTACTTCTTCTAATTGAGCTGTCCACAGGCTGCTTATCGGTTGACCAGTGCATCACTAATTATGTCTGTCATGTATTTACGTACAATTTCTTTTAGCTGCTTTTTCTTTTCTGTATTAGTGGGCGCTATTGCCCTGGATCTTGCTGCATCTGGACTCCCGGGAACCTATGCCAGGGTCCTGTTTGTGGAGTTCAGCTCTGCGTTCAACACCATCCCTCCAGGACAAGCTCTCCCAGCTCAACGTGCCTGACTCCACCTGCAGGTGGATCACTGACTTCCTGACGGATCGGAGGCAGTGCGTGCGGCTGGGGAAGAAAGACACAGAATATCAGCACCGGGGCTCCACAGGGCTGTGTACTTTCCCCTCTGCTCTTCTCCCTGTACACAAACTGCTTCACCTCCAGCCACAACTCCGTAAACTGATCAAGTTTGCGGACGACACCACCCTCATCTGGCTCATCTCGGACGGGGATGAGTCCGTCTACAGGAGGGAGGTGGACTGGCTGGTGTCCTGGTGCGGTGGTAACAACCTGGAGTTCAACGCCCAGAAGACAGTGGAGATGATCGTGGACTTCAGGAAAGCCACAGCCCCCCAGCCCCCCCTCATCATGACAGACTCTCCCATCACCACCGTGTGGACTCCTTACGCTTCCTGGCACCACCATCACCCCGGACCTCAAGTGGGAGCCCTCCATCAGCTCCCTCATCAAGAAGGCCAGCAGAGAGATGTACTTCCTGCGGCAGCTGAGGAAAGCCAAGCTGCCAGTGCAGATGATGGTGCAGTTTTACACGGCCATCATTGAGTCCATCCTCACCTCCTCCATCACCGTGTGGTACGCTGGAGCCACAGCCAGGGACAAACAGAGACCTCAGCGCATCGTGCGTTCTGCTGAGAAGGTGATTGGCTGCAGACTTCCATCTCTGCAGGACCTGTACGTCTCCAGGGCTCTGGGACGAGCAGGTCGGATCACAGCTGACCCTTCTCGCCCTGGACATGGTCTATTTGAACCTCTGCCGTTGGACTTGTGAACGCTTCTTAAACACCTGCCACTTTTCTTATACTATAGTAAATTTTAATTGTTTCCTAATACATTCCCTTATGATATCATATATATTGTTTTTATTATTACTTAGTGTTTTATGTTGCACCTTAACGCTGAAACAAGTTCCAATGTTTCTGAATTTTGTTCATTGACAATGCCAATAAGCCTTTTCTGATTCTGAGACTGAGACTGTACCTTGCAAACCTACTCTGGTCCACCGTCCAGTCATAGAACACATAATAAACTACTACACTCAGCCGACTCTCAGATCCAATTTAGTGATGGATCCATCCAATCCAATTTACGATTACAAAACAAGCACAAGTAAAATATGTTAAAAAAAAAACTAAACTAAATCAATAAATATGTACAAATAAAAATATAAAAAATAGACTATACAAAATAATAAAACTTTATAATAATAGAAAAATTTGAGGCCTAATACAGAAAAGGCACAGTCTCGATTTTCAGACAAGAAGTTGGAGCTGGCCCTCAGACCTCAGCGTGCAGGGAGTATGTCGGGAACAATGAGGTCTGACATGTACGCCGGGGCCAGTCCGTGAAGAGCTTTAAAAACAAACAATAACATTTTAAAATCAACTCTAAAATGAACAGGGAACCAGGGCAGTGAGCATAAAATAGGTGTAATATTTTCTCTACGACATGTGCCAGTTAAAAGACGAATTTTGCACTAACTGTGAGCGTTAGCGGTTAGCTTGGCTGATACCAGTGTGCAGTCGATTTACAGAAGTCACGACGTGTAGAGATAAAAGCACGGATCACCCGCTCCAGGTTGCTAAAAGAGAAAACCGATTTGAGTCTAGATAAAAGCCTGAGGTGATAAAAACTAGACTTAACCACGGCATTTATCTGCTTGTCCAGCTTAAAATCTCGATCAATGATGACGCCAAGGTTGGTGGCTGTAGACTTGATGTAGGATTAGAGAGTTAGAAGGAGGATTAGAGAGTTTAAATTAAAACCAACTGCTTTGTTAGGCTTAGAAACAACAATTTCCATCCATGATGCATAAAGCTGACTATCAAATATCTTGGACTTTGGCTAGACCCTGAGCTTAATTTTAAACCACATATCGATAATAGAATTAAAAGAACATATGCCATTCTAAGCCCTCGTTTCCGAACTGTTTCACTCTACAAGTCACAAAAATAATCATTACTCAACTGGTTTTACCTATCATTGACTATGCTGGAATATGTTGCCTATATCCTTATTTAAGTCTTCTTTGCTTCTTTACTCTTTAAAACCCCTTGCTTATGCTTCTAGTTTAGTTTAGCTCCCGACATTCCAATATTGCTGAAAAATGATCTTCTGTGATGCTACTTTGTTATTTGCTGTTGTTTTTTATGGACTGGTCTGAGAAGTAACTCAAATAGAAAATATAGCTTTACAGTGCATTTGTGTGTGAGTGTTTCCCCCCCATCCCTGTATGTGTGTCAAGGGGGGATTCTAAACGTTTCATCTGTACAATGTTCTAAAAATCATGTCTAAATTAACTTTTGGTCTGTATCGAGCTGCTATGGATCACTCCTGGACTATTGAAGGTCTACCACATCATATGTCTCTGTCTCATAAACTCTGATATGAAAAGTACTCTGGTGGGACGGAGAGGGATTAATGGGAGCAATTTTGTCCTGTCTGTGTCTTGTAAAGTGTGTACAGTATACTGTTTATTGTATTGTATCTATACCAGTGACCCCCTCAAAAAAGGAGATGGGGGATATTTCCACTAAATAAAGTAAAGTAAACACATGGCACTGCACTCTGCATGACCACGCCGCTCTCGTGGTCCCCAGCTTCAGGTATAAGAGGGAGGGGGTTTCAGTTCATGCTCCCAGCCCCCTGAACTGCGGTCCATAAGTGAGTGTATAAATCACATCTTCAGACACGCCTACAGAAGCATGCGTTTCACACACAGTCTTTTATAAATGTCTGTTTTAATGTGTTACAGCATGTTTCTGTTTATTGCCTTTGTGAAGCCCTTTGTACAGCTGCCGGGAAGTGCTATACAAATAAAATATATGTTGATGTTGATTGATTGATTGATTGATTGATTGTGAATCATTTAAGGTTAAGATACAGTAGGTTTTCTGTTATAAAATTGAAAGATGCTAAATTTGACATTACTGAAGTGGAAGAGGGCATTTCGAGTCAGCCTAATCATGAAACTCAAAGTATGTCTTTGAGGAGGAAGTGACATTAAAACATAGCAGTGCACTTAAAGAAGAATCCATTTACCATAATCGTGCATTTATAGACAGATATTTTATTGATAACTTGTCGGAACTTGAAAATGCATTAGTCACATTTTGGCCAAGGAAACTTTAAAGAACAAATGCATTAGAGAGGCTTTAGATTTGAATTAATGTTGAGTGTCTGCAGTCACTAGCGAATGGTCATGGCAAAGATGTAACAAATTAGCTGGTTAGCGTTTCAGACAGGGACCTTAAATCATGTTAATGAATCAGATAGAAAGCACGAACTTACACCTCAGGAAGATGCCGAGCTGCAGTCTCTGGAAGAATGGTTTTTAGGCATCACAGTGGGGCAGCTGGTTAAGCATTTGCCCACCAACTGGACAGTCACTGGTTCAAACATTACCCGGAGACATAGTGAATCCCTGCATAAGACACAAACACCCACAGACATGATCCACAGAGGGTGTGTAACAGGAAGGGCGTCTGGCATAAAAAAAGGGGAAATTCTTCAATAATTAAAAGGACATTGAAATAAATGCATGACAAAGTCTAAAATATTCAATAGAATTAATTCGTTTTGACATCAACCTTGTCCCTTTACTAATTGAGAAAATAAGAACCATGTACTATGTAACTTGGAGGGTCTACACGACACAGAACCTAGAATGTTTAACAGAGTGGCATTATAATTTATTTGTCCTCACAAGCAGGTGATGACCCCAGGCTAAGTTACAAGTCAGATTTGTGTTGTTTTTTAGGAAAAACAACTGTAATTTAATAAATCAGAAGTTTGCCAGGGGGGTGGAGGTGTTGTCAGCCAAACAGCCAGATCTAATGTGACAGATGTAACGGAAGTGCGTCTTCTTCGTATGACACCCCATTCACCGCTGTGAAGCACCAGTTCTTCACTGTCCCACTGCAGACAGACAGCTACCACTGACCCATCCACTGTCTGCGCAGCACAGAGAACAGACAGAGGGAGCTGAGAGGGGGAGAGGAGAGACAGAGGGGGCAGAGAGGAGAAGAGAACAGACAGAGGGAGCTGAGAGGGGAAGAGGAGAGACAGAGGGGGCTGAGAGGAGAAGAGAACAGACAGAGGGAGCTGAGAGGGGGAGAGGAGAGACAGAGGGGGCTGAGAGGAGAAGAGAACAACAGAGGAGCTGGAGGGGAGAGGAGAGACAGAGGGCGGCTAGAGGGGGAGAGGAGAGAGAGGAGAAGAGGAGAGACAGAGGGTGCAGAGAGGAGAGGAGAACAGACAGAGGGAGCTGAGAGGGGGAGAGGAGAGACAGAGGGGGCAGAGAGGGGGAGAGGAGAGACAGAGGGGACAGAATACTGGTGACTGAATGGCTCGAACTCACACTCCACTGTAAAAAGGTCACAGATGTGACTTTGGTGACTTTGGTTTCGGCTCCGGTTTCCTCCATCGACCCAAAACATGCACCATAGACCAAATTCCCCAGCTGAGGTCCTGAGCAAGACTGGCTCAAGATCTCGAGCTGGGTCCCCAAGTGCTGCACTGTGGCTCACTGCTCCTGACAGGCCCCAGAGGCATTGGAGGATGGGTCAAATGCAGAGACTGATTGTGGCAGGCTCAACCATTACTGTGAACTAAATGCCAAGACCACCTTCTTTGGTGCAGGAGATTCACACATTGGATGCTTTTACTGTATAAAGTTATATGTGCACCTTCCTACTTGTGTGCCCTGGTGGGCAGGGCAGAGCAGAGGGTCTTTATGCCCTGCGCTCGCGTGATCTGTTTGGTTTGTCTGTTCCGCTGAGGGAGGGAAGCGGACTTTTTCCTATGCAACTTCAGCAGCTTGGAACTCCTTACAGTTGGAGTTGTTTGATTTTAAAAGACAAAGAGAGAATATATGAATATTTAAAAAACGTATATTTTGTTTTCTTTTCTTAAATGTCCTTTAAATGTGTGACGTTTTAAAATGTGCGTGCTGTTACGTCTTTGCCCCAGGTCAGCCTTGAAAAAGAGGTCTCAATCTCAATAGGTTCCTACCTGGTTAAATAAAGGTTGATAAATAAATACTTACTGCAGTGAGCAATCAAAGGTCCATTACATTGTGTTTCTCTAAAAGAAAACTCAGAAGTAAATTTGTCCTGAAACCATTCTAATTTTGCACGCACTTACCCGATTAGTTGCACAGTGTTTTGCGTTCTCCGCTGTAAACATCCACAGGCAGTATCCACCTCATTCATATGTATGGCTCTATGTGATATACATGCTATAATTGAGTGGCACTTAACATTAGCATAGCAGTACATTCCAACATTAAAGCTTTTCTCCCTCGTTACCGTAAAGCTGTAGGCACACGGTTACTTCATAAAGTGCGCACCATTTTAAAACCGTTTGGCCCAAAGTGAGCACACGCCCTCCTCACGACCCCTGACGAAGTATCTCACAAACCCGGACTCCTTAGCCTTACGTTTTAGTATCGATAACGATTTTGAAAAGCTTGAGAGACGTGCTGGCGCTCACGTAGATTCGAGGTAGTGCCCCCGAACTGCCACGTTGGGCCATTTACAGTTGCTGAATAAGATCCTTCTCTTCCTCGCAAAGAATGTTTCTTTAATCACGTATCCAGGGAGGTAATAGCTTCATAGATAATAAAAGGAATATAATGTGGTGCCTATTAAGGATTAAATGCTTAAAATTGCAAAGAAGTGAATTGACAAGTAAGCCCCAGAGACTTCCATGCCCTTCAATGCTAACTGCTAACTGCCGACGTCAGCACGGAGATAATCCTTTAGACGGGAACACTTAATGAGCAGCAAGTGTATTTATTTAAACATTGCATTATAATATACATAATTTCATCATTAGTTTAGACCTATTTGTGCTTTCTTTTTAGGCTCGACACTATATTTTTTTAGTAACTATAAGTGCTGTTTACTTTTCTTTCTTTTCTTTCACATTGATGGGACAACATGGCTCACAATTTTATATACAGTTTTTAGCTTTCCAATACATTAAAATGTACATTATTAGAAATCTATTGGTAAATCAGGAGTTTGTTATTTAGTGGAATGAGGAGATTATAGCTCTGATGTTTTAATAATGAAAAAAATAATTGTGTCTCATCAGAGTGTTTATAATATATAGTACTTAGAGGCTATTCGATATACAATCATCATCAGACCTTTCATTTTGTGCGTTTCACTTTCCATTTTAATTACTGTATTTTGATCATTTAATTGACTGTGATTGTGCTTTACCTTCAATAAAAACACACACGCATTTCTACTCTCCTCTGTTTTATTACTAAACATGAGAAGTGACAGAAAGATAAAACCCACCGCTGTTATAATGTAGCTAAAGTAGATCTGCAGTTTACTTCCTCTGTCTGCTAAAGTAGTGCATGGAGGGACACCGGAGAATCGAACCCGACACTCAAGTCGAGGCAAACCACCAGTATCGAACGATTCGATACTATTTTGAGAACCGTCCCATCCCAAGTGTCGGCACAATTGTTTTCCTCAAATAGAGAACAACCACAATTTTCCATTCATTATTATTGTAGAAAAAGATTCAGTTGTAGTCATCTGGACTCTGTTTTAGACATGTTTTTTCTAAAACAGAGTCCAGATGACTACAACTGAATCTTTTTCTACAATGGAACACTCCTGGACGAATGAGGGATTACACCGACATTCATTATTATTATTATCTTATTAAAAACTCCGAAAAAAAATCTTAACATACTGTAAATGTAAATGTTATTAAATACTATTTAACACAAAAATAGGCGGATATGTTTGTCCACAACATGGATTCTTCCCACAGTTTGCTTTTCCTGACTGAGGATTGGCTGAGGACCTCTCCATTAAAGAGACTGGTCCTTGAGGATTAGAACTGACTGAAAAATGCATGGCGGCTGATTTTGGATTAAAGTTACAACTTTAAGATTTGTGACATGTGGTAGACTCACCAATCACTGTGTTCTGCGTGCCAGGGGTGAATGGCCCTCTTTGAGTGCCCTCACTCAATGGATGATGTCACAGCCTCATTCCAAAATGGATTACATTCATTATTTTCCTCAAAATTCCACACATAATACCCCATACTGGCAAGGTGAAAGAAGGTTGTTTGAATCTTTGCATATTTATTAAAAAGAAAAAAGTACTTGTACATAAGTATTCACAGCGTTTGCTCAATACTTTGTTGAAGCACCTTTGGCACCAATTACAGCCTCATGTCTTTTTTAGTTTAATGCTACAAGCTTGCTACACATATTTATGGATAGTTTCTCCCATTCTTCTTTGCAGAACCTCACAACAGTTTGGATGGTGAGTGTCATTTCACAGCCATTTTAAGATCTCTCCGATGTTCTGCCTGGGCTCTGGGCCACTCAAGGACCTTCACAGAGTTGTCCTGTGGCCACTCCTTTGCTCTCCAGGCTGTGTGCTTAGGGTCGTTGTCTTGTTGGAAGATGAACCTTCGCCCCAGTCTGAGGTCTGTTGACCCTAACTAGTCTCCAAGTTCCTGCAGCTGAAAACCATCCCCACAGCATGATGCTGCCACCACCACGCTTCACTGTAGGGATGGTACTCCAGACATAACACTTACTTTTTAAGCCAAAGAGTTCAATCTTTGTTTCATCAGACCAGAGAATTTTGTTTCTCATGGTCTGAGAGTTCTTCAGGTGCCTTTTTGCTAACTCCAGGTGGCTGTCATGTGCCTTTTTCTGAGGAGTTGCTTCTGTCTGACCACTCTACCATAAAGGCTTGATTGGTGGAGTGCGGCAGATGGTAGTTATTCTGGAAGGTTCTCCTCTCTCCGCGGAGACTCGCTGGAGAGCTGTCAGAGTGACCATCAGGTTCTTGGTCACCTCCCTGACTAAGGCCCTTCTCCCTTAGATTCCTCCATTTGGCCTGGTGGCCAGCTCCAGGAAGCTCTACTTTTTTTTTCAATAACGGATGATGTGGCCATTGTGCTCAGAGGAACCAAACAGAGCCTTGACACACTCCTGTCTCGGAGGTCTACAGACAATTCCATAAACTTCACGACTTGGTTTGTGCTCTGGCATCACTGTTAACTGTGGAACCTTGTATAGAAGGGTGTGTGCGTTTCCAAATCATGTTCAATCAACTGAATTTACCACAGGTGGACTCCAATCAAGTTGTACAAGCAGCTCAAGAATGATCAGTGGTAAGATTCAATTTTCAAATTTTGAGTGACATGGCAAACACTTACGTGCGTGTTCTTTTTATTTTTTTATTTATTTTTTATACATTTGCCAATAATTCTAACAACCCTCTTTCAAGTTGGAGTATTGTTTGTGCAATCCTCTTTGGAATAAGGCTGTAACATAATACAACGTGGAAAAAGTGAATACATTCCGTGACTACATTGCACTGTATAAGACTATTTGTGGTTGCATGCCAACCTATCTGGGCAGAGAGCTGAAGGTCACTATGCCCTCCGCTCATGTCACTTGACTTGCCTGTCCCTCAAATATGGACTGATTGGGGGAAGTGAGCCTTTGTCGATGCTGTTCCCACAGCTTGGAACTCCTTTCAGTCAGGTTGTGAGGTTGTGTGAGCTGGTCTTGCTGAAGGGTTTTCATTCCATTTAATAAAAACAAAAAGTGCAAGAATTCTCAGAATATTTTCTGTGCTTTTAAGTATAGATTCTGTTTTAACTTTCTTAACTGTCTCTTAATGTGTGTTCTTTTTTTTAATTTATTTATGTGCTGCTACATTTTCACTTTGTCACCCTTAAAAAAAAGGTACTAAATAAAGAATGAACACACCCTTAGTCCCGATTTGGTTACATTGTGTGTGCAGATGTGAATGCATCCACAGTTGTGGTATAGGAACTGGAAGCCCACATATGTCCTTTATGATCTTTATGTAATAGCGCTGATATACTTTGTGCATTCCATAAATCTTTCACAACCACATTATGCTATAGCTCTATCAGACAAGACAAGTGTGCTTCATATATAGCAAATCTCCTGTTCGTTTTCAAATGTAGCGTGAAATTATAAAAAAACGATTATGTCCTGTAACTACTACATGCTGCTTGAGACTTTGCACATCTTTTGTCACAGTAGATAATGTTCTATTCTTCCATGCTCATACACAAACAGAATTTCCATATTCATTACGCAAATTCGGCTCGGATGCAGTGCTTTACACTCACTTAGCATTTCCATACTACTATAATTATCCAACAGCTGTTAGGTGGTAAGACCAAGTGCACAAGTTTTACAAAGGTTTTGACTTACCTAACACATTATAATTATAGGCCCGAACGCGACAAGCTGATGAGAGGCCTATTAGTTGCACCTAATGCTGTGCAAAGCAAAGCAAAGCTCGCCTACTTCATAACACCTACTTACGCAATTCATGCACATCCTGTGCATACTAATTAGTAGAGGGAAAATTAGTGTTGTTTACCCATTCAAAAGTGCACACTAAACAAGTGAAAATCATCTTGATAAATGGGGTAAATCAAAAGTCTGCATGTTTCTTTTAACCAGCTGCCTGTGGTTTCTCCCAAGGATCGGATTTAGGTCCATTCTTAATTCTTATTGTACTTTGCATGTGTGAGCAGGATGGCAATCATTGGATCCGAGAAGAGAACAGCACAGCCTTTTGTTTATTTATAAGGCTCTCATTGGGATTTTGCCTGATTATTTAACAAGTTTACTGAACATCAGGACGCTCTGTAGGGACTATGTCTCTCGGCTGGCCTGGGAACGCCTTGGGATCCCCCCGGAGGAGTTGGAGGAGGAGTCTGGGGATAGGAAAGTCTGGGAGTGCCTGCTTAGACTGCTGCCCCCGCGACCCGGCCCTGGATAAAGCGGAAGAAAATGGATGGATGGACTGAACATCAGATGTGGTATTCATTGATTTGGATCACAGGACATTCTTAGTTTAGAGTCTTACTGAATCAACACAGAGTTAGGGCTTTGCTGCCGATTTATGGAACAAAACTTTTTAAATAAAACTGACCAAAAATGTCCCTTTTGTTTGAATGTTTGTAAATGCCATTGGCCAATTGGCAGTTGTTGCATAATCTCCACCTAATAACAATAGCTGTGTGAATCAGATTAAATGCATTATTTTTAATTAATTATTAAATGTTTTATTTATATATATATATATATATATATATATATATATATATATATATATATATATATAATTTTTTTTTAAACCAGCTGTATACACTGTGCCTGTCCGAAAAACAGATTCACAACTTCATAACTGCTGCATGGGTGATGATCTTCAACTGCAACACGGTATTTAAACCAAACTGATGCAGTGAGTGGCTTTCATTTCTGAACAACCATGTGGGGAAAAAAAATCCCGTGGTCATGGAAAGGATGTTAGTTAGTTTGAGAGGGGTCAAATCATTGGCATCAAGCTGAGAAAACATCTAAGGAGAAGCAGAAACTAATCTACTCCAGATCTGAACCCCAGTGAGAGTGTTTGGGACGAGCTGCAGAAGGCTTTGTGCAGCGGTCACTCTCTCATCATCAATACAAGATCTGTGTGAGGAATAATGACACACTGGATGAAAAATACATCTGTTAATATTGAAGAAGCTTATTGAAACTGTGCTACAGTGAATGAGTGCTGCAATCAAAGCTAAGGAGGTCCTACAAATATTAAGTGTGCGCCCCTTTTTTTCTGTGACAACTTTTTTTTTTTTTCACCGGCAGTGTATATATGTATATGTTAACTGCACAATGATACACAGTATTTATAGATTGAATACATTTAGCTTTTGCACTAACATAACATCACATAAAGCAACAAAGGTAGAAAGGTAGCAGATAACCTTAACCATCTCCCACAACTTTTTGCGAGTCTGAAAAGAGAGCTGCAAATGAGACAAAGGAGAAAGCAGACTGGAATGACTCAACGGCCAGTGAGGACGAGCAATGGTAAAGTACCGTATCATCAGTAAAGATAGGCCTACATGATATTAGCCGAGCAACACAAAGATTCTTTATAAAACTGGAGAATAAAAATTGGGCCAAAATGGACAAACACCACATTCAAACACACTGGAACAACACTCTCATCCCGGCCACATTTCACAACTCAGAGTTTATCTGAGTTAGACAACATGACTTTCACCCTATGGTTTGCACACATTTTAACAACACCCGACAGGTCTTTTGTGTCTCCCTACTGTCTCTCCACAGTCTGGTGTTCTGAGTGAGTCACAAAGTCCAGTGCCAGTGTGTGTCTTGATGTTGAGTCAGTCACGGAGTCCAGTGTGTGTCTGATGTTGAGCCAGTCACAGAGTCCAGTGTGTGTCGATGTTTGAGCCAGTCACAGAGTCAGTGTGTTGTCTGATGTTGAGTCAGTCACAGAGTCCAGTGTGTGTCTGATGTTGAGCCAGTCACAGAGTCCAGTGGTGTGTCTTGATGTTGAGTCAGTCACGGAGTCAGTGTGTGTCTGATGTTGAGCCAGTCACAGAGTCCAGTGTGTGTCTGATGTTGAGTCAGTCACAGAGTCCAGTGTGTGTCTGATGTTGAGCCATCAGAGTCCAGTGTGTGTTGATGTTGAGCCAGTCACAGAGTCCAGTGTGTGTCTGATGTTGGGCCAGTCACAGAGTCCAGTGTGTGTCTGATGTTGAGCCAGTCACAGAGTCCAGTGTGTGTCTGATGTTGAGCCAGTCACAGAGTCCAGTTGTGTCTGATGTTGAGCCAGTCACAGAGTCCAGTGTGTGTCTGATGTTGAGCCAGTCACAGAGTCCAGTGTGTGTCTGATGTTGAGTCAGTCACAGAGAGTCCAGTGTGTGTCTGATGTTGAGCCAGTCAGAGTCCAGTGTGTGTCTGATGTTGAGCCAGTCACAGAGTCCAGTGTGTGTCTGATGTTGAGCCAGTCACAGAGTCCAGTGTGTGTCTGATGTTGAGCCAGTCAGAGTCCAGTGTGTGTCTGATGTTGAGCCAGTCACGGAGTCCAGTGTGTGTCTGATGTTGAGTCAGTCAGAGTCCAGTGTGTGTCTGATGTTGAGCCAGTCAGAGTCCAGTGTGTGTCTGATGTTGAGCCAGTCACGGAGTCCAGTGTGTGTCTGATGTTGAGTCAGTCACGGAGTCCAGTGTGTGGTCTGATGTTGAGTCAGTCACAGAGTCCAGTGTGTGTCTGATGTTGAGCCAGTCACGGAGTCCAGTGTGTGTCTGATGTTGAGCCAGTCACGGAGTCCAGTGTGTGTCTGATGTTGAGTCAGTCACGGAGTCCAGTGTGTGTCTGATGTTAGGCCAGTCACGGAGTCCAGTGTGTGTCTGATGTTGAGCAAGTCACAGAGTCCAGTGTGTGTCTGATGTTGAGCCAGTCACAGAGTCCAGTGTGTGCTGATGTTGAGTCAGTCACGGAGTCCAGTTGTGTGCTGATGTTGGTCAGTCACGGAGTCCAGTGTGTGTCTGATGTTGAGTCAGTCACAGAGTCCAGTGTGTGTCTGATGTTGAGCCAGTCACGGAGTCCAGTGTGTGTCTGATGTTGAGCCAGTCACGGAGTCCAGTGTGTGTCTGATGTTGAGTCAGTCACGGAGTCCAGTGTGTGTCTGATGTTGAGCCAGTCACGGAGTCCAGTGTGTGTCTGATGTTGAGCATCACAGAGTCCAGTGTGTGTTGATGTTGAGCCAGTCACAGAGTCCAGTGTGTGTCTGATGTTGAGTCAGTCACAGAGTCAGTGCCAGTGTGTGTCGGATGTTCAGAAGATGAGTCAGTGGAAAAGCATTTGTTACCATTATAAGTGGAAATTATTATATTGTTTGATTTTGTATTTGTGTCATTTTGCACTATTGCTAATAGTGTTAGACCCATAACAAACATAAACTACCAATAAACCTATGATATACATCTCTTCAGGGGCTCAATTTTTCTTAATAATTAGGGGTGGACAATAAATTGAATTCTAATATAGTTTAACATATTGAGTATATTATTTATATATATATATATATATATATATATATATATATATATATATATATATATATATATATATATTTTAAAACACACAAAATAGCCTGATTTAAAAAATAAAAATAAGTTGTGTTATACATTTTCAAATAAAGGCCCAGTACATAGTGTTATTTCTTTTGTGATTAGTTGTACAGACATTTCCCATTTTTCTGATAATTAAACCTCAATTAATACGTTTAAAAAAAAATGTCAACATGTTTCTATTGAACTGACATAATATTGTTATTATTTATTGTCCATTTCGCACCCACCCTTACTTAAGCATGTACCATCTCTTCTTGACATTATTAAGCATAATATTGTGAAACATGTATTATTATTTTTTTCTGTTAAATATGTGTTTTTCATTTTGAAACTAAAATAAATAAGGATTACATGGTTTTACTTTGTAATGAACATTCCAGTGCCACTGCTGACACAATGGAGCATTCCAATAAACTACTTTACGAGGTGCAGTGGTAGGATTTGTTGCTAGAGCGCACTGTATGCCTATTCACTGTTAAGAATCATTTACTGGCATTATGTGCTTTGTGATTTGATACCGAAGACTACCAGTTCCAAGAGGCTTTTACACTTTATGCTTTTAGTGTAATTGTGAGGTAATTGTTGGCAAAAAGGTTACTCATAATATTCTGGCTGCACTGAAATGTGAACTGAAAGAATGTGCTCACCTGCAAATTTACTTTGACTATTTCAATAAATAAATCAAAGCGACCTGCTGAAAACACATGAAGGTCAGTGCGGCTGCTATAATAGAGTTCTTCCAGTAAACCTCTTTACAAGGTGCAGCGCTAGGGTCCGGGTATAACGTTACAAGGGCACATGGTCTGCTTGTTCATGGTTAACAGTGATTTACCGTCATAGAGTTTTATGGCCACGGCTTTGCTTGGAATTAAAGAGTTGGTTATGTGCATTTTAATGTGACTTTACTGCGACAGAGGGATTATCACGCAACATCTTCAACAGTCAATCACGGACAAATAAAAGTGTCTGTGGCTAAGGTGTTCGTTACGAGGCTGACAAGTCAATCCAAAAACACCTGGAACTGTAACTTGTAATGCGTCATCAAAATAAATGAGTTTGTGTGAGAATCAGAATCAGAAAGAGTTTATTGCCATTGTCAATGAACAAAATTCACAAACATAGGAACTCGGCCTTAAGGTGCAACATAGAATAATAAAAGCAATAATAAAATAACATATATTCAATCAAAAAGGGCATGCATTAAGAAACAATTTAAAATTACTATACAATAAAAAATAAAAAATAGGCATTTCTATTTACACAAGAGTTACAGTTAGATAAAAAAAACTGGAACTAGGTCCG
The DNA here is from genome assembly GCA_015082035.1 of Chaenogobius annularis. Classification (NCBI taxonomy): domain Eukaryota; kingdom Metazoa; phylum Chordata; class Actinopteri; order Gobiiformes; family Gobiidae; genus Chaenogobius; species Chaenogobius annularis. The sequence continues at coordinate 813,380 of BJKM01000133.1, read as the reverse complement.
TAGGAGTTGTGAATAATGCTCAGGATGCTATCAGGAAACACATCATATAGGTTGGGAAATAGATTCAGTTCAGTCAGTGCATTATTCATTGGCTGTAATGTAGTTTAGAGGTGATATAATCACAATCATAGACATTTAACAAGCAACCCTTTATTAATTAAACCTATCCATCTCAATCAAGAAACTAGTCAAGCACACTCAGAGTGAGAATGCATGTTTTTAATTATGTTTGAGCATTGATACTAAAGAACATTACAAGCAAAGCAATAACAGGTGGCACTCTGCCCCCAACCAGCCTTGTTACGCAGTCCCTCTTTAACGTGGAAAAAAGTGTGCACAGCTAGGGGAGCAAAATGTCACTCTGCGGTACGAGCTATGAAAGAAAGTGAAATTACCAAAATCGTATGCAGACTTTTTGCCTGATTTTTACTTTCTTAGAAATGTGAAAAACAGAACTAGTTCATTTTAAAACTCTTTGTAGCAGTTCACGTATTTCTCACTTACCTAATGCTAATTATTCACCCAAATAAGTTTAGAAGTGCTTGAAGTGGCCAGAGCGAGTTTAGCCGTCACAACAACGCTAACAGACATTTTGATTGCAGCGCACCTCCTCCTTTGTGGAGATGGATGCAGACCCCGCACTGTGGTCTCATTTTCATCTGAATATTTGCTTTTACAACATACATGCACTGGGGCAAAACAGATTTTACTTTATTACATACAAATGTGGTTGTGATGACACATTTGCTATTCATTTTGTTTCCACATGAAAGCCTATATGTTGAGAGAGCAAACTGACCAAAAGCCAAAAAAAAAAAAGAGTTTGGCCTGCAGTTTCTTGCCTTAATTAACTTTAAGTTTCATCAGTCCGTGCTCCCTCATGTGGAGTGGTGTTAGCATGCCATCTACTGTCAACAACATGAATTACCAAAAACAAAAGCTAGTAATTTTAGCAAACTAATGTAAGCATGCAGTTGTAATGAATGCAATGTCTGGTGATGTTGTATGGCCTTAAAACTGCACAGGAGTTGTGTGTCCTCCTGCACAGGAGACCTCCGGCTCTCTACCTTTGCAGTCACAATCCAGGAATCAGAGGGAGAGGATCTCGTAAACAGGATTAATGAAACAACCGTGAATGAAGCCTAATACATGTCTGTTAATACCTTGTTGAGAGGGATTTTACCTCATCTACATTGCCATATTTGAAAATATAATCTGAATTTGATGACCCAGAGAGACGTGCAAACCACAATATTTCTAATCATTATTGTCTGAGTACCATTTTTGCATCCTGTGCTATTCATGGATAATCTCCACAGCTTCGAACCACAGATAAAAGCCTTTTTTAAATGCTGAAATCCTCATTATGTCTGAATTAGTTGAATTGCCGCATTACATTGGCTGACGACTGGTTGACATTTTTCACAATTGAATTCTGGAACATCTCTACAGCCCATTGTCCCCTACAGTGTCAGACAGCCACCATTTTAACCCCACTTCATCAAAGGCCTATCTGGTCTGAAGAGCCCTTTTCACACTGAGATTTATCACTGTGCTGATAGTGACATGAAAACAACAAGAGATAGCAGCATGATGTGAAATATTAATACCAACTAAAGTTCAACATTGATGGCCCACAATGAATGTCAAACCAGCCGCACAACAGTGATAAGAGTACCCTAATTTCATTCAAATTTCCTCTATGCATCAAGTGAATACTGGTCCCAACATCAGCAAATATCTTTTACAAGCCAGCAAATACAGATGGATATATTAAGAAATCAAGATAGCAAATAATTTGTACAAATTATAGGACTATATCATTCTGGAAACAAAAAGGACATTACAAGCATGTTTCCCAACCTGGGGCATGTAAGCATTTACTAGGGGGGACTTTGAATGGTTTCAGATTTAAAAGTATTTTATTATCTGAACAAAATGTTATTTGTTGTAACTTTCACATATTTTTGGAGGATTTCGTGCATACATACAGTATCATTAAATAATTTATCCATCTTCTTATTATCTCATTATCCGAGGATGACTGAGTTCCTCAGTCACTCTGCACTAATGTTCAGCCCGTAGGCCAACACAATTGTGTGAGACCTGTCCCAAAAACCGAAGGCGAAGAAATGCAAACCTTTCATTCACTGGAGTGAACTCCCACACATGGCGGCTGAGCTGTGGGGCTATGAGCCACTCCCTGCAGGCAACTCCAGAGAAATGGAGTGTCCACCGTCTCAAGGAGATGGGTTCCAGAGCCTTCTGCTTGTCGGGAACACTTGACCTCCCGCACAAGCTCAGGCTACCTCACCCCCAGCAAGGTGACCATCCATGTTCCCAGGTAGCCATGAAGCCCCCGACAACATAGCTCCCAGGTTAATTTGGGCGCTCAAACCTCTCTGCCATGTGGAATTGGTGGTTCACGGAGGGGGTTAAAACAAGAAAATAATAATAACATACTACTATAGTATGTAAACCAATTTATTTGCCTAAAATCCATATTAAGGCATACTCAGAGGGTGAGAAAATATCACTTTTAATCCAATAAGTGGTATACAAGCCATGACTCATTTACCTGACATTTGCCTTTGTCAGAGGTGGTCTGAGCAGTTGACCTTGATGTTACAAGGTTGGACAGTGGAAGGATTACTCATTATATGAAATTGGATATATTCCGATTTGCTGTATGTTGTGGTAATAAATATGGCTGTGAAAACTTGTGAAACTTAATTGTAGTTGTCCCGAGAGGCTTGGCAGTTGTAGTCATGAGCATTACTGTTCAGAGTATTGGCACTGGTCTTACTGCGCATGCGCAGACAATGGTATGGTACCGTGAAGGTCAACACATTCGGACACTCTAAAAGGTTCAAATGGATTTCAACCAGGTTTTGTCCCAGTGGCGGTTTTCAGGGCGGCAGGAGAAGGCAACGTCAGGTGGATGAAGGATGCACTGTGCAGCACAACGCACCTTCAGATGTCACGCTTCAACAGCTGTCCTGCAGTCTTTCCTTCTTACAGGCTATAGTCTGCACTGCGCCCCCAGGCTCATGTGGGTCCCTGGACTGTAGCCAATAGCTCGGGCGGAGATTAACGCCTGAAACAGACTGCACGCATCATCGAGAGGTGTGCACCCTCGGTGGCCGAGCTTAAAGAAGACACACAAGGAGTGAGCGGACAGAAGCATCTGCAGCTGCTGTCTCTGTGCTTCTCTATGATCTATGATGAAGTCAAGGGCAGAGTACAGCTCAAAGAACAAGTCTACCTAAGTAAAATGTGTCCATCTTCACCGTCTCTGTGGGCTGGTTAAGTCAGACGCAAAACTTTTTAAAAACATAAATAAAAGTCTAGATTTACTTCCTTCTGATGGTTAATCAGTTTGTGATGGGCATGGAATGCCACTTCGAAATGCATCAATAAAAGCGCATTTTCTATGTATTTTGACTGAAAACCACTTAACTGCCTCTGGGTTAACGAGTGGCTCCGGCCCAGGGCGCGCAGCTGGATGGCGTTTTAGTGTGATGTTTGCAAACTGTCTGCTCCAGAATGCTTGTGTGTTTCGGGCGTGAAAGCTAAAACAAAAACATGCTGGATCTTAGGGGTGTTTTAAAGCACAGAGCGACACTACTGCTCACAATTTTTTGGGAAGATAAACCTCATATTTGTGGATCTGTAATTGTTTATGTCCTTCATTTGAGTAGGATTTTTATGTAAATGCATGCATTGTTCTGGTTTTGTTTGAAGTCCCGATATGCGGATTTAGAATTGTTGTGAGTTGACGAGAAGAGTTTCGGGTTAGCAGCACAGCGATAAACAACAATATCAGCACGGAAATGACCTGAATAGTCATATTTTGTGTGAATATTGTGACGTTAATATTCTAAAAGAAGGAATTCAACTATTGCAAATACAAAATGTTTTTGTCATAATAGTATGCTTTCAGTAGATACATCATTTGAAGTTCTAAAACGTGCAATGCCTAAGTAAATGTCATGTTTAAAGGCCAACAGCAACTACAAATAATCTCTAATATGTGTCCTTTAAAGAAGCCTTTATTTATTGCTATTATTATTTTAACACTGCATTATTTATAGTAACACCGCAACATAAAAATGGCACTTCCTTTGCATTGAATTTTTATCTCCTAACACCAATACACTTATGGCAGGCTCACTGTAATGCACCGTTACATTTCTTTTACATTACCTAATATGGCCATCAGTCAGAAAAAATCAATAATGGCTGCATGTGTTTTATTTATGAGAATGGGCTGCAGAAGTGACATATCTGGCAGTGTATCCACGGGTGATAAGTTCATTTGTGGCGCGCCCATGTTATCGTGGTGCAGTGACAAACAACAATATGGTGGCTTACCGTAACATTACCTTATTTCCCAGAGGCGTTCTTGTGTCCGCGCCTCTGTCATCACCAGTCGAGCTCCGAAACGGGAAACCATTATTTATTACGACTTAATAACAGCAAGCCTGGCAACTGAAGACGTGGTCAGCAGAACAAAAAGCGGCAATGAAAACGCGGCTTTATGAAATTGAGTGAAGGACGATGAGAAGAAAAGTGTATGTGACTCTAGGTATTATGTGAAATGCAAAAGTCTTGAATGTAATGCGTTTTTGAAAAGCTGTAGATGTTTATTTTACACCAGATAAAGAAAACATAAGAATAATTACGCACAGAAGTTTGTATTCCTTCTCAAACACATTCTCAAGTCTGATTTTTGGTGGCGGTGCGGGAGTCTGAGGCTGCAAATGTTATGTCATTTTTACTGGTAACTTTCATCCATGGGGTAACCTCCATGTAATAAAAATAAATAAATCACATTTTTAATATCTGAACACATCAATGGTAAGTATAAGATGAATAGCAAGTTGCATGGATTTTGAAATACAAAGGCTCAAACTTTTTGTAGTACAGCATGAATTGGGGATATGACTGTGTCCAGCCAGATGAGGAGCGTCCAGCCAGGAGAGGAGCGTCCAGCAAGGTGAGGCGTGTCCAGCAAGATGAGGAGCGTGAGGAGAGGAGCGTCCAGCAAGGTGAGGAGCATCCATGGAGGAGAGTGTCCAGCAAGGTGAGGAGCGTCCATGGAGGAGAGGAGCGTCCAGCAAGGTGAGGACGTGTCCAGCAAGGTGAGGAGCATCCATGGAGGAGAGTGTCCAGCAAGTGAGGACGTCCATGGAGGAGAGGAGCGTCCAGCAAGTGAGCAGTGTCCAGCAAGATGAAAAGTGTCCACCAAGGCGAGGAGCAGCCAGTGAGCTGAGGAAAGGGAGAAGAATGTGGATTGAATTGATTTTAAATGCTGCAACTATTTGAATAGCAGAGGAACATGTGTTCCCCTGAGGGAGCTCATCAGACAGAGGCCTTTGGTGGTCCGGTGGTCCTCAACATTTTTGGCTCATATTTGGCTTTTAGATTGCGCGGATCTATTTATAGATTTATATTATATTTCATTATTATATTTTTATTATCATTGAGTTTTTAACTGGAATTTTAGGCTGTTGAAGCACAGTATAGGCCTATTTAAATAGCCTAATAATGAGATTTTATTCAGATGCATAAACCTGCAATATAAAACTGGGATAGGAAAATGTGCCAGTTACTGTATAAGAAATAACGTGCATAATATACACTTGCTTATTCTGAAAATAAAATGAAGTTGCCACTTATAAATAAGCGAATAGCTTATCATCAACTCCCTTTTCGCTCTTCGAACAAGTAAGTATCAGATATTGGTGAAATGATGTTGGATTCTGTGTCACAGCCATAACTGAAACACCTTTTATGTTTATGGGGAAATCTCCAAATCTTTGAAATTTGCAGGGACTGCATACTTTTACAAACTTGAACATTTGCCCAAACAAGGTCAAATTTGGCGAAAATGATCTTGAGGAGTGGGGCAACATTTTTTGGATTACGAACTACATACAATATATTTTTAGTCAACAATAATGCCCTTATTTGTAAAGCAAAGGAGAAGGTCCAGTTTTGCTCAGGTTTGGGCAGTAGGTGTATAAAAAGGAAGAAAATTAGGGCACAATAGCGCCCCCTCTTCTTGCGATGGGGGGCAGTGTGGGCCCATCAATGCTGCTATCGGTTATGTTTGTTATTGTTGTTATGTTGTGTGATGTTGTGTGGCATGAAACACCATCTAACACAGTGCTCGCTAGTGGTGTAGTGGTTTAAGGCGTTGCACTTAGGCTGGAACATCCTCAGTATTGTGGGCTCCCCTCCCAGCCACAACTCTCTCTATCTTCTTTCCCCACTCAACGCTTTCGCTGTCCTGTCTAACAAAGTCTTTGAGCCAGAAAACGCACACACAAAAAACATGCCACATTTAGAATACAGTCTGTGCTTCTGTTCAGCAGGTAGAACATGTTTACGCAGTTAAACAAGTACGAACCTTGGTGTTGAGAAAGGCCTTTTCTTTCAGGCCTCTAGTCATGCTTCATGTTTTATTCTCTCAGTTCTGCTCAGAGTACGCTTTCTGCATGTGCTGAGACTTTGACTAACCCCTTCTGGTAATGCGAAATGAGATTTTCACTTCAAATGTTCAATGATCCTGATTGTGATGTTTAAAGTAATTTTCAAGAAAAACTGAAAATGTCTTAGTAATTATCATTTTAATGAGGAAATGTTATGTTGTAGATTGTTTAATTTACACTGCAGCAATGTTAAGATTAGGGATATGGTCTGTGGTTATTGTTTTATTGAAATATAAAAAAGAATATTGATACATTTAAAGTTCTGAATGTTCCATCCTTTGGATTTGAATATGATTTATGTTGTATTTATTGTCATATCCTGAACATTTCCTGTGGTTATTTATTTGGTCGAAAGCAAATTCAGGAACACTGGCTTCAGCTTCATATTTATTTAACCTGGAAAATCTTTTTCCTGTTATGGATGGGTTTTCCTGGTTTAGTCTAGCCCAGGTTTAGTTCTGGTTGTGTTTGTTCAAGTGTGCACACACTTTACGTCTGGTATTAATACAAGCTCTACCTGGTTAGTTAAAGTTGCACAATGTACTGTAACTGTAACTCAGGTCCATCACCTGCTCGTCTCGATCCTTCCATCAGAAAAGTTTCATACTGCACCTTTAAACACAGTTTGTCAATTGAGTTTAGATGTGTTGTTAGGCACTATTTGTCTTGTTATTAACCTTTAAACATTTAAGCTCATGAGTAAACTAAAGTAGCCCGTTAGTTTGGCATCTCATGTTTAGAAAAAAATAAAAATGTGTTTATACCAAACAAGATTACATCTGTATGTCTGCTGTTTAACTCTGGACTACCTGAGTTGAGGGAATTACACACAGTTTAATATAAACATTTTGTCACGCTGGCCTGTTTAGATGTACTGAATGTGATTAGATTGGAGAAATTCACCGAACGAGTCTGGCGATGATTTTTAGACAGAAGATTCTCAGCGCCACGTCACAGATTGAGAAAACGTCAGTTATCGAGGACAGTCAGAACAACAATTCCTCAAACTAGCGTGAATGAAGCTAAATGCTACTCCAAGTATGTTTTTGATGAGGGAACAATGACAGAACATGGTTAAAAGCTCAATAATATCCATTTAGCATATTATGTGCCATATTTCCTTCCTCTCAGCTGGGCCATATATAGCCGTGGCAGCTGGTATGTTGCATTACATACTAGTTGCGTGGCGTCATCCAGGCGTCACCAATCACACAAAAGAAGATGAATGTTTAACATCAGCTGTCACAGGAATCATCCAATACATTCATTTAACATAAACCTTCCCAATCTGCGTTCGACAAGGCAAAATAACTTTGTTAACCTTGAACGTACGATGAGTTTAGCTTGACTGTGATGAGTATGCCTTTCACCGTGTGTCGGGTTAACTTCTAAAAATGCATAAACCTTCAAAAACACTCATTTGGATTCGCTCCGCCATGCACCATTTCTAATAGGCACACGGCGGGTAATCTGCCCAGAATTCCGCGTTGCAGCAGGATTCCCCAATATGAGTGGAGAGAATAGATAATGGGAAATTATGAATATTAAAGCACATGACTCACTGGAATGTACCTGCAAAGGCGTGTTGGCTTTTGTAAACATTGATCCAAAGGGTTAAACTGGTATGGCAATATAATGAAGAGGGGTCGATAGGGCTGGGCCATATCATACCTTTCACTGTGATATCATGGATCTATTATCTGAATTGGGTATTGCTAGTTTAAACGCGTTTTTCCCACAGAGCACAATGTAAAAACTGCTCGTGTTCTGCTGACAGGAACCTACAGCTTTTTCTCTGTTGAAAATCCTTTGGTATTCTTTAAAGAGCTTTTTCATCTTTAGTTTCAGCTCCACTCTGCTTCCGCTCTGATTGGTCGGAGTGGCCACATGGTACGCGCGCCCACACGTGCCGTTGTTTTCATGGAGCGAGAAGCATTGCTGCAGCTAATTAAAGGGAGATAGCAGACTGACTGACACAGACGAACCAGAATGTGTTGGTTTTGAGCTTCTTTTATGCTTTAGGGATAGATATTTCAGCAAAACCGCTTTGTACGACACGGGAAAGGGACTACTTCTCACATTAAATCTAATAAATCATCTAAAAGTTTTCATCGCAACACTGCAGCCCTTATCAGCGCTGAACATGCTTGGCCTGGACACTTACCAAGCTGGACTTTGTGAGGATCGTCTTTTACTTTAGTTCTTGATCAATGAAGGAGTTTGTCAGTGTCTGAGCTGCTGCTGTGATGACTGTTCTGTGCAGCTTGTGTTTTCTTTACACCGCGACACATTTTGTTATCCGCCCAATACAGCACGACTCCTCACGTAACTGAACCTGAAGGACTTCGGTGTCATGTTAAAGGAGCAGGCAGAGTCAGTGCTGCATGGCCGACACCTTTGAAGCAACCACATGAATCTAAAACCTATAGAATGAATAATAAGCACTATAACAAAACAAAATAAAACAATATTTCTTGAAATGTGGCAAGCAAATGAATGTAGGTCCAGTCATTATGAAACGTTACTCTACCAGACAGGCAGGTAGATTGGTAGATTGTTGAATTTGAAAGCAGGCAGATGTTGCATTATAGACTATAGCTCTGATCTCATAAATATTTTGGCCATATCCTCCTGCTCTAGGAGCAGATGGATATTTTTGTGAGTCAGTACTTTTATGACCAATGCTGCTCTATGCTCAAAAACATGATACCGTTAATTACAACATGCATTTTCATTATCCAGGGAAAACTACATTTAGCCCTGGTGCCAGTAGATGGCAAATCGAGATGACAATCAAGTGCATTTGTATTTACATTGTGTTTGCCGTTCATCTAGCTAACCCGAACCCGAACAACTGTAGATTGGTAAATGTTTGTATTGTGGAGACAAACGGAAGAAACTGGCGACACCCATGCTGTTGAATTGGTGACAGCCTAATGTTACTCTGATGTTTACCGTAATTTGTAGGCTTGTTCGTGAATAACAAAGGCCAAGTGTCATAAGGGATCCTTTATTACTTTTCGTTTGATAAGTAATTAATATAAAATTTTTGTCTTTCAGTCAAAAACAACAGTACAGCAAGAATCACGGTGATACCGGAAGCACACTGTCAAAGAGGTAAAGACTACATCCCTGCAGACAGGCGGAGCCTCATAACGCTGCATAATGTCTAGAAAGACCCCTGGCAGATGATTGGCCACCATCTGAGCGCTTAATTCTTCTCCTGAAGTCATTCATGGCAAATTGCAAACGGCATTGGTTGTACACATTGTTTTGAATATATTAGATAATAATAAACCTGTATCTCATCTGTCCTGGCAGCAGACAGTTGAGCCCTCTTTGTATGTCCTCTTGACTGAGAAATACACCTTTTGATCTTCATGGAACCTTTGTTCTTATCACCACTAGCACCTTTCCCCTGTCTTGTCTTCTTTTCTGTCTCCTTTCCCCTTCCATTGCCTTTTCCTACCCCTTTAGGTTGACCCTGTGCTCTTCTCCGTCCAGGGTCACTGCTGCCCTCCTCACTGCTCGTGTCCGCAGGAAGAGCAAATACATCCGAGCTGGAGTCCTAAAGGGAATATGTTTTATTAGGCTGTTACAGAAGTGGTATTGTGAACATTGATCAGTGATCAATTAAGCATTTTAAGCAGGTCACTACAAGGTTGTTACGGTTCACTCAATTGACCAAAAGTATAGTAGCCTATGTATTGTACTATGTATTGTACTATGCAATAAGTAAATGCAATGTTTTGCTAATACAGCAGACTGTAGTCTAAATAAGACTACAGTCTTTTAGATTAGATTTCCATAATCTAAAATAGGTTTAGATTAGGGAAATGTTTCCTCTGCATTTGACCCATCCTTCAATGCCACTGGGGCATTGCCTCAGGAGCAGTGGTCGCTGCAGTGCAGCACCTGGGGACCCAGCTCCAGATCTTGAGCTCAGCTTGGTGAGGTCTACCTTCGCTGGAACAGTTTTACTTATTGTGCATCATTTTGTGTTGATAATCATCAGACATGATGAATGAGGCTAAATACAACTCAATATGTTTTTTAATGAGGGGACATTGTTAGAACAAATATTTTCTGGCTCTTACCTATTGATGGTACCTCTGCCAACTCAGCCCACGCGTTTCCTTGTTCCCCCATTGGCAGATCAGTCGGCACTTCAAACAGTGGCTGGAAACACCCTGGTACTTATCACATTTTTCTATTTCTCTGCACTTCATGCTCTGTTTGATGTTATTCATGAGCAGTGACTGAAAGTAATACAACGGCATGAGGCCAGAGGATGCTCTGGAATACAAAGTGCTGTCCGCCGTGCCGCCTGGATCATATACATATCTGTATTCTGTACTTAATAATGGAATGGAATTAAATAGTGTCTATGGGGCGTTTGCTTGGATTTCTATTTGTCTGGCGGAATGGAGAGCGTGGGCGGTGGGCATTCACTGCTATCAGCCCGGAATGTTATTAAAGTTTGTTTTAAATTATGTATTTGCAAAAGCTCAATTATTATGTAGGGCACACCGAGCAAAGTGCCCTTTCTGTTTGTCAGGCAAAAGAGTGGTCAACCTCCTCCAAAAAATATGTCTAATAATAGCCTTTTATGAAAAGTTACATAAATCCTCAGGTGGTCTAAATTCATTATCTTTTGTTTCCAGATGGATAAACAGTCTTTTAAACTCCTGAAATGGAAGTGTTGTATAGAGAAGTAATATCTAGACCCTATAACTTGCTGCTTTCAGAATTTACATCAAAAATTAGCACCTGGGTAATAATTTGCTAATGTTATCAACGTTAACATAGTGTGTTCATTTATTTTCCTGTGTTTGGGTAGATTTAAAGGGCTTGTACTTGATTTTGAATACGGAATGATTCACAGTTTGCGTCGTCCCCCCCGCCTTCTTCCCTCAGTCATGAATGTTGAGCCATGACAGAGAAAACCGGCTTTCAGTTGCTACGTTGTAGTTTGATGCAGTCCTCTGTGTTTCAGAATCAGAATCGGAAGGGGTTTATTGCCATTGTCAATGAACTCTCAAAACTCACAAACATAGGAACTTGTCTCGGCATTAAGGTGCAACATAAAACACTGATCAATAATTAAAACATCATATATGAAATCAAAAGGGCATGCATTAAGAAACAATTTAAAATTACTATTATATAAAATATAAATAAAATAGGTATTACTATGTACATGAGAATTACAGTTAAATTTAAAGTTGTAGTGCAGAAAGTGACAGTGCAGTGAGTGGTGAATAGTTGCAGTTAAAGTGGCAGGTGTTTTGAAGTGTTCATGAGTCAAACAGCAGAGGGAAAGAAACTATTCTTGTGGCGGGAGGTTCTGGTCCGGATGGAGCGTAGCCTCCTGCCTGAGGGGAGTGGCTTTTTTATGTTGTCTGTTGTTGTGTTATATTTTTCTGTCATCTTCACTTTGTGTAAAGATTGCGCCAATTTTCATGTTGGGTTTGTCACAAAATTAAGTCGCACTACAATTTTAAAATCGGGATGATTGATGGCTCGTCCTTTCGTCAGTGTGGTGCCGTGTAGAAGGGGTTAAGAGCTGCAGTCACCGGCTCGTGATGAATGTACTGCTCGCTTCAGACATGCTTGATATTTGTTGTGAAGCAGGGGTCAAAACAGTGTTTACATGGGAAAATATAGTCACAGGTGGAAGTAAACACAGCTGCGAGGGCACCGAGGTCAACAAGCGCCTCCGACCCGTCTTCTGAACAAATCACCGCGCGCAAAAGCCAGACTACCGTTTTTGTGATTTATCATGCTTAAATTGGCCATAATTTCTTCTGTTTGAGAGACATTTGGATGACTTTTGTTGCAAATCTTAGTTTAGCTTAGATTTTTTTGTCTTTTTTTATGCAGGAGCAGTTTTTAGTTTTTTCTACCTCTTGTTCCGTTAGCGCCATTTTTTCCCCACATTGACTTCCATTATAACAATAGTTTTTGATTGCTCTGCAGTGACATGTCATTTGTGGTTTCTCTTTTTCTGAAGAGATGAAATGTGTGAATTTAAAGTTTATACTGAAATTACTTTTTAAACAGGCCTCTGTAAAGAAAGCCAGGTTCCCCATGCTTTTCTATGGAGCTCTCTGGAGGGGTGTGTAGTTGGTGTTTATTTATATTTAGGAGGTTCTTGGGAGCATATACTCACCTGGGGCGGTTTGAAGGTGTGTGGGGACACGCATGGGGTGCGCGGGGTATGTCAGAGGCCTGTTTAAGTGCTAAATAGAGTCATTGCAGTTTGAATTACACAAGAAGGTCCTAGAATCAATTCCCCATCGCGCATGGGGCCATTCTGAGTGGAGTTTGTTCACCCCGTGTCTGCCTAGGTTTCCTCCAAGTGCTCCACAATTCATGTGTACAGATGAAGAGAAAATAAATACATTTTGTGTGACATTTTCACCTCCTCTGTGATTTTGCTTTTTCATGACTATTAAAATATTTGTTTATTTTTATTTTATTTTTTAAAAATGTGTGTTTTGGTCAAAACTGAAGTGGATTAACACATTTAAGCAAAAAGAGTTGGACAAATAAATTATTTACTATATATATTGCGATATGCAGTTACAGGACGTTTTATTTAATTTTATTTACAAATACAAACCAGTAACAATAATGAGGAAAACAAGAACAAAAACAGCAAAAGACAGGCAACAATGCAGACATTAGACAAGTAGAGGGACCACAGACTAAAAACTTCAGGGCAGGGTGATTTTGTGTGTGCGTGTGTGTGTGTGTGTGTGTGTGTGTGTGTGGGCGTGTGGGCGTGTGTCTGTACATGTGTATGTTTGTTTGTGCATATGTGTGCGTTTGTGTCTGTGTGTATGCATTCAAGCAAAGAAAAAATGTGTTATATTATAATTACCATCATCACATATATGGTCGTACATGTAGATATAGTCATAATTATAAAATACCAATCATTATATACCACTACCCATTGTCATAGCATCTTTAAATATATAGATATACACATACATACATATACATACAGTACATATACATGTCTGATAATCTCCCCCCGCATAATTTATGCCCCTTCCTTTTTTTTTTTTTTCTGTGTCATGTTCAGTGTCTAAGGTTTTTACAAATGTTTTACTTTTTTTCTAATGGTCCACAAGGGTTGAATAAAACTGATAGGAGTGCAATACTAACATTAGCATTTCCAACAGTTTTCTGATATATATTCATATGCATGGTGGGAAATAAAGAAAATGTTTATTTCAGTCACATGCACATTTGAGTGCATGCTGTTGTTTTACCAACGCCAGCGTGTGTCTGGATTTTTTACGTGAAATCTCAGCCTCAGCTATAATTGTCTTAAAACGCACTCTATTTAAGATGAAGGCTTGTCTGTGCTTTACACGTGTTGAAATGAAGTAGCGTATGTGCGTTGGTGGGCGCTTTACTGTTTCTCATCAAGCAACTATTATTAGCTTCGGCTAATAGGCAACATAGTTGATATGTTTGAATGACGTCTTTCCATATGCACTCTTCAGATTCATTTAAAGGACACATACTATATGCAAAATTGACTTATTTGAACTTTTAACCATGTTGCCTCATCAAAAGCATACCTGGAGAAGCATTTAGCTTCATTCATGCTAGTTGGATGAATGCTAAACCCACAGTTTTAGCTATGCTGGAGGCATGACAATTTGAGCATCCTGTGGTTCCTCCTACTTTCCCTATTGACAATAATCAACGGATAGTGCTCTCTCAGACTGATCTATCAAAATTATCAGGCTGACATATGAAAAACATAAACAAACTAGTCTTTTGAAAAGTTCTTTTGAAAGATATTCCAAAGATTCCTCTCTCACTCGAACTCAAAATTGCATCACACCAGACTTGAATGTAATCCCAAAATGGTCTAAGCCAGAATCCTAAGAAAAGCTAAACTCCTTGTTGTCTTACACATTCCTCGCCACTAGCTCTGTGGGTGGAATAGATTAGCTGCTGCTGCTACACAAGGTCGCTCTGTCATCTTCCTTAAAAGCTGCCGTAGGTTTTTGTCTCATTAGCATTGTTCCCAAAACAACTGGCAATCCCTGCAGGCGTTCACGTGGCTCCGGAAGACAAGGGTGCAAACTGTGTTACATGTAAAGTGACAGAGAGGATGAGAATCAAGCTGCACTGCTTTGTTTCTATGTGGTTGTGCAATCACCTGCAGCCACAGCATTGGAGGAGAGCAAACTTAATGCTGCATGTATCAAAAACAAAAGAATGCTGCATGCTTTTGCTCTGCTTGTACCAAAATTCTGGACAGCGATCTTACTTATTGTGATGGGTGGTGTGGAAGGAAGCAAGTCTAGCATGTGTTTACCTAAGCATTAACAAGTATAGGACAGTAATAATATGATGCAAATGGAGGTAGAATTAGTGATTAGAGGTCGCATGTTCTTCCTCTGCTCGAAAGGTTTCCTCCAGGTGGTCTGGTTTGTCTGTGTAATGATCAAACATTATAGGTCTCATATGGGTGCTTAAAACATGCTCAGTGGTGTGCTGCCTGCTGGTCGAATGGATAAGGTGTCAGCACATGTGCCAGACTCCATGTGCATGCAGCCACAGTGTCGTGAGCTCAAATCCCCTCTTTGCTCTGACAGTTTACTGCATGTGCTCCCTTCTCTCTCATCCCCATTTTACAATCGTCTGTTTTGTCTGGTAAAAGCCTATGGGCCAAAAAATCCTAATTATTTTAAATGACTAAATAAAAAAACATGCACAGTAGAATAATCCTCCAGCTGAGCATGTCTAAACGAATGGCTCAAGTTCTGAAGAAGAATTTCCAAGAGCTTTAAGCAGCACTGATTTGTTACCCCATGATGTATGTTAGGTTGTTTTATGTAGAAGACAAATTTCCTATTGTCCCACAATTGCTCTCACAAACACTCTCTCAGTTATGAACCAGCATACTTCAACACTGGAGGCAAGATGTGTGAAGTGTCTTGCCCACGAACTCTAGCTGTAGAGTCTAGTCACTAGTGAGATGAAACGTCCAAGATCCACAAGTACCCACAAGGCCCAATAGATGACATGATCAATGAACGTCTCAGACAATGGGGAACAGAGGAAGAGATGTTGGAGGAGGGACCATCGTAGGAGGACACATGGGATATACCGCTGGAACTTAACTCCAGGGTGTAAGATGCTGGTAGGGAAAGCATACAGGCGGCGCAGGAACATCTGTGCATCTGTGGACCGGAAATCCTGAGGTCAAAGTGGAAAAGACCTCCAAAGGTGGTAAAGAAAGAACCCAGCCATACAGACTGACAGAATGGTAACGGCAAACCAACCAGACATTGTAATAGTCGATAAACAGCAGAGGAGAGCTGTTGTGGTTGACGTGGCGATACCAAGTGATGGCAACATCAGGAAAAAGGAACACGAGAAACTGGAGGAATACCAAGGGCTCAGAGAAAAGCTGGAGAAGACGTGGAGGGTGAAGGCAAAAGTGATGCTCGGGGCAGTGACCCCCAAATTGGAGGAGTGGCTTCAGCAGATCCCTGGAAAAACATCAGACATCTCAGAACAGCAAAGATACAGTGCAGAACCCTCAAGCTCCCAGGTTTCTGGTAGAGAACCCGTTCTTATAAAACACCTGCTGAGGGTGAGAATGGATTTTAAATAAATATAGTTATTTGGGGTTAATTTATTTTACCAAGGAGCCACTGGTGCACCACTATGGCTACCTGCTATTCTCAGTAGTCTCCAATCCCAGTACTAACCAGACCCAATCATGCACTCTCCAGGTGGAATGCCTTTTTATATATCCAGTCTTAAATGTGTTTTCAATGTCTCCCTCTATAAACACTATCTTTGTGTTGCCCTGTTTTCAAGAATAACTAAGAACATACGACCATATATCCATGTGTAATTTGAATGATCTTACCATAAGAACACATTTATTTTCCAAGCTATTCCCATGCTATTATCATGTCATGACTGTGTAATGTGCAACCATAATATTTAAAGATGAAAAATGCATGTCTCCATATTTATCTTGAGAGCTTTCAAAGGCAGCGGCAGCGTGTGCTCGTGGTGAGTGTCCAGGCGGCTGACCTTGGCCTAGTTTTGCATTAAATCTGTGATGTTTCAGCCTCCTCCTCTGTGATCCACGACCTCTCACTCTGTCAGTCCGAGGAGGCCTCATTAAAGGAGGAACATGCAAAGCCTCAGCAAGAAACCTCTGCAATTGTCTACTTCAAAACAGCACCATAAGTATACAGTTGAGACAGAAATGCTTCTCCCTATTTTATCTGCTTAGTAATAGAACATTTATTTGCACATAAAAAATAAAATAAAAACATATAAGAATAGTAGATATTTAGACCCCGCCCTCATTTTTAAGTCTTTGTGAATAGGGCCCGGTAGGGTTACAGCTGTTTGATTTGTTAATCAGACCTTCCCAGAACAAAAAAGAAACTTTGGGCCTGGGCTCCACGTAAGGTCAACATTTGGAACATACTAAATATCCCGTGTGCACAGTAGCACTGCTCTAGGTCAGCTCTTTTGTAGCTGGTAAGTGTGCTGAGAACAGAGGAGATGAAAATGCACGTCTGCACATATTGGTATACCAAAATACCACCAAAAACAAAGAGCGAGAACCCCATGAAGGTTGTCTGTGTTTTATTGTAGGCCTGTTTTAATCTCTTACATTGTGTTTCGCTTTTAGTGTAAAAGTGTAAATGTTTTTATGATGTGTGCTGCAGTCAAATTTTAGCCCATGAGATTTCGATCTCATTGGATTTCTGCCTGATTAATAAGATTTAATAATAGATACATAAATGAATACCACCTTGTCAATGCCCAACCATGTGAAATCTCAGAAGCTAAGCAAGGATTGCCCTGGTTAGTACTTGGATGGAAGAGCGCTGCTATACCATAGTGCCGTTGTGTCCTCGGACAAGACACTTCACCCACCTAGCCTCCCGTGTTGAAGTACACTGGTGTATGAATGCGAATGTGTTTGTGAGAGTGAATGCAGGGCAAAGGATGGAAATTAGCATGTATGTATGTTCATTAGATAGATATGTAGATACTTATTTCACTGATCCCAAAGGAAATTCAAATTCAGCTGGAAAAACATTTTAACTGCACTTTGCACTCGCCTTTGTGCCACAGTCAAAGGTCTCGATGCTGCTTAGAAGGATGATTTGTCAGGTAAAAGGTCAGCAGATCGT
The DNA here is from genome assembly GCA_015082035.1 of Chaenogobius annularis. NCBI lineage: Eukaryota > Metazoa > Chordata > Actinopteri > Gobiiformes > Gobiidae > Chaenogobius > Chaenogobius annularis. The sequence continues at coordinate 795,679 of BJKM01000133.1, read as the reverse complement.
GTGTCAGAGCAGTTTGGGGTGAGTAACAGCCCTAAGGACAAAATACCTCTGTGTCCAACAGCCCCAGCATCACAGTGACCATCCTCAGCGTCCTGCATGACAGTCAGTGTCCAGGGGGATCCAGCTCCAGAGACATAGGACAATCCTATCCTAGCTTCACTATTAACACATTAGCTTTGTTAGAAACACATATTGCTATGTGTATTCAATGCAAGACCTCAGCATATAAATTATGGCGTATTCTGGCTCAAATTAAGCCCTGGTTGCAAGGGAAACAACATTTTCACAAATATGAGGCATGGTGGTTGAGTGGCACTGTCGCCTCACAGCAAGAAGGTTTGCATGTTTCTCCCAATGTCTGGTTGGGTTTACAGTACAGTAGTCCTGACCAAGCCTAACACAAGATTGGGATAAGCAGCTGCTCTCTGCTCCTGACGGGTTGCCCCAGCAGCATTAAAGGTCGAGTCAAATGTAGAGGATAAATTTCCTCTACAGACACAATAAAGTGTACCTTAACCTCAGAAACGGAATCTTTTTCTAAAGAATATTTGACATTTTGAAGACATTAAAATCAAAACGGGATTCATCGTTTTCTAATCATCTTAGGACTTGGATCAGACCTGTGTCCTGCAGCGCGCACGCCAGAAAACCTCTTGTACATTCTAACTATTTGAGGAATGAAAAACTGATTATGAATTGTGTGTGAAGAGAAGATTGATTTAGAGTTTACGACTCAGAATAAACATGGACAAAGAGATGTGCGCTCAGAAATAGAGTCAAAATTAAAACATTGACAATTTAATGTTAAACAAGGACATTATTGTTGCTTGGTTGTCAAGTATTCAATGCGTTTGGTAGTGTGTCTAATGCTTAGACAGTTCAGTTGACCGGTAAAATTTTGTTACATATTTGGGCATGACGCAGCCCTTCCTCAGGGACTGTGGAGAAGAAGGTGGAACTGGGACCTCCATTGCAGTTTTGTTTGAATTTGGAATTAAGACTTCCGGTATGGTGACGCACTTCACTCCACTGCTGCAAAAATTAAAATCATTGTTAGACCCACCCAAACCCAAAGAACAAAGAAGAAAGATGAGCAAACAAGGAAGACACAAGTCCGGTAGTGCCACGGGACCAAAACAGACAAAGCTGACGGCCCACGGCTCCGTTGGAAAACAGCCCGCATCACAAGCTAACGAGGCTAGTGTGGCTAACGAAGCCGCGCTCCTTCTCTGCCGGAGATGCGGAGTCCGGATGGAGACTCACGCGTCTTCTTTGCGTTGGAAAGGGGAGAGAACGTAATTGGTCATCGGCTGTGGCTCAAGATGCCAGAAGTGCAGCGTGCCATGGAGTCTCTGAGAGCCGAGTTGTTAGCTACCATAGCTCCGGCAGTGTCAGAGGCAGTGACCGCTAAATTGAAAGCCGATGGAATAACGGGAACACACATTGAGGAGTTTGAGCAACGTGTATCAGACAATTCGGACGATCTGCAGACAGTAAGGGCCGAGATGAAGGCGCTGCGGGCCAGGGTGACAATAGTAGACAAGAGTCGGAGAACAGTAACATGAAGAATAAGCTCCTGGATTTGGAGTCCAGATTCTGTCATCCTAACTTGAGGCTTGTGGCGTTGAGGAGGGAGAAGAGGGAAAGGACACTGAGGGCTTCCAGGAGAAGATCATACCAGAGCTCCTTATTAACTCAGGAGTTGAAGTCCCTCCCGTCACTATCAAAAGAGCACATCGCCTGGGCAAACCAAGACCAACAGCTGATAAACCACGAGGTTTCTCAACTACCGTGTGAAGGAACGCGTCCTGAAGGCTGCAAGGGTTAAAGGAGACCTCAAGTACAAAGGCAAGCGTGTCTTTGCTCCAAATATTCCATACGAGGTGCAACAACAACGGCAAAAGTTCCACCACATCTGTGAGGAGCTCAGGAAGAGAAAACTGAGACATGGATTCTCTTTCTCCTCATGATGTTAATCTGAAGAGACTAGATTTTTACCATCTATGCCTTTATGCCCCCATGGTTGCTGTTTGCTATTATACATAAACTCTGTGACTAAACACATCTACTCATCAAGGTGTCAAATGTGGGAGAGTGGGCTTGTGGGAAATTGGAAGGATATGCAGAGTGCAGCAGGGGGACGTGGTGAGCCAGGGATCTCATACATCCAGTTCCTTCTGAGGATTGGTGTCAGGAGTTTTGGGTTTACAAAATTTAAATTGTTGGAGGAAAACCATGATATAAACTCCTTTCTGGAAACCCTCAATTTGAATTACGGAATGAAAAATTAGGCGTTGAAATTAAATTTTTGGAAATACAAGGCGCAATTAAAAGATTAAAGAACAATAAATCTCCGGGGTTCACCTCAGAGTGGTATAAAGCTTTAAAAGACACACTTATTACTCCTTTCCTTTTGGCAACTTTTAACTGGGCACTTAAACAAACTCAGACCTCTCCTAGTTGGAATGAGGCCATCATATCCCTGATACCAAAGGAGGGGAAAGATCGACTGGACTGTGCCTCATATAGACCTATTTCTATTCTGTATGTGGACTATCGTATCTATACCTCAATTATGTCCAAAAGAATGGAACAAATGCTCCCAAACTTAATCCATAATGATCAGACAGGATTGAGTTTGGATGCTGAGAAAGCTTTTGATTCTGTTAGTTGGCTATATTTATTTAAAGTGCTAAAAAAAATTCAAATCAACAATTTAATTATAAAAAATATTGGTGCTCTTTACGATGGTCCAACATCAAGAATTAAAATCAGTGGTCATCTGACAGGTCCACTGACTCTAGAAAGGGGGGTCAGGCAGGGCTGCGCCTGGTCTCTCCTCCTGTTTGCTCTGTATTTGGAACCATTGGCCCAAATTATTAGACGATCAAAAAAATTCACATTGTTACAATTGATGGGACGAAACATAAAATTGCCTGCTATGCAGATGATGTTCTACTGTATTTGACCCAAACAAAAATTTCCATACCCAATGTGATGCATTTTTTAAAAGAAATCGGTCCAATCTCTGGATACAAATTAAATGTACAAAAACTGAAATTATTTCATTCTGGCATCCCCCTCTGACCTTTAGGACGACTTACCCATTTAAAAGGCAAACAGAATCACTTAGATATTTAGGTGTGGTCCTCCATAGAGACCTATCAATAATTCTGGAGAAAAATGATACCCCTCTTTTTACTACTTTAAAAAAAGATCTCGAAAAATCTAACCTTATACCCACTTAAATCTAAGTCAAAGGATTGAAACTATAAAAATGAATGTTTTGCCCAGGGTTCTCTATCTGTTCCAGACTCTTCAGGTTTCCATTCGCAACCGGCTGTTTGATGAGTGGAATAAAGCAATCTCGAGATTCATATGGCAGGGAAAAAAACCCTGTATCCGATTCAAAACTTTACAGTTATCAAAAGAAAAAGGAGGCTGGAGTTTACCTTGTTTGAAAAAATACTTTATTTCAGCTCAGATCTGAGCCGCGCTGTACTGGTGTGACCCAGAATATGAAGAATATTGAGATTGAAGTTGTGCCGGGAGTTCCTGTGCAGGCCTTACTGGCAGATGACAGACGGTTGAGTCATTTGGGGGGGTGGAGAACCCCTGGGTGAAGTCTGTTCTTACAACATGGAGGGAGCTGATCAAAACATACAAACGAAACAAAGATGTTAAAATTTTAAATTGGTTGGCTTATGATCAAAATGTCACACCTAACAGCACAGACTCAAGATTTAAAGTCTGGACAACAAAAGGTATAAAGGTCTTTTACCAGATTGTAAAGGGGAATCATCTGAAGAGCTTTGATGAGTTGAAAGAATCCTTTGGCTTAGAGAAACAGGACCTTTGAATGATGACCATCATAGCCCTTTGATCAAAATATCTATTAAAGCATACAAATCTGAACTATCAAGGGGATTAATATCTAAACTGTACAAATGTATTAACAATTTGAGCACTCATTCTACTGATTGCATTGAGGGTAAATGGGAAAGAGAGGGTCACTTTGTTCTGGCTGATGAGTGGGAAAGTATGTGTACATCTCAGTGGAAAACCACAAAATCAAATGTTTTGGAGGGAATTCAGTTGGAAAAATGTGTCTCACTTCTTTATAACCCCATGTCAAAATCCCCATTACTCACAGGGAAATGCAGACTGTTGCAAAGGATGTGGCAGCCAGGAGGCTAATCACTATCATGTGTTTTGGGACTGTCCTGTTGTTCAAAAGTTTGGGACTGAGATCAACAAAGCCTTATAGACAATTTATGACATCACCATTCCAATGGATTTCAGAACTATGTACCTGGTCCTCAGAACTCCTGCAGGACAGCATTGGCAGTTATCTCTGGAGCATCCTCCTGGCTGCAGTGAAAAAGGCACTCACAAAAAAATGGATGACACAGAATGCACCGACAATCAAGGACTGGACTAACATCATAATGGACATTCATAAAATGGAAAAGATCACCTTTGGACTTGATCTGAAAATAGACAAATTTGACAGACTTTGGACGAAATGGGAATGCGTACTTTGGGCTCAGTGTGCCATAAGTTCTCTTTTTTTTCTTCATTGTGTTTCCCCCCTCACCCCCCCCCCCATTGTTTGTCTTAAATTTGAAAAATAGTTTTAAAAAAATTACATTAAAAAAATAAAAATAATAATTGGAATTGCTAAAATTCCAAAAATATGCTAACATTACATTCTCAAACTATGCTGTAACTAAATGGGTTGAAATTTAACATTTGCAGTTTATTCTATGCTCAATCAGCTAATAAAAATGAAACATTTATTGGAAATGGTGTATGTTGTATGTTGAAGGTCATGGAAAGTTGGGAAATGGTTATGGAAAAGTTATAGAAGTAACTCTGTGCTCTGTATTATTTGCTTCTCCGCTTCTGCAAATTCTAGCGTGGGAGACTGCTGGAGTATGGGTACGCTCGAGCCATTTTTGGACTTATTTTCTGTGTTTGTACTGTTACACCAAATTTGCATGTGATTTGGCGTCTGCTATAAACAGTTGCCGTAAAACAGCCCTATCTACTACACTACACCGCTTTGTGATCCCCATGAATGAACTGTGTGTGAAGCTCCTTGATAAAGTTGCCAGCCTACTACAACTAAATAAAAGACACTGGTGGAAACCATGATCTAAAAATAAAGACTGGAAATTGGAATATATATAAAAAAAAATTCTGAACTGAGATTTGAGGCTTTCACACAGCTCTTTTTGAAAGTGCATTAAATTACTCTGAATGGTACAGGAGAAACTGTATGTAATGCATTGGAGATGGCTGCCTCTCAACATCACTGTTCACATGTTTTTTTTTGTTTTTTTTTCTAACTGAACAGTTTAAAATTCACTCCAAAGTTTTGTAGATGTTTGTGCTGTAATCTGTTTTATCAAAGCTGTGCATAGAACGTAACAATCTTTAAAATGCATGAAGCTCATTAGTTCAGCAAAATGTGGAAATAAAAACAGCAATAGTAGTAGCAGCATTAGTTAAGTAAAGTAATCCAACTATTGATATGTACTTGCATTATTATGTGGTTTATGGCTTTGGTTTAAACTGAACAATAATACAATGGGAACAGCTACATTCATTATTACTTCGCTCGCTTTGTATTTGCTATCATTTTTCCAACATTTTTGGGAACAAAGTCACTAAATGCCTTAATTTGAAAGTACTAACTTCAAACATCCTATTGTATATTGTGTAATTCTAATAGTGTTATCACGATACGAAAATGTCAAACTCCATTTCGATAAGGAATATACTCGATTCTCAATATCGATTTCAATATTTTAGTTCCAAATTTTAAAAAATAGACTTTATATTTTCAACAAAAAAATAATAGTCCTTTTTTATTAAATAGTCTAGTCTTATTCTCTCTATATATTATTATATTTTAAAACTGTTCTGAAATTGGCAAATTTTTTCCAGTTTTTTTTTTAAATTGATAATTGTTCAAATGAGTATCTAGTTTCAATATTAGTTTTAATATTGGTTAGTGTCTGATTTTCAATACTTTTGACAACCATAATTTTTTAATCATCTAGCATTATTGATTTGATATGACGGGCAGACCAACAACTCCATGCAATATTCTTGTGAGCTTTAATTGATTTACACTATAACTGTTTCCCTTAAATGTGCGTCTTCACAAGTCCCAAACATAACACTATTATGTCAGAATAGGTTGCGTGGAGACAACAAAAAAACGCTTGAATTTACAATAACTGACGAATGCAGATGGCCTGGTTTACGATTAATAGCTCCATCATTACAGGGCCTGCCCAAATGAAACATAAACATATGTCTTCACTGACATCCCAAATTAACTAAACTGAATGTAAGCAGATATTTCAATCCAATATTTTTTCGCTCCAACCATTATATTATTCAAAATCCTACAAATTAGAACATGAACCCAACTTACACATAAACAGATCCACCCATGTATACCTGGTTTGACTCATCCGGATTTAACATTCTGGTACACAACTTCAACAAAGCGCGATTCTCATTGGCACAGAACGACTAACTTGTTTTTGTTTGTTGTTTTCTGACCAGGGAGACACTCTTTGATGCTAGCTCCTCTCTATGATTTGAAATGGGAGCGTGCACGCACTGTGGAGGCATCCCGGCTCCGCTTCCCCTGCCGCCGTGTTATTGGATGCTCGCACCATCAAACTGGAGGAAACAAAATCATAATCAAGGACATTTGTAGTGGGGATTGGACTTTCATTACAGCACTAGGCAGCGTAAAGCCCCCAAGCATGGCATCGGCTCAGTCAACAATGTCATAAAGGACAATATGGAGGCTGTAAGGTCCGCCGCGACACAGGCAAATGACTCTCTAGCCCGAGATAATCAGCTTTGTATGTGGTTGTTGACATGGACTCAGCGTTAAGGAATATTGCACTTTGATGCTGGCAGCCGCGGAATAAAGCTGATTTGAGGGAAGGCAATAGGAGAGCACAAAGCAGACAAGCCCACTGTGGCCAACTGGCAACAATGCAGAACAACAAGAGAGGGAGAGGAGCCGGTGTTTGGAGGGGGAGGCATTAGTGTAGTTATAGTGAAGTTGTGGAGCTAATATTAAAGATTCCTTTAAACGATTAGATTTCCAATGATAAGAAGTTACTTATGTTTGCATGTTGTGTTTTGAGTGATTATTCAGTCAGAAAGCAGAATGAGCGACTTACTAAATGCACTTAAATGACACGTTCTGCATTATTTGTGTTGCTTTTTTCCTTTAAACAATCGTGGGGTAGATCTTGCTTTGGCTTCTCATGTTTTAGAACTAGACATAATGTATCTCTTGAAAGCTTACATTACTTTATATCTGTGAGACGTTCCGCCATCAGGAATTGTGTTAGCGCTTCATCTATTGGCGGCAGAGGGAATTACAAAGGGGAGATAAGCATCGCTGCCTTGCCCCCTACATACTGATGATGGTAGAAATGCTCAGGACCAGTCTGCCGATGATTTAGAGACTTAGAAACCGCTCAGGAGCTCTACTTGTGACGACACAGAATATTTTTTTGAGGCTTAGAGGGAAGAAGACTGACTAAACACTAAACAGGATTCATCAAACAAGCGTGAATGAAACAAAATAGAATTCCAGGAATATTTAAAAGCTCAAAAAAGGTGAAAGGGGCAATGTTGACAATGTTGACAATGTTGACAATGTTGACAATGTTGACAATGTTGACAATGTTGCACATTTCTCTATTGAAATGAAGGGAATTCCCGCTGGTTATATTAAGTATTTAAAACCAACATTTCAATCGATCGTGTGTACTCATTATTTGGACTCTACAACACATATGAAAAGATGTTTTATAACCAAGACAGTGACAATATTAAATTAAAATGTCAAAAAATACAAACAAACTCAATAAACTTCAGTAATAAGAAGCCTTCAGTCACCATATTTCGACTTTTATTCGGTTAAAATGCATTTTGAAAAGCTGCGAAAAGTACTATAGAAATAATTGTTCTAGTCAACTACTACAATAAGTGTTAGTTGCAGCTCTAGTTTGGGAAATATCGTCCTATAAGATACATTGTTCTCAATCTCGAATCCCTTAGAATTTCTCTCCACTCCTCTTCATTCCTAAGCTCTTCCTCGGTGTGTGTCCTTTGTGAGCGCGAGGCTGGAACATTCACCTGGACTGATCCGATCCAAATGAAACATGACAGAGGCTGGTCTGCGCGGCCTGGCTGGTCAGGAGCTAAGCTAGGTGTGAGGACCTGCTTTGTCTCCGAGTGCTAACACATCGCAGTGCTGTCACTCAGCCTCTGCAAACTGTGCTCACATCCACATGACAGCGCCCCGGGCAACCCCCATCCTCCAGCCAAAACCACCACTTAACTCTCCGTGAGAAAGGGGAGTCGAGGTAAAATGACTTGGATACGGGATTATTAAGAAAGATTGTTGTCTCATATATTTGTGTCACGTCATATTTTTTATCTGATTCCAAGCAAAATACTCAAGACTCAGAAAATTAATATAGTCGTAAACACGGCTTGATGCTAATAATGGGAAGATTAACCGGTTTGTAGCGACGCACCGGCTTGTTCATGAGTGCGTTGGTGAAAAAGTGATCACATCAATGCAATTCAAGTGACGAAATTACAAACATCGGGCTTTCTATTATTGTCTCGGTTAATCTAGATGCGCTGCTAATGCTATCGCTAACACCCAGAGCAGACTGAAACGCTCACGGAGGAGGCTCTTTGCAGGTAAAAACATTATTATTGACAGACATAGTATTCATTTCACCTCTTCGTTGTCTTCACTGAGCCTTAAGAGTGAAATCCAAACTTTGGTCAAATCGGCAGCGGATGCTTTTGTTTACGTGCATATTAAGCTGCCATGCACTCTCAGGATTCTTGCTTTTTTACAGGCCTCAAACATAAATAACATGGGGGGGGAACTGCCTTTATACACAGAGGGCTAAAACATCACCTAATGATGCTCTGTACTGTGGAGGAGTAATATTTTACAACCATTATAACAAATAATTTGGCTATTTTTAGTAGGCCTATTTTATACAGGCAATAACGTACTCCAAATGAAGCCAAATGCTGCATTATCCACCAATGTTTATAAAGGCACAGCATCAGACTAAACTGTGTTGAAAAAAACCCAACATAATCTGATTGAGATATGTATTAGATCGGTATCAGAGATAATAAACTATTAAAAAATTGGATCGGGAGTCAAAAACACGATTTCTTGTGAACCGTGATGCATCGTGATTTAGGGTTAGTTCAAATCGTTGGTTGTAAGAAATACATCTTAAATGAATCGCAACAAGTGTATCGAGGTGCATATCGTATCGGACAGAGATCTGAGACACCTGCTTGACACCTTCAAATGCAGTGGTGTGCCTGCTAAAGTCATTTGTCTAAGTCTATATCCTCAAAATAAAATCAAAAATGGGGAAAAGCCTGTTTTTATTTTGTGCGGTTGTGAATGCCATTGGTTTGGTATTTTGGGTTTTGATGTTTTGGTATTTCTAACTGTACGATAACATGGTGGACACAGATCATGCCCATTCTCAGGCTGCACTGGCTTCAGACAGGTCTTGCAACTCAGACACATCATGACCACAGTCAAAAAATATGTTTAAGGCCCAACTAGGTTAGTATCGGAGTCGATAGTGTTGGCGTCTCCAAATCGCTACAAGTACAAAAATTGTGGAATTTATTAAATGTGATTGCAACATCTACAGAGTTGAACCTAGGGACTAAGCTGAGTGTCACATGACCATATAGACACTGCCTCTGGTGGTCAGTACAGGGAGAAAATAGAAAATGTAGATTTCCTTTTTTGCAGTTTGAAGGAGATTGTTCGTTTGACATTGGCGCACCCAAACCAGCATCAGTAATGAATGCAGGCTATGGGAAAGCGGATTGGGAGAATCCACCACAAAATCACACCTCACAAACCAGTCTGGATAGGATTATAAAAGAACAGATCATGGCAGCTACTGAAATAACATCAAGCGTACCCATCCACACATACAAGACATGACGCAACCATGGGAAGATTTGACTTTTCTTTTGAGGTTAGAAGACAATGGGAAAAGAACATTCAAATTTATTTTGTGCTCAGGGCCCAGTGTATTGGTTTGTGTAATCTGGATAATGATACGTATATTATAATGTAATATAACAAAGGAAAGAAACTGTTCTTACGCACTGGTTGCACCAAAGAGCACTTTGGCCAGGGGCAGGGGTCCCCAACCACTGGATCAAGGACCATCTGGCACAAGGCCCCAGAGCAAAATTATGATGCATTTTGTAAATGTATTTTAATTAAGTTTTGTAGCCTACTGCTATGTCCCTGTGTTTGAATCTGAAAATATAGTTAAAATAAATGGGAAAATAATCTGGTAAATATCAAAGATGAGTATTAAGACCATTATTTTAACTATGGTTTGGGGGTTGTTGCATTTTGCAAATTGCATGGTAATGACCTCAAATAACCACTAACCCCTGAATGAAATTGTATGTTTAATACTGGCCCTTAAAAACCAGACAAAACCAAGGATGGGGTGAGGTTCAATTTTAGGCGGAAGGTCAGTTAGGCATAATATAAGACCAAACTTTGTGTACTTTTTATCACATGTATCATGAGAAAAAGTATTTTTTCATTACATTTCATTTTTGATGTTTTTGTTGTTCACACTTTCCCCCCCAGTCCTCTGTAATATGTGACTGCCATGTGCCCTGTTTGCACATTTAGGTCTTGCATAAACAAATGTAAAAATAGTAGTTACTGCACAGTTTGATGGCAAAACTTTGTTACTCTTTCTCAGTATGACATATAAAAAAAGACCAACTTTATCGACATAAATAAAAGCTAATTCTCCAGCTAGATAGTCCTGACCAGTAACCTATCTTAAGATCTGTGTTCTTCTGGTACTCCCCTCCACTGTGGTTGCAGTATTTGCTGTATTTGAAGGTTACCTTAGGATAGTACCTTACCTTTGTACAAAATGTAAACAGCCAGTGTAGCAGATGGTCGAGTCCAATGCGTGATCATCTTTCACCATCACATATCCACACTAAAGCACCTTTCATTTTTCAGAACTCTAATTGCACAACTATAAACAAGCACAATAATTAGGGGCTACCTCAAGAAAAATACAAAATAAAATCACTATTGCGATGCTCCTTCTCTCTATAACCACAATGCTAGTATAGTTTCCTTTCCTCTGATGTCCTTTTAAAGAAGCCTCTGACCTTTGCATGAGGCCTTCTCATTTGTTGGCTGTCTTTCAGAATAGCCCAGCTGAAAGGGCACCTTCCCTCTGACGAAATAGAAGGAGGCATCGCCAATTGACTAATGGTGATCTAACTTTAAATGCAGAGACCTCCCCAGAGCACGTTCTCACCCCCACTTCGTACTGTATGCAGCCTCTTAACGGCGTATTATTTTAGTGTGAAGTAGCAGTTATTTCAGGCGCACTAAGCAGAGGTGGTTTGAGTGGGTAAACATGTAAGTAGGAGTGTTTGGTAGTTATGAATAACAAAGCATTTGGTGAAAAGATTACACCTGCTAGGTTAGGTGTCATTTCAGAGCAAATAAATGCATTCGTTTATAACATTTTATAAGCAAGTGAGGGCCGAAAATATTTAATCCTGGGCACTTTCCCCCATTAACCTAAACATGCACATAAGGCAAAAATCCTCCAGCTAAGGTACTCCAGTAAAAGCCTGGCTAGAGATTTGGAGATGCCAGATGTTCCATGTTGTCCGAGTTGCATTGAAAGATGGGTCAAATGCAGGGACAGTTTTTGCTTAACCTTTTACAAAAAAAGAAGTCAAAACTTGTTATCCAATTGAACATTGGGATTTTTTACAATAGCATAACGAAACACCTTGACATTAGCATTCCATCCTTAAAAGTTCAAAATATTAAATGGAAAATAAGTACAAATCAAAAAACTCTTTTGACCCATTGAAGTGTCTTGCCCAAGAACGCAGTGACAGTATGAACTGCTACCCACAGCTGCTTTTCTGACTGGTCTCACATCCAAGTACTAACCAGACCCAACCCTGCTCCTGCCCTTCATTACTATGAGCCACTAACCCTAACCCTCCTGATATTTCAGTCTGTCCTCATGTGAAAGGCCAGCAATTAGAGCCTTGGGAGCCTTTTCCTTCGTAGTACAAGGAACGTCCCTTATGTGTACTTATGGTGTAAAATGCCTGTGGTCCCCAGATCACCGGCACATTTTGGTGTGGTGGTGGAACAGACATGTGCTGGGCATTATTATGCATTCTTTTTGCATGTTATACTACTGCGTACACAATAGCCTTGGTATTTAATTTAGAACAATTTAGAGTAAGTTATGTAAGGACCATGTATTTCTCTGATGTTCATCATGCTCAGTGGAAATAGGGAGAGGCAGGATATGGTTCCTGACCATAAAATATTTATCAAGAATTGTAAAAGCTAGTGGCGTTTTCTTGCTGGACCAGAGGTTCTGTTTAAAGGGGACAAATCCTGCCAAATGGACTTAATCGTTATAACATTGTTTCCTTAACAAATACCTGGAGTTTCATTCACACTTCTTTCACTAACGCGGTGCACTACAGGTCCTGTCCACAGCACTCATTGTTCCAATTTCCCCCAGATAGTTACATATCTGAAAATAAAAGTCTATGGGCTGATATATGGTCCACTAGAAACTGAAATTGAATATTGCATAATTGAAAGTGAAATCCCAAAACTGAAACAGTACATTGAATGAATGATTGGTAGAACTTCTATATTGAAGGTATGAATTGAAATCGCATTCATTCAGTTTCATATTCTCTAATGCTTTCATTCACTTTGACATTTTCAATTCTACAATTCATTTATAACTTTTTCACTTCAAATACAATTTAACTTCTTATCCATGTTAAAGATCAGTTCCAAATTCAATTTCAGTTTAGTTACAAACGGGTCTCTCTGAAGCAGGGGAGAGAGATACTTGTAAATTGACTGTTGAAATAAATATGGTTGTTGTTTGGGCATGACTAACATACGATATAAAGTGATGTGTGGCGAGGGCTTGATCACTTTAATTTGCGGTGCAATTGTCGAGTTAGCTAACCTTAGCTCCTCTTGTACGCTCTGCTATTGCTAGCCGCAGCTCTGCATGCCTGAGCGGTCAGTGCTGAGGTTGACCGTGGCCGTAATAAGTGTAACCTGCGGACATAATAATATCTGCCCGAGACTCGACTGAGTGTTCTAATAATAATACGGGAGATACAACATCCTCTAGTTTTTTCGAACATTTTTAATTGCTGAAGTTGTGTAATGTGCCCAAAGAGCAGCTGTTAAATGTAGATACTCTGTATAATATGGAGGTGGGATCGGTTCCCTTTTTGCTGCATTATGAACCTGTCGAACACTTTTAGAGAGCATTTAGTGCTCACTGTAAGCTTGTAAGCAGTCGTCCAACCCTAATGTAAAACAATGCATGGATTTGTTTTTCCCATAGGCAAAATGTTTCTACTCTTGCACTGTTTTTTTCAGCCTTATTTCTCTAGCAGAGGCCAATATTTAGTTTGGGGCAACCTGCCCCCTAAAGAATATGCATTCAGCTTTATACCAACACTTTAGTGTGAAGAGGGCACTGCGTATAACAGAGTTTGTAGTAAATTCCAATTATTTGGCAAATGATACAAATCCGCCTAAAAAATATCAGCCATCATTTTCTCTGGATTCCAAGCAATCGATGTCAGCACTGGCCATGAAAAAACTCACTTTGGTCAATCTTAGCCAAAAGCATGTTTTTTGTTTACAAGGCACTTTTGGGCATTATCCCTGATCATTTAACATGTATGTATGCTGAACATCAGATCAGGCATTTATCGATTAAGATCTCAGGACATGTTTATTTTACAGTCATGTTGTGTCAACACAGAATAGGGAAAAGTCTTTCAGCTACTGTGCTCCATATCTATGGAACAAAACACAGACGTTTTGGATAATCTAAATAAGAAAAGGCACTTATAAGTTAAAGATTACCTGCAAAGACAGTGCTCAAGCTTCACATGATGTTATTCTATGTGCCATTGTATTTCATTTATTGAATGTATTATTGATAGTTTTATTGACATTTTATCTTGATATTCTGTACTTGTTGTATGTGTGTTTTTTTATCACAGTGTACCCATGAAGGGTCTTCCCCTGTTTATATATATATAAAAACGTAGATAGCTAGTCAACTTTAAAGGATCAGATTTCCCTATGTTTACAGTAAACCCTACAAATACAATACTCTTAGCTTACTAGATTTAGCCCTTTCAACGTCCATTGTATTTTTCCATTTGCCGCTCTGACGTGTTACTTTCTGACCTGCTTTGAGAGTATAAAGATAGCCATGCCGGTCCCTGATGCTAGGAGCTGGCGCCACGATATCCGCTCATTAATTCAGCTCTGATCCGCGGTCATCCTACTACAACTCCGATGGTCCCCTGCAGCGTCCTCTGACAGGCACCGCCTCATTACAAATGATTACTGTTTTAATAACGCTTATACAGTAAAAGATTCTTTAGATCACAGGGTTAATTAAAATCACCTTTATATGTTCAATGGCTGTGTTCCAAGATGGCAAACAGACACTGGCTGCAGATGAAAGTGTAGGAATGCTGGCTTTAAAAAGATGTCAGAGTTGCTAGAATTTTCCTGGTGACAGCTGTATAATAACCTATCCCAATGTTATTTTGGTCGTCTTTGAACCAAGGCTGAGACCTCGCCATCACTTGCACAGTGGAATTTTTGTACAATTGTCTGATATAATGCTCCGAAGAGTTGGTGGTTGGCTGATTCTGTCACTTGTCACGGGTACATGCACAGACATCAGGCTCCCCAAGGTTTCGGAGTGAGGTGGTGTGGCCTTGGTCTGCGCGTGTGCGTGTGTGTGTGTGTGTATGTGCGATGGCAAGCTTGATTTTGCACTCAGGGTTACTGGAAAGAAGTAATCCTGGGGTTGGCAAACTAATGCCCAGTACAAATAATGTTTCTATCCTGTCAGCTGTTAATAAAAGGGATATCGCTCCATGCATGCCGCAGCTAAAGCTGCACTTCTACAAAAATCAGTGTCAATATACAGTTATAGTAATGGAGCCAGATCGCATCAGTGCTCTGGTCCGTGCTCGCTCACAGCCGTTCATTATGGCTCTACACTGGAATAGGCTCTTCTTCACTCTCCTCTCCCCCTCGCCTCAGAGCACACCTCACCCCCCGTTAGAGAAACAAACTCTGCTCTCTTCTGTGTTGTTTTAGTATGATACTGCTGTGTCTGCCCATTTTCTACCCTTACTCACCTTGCAAAACAAAACTGGTCTAAATTACTTCCACACTATGTATAAGCAGAGGACAGTGCACAAAAAGCCCCTAAAGTGACTTTAATAATACAAATAATGCCCTTTCCAGACTTGTCGCCGCCTCTCACAGCCCTATACTGTTGGGCAGCAGTAGCTCAATGGTAAAGTGCTCGTCTGATCCAGCAGTTCGAGTTCTGCTCTCGACATAAACATCCTTGGTAAGGCGGTCACACCCACAGATTGGTTGTGCAATTCCAGCTCTTACTGATGAATTCTATCATTGTGTCCTTGGGCAAGACACTTAACTCGCCTCATCCCCAGTGTCTGTGCACACTGGAGTGTGAATGGGTGTGTGAATGGGTGACTGGTTTGGAGTGCCTTGAAGGTAGAAAAGCACTATATAAATGTGACCATTTGTGACTATTTCTAAGTATAAATAGTAGCCACAGCTGTCCTGGGCGAGACTAACGGAAGCAAGGCTGCCAATCTACACCATCGGTTCCTCCGCCCAGACGAGCGCTCTAACCTTTTAGCTTCTGCCGTCTGACAGGAGCTGACTTCGTTTGGTTGTGTTAGAAAGCTCAAAGAACTTCATGTGTATGTGTGTTCATGTGTGTTTCTATGTGCGTTTGACTGTGGGGTGTGTTGTTTGGTTGTGTGAGTCAGGTGGTTTGTGGGTGGTTGGCTGGGATGTGGGAATGTCTTTAATGGACTAAAGCACTTTCTGTTGCTTTTTTATGTGTGAAAAGCTCTTAGCTCTTGACTCAAGTTTGATTGATCGATTGTACATATACAAACTGCAACACACTCTCATAATCACCATCCGTCTGAGGGATTTTGGTAATAAACAATGCTTTTGTGTGCTCAATTCAGTTGTTATTGAGCAGCGGTTCTCAAATAGAGGGCCAAGGTCCATTTGAAGACTAAATATTAACTGAATCTTAAAGACTAAATATCTTTCTTATTGTATTCGATAATTATGGATTCTGAAATTGTGGTATTCAAACACTTAATTTCATTACTACTACTACTACTACTACTACTACTACTACTACTACTACTACTTCAAAATCCTTTACTATAAATGATACAATTGATTCATAAACTTTGGCATTTCCCGAACTATAAGCTACAATAAATGTCTAGTCAAAGGACACAATCAACACCATGTACTGGTCTGAGTCGTGTTTTTTTTAAACTTATTTTCAAGACCTAATTTTCTGCAAATATAAAAGCTGCATAATGTCGCCTACCATCGAGGGGTTCTCACTTGTAATGCTTTTTGAGTTTGTATTCAAAAGCATCTGCTCTGACCACCACACATGCACTGAAACTCTCCTCATGAAAAAACATCTGAAAAGAGATTCATTGGCCATGCTACACAGCCTCCCATTCACCGCATGATCTACACAACGCCGGAAAACCCGACTTTGTAAGCTGAATCACTTCCAGACTGTTGTGCACAATGGATGAAACTCAGCGGTGGGGGAGGCGAATTGGATGTTCTCTGAGCACCAGAAATCATGAATTATAACAAGTACACAGAATGCTTTTCCTTTCTGTCTCTCTCTCTTGCTTCCCAAAAAATATCGGTTAATACGATTTTGGCTTAACATGTGTTTGACTGCTGCTGGTACAGAGTGAAATCTGCTTTTATGGAATATGAGATAAAGGCATGAATGATGTTTTGGGCACATTGCTGGCATATTTGAAAATTCTAAGCGTGCAGTTGTATCCAGTTACTGTTAGCGTGGCTTTGCATTCAGATTAGAAGCAAATAACACATATCTATTTTTAGAGGTAAACAAAATGAATGCAATCTCATAAATCAACAAACTAATGTAAGTGTCGTGGTAGAAGCATTTGGATTTTGGAGCAACTAACTGATTAACAGCCGCTGTCAATCACCGGGCTAGAGCCCGCCTCAGCAGCTCCTCTCTTTACGCAACACGCTGCTGCTTAGCTCTGGGGCCAAACGGTGTGGACCAGCGCGCGCCGTGTTGGCCAGCTGCCAGCTGCCAGCTGCACAGCAGCGCTACAAACAGACAGTGGTTATTAGGAGGTTGATTAAAACAATGTTGAATTTGGAAGTAGGTGCTTTGAGTTATCTTTCAGCACGATCTGAGTTTGATGGAGTGAAAAGACGGATTTGACCAGTGTAACGAGGAGAAAACAGGACTTATGAGCAAAGACTGAAGGAATGAGGAGTTTTTGGGCGTTCATTACCTTGCCAGGTGCAGACGAGGGGCCCCTCAGTGCACAACGAGACTCAACGGAGCACCGGGATTGACCTGGTGTGAAGCTGCGGCACAGTAGTGGAACAAAAAGAAAAAGGTGATTTTATAATTTTGGCTTGAAAATGTATAACCCCAAATGGTTGGTTTTTACCTGGGAAGAACATGTGGATAAACAAGGAGCAAACGAGGAGGGAGAGCTTAAATAGTTTCCACCAGCTCAGTGCCACGGAGCAGCAGGTAAGAATACCCTCAGCACAGACCCCCACAGCCCCTCTTGCCATACTAAAAATAATAAGAATAAAGAGAGTGATTTTTCAGATAGCAAGTGCAGTCTACAGTTATGGGTTTTCATGCAAAGAGCTAGCTTTGGACCTCTGGGACTTTTCAACTTTTTTTTTTTTTTTTTCTTTTTTTTACACCAAATGTGTCAGAGTATGTCGAGGTCGAGGGAATGGCCCGTCTCATCACCAAATCAAGTAAGACTGAGGTCAGAAGAGTTTTCCTGTTGTGTTTCTTTAAAAACAGGGGCGGAAAAAACCTCCTGATGAAGGGTGTTTACAGTTTCGCTTGAGGCAACTCTTCTTTGTATCCTAATGCAAATTCAGAGCGCCGTGCAGTTTTCCTCTTAAAGCCACAAACAACTCTTTTAAAGAACAGTGAGGGTGAGATTCTAAGCAGGGAGAAGAGATGGTTTGAAAGAGGAGTTAAAGGATGCCATTTTTGTTAAAAAAAAAAGAGAACCCCTCTTTAAACAGAAATGGAGGTTTAAGGTTCAACATACCGGTCGTGTATAATGGTGTCCTGAAAGCCATGGGGCGGGAGAAGCCCATGCCATTCAATGATTCTAATCAGGTACTCAATGATGAAGGAGTGTGAAAAGTAGGGTTGTATAAAATACAACATTGTTCATATGATTAATGTTAGAATACTAATGTAAGTATTTGCCCTTTAAACAGTCATTTCTTATTATTATAATAATAATAATTATTATTATTCAGAAATCAGTTTTAATTACAAATACACTTTTTTTTTTTTTAAAGTGCAATCATGTTTTGACAAAATAAACAAATAACATTGTATTATCAATAAATACAGTCAGACACAAAAAAAAAAATGTCTAAAGGAAAATGGCTTATATGATCAACACTTTAACGCAGCATTACTTTAATAGCACCACACTATGAGAACATAATGGGAGTTTAGGTAATTACTCATAAATATCCTACTACAGCAAAAAAGCAAGGCATAAAGCAAGACACTTGTAGAAAGATTCAAGTCAAAACTATTATTTTGTAAAATGTGATGCAGTTGAGAAGAAAAATGTTTCCACCAGCAGCTGACTTCACAGGATGTAGTGTGTTGTTAACTCTGTAGCAGCTTTACCAGTCCCTCACAGCGTAATACTGACATCTACTCTTGTCGTTTTATCACTTAATGTGTTTTAAACAATGCCTCCAATTGGATAAAGACTGTTGTGTTGTGGAATTTTGTCAATGTTTGTTGAAAATTATAAAAGGACATCAGAATCAGAATCAGAATCAGAAAGAGTTTATTGCCATTGTCAATGAACAAAATTCAAAAACGTAGGAAACTTGTCTCGGCCTTTAAGGTGCAACATAAAACACTGAGCAATAATAAAACAACATATATTCAATCAAAAAAGGGCATGCATTAGGAAACAATTTGAAATTACTATACACAATAAAAATAAAAATAGCATTTCTATGTACACAAGAGTTACAATTATGTTTTAAAGTTGTAGTGCAGAAAGTGACAGTGCAGTGAGTGGTTGAATATTGCAGTTAAAGTGACAGGTGTTTTGAAGTGTTCATGAGTCCAACAGCAGAGGGAAAGAAACTATTCTTGTGGCGGGGAGGTTCTGGTCCGGATGGACCGTAGCCTCCTGCCTGAGGGGAGTGGTTCAAACAGACCATGTCCAGGGTGAGAAGGGTCAGCTGTGATCCGACCTGCTCGTCCCAGAGCCCTGGAGACGTACAGGTCCTGCAGAGATGGAAGTCTGCAGCCGATCACCTTCTCAGCAGAACGCAACAATGCGCTGTAGTCTCTGTTTGTCCCTGGCTGTGGCTCCAGCGTACCACACGGTGATGGAGGAGGTGAGGATGGACTCTCAATGATGGCCGTGTATGAACTGCACCATCATCTGCACTGGCAGCTTGGCTTTCCTCAGCTGCCGCAGAAAGTACATCCTCTGCTGGGCCTTCTTGATGAGGGAGCTGATGGAGGGCTCCCACTTGAGGTCCTGGGTGATGGTAAGGCAAGGCAAGGCAAGTTTATTTGTAGAGCACAATTCGTACACAAGGCAATTCAAAGTGCTTCACACAACAGGAAAAAATGCATTAAAATCACAAAGAGACATGCAGAAATCACAAATCTTAGTTCAAGACATAAAAGAGAAGAGTGCAAAGAAAAGCATTTCAGTCATATGCACAGCCAAACAAAACAGTTTTTAGTTTAGATTTGAACATTGCCAGAGTAGCGGCCTGTCTCACATCCTCAGGAAGACTGTTCACAGATTTTAGCTGCAATAAAACTGAAATGCAGATTCCCATGTTTAGTCCTGACTCTGGGCACCAGCAGGAGGCCGGTCCCTGAGGTCCTGCAGAGTCCGAGATGGTTCATATGGCATATGGTGGTGCCCAGGAAGCGGAAGGAGTCCACGGTGGTGATGGGGGAGTCTGTCATGATGAGGGGGGGCTGGGGGGCTGTGGCTTTCCTGAAGTCCACGATCATCTCCACTGTCTTCTGGGCGTTGAACTCCAGATTGTTACCGCTGCACCAGGACACCAGCCGGTCCACCTCCCTCCTGTAGTCAGACTCATCCCCGTCCGAGATGAGCCCGATGAAGGTGGTGTCGTCCACAAACTTGATGAGTTTTACGGAGTCGTGGCTGGAGGTGCAGCAGTTTGTGTACAGGGAGAAGAGCAGAGGGGAAAGTACACAGCCCTGAGGAGCTCCGGTGCTGATAGTCCGAGTGTCTGAGACATGCTTCCCCAGCCGCACGCACTGCCTCCGATCCGTCAGGAAGTCAGTGATCCACCTGCAGGTGGAGTCAGGCACGTTGAGCTGGGAGAGCTTGTCCTGGAGCAGAGCAGGGAGGATGGTGTTGAAAGCAGAGCTGAAGTCCACGAACAGGATCCTAGCGTAGGTTCCCGGGGAGTCCAGATGCTGCATAGACAAGTTTGTAACGTATAAAATCCCTCAGGCTGTATATTGGCTGTTTCAGTCATCAATAGCGTTAATGTTTAATAGTTACGATCAATCAGCGCACACACGGAACACAGCGGCTTTAAAATCACGTACGTTTTGAGAATCCAAATTTGGAGGCGTTTGTAACAAGCTTTAATTACTCAAATATTGGAACATCAACTTCCGAGCTCAGTTCTTGTACTCAGCGGGCGTGTACTCATTGTTTTCCTCTGGCAGGACGTCCAAATCACGAAACCAAATGAACTTACCTGATATGTAGAGTTTAGGATTTCTGCTTATGACTCCCCATCTCCTCCCTTCTAAAGATCCCGTGCCTACGACTTTAAGCTGTGATAACTCTTCAAGGTTTATGGCAATACATTTGCTTCACCGTGAAACTTCCTCTGCGCTTTAGCGATATGAAATAGGGTCTTATATCTGCTCATCTTTTCGTCATGTTTGGACATTACTGTAACCACGATACAATTGTCCTGAATGAAAAAAGTCCTGAATGATACGTATGAGTAGCTAGGCTCTGCTGCTTAGCTAATGCAAGAGCCGGTTCAAGAGAACATTTTCTCATAAATTCTGCCTCAGCGCGAAAAAAATTTAAACAAATGTAGCGCCGCAGAAGCACGTGAGGTGGCAGTGCACGTCACCACACAACGGACTAAACCAATGTGTCACAACTGAAAGGGTAGATCGGTTCTCTTTAGACTTTCAGACTTATTTAATAAGAGTGAGTGGTGTGTGTGTGAATAGTAATCATATACAGTCTGATAGATAGTGTTGTAATAGTTCACTATATATAACACTTCTATTAAAGGTTATGTCAGGGGAGGAGGGGGCACTGTGAGGGGAGAGGGGGACACCAGTCAGCAAGGGAGGGGTCGAGTGGGAGCTGGAGGTTCTGCCCGGTGAGCAAGGCCTACTTCAAATAGAATAAATATGAGTTCCCAGACTCGATCCACAGATTGAGAATGACTCTTGGATCAGAGTCAAAATGTCTTGTTTTTCTAAAAACAGAGTCCAGATGACTACAACTATATATTTTTCTACATAATGGATTATAGCTACAAAGCTCATTTACTGTACATCTGCAGGTAACAAAACAGTGCAACATACAAACAGACAGGAGATTAGTACAACTATTAAAAGGTAAATGACTGGTTTGATGTAGCCAGAGTTTGAGTTAAGTTGTTTTTATCTTATTGCTATTACCTTTATTTAAACAGGGAGGGCCCTTGAGAGCAAGCTTTCATTTTCAAGGGTGCCCTGTTAATCGCGGTTCCGGGGCCCGGCTGCGCTCAACATAAAACAAGTTAAACAAGAAAACCAACAAACAAACAAACCAACAGATAAATACAAATACAATCAAACTCAATAAAATGCAATAAAACAATAAATACAATGTAACGAGTACATAAAAACCCATATAAAACACATACAAATTATACATTGCGGAGGGAGGTGGAAAAGAGCACTGGCAGGGTGAGTCATTTCTAACCAGTGCTTTGAATTCATAAAAAGGCACAAAAATAAATATATAAAAATAAATAAAAAGTCTCCAGTGAGAAAAATAGCCTTTTTTTTCTAATTCTGTGTTGACTCTAATTGACAGTAGTTTAAAAATATCCAGAGATCTTAATTGATGAATAGTTGATTTGGTGTTCAGCACACAGCAGGCAAAATGCCAATGAGAGCCTTATCAACGAACAAAAGGCAGAGCTGTTCTCTTCTCGCATCCAATGAGTGCCATCCTACTTTAGAGTTTAATTGGTGCCAGTGGTGAGCTCTGTATCCTTCTCCTGTAATAAACCTTAGAGCTGAACCTTAGAGCTGAATGATAAACTTAAGACTGTTGCCGTAGAATGCATATATATATATATATAATATCCCCATACTCAAGAACTGAGAGAAATGTAGCCTGGATTAACCGTTTTAAATAATTAAGAGGAAAACACATTTTATTACAAAGAAGAATGACAGTCTGGTACAAGATTAGCTCTTGTACACATTTGTTGAAAGAGAGTTTATCATCGATCCAGATGCCAAAGTATTTGTTGTAGGGTACTTGTTCAATCATATTACCATCGAACGTAAGAATAGATACATTTTTTTGTCACTAGAGCTCCCTTTGGAGAACAGCATATGTTAAGTTTTATTTGTATTCATTAACAATTTTAAATTAACACAATTTTGTTGGATGGAGTGAAAATCCACTTGAATATTTTGAATCACTTGTTTCGCAGAAGGTGCCCTAGCCCATAGAATCATATCATCTGCATACAAGTGGATGCTACTGTGTTTTAGATTATGACCAATTGAGTGTATGTAAAATGTAAATAAAAGTGGTCTAAGGACAGACCCTTGGGGAAGCCATCAGCAGAAACAGCTTGAGCTCTATTTGTGAGCTAATCTCCACACCACTTTTTTTGCATTTGTATCAAACCAAATAGCAAGAGAATACAATGCTTATTTTATTTGAATTATATATATTATTATTATTATTATTATTATTATTATTATTATTATTATTATTATTATTATTATTATTATTATTATTATTACTACTACTACAGTGCATTTATATAGTGCTTTTCCACCTTCAAGGTACTCAAAGCCTTTGACAAATCAACAAAAACAGCAGCAAATTCTTCATGATTGTCCAGTGCAAAAGCAATATCATTTATAACTTTGGTAGCAGCTGCGATAGTACTATGCCATGGTCTAAAGCCAGACTGGCAGCTGTTTAAAACTGAAGATTTGGTTAACAAATCACGCACCTGGTGGCTTATGAGCTCCTCATAAGATTGAGATTGGACTGAAATGATTCAAATCGGGTTTTTTTCTGGGCTCCTTTATGAAAAGGGAGAACAAAAGCAGTTTTCCAAAGTACGGGGATACTTTCAGTTTGAATTGTGAGATTAAACTCATAAGTTAAACAATAGCAACCGAGGGTGTCGGCTCCAGTGGACTTTTTTGGCTCTACGGGGAGCAACATATTTAATTTGGAGGGAAAATACTTGATTATCTGCCCTATTCTCGTGTATTGGGGCAACAGCAATAGATAGAACAACATCAAAAATATTTCCAGCATCAGCCAAGTGCTGGTTAAACGCATCACAAATATCTTAGTTTTAAAGATGAGTTCAAGAGACTGTTTGCCCCTCTCCTGACACCACTGAGTCCTTGTTTTGAAAAAGTCTGACATGGGAGGTGGGGCTACTCCATGTAGCACTTTTGTAAATGAAGCATGCATACCAAAAATGTATTAAAATGTCAAAGTTAAAAAAATATTACAAACATGAAATGAAAAATAGTTTCAAATTACTTTTCAAAAACATTAACAGATTTTATAAAGTAGTAGAGTATAGAGTCAATTATCTTGAGAGACCAACTTGTGATACAATATTCAAAGTGGGATGACATTTGTGGAGAAACATTCTAGCAGCACCACCTGTTGTAAGTGGCATACTTTTTCAAAAGTATTTTGAAGGTTAAATGTCACTGTATTAGCGATTCTTTTAACATGATTCTTGAAGCATAGTGTGGAATCACAAAGGTACATTTATCTATTACTTTAACATGAGATTTTGTGTGGTTTATGTCATGGGGGGCGAGCCTTTTGGTATCACAAAAGCTAGGTTTGATGATCATTTTTGGTAATATTGGAGTATTAAGTATTATTGTTAGCTCATAGCATAATAAATAGAATAGTAATTTTGCAGAACATTTGGAAAAAATGGAAACATCACTTTTTTAATCAAATGGAGTATTGTTTGTGTCCACAGTCATGCTGAGCTCTATTAAAGTTGTGAAGAAGTACGCATAGTTAAAGACTTACAGCCATGTTGTTTAACTGAAAAACAATTGACAATAATTAGTCCTGACTCCGACACTTGACTTCTATTGTTTCTCATTGGGAACCCAACTTCTGTACAGCCCAGATAGTCAAATAAAATAAACAAAACTTTAATTTCTCTCCCTCTCTCTTTTGTTTTTATATATTTTTGGGCCGGGTAATGTTGCAGTCCATTACATGGGCTTACAATTAAAATAAACGAACGACACAGGTCAATGTTTTAAAATATTTATTGCGAGTTGGGTTTTGTGAGGCTACCTGCAACAGAAGAGAAAATGTATATCAGTTATCAATGTAGAAAATAATTGAAATGTGAACTTTACCTCATATGTCTGCCATAGAATTGGAGGGGTGTTTCGAGGAGGTGAACAGTTTTAAAGGGTAATTTAATGATTAAAATGTGCACCGTAAATTAAATAAAGAATATATTTTTGTATTAAAGTTAAGTATATATGTATATTTGCACTGTTTTTTACAGTTAGCTTTTATATTTGTTGTTAATTAAATGATTGTGAACTTACCTGGTCCTTAAATTGAGAGGGTCCAATTAACCCAGCGGTCTATAAAAGGGTTGGTGCTGTGTGAATATCTAGAGACATGCTGTGGTTTTTAAAAGCTTTTCTTTTGTTGTAAATAGTCGCTGTAAATAAAATGCACTTGGGTCTGCACCGTTGGAACTTGTCAAAGCGGAAATGGAGCCTGGCATATGTGCTGCCGCCTTAACTACGCGACCACCGGGTGCCACAAACGTTCACTTTTCAGGTCTAGAATACATATATATTCTAGACTCCTCAAAGACATTCTCCCCCTAATTATCGATTCTATTCTTAATATAATAAATACTTCACTAAAAAGTGGTTATGTTCCACAGTCCTTCAAACATGCAGTCATTAAACCGCTTCTGAAAAGCCTAATCTTGATCCTGACCAGCTAATAAACTACAGACCTATTTCAAATCTACCCTTTGTCTCTAAAATCCTTGAAAGAGTTGTAGTTAAAACAGCTTTGTCGCCATCTACAGGACAATAACCTATTCGAAGTTTTCCAGTCTGGGTTCAGATCCCACCACAGCACTGAAACTGCACTAGTTAAAGTTACAAATGATTTGTTATTAGCTGCTGACGATGGACTGGTCTCAATCCTGGTTCTATTGGACCTCAGTGCAGCGTTCGACACAATCGAATACAACATTCTACTGCAGAGGTTAGAATGTGATGTAGGTGTCAGAGGCCCCGCCCTCAGCTGGTTTAAATCCTACCTATCGGATAGGTACCAGTTTTGTTAATGTAAACCAGAGCTCCTCACCCTGTTCTAAAGTAACCTACGGTGTGCCACAGGGTTCAGTTCCCGGTCTAATTCTGTTTACTCTTTATATGCTGCCGTTAGGTAACATTATCAGAAAGCATAGCATTAACTTCCACTGCTATGCAGATGACTCACAGCTGTATTTATCAATGAAACCTGATCAGACCGATCAAGCAGACATACTAGGTGCTCGTGTGAAGGATATAAAAACCCGGATGACACTTAATTATCTGCTTCTTAACCCTGAAAAAAACGAGGTCATCGTACTAGGCCCTAATCATCTACGAGACGCTTTATCTGAGCAGATAGTCACACTGGACAACGTCAGTGTAGCCTCCAGCTCCACTGTAAGAAACCTTGGAGTCTTATTTGACCAAGAGCTCTCATTCAAAGCACACATAAATCAAGCCTGTAAAACAGCCTATTTCCATCTGCGTAATATAGCCAAAATCAGAAAAAACTTGCCTAAAAGCGATGCTTGTCCATGCCTTTGTAACATCTAGATTAGACTACTGTAACTCCCTGCTTGCAGCGTGCCCTAAAAGCGCCATAAAAAGCTTTCAACTGGTTCAAAATGCAGCAGCAAGATTACTAACAGGAACTAAAAGAAGAGAGCACATTACGCCGGTGCTCGAGTCTCTTCACTGGCTCCCTGTTGAGTTTAGAATCAAATTCAAAATCCTCCTCCTGACTTACAAAGCCATAAATGACCTGGCCCCATCCTACCTCAAAGAGGCTATAGTACCTTATCATCCAAATCAGAGCACTTCGCTCTCAAAATGCTGGACTTCTGGTGGTCCCAAGAGTCTCTAAAAGCACAGTAGGAGGTAGAGCGTTTTAGCTACCAAGCTCCTGTGTTGTGGAATCAGCTTCCTGTCCATGTTAAAGAGGCCGACACAGTCTCTTCATTTAAGACCAGGCTTAAAACGTTCCTCTTTGAAATCGCTTATGGTCAGGCCAGTTAGGAACAGAAATAAAAACCTACAGTTCCCAGCTATGCTGCCCTAGGAGCAACTATACTGGGGGAAGTATGGCAGCTTGAGCACTATCCTCTGTTTCCTACTACTTTTCTATCAAACAATACTTAATATTTAATTTCACTGGCAATTTGTTCATCGCTTTTCCTTCTTTTTCTCCCACTTCCCCGACGGGAGTGGAGCAGGCACATCGAGGACCTGTGGATCCAGATGCTCCTCATCTGCCTGGAGAAACGGTCTCTACTCCATATGAACGGTTCTTCATCATGGCCTCGAAGAATTGGTTCTCCTCCTGAGTGGGTCTAACTCCACCGTGTATCTGCAAAGTGAAGCGCGTCCGCCTGTCCGTCCGAGGGAGTCGGATCTCTTCTTCACTGTGGAACTCCTACAGGTTTCTACTTTTTCCCAAAGAGGTTTGATAGTTTTTCCTGGCCGAGAAGGAGGGTCTAAGGACAGGGGGCTTGGGACATCTGTCTAAGGACACAGGACGCTGGGACATTACCAAGTCCTTATGAACACTGTTTATTTTGTTTTCCACTGTAGCCCCTTGAGGCAACTACTGTTGTGATTTTGGGCGTTACAAAAATAAATTGAATTGAAATTAAATAAATATAAACATTTAATTTGAAGATTGTTTTGTCTCATGGGTAACGAGCTGTTGCTGACCATCCTTTGACAGACAGATTACCAAACCTTTATCGGAGACCAATTCTGTAAAATCTGTTCATTTGATTTGAAGCTTTTTGTGCGCACATTTAATCTAAAAAAATTTCACATATACGATTATTAATTTTGTTGTGTAGATTAAGGTTAGATGCAAAATAGTTTATAAAATACTTACAACCAGCTGCAGTCACAATTTACTGCGAAAGTCATAATTGATTACATCCCTGGCATCTGAAATGGTTTCCTACATGTCAAAATAGAACATTTACGAAAAAAGGTGAAACAAATCCAAATTCTAATTGACTGAATCTATGTTTAGAGGACAGAAGAGTGAAGTCATCTTAAATGACTTTACCAGACCAATAGAATTATTTTATTTTGAGACAGCAAAGACAAGAATCGTTTTTGGCAGTAAAAATCTTTCTGATTGGCCAAGGACCGAGCCAAAAACACCTAAATGACTTAGAGTAGGCAGTTATGGTGGATGCAAAAAAAACTACGAGGTAAGAAATTACCATATATATAACTTACAATAACTGATTATAGGTCTACTGGACATGAGCTACTTCCTAGTTGATCAAGCTGTCATATCCTGTTTTATCACCTACACAACCAATGTCAGAACTTCCCACCCACTGCGCTCCACAGAACTCATTCATCATACATAATTTACACTTTCTTGCGGAGATAACATCGAAAAGAAAAAAAAATATATATAAAAGGTGTTTTATGAAAAGAACATGTAGTGTCCCATCTGCAGTATAAGTCACATGGAGCCGATTCTCTATTGTGCGTGAGCCGTGGACTCTCCAAATGAGTCAGGAGGCAGCAGAGTACACAAATAAAGGGCTGATTTATGAAACCAGCTGCAAATTATCCCGCTGCTGCTACATGGCCCCTTTGTTCCCACTTTTTCACATCACAGTGAGTAGGATTCTCTTTGCCTTTTAACCCTCTTGAGCCGGCTGTATGGGAAACAAAAGAACAACATTTTACTTTTTATAGTTTACCGTCAGATGAAAGCTTTTTACAGAACAAATGAAACTACGTATGCATGAGTTAGTTTAATTCATTATAAAGCGTAGTTTAACCTTCATCATTATAATAGATTTAACATTCGGACAAGGATAGAAATACCTTGTTTTTGTCAAACAATTGGAAAATTACTGTGTGGGTCAAATATCAGTTTATTGATACTGACTGAGGTATCGGAACCATTCTCAGGCTAAAATATCAATACTTGAAATTTTTACCAAAAATTGCATTATTGCATAAGAAATACGTTGTTTATATTTGAGTTTATGTGTATATATATAGAATTTGTTGATCAGTTCAAACTTGGGTGAAGCAAATATGATGAAGCCACGGTAAAATTATTTAAAACCAGTACAATGCATTTTAATGGTACACTGGTATCGGATGGGTATTGCAATACTTGGTATCGGATCGAAACAAAAATCGAAGACACTCACATACAATTACAGATGTTTCCGTTTTATTCAGGATTAAGACCAGATTAAATAAAAACGATCTAATTTATGTCTTTCACATCCTAAACATTTTACAAAATGTATAACAGCAAAACATCTTTTCACAAATGACTTTAGCCAAATATTGCTGCCTTAACGTTTTGTCATCTTTGTGAGAATGTGCTTTTTAGGCCCGGCGTATTCAAAAGTCATCAAAAGTCAGTTAGTATGAATATTTCTGTTGCTTCTCCTATAATGTTACACTGTGGATACTTGATCTGCTCCATATTCCTACCTACTATTCTCACAACAAAATGCCATGCAAGAACATACTCTGATTTGTCTCTGGTGTCACTCACAGAACAAAAGTGTCAAGTATCTGTCCTCCGTGTTACTGTCACAGCAGATGATCAAACCCAGAATTCTGAAGTGCTGCAGCGGCGGACACTCAGATGCTGGTGAAATGCCCCATGGCTGTGAGCGAGTTTTCCTTCACAACCATGACTAAAGCACAGCACTTGGTGTGGAGAGTGGTGGGAGTCCCCAGACGCTGTTTATTGTACCTACTAAGACCCCCAGGGCACTACATGATGGATGGGTTAAATACTGAAAAAAATCTCCATGAGCTCCTCTGCATTTCTTTAAATGCCTGTAAGACAAGACGCCTGAAAAAGTTGTAATACATATGCCAGGTTCTTTCGGAGCGCTGTTGAAATGTAACACAAAGGTAATGCGCATGCGCTGAAAACTGCATTGCAAAGTAGAGGCGGAGCAATGACGCAACTATCACAAGTTGTGGATATAACCTAACTCTGGATTCAAAAAGTTCTGTTTTTAGACTCCTGAAACGCCCGATAAATGTGGATAGCTTCATGTGGACAGGGCCTGAATTAGCTTGAATAATTCTAGCTACTTTCGAAATTTCTCACGGATTTATCCTGAGGTTTAATTCAGCAGTTCCTTAGACTGAAACTGGAAAAAGATCTGTCTTTCCTTTGTCTTTTTGATCCATGTCACCCCACATCCTCAGACAATCTTTTTACCATAAATAATCACAATTAACACTGTCAGCTTTGCCTCAAAATGCTTACCGTTGGGTTTATTTACAGTAACACAACAGCGTGATACATGCATCCAATCCGATCATTTCCTGCTCATTATCCCGCGCTGCATCATGCCTCTGACAGCTGACCCAGGTGGCTCCAGAACACACACTCAGCACTCCACCCCGCGAGCACAGTCTCTCCAACGCACCCGGCAACCTTCAGGGAGAACAACGGTAAATATTTAGCTGTAGAAATACCTTGATGCGTAAAACTCCATAATCTCATTTGCATCATCCCTTGGGAGCGTTCGTGCAGTATGTGTTTTTAATAGACTCAAATGGCCGCCGTTCAATAAAATCTGCAGAAAACATGCTATGCGGGCTCAACGGAGATTTTCAGAATGCCTCTTGAAATTTCAGGTTGCGTCTGTCCAAATGGATGTCCAGAATACAGGCGCTGTAAGCAAAGAGGGCTGAGGGCTTTTTGCAGTGTTGTTCCAAGAAGACATATTGTGTCATTTTGTCTGCTAACGTTTTTATCTGACAGCCCTGGATCATGATTTCATATTTTTGACATATTTAATCGCAATATTGATCTAAAAATACTTCATGAAGTAGTAAAGAAGTAAGGAGAGTAGTGGCCGTGTGTGGGGGGGGTGAAAACGGGGATAGTTGGAGCAAGGCCGTCTTGATTGCAGGAGAATTCTGAGGAATCAAACATGTATGAATCACTCTAAAGACAACTTTGAGTGGGCAAATGAGAAGGGAAAACTAAATCTCCGTTAAACTACACGTGAATATTTTGATATTAGTTCATTTAGGGGATCACTTTCTATGTTGGGTCACTTAATAGCTGTAAATGGGACAACAGTGTGCATGGTTTGGCACTTGGAACATGTGTATTCAGCCAAAGATATACATTTCAGGTGATCTCTACACACATTTAAGTATTTTTTTGCAATCCATCCAAAAAGTGCCAAAATAACTCTATAAATGCTCTTGCTGAGTTTTAAGTATTGTACAAAAACTTGATTTGATAAAATGAAACTGTAAAATTATTCACACAATAAAGCAGATGCTGTTTGTGTTATCTAAATGTTAAGCTGATCGTTGCCGTTGTGTTTGTTTCTGGGTTTAAATAGACAATACTCAATCTATGTACACAATGTCAATGTCAAAGTTTATTTCTAAAGCACACTTACAATGTCAAAAGTGCTGTACAGACAAACAAAATACAATCAATTACAACTACACATTAAGTTAATAAAAATAATGACTCAGCTCAGTCCAGGTCGAAAGGCCAGAGAGAAAATGTACGGTACCTCTGTACTTCTTCATCCAGGAGCGGTCCACGGTCGAAGAAGCTTCCAAGGTAGTCATCTGAACACATTTTTAAAATTTGGACGTTTTGGCAGACAGATTAAAAATGGCTTTCAAATTTGATTTGAAACGGCTCAATACGTCTGGGTTGGCTAGTTTAAATCTTGATAGTTTAAAGGACATAACGTTTTAGGCCTGGTCTTAAAGAGGCTGAAGAGACTGTGTCGGCCTCTTTAACATGGCCAGGAGCTGATTCCATAACACAGGAGCTTGGTAGCTAAACACTCTACTTCCTATTGAACTTTTAGAGACACGGGACCACCAGAATTCCATCATTTTGAGAGTGAAGTGCTCTGTTTGAATGATATTGTACTATGGCATCTTTGAGGTAGGATGGGGCCATGTCATCTAATGGCTTTGTAAGAATGTTAGATTTGATTCTAAAGTTGGCAGGGAGCCAGTGAAGAGACTCGAGCACCGGCGCAATGTGCTCTCTTCTTTTAGTTGCGTGACTGCACTAGTAGTTCCAGGGTATTTTATTATTATTGAGTACTATTAGTTCCAGGTTTTCCATATTTTCCACTGTTTTTTTCCCCTGTTTTTCGGTGGGCCGCACAGGTCGCATTCCTTGTCCGATTTACGTCATTCAAAGTTTGACTTTTATTCGTGAAATTCTGCAGAGCATTACTTGACGTGCCCTGGATCTTAAAAATCCATCAGACCTTTGCCCTATTTTGTAGTTTGGCCTCTCGGACCCTCCACACCGAAGGGTTTGGCATTAATAATAATAATTCATAATTTATTTGTATGTGTTTGTGAGCATTAATTGCGCCCCTGCTGACTAATTGTGAAAAATACACTACAGCGCATCGTGTGTTCTGCTGAGAAGGTGATCGGCTGCAGGCTTCCATCTCTGCAGGACCTTTACGTCCCCAGGGCTCTGGGACGTGCAGGTCGGATCACAGCTGACCCTTCTCACCCTGGACATGGTCTAATTGAACCACTCCCCTCAGGCAGGAGGCTATGGTCCATCTGGACCAGAACCTCCCGCCACAAGAATAGTTTCTTTCCCTCTGCCGTTGGACTCATGAACACTTCTAAACACCTGCCACTTTAACTGCAACTATTCAATCAGTGAGTGATTTAGGTGTTTAGACCTAATACTTAGGCGTTAAGTATTCATTTCGACACCAACAGACTATTGCCAAGAGTGTACATTTTAAAGTACATGCTCATTATAAGGCAGAAGCATCCTGGTATGATGTCGTGGGGTTCTGTACATACACTCCTGCGCACTCGCTGAGGTCTGACAGCCAGCTCCAATTTCTTGTCCCATAAAACAGGCCTTTATTCTTTTTTCAACTTTATTGTGTCGGCGGCTTTATTCTTTAGACTTTATTCTTTAAGTTTTATTCTTTCCACTTTATTCTGTACACTTTATTCTTTAGACTTCTATGCGGTCTTCTAAAGACTTTATTCTTTAGACTTCAATGCAGTCTTCTAAACTTTATTCTTTAGACTTCATTCTTTACACTTTATTCTGTAGACTTTATTACATATCAAGACGGAGGCCACTCCAGGGGAGTGGTTCAAATAGACCATGTCCAGGATGAGAAGGGTCATCTGTGATCCGACCTGCTCGTCCCAGAGCACTGGAGTATATAGACGTGTGAAAAAATGCGTTTAGTTTTTTCATTAGGCAGTCACTCGCAATGGCTTCCTGCCATTGCCGTTTCTAGTTCCTGTTAGTAATTACACTGTGTTTGAAACATTTGAAAGGTTTAATTGGAGCTTTTAGGACACGCTGCGAGCAGGGACTTACATTAGCCTAATCTAGATGTAACAAATAGATACGTTTTTCAGCATCCGTTTGGTCAATAAATCTTCACAAAACACAATCTATTTGGTATAGTGTACAGCATATTTCCAGTACTAGTCAATGTCAAGGTTACGTGCTCACAAGCTTTCAGATTAACTAAATAATTAATCATTGGTAATAACATTCAAATGATTATTGATAACAATTAAACTTGATCATTGATTTCAAGAATTGGTGGTGCCCCACATAACGTAAAAAAACAAAATATATTTAATAAACGTATCCACTCCCTCACTAAGAGCTTTGTGGCATGTTTAAAATGTTTAATCCAATTCTTTAATCAGTACCAAAAATTTGAATGTCACCCTCTTTTGTCAGTGGGAGGACATGACTAACGCAGTATTTGGAAAAGTAGTAATACTGCAGTTGCTTCCATTGGCAAGACTCGTCACCCCAGTTTCTCACTCAGTCTCATCTATGTATCTGGTTCAAAATGAGATTTCACCATCTACATAAAAACCCGTAGTCACGTTGCTAAATATCCCTCAGTGCATTTGACAAGGTTATTGTGACATGGGTCATGGTGAGATAAAGATGTCAAAACACACAGCTGTCATCATCAAAACGACAGGCCGTGATGACAAAATTGAGATAGTTACTAGAATGAGCGAGGCATGTTGACTCTTCATTTTTCCAAATTTTGCAAGCCTTGGTCTGAATTATAAAGACCTCCCCCAAGGCATTGAGTCAAAGTTGCAATGTTAAAAGATGAATTGTTCTTGCTCTAAACCTGGAATAGAAAGCTGTGTGTGTTTTTTGTGTGTTAAAAACAAACCGCAAAGAGCAGTCATGGCAGCATTTCATCCACTGATTTGATGGTCAGCAGTTCGATTCCCAATAAAGGTAGAAAAGCCAGTGCTGAATAAAAATATGTGCATATGTACGTATGATGGCAATGTAGAAAGTTCATGGTAAGCACCAAATCTTGTAGATGAATTCCAGTATCTTTAACATGGTGGCACAGAAGCAGAGATGGGTTCTTTGTGACTCACTCGCATTCTAAAAGCTGATACCGTTTTATTAAAAACACATCATACAAGTGTCTCAATCCTTCTATGCAAAATTGAGAGACATTCAAAACAGCATTAAAACTGCACCACAGAAAAGTCCTGGCAGCCCGTTGAGCGCTCCTTGTATCTGTGCAGCATCTTTGCGGCGCGTATCTGCACTAATGTCATGCAGAAAAATATGAGCATCAGAAACTGTGCCCTCTCATTCATGCTTGTGTCCAGGCAACGTGCTCGACGCGGCTTTGACATCGTGCGGAGCCAGAAGCTATTCTTGGTGCTTCAAACTTTCTCCTCTGTGTTTGTGAGAGAGGAGAGCACTGAGTGAGAGGCAGGGCCTAGGCTCCTAGCGTCACACACACACACGGACATACACACACTCGCACACCCAGACACATTAACCGTTGACCCGGGACAGAGTGCAGGCACGGACAAGCAGACGTGGTCAACAGCGTGTAAGTGTTTAAGTAAATCTGGCAAAACATTTCACCAAACTGCTGTAAAGACGTAGAATCTCACAAGTGGAATAATATAAGCTCAGGCTAAATGTATCAAGCCGTTTTAACCTAATATGAAGATCAATTTAACTCAAACAGAAGAGACAGCCATTGTTAAGCCCTGCATGAAATGAAACCAAATGTCATAAACTCAATTAGGCTACAGTTTGAGAAAAAATTATTGCCACCAAATTGAGGGCAAAGAAAAGATTTTTAAAAATGTTTACGAATCATGACAGAATCATCGTGAATAGAATCAAAGGTCCTGAATCAAACCAAATCGTGAGATTCCTGAATTGTTACACCCCTACGTTCCATATATTAGATCTATGGCATTTTCAACAGGAGAGCTGGTGTTTGCCACCACACGCAAGTAAGAAAAGACTGAAGAACGCATGTGTGGAGCACCGATTATTAAGGTTAGAGATTGGTGTTATACAATAAATATTTCTTAAATCTAACCTCAAAATGTAGCAGCTCACAACAGTGTCTCATTGAAATGTAAGTGTTATTTCATTAAGCGCCACAAAACCTGCATTTTTTGGTACAATAGAAATCGAAAATGGTGGATACTCTCAATTTACCCATCATGACTGAAGAGCAAAAAATGTTGCCGCTTAAATTAAAAGACTAAAAAAACAATGCATCTCCGGGGAACGATGTGTTCCACCTCAGAGTGGTGTAAAGCTTTAAAAGTCACACATACTCCTCTGCTTTTATCAAGTTTTAACCGGGCACCCTCCGAGTTGGAACAAAACCATCTTTAATACCAAAAGAAGGGAAGGATTAACTTGACTGTTTCTCATATAGACCAATCTCTATTCTGAATGTGGACACACATGTACTGCATATCGTATTTGCAGCTCAATTATGAAATTAACCCTCCCTAAAGACTCCCAAATTTAATTCACAATGATTAAACAGGATTTTTTTAACAAAGCAAAAACACAAGACAACATAAGACGATCTTTACACATAATGAACCATAAACAAAAACAATAAAACAATGCTGTAGTAGTAAGTTCGGACGCTGTTATTAAAAAGTCACTTTACAGATCCATTGACTCTGGAAAGAGGGGTGAGACAAGGCTGTGCTTGATCCCCCGTCTTGTTCGCCAGAAATTTCCACACCTAATTTGATGCATTCCCTTCATAATATTGGTCCAATGGATACAAACTGAATATACAAAAAAAACTTAAATATTTCTTACTGATGACCCCCCTTGACTTTTAGAAAGGCCTTCCCATTTAAATGGCAAAAGGAATCCCTCAAACATTTATGTGTGGTTCTCATAAAGATTTGTCAAAAATGTTAGAAAAAATCTATTCCCCTTTTTTCCTCTATAAAGAAAAACCTTGAGAAATGGAATCATATTCTATATTTAAGTAAGTAAGTCAAAAGGATTGAAACTATTAAAATTAATGTTTTGCTCAGATCTCCTCTATTTCAGACTTGTCCAATTTCCATCCCTAACCTCCTATTTGATGACGGGAGTAAATCAATATCTAGAGTTGTATGGAAAGGTAAAAAAAACTCATAAGGTGGTTGGGGTTTACTTTGTCTGAAAAAATTGCTTAAGCTTATGATCAAGGTTTTGTACCAAACAGCACCAATCTGAGAGTTAAGATCGGGATAAGAAAGGGCATAAAAGTTTTTCACCAGATTGTAAAAGAAAATCAAAAGCTTTGATATGATGAAAGAATCCTTTGGCTTAGATTAAACAAAGGAACACTTTATAACTTCCTGACTGAAATCTTTATTAGGCAGAACTTTCAAGGGGAAAAATACCTAAATGATATAAATGTTTTAATAATTTGGACAGCCAATCTACAAAATGTATTAAGAATAATAAGAATAAAGTTTGACTACCAAAGAATGGAAAAATACGTACTTAACCATGGAAGACCAAAAAGTCACATTTCTGGAAGGAATTCTGTTGGAAGAATAAATCCAATCTTTTCATAACACCATGTCAAAGTGCTCACTATTCAGAAGGAAATGATAAATGTTGGCAAAATTGTGGTTGCCAGGAGGCCCATCATTATCATGTGTTCTGTCCTGTTGCTCAACAATATTGGACTGAATTTGAAAAGGCACTGCAGACTATTTTTGACATCATCCCACTCAATTTCAGAACAATGTGCGGCTTCAAAACTCCTGCCATGGACACAATAAATGGCTATCTTTAGAGCATACTCTTGACAGCAGGGAAAAAGGCCATCACAAAAAATGGATGACACAAATTGTGCTGACGATCAACAACTGGGCCGTTATTATATTTCCAATTTACATGTGGACTTAATTTGAAAATTGACAAATTTGATCTATTTTGGGACATTTATTTTGGACTTTCTGTACCTTAATTTCCTTTTCTTTGGATGTCTTCTTTATTTATGTTTTATTTCATTTGACACTGGTTTTTTCTGTTTCTTGTTTTTAAAAATGTTAAAAAGAAAATAAAGCTGGAAGTTAGATATTGACTAGTATTACTCGTGGGAAAATTTAACAAACAACAACCACGTGTGAATGGAATGAATGGAAGAGAGTGTTTGTATCAGTACCAGGCTGTGGGTGCAGATAATCTAAATACATCACTTCTGGAGCGATCAACTATTCTGTGAGTTGCTGCGGGTGTCGCCATGAATTGTGTCCCCACTTCTGCTTGAATTAGTTAACACAGGGCTGCCGACCTCGAAAATAGGTTCTGCACGGGCTAAAAATATGTTTTCAAGCTGCACAGGGAATTGGGGGTGTGTTGCTTTATTTGTCTTTAATGCAAATTAAATTGGGACATGTTACACAAATCAATTTACCTTTATATCACATTTTAGCTGCGAGACTTTTCCTTCGTTCACCACATTTGAATGGAATTACCGCTCGACCAGAAGCGTCAGCACAACGGAAGTGCCGATCCCGATTATTACTCAGGATTTCGCTGTGTTGGCTGAGGGGAAATTATGACGTCTAGACAGAAGATAAAGTGATCATTACCCATTCATCAGACACATTCATTACATTTATTAGACCCATGCATCATTAATCACTCACCATGAAATTTGACATTTTGGCAGCTCCGTAATAAGCCTGGTATTTCAGAACAACAACAACACAGAGAAATGAACAGCTCAAGTTGAACGCTTCGTATGATAGAATCCTGGAGCAGGTATAATAGAACGAGTTGTAACGTTGCGTCAATAGTATCCGAGTAAATGGCCGATCCTCAGTTTTTTCCCATGACCTAAAATACTGGCATTTCAGGTGAGGCACTAGAAATATCAAATGAAACACTTTTCTGTTGATTACTCACATAGATTGAGTATCATCCATTTGGAGCTGTCTAATATAAATTAGATAATAATAATAATAATAATAATAATAATAATAATAATAATAATAATAATAATAATAATAATAATTCTTTACAGTTCTAAAACACACATGAAAGGCCTATTTCAAGATCAAAATGACAAATTACACAGTAGTATTTATGTGAAGAAATGCCTAAAAATCTGACTCAGAAAAGTTGTATTGCCATTGTCAGTAAAACAAGGGACTTGCTTTGGCTATACAGTACAACATCAAGCAATAAATAGATTATAAAGCATGCTGAAAAATATGTTTTGATGTTTACTTAAATTCAAAATATATACAGTATGTGGACACATACGCAGACAAAGAGTTGTTGACGTGAGTTAATTTAGTGACATGTTATAAAGAGTCCATCAATTATTTAAATCAAAATGTTGTGTTTATTTTCTTGCTGCAATATGAAACATGCACAAAGCAGAGGGCCGCAGACTGGTGGTTGATACAGTGGATCATTCAAATGTTTGAGCCACAACACATTTATTTAAGCTCAGAACCAAAGTATAAAGTCTGTCACATCTGAGGGCCAGCAAAAATGTCTCTGTACCATAGTTTAGACCTTCTATATCGGGTTTCTCATGCGTACTGACACTGATTGTATCTGTAAATGTAAGTGGCAGAAGGCCCTGGTCCTGAGGACACAGCCTGCCACTGTTATATCATGTTTATGAGTGATTTATTTATTTCGATTTATTTGATAGGTGTGTAAGTGTGTTTCATTGTTTCATAAGCTACTGTCACACACTACAACATTTTAGCCGGGGCTAATACTCAACAATGTAACAATGTACAAGCAGTTACACACCTGACCTCCGAATAAAAAGTCTTGAGTTCTCATTATAATAACTTTGAATTAAGTGCGATTTGGTCTTCGTTCAGGTCACCTTCTAGATGATATCTGAAGGCACACACATGCACAGTTGGGAGACAAACTCAAGAGAATTAATCTTGTCAAGCTCCAGCTGTTGCATTTGGGCCCAGCCCACCACAGAGATTGGATCAGTAAATGGGTAGCATTGCGGTTTCGGCAAACATTTGTTTTGTATTATTTTTTTTGTATTTGAATGTGCAGAAGGAAGAATTTTGTGCATTTGTGGAAAGGAATGTGCTTTTTCTTCCTGTTTGATAACAACTCATTTTAACTTGATGCACATATCAATCTAGTATTAGTCAGTGTAAGGGCAAGCCAAGGCAAATTTATTTGTAGAGCACAATTCGTACACAAAGGTTCAAAGTGCTTCACACAACAGGAAAAAAATGCATTCAAATCAAAGACTTGACAGAATAGTTCAAGACATTAAAGAAAGAGTGCAAAGAAAATCATTTCAGTCATATGCACAGCCAAACACAGTTTGTAGCTTAGATTTGAACATTGCCAGAGTCGCGGCCTGTCTCACATCCTCAGGAAGACTGTTCCAGATTTTAGCTGCATAAAACTGAAACGCACATTCCCCATGTTTAGTCCTGACTCTGGGCACCTGCAGGAGGCCGGTCCCTGAGGTCCTCAGAGTCCGAGATGGTTCATATGGCACTAACATGTCCGAGATGTACTTTGGTGCTAGGCCATGGAGAGACTTGTATACAAGCAGAGCTGCTTTAAAGTGATGCACTGTAAACAGGTTTACAGTGCATCACTTGACTTCCACCACATCTGGTCAACAAAATATAATCTTTGCCTCTAAGTTCTGTGGGATTTTAACTTGTGTGTTGTGTAAAATGTGAGTTTTTGATAATATCATGAACTCTTGGCTCTAAAGAGACAAAATATGACATAAAACACTTCCGTTTGTTTTCTGTGAGCGAATTGTTACATTACCTCAAAAGGGCGAGCTGACAAGCCTTCAAGAGTTTTGCAACAGCAGGTGTCCACTCCAACAAGTGAGAGTGACGCAGTAGAAATAGGACTTTGAAAATGTCACTTAGCACACATGAGCAAACACCGGTGAGAGCAGTAATCAGAACTATTACTGCCTGCTGCCTCTCACTGTGACAGGAGCAGCCAAACAAGTCAACCACTGGATCAGAGGCGTCTTTGCAAGCAAGTCATGTATGTGTGTCTTTTATGTTTACTGTGCATGGAAATGAAATTAAACCGAACGTAGGAAAATGCAAAAAAGCCACCGCCTGTAGTGCATACTGCTGTGTCCTTGAGAAGGACACTTTAGCCACCTTGCTTCCAGTGTTCAAGTATGCTGGTGAATGAATGAGAGTGTGTTTGTGAGAGTGAATGTGGAACAACAGATGGAAATAAACCCATGGCTAAAATGGCTGTTTACAACATGCACTAATACTAATGAATAGGTTTTAGAACCATCATGTCTCAGATTTGTATTTTGCTTTAAGAGCTTGACAAGCTAGTAGCCATGTTAAACTAGGACACACTAAAGTGAGAACAGTGTTTCCTCCAGCTCAAAAGGCTTGGCGTGAAGAATGGTTTTTTTGAGTCACACTTAAAACTAAAAAAAAAAAAAAGATAAACTCTAATAAACTAATAAAAATGTCACCGCACACAGATGAACGCAGTGGAAACCCTGGAAAAGCATGCATGCATCTACCTATAGGACATGACCCCCCTATTCTAACCGTGTCCCCCCCGATCTTCTCACTGTCTCACCATACAAATAAAGTAATTTCCAAACATGCATCTAAAACGTAGATTAAATCTCTCCCATGTCATTTATTTTTGAACCCTCCTCCTTTTGTTGACTTGGTTCAGTCCGTATACATTCACTGCTCCAGCTGCAGCGCGGCTGCTTCAACTCTCCGCATAGACAGTCTCACTTCTCTGCTTTTGAAGCAGCTTTAACACCACCTGACGGGGATTAAACTGGTGTTTTAGCTGTTTATAACTGACATAATAAGAGAGTGTGAGGCTGAGTAAAGAGAGGAGAGGCAACGGGTTTGATCAAGTTGGCAGTCAGTTTTCCCCAAACTGCCTCTTCTGTCTCTCCTCTAAAGTTTACAGTGAGTGTTCATTCTGTCTGTGGACCAGAGGCTGAAGGTTTTACCCTGCACAAGGAGCAGGTTTACAGACACGAATAAGGATTTTAGAACTACTAGAACTCCCAAGCCGTCAAATTTGACGGTTGCGCTCTGGAGATGACGTAATCAAAAGAATGATTCTTCCAACATGCAAAAAATTGGTTTATTAGCCTCTTTTATGAATATTATCATTATTCAGAGTGCTGAAGTTGACTATCAGGAGGAAGAGGAGGAGGGTTGTTTGCGATGGCGAAGCCACTGTTACAGAGAATACGGTTATTCATTCATTGATCTGGACCCATCTTCCTAAAAAAAAAAACAGCCAAATATTATTATAACACAGGATTCATAAATACCTTGAATATTGTCGCCGTTGCCAAGAATATGCCGCTCACCCGACGATGTTTCCGGGGCAACTGAAGCAACAGGAGCTTAGTTTATTGATCTCGACAGCCTAAAATGCCATAACTATAAAATAAAGTTTGTCATAAATACCTTGCACATTTACAATAGATCCACTGCCAGGGAGATTTTACCGTCTTCTTTTTGCGGGGGCTTGTTCTTCATCCTCCGAATCGCTGTCTGGTTCACCTGAGCTTCACAAAACCCACGAGTCCTCGTCTGACTCGCCTTCACCTCCCGAACAAACCTCATCAATGTTTTGAAGCATTGCCAGGGCGGATAATCGCCTCAAATCCATTTTACCTTTAGCTTTGCTGTGAGAGACACTAAAGGTGACGCAACGCTCGTGCTGGACTGTCGTCCGCGGAGGAAAATTACAATGTAATTAATAGAGCCGTCAAATTGAGGGGTGTGGGAGTTAGAGGAAGAATTACTCAGAAGTAACGTTTTTATTCCAGTTTATTGCAATATGGGGATGATTTACACAAAGGTAAAGAAAAGTCAAGAGACCATGAATCTGAAAGAGCAACGTAACCAGAGTAATTAGACGTACAATTCTGAAAACCGTCTAATTGACGGCATTGGGAGTTCTAGTGTTAATGCATTACAGGCAAAGCAATAACATCTCTATGTACAACCACCACCAGAAAAGTTACATAGTGCACCTTTAACTATTCATTGCATGCTATTAAGACTAGAACTCCCAGAGCAGTGAGTTCTAGTAGTTTCACAACTGTGGGAGTCCTAGGGCTGTATTTTGCCCCCGGCGGTAGCGTTAACTGGGCGCAGCAGAGCTCATTGCGTCACACATTTCAGTCGGCGCAACTGATGACAGCGCAGGGCGTGGAATTCTAAACAAGAGGTGTGATTATGCCAAAATATGAGGTGGAGTAAAGCAACTTGAGGGCGTGGTCTGGTGCGTTCTGTGAATGGCCAGAATCGTAACTAATTAACTTCAAAACTAACATTAATAATAGCTTGGGGATGTTTATGACTTTCAGATATTTGCCTCAAGCATGAATGACCAAGTGGGTTTTATATTTGAGAAGAAGCTTTGCAGATGAGGGGAAACTACCCTCTGTCTCCCTGATACGCCGCGGCGCACACGCACACACGGCGCACATGTGATGCGCGGTTGTGTTTTGACGCACAGGTCGGGCCGGGACAAGACGTTCTCATTTCATTGCGGGGCAGGTTTGGGCGGTTATGAACGGCCATCCCACTCCAGCCTCCAGCGGCCAAGTGCGCCCTGACTCCGCCCCCTGGAAAAGGCTCACGTCAACGCTACCGCCGGTGGCAAAATACGGCCCCTAGTGTTCATTTCTCTTTTTGTTGAAATGCAGGGATAAATTAACAACTTCGACAAATGAATGGTATCAAAACAGACATCAAGAAGTGATGATAGTGTCACAGCTGCGTAATTTTCAAATGCTCAACATGAGTGCTTGTTGAATCATTAAAGGAGACAAAAAAACATGCAAATTGAACACACACTATTGTGCAATCTGAACAAAATGCATACGTTTGCGCCACTTATCTTGAAACCTTCAACCACACCGCGCATTTGTACACTTAAAAGATTACACCGAAGAATGCAATTACTTCTACAATTCTGTGCAAGTGCCAAAGTGCCGTGAAATACTACACAGGGAGAGCATT
Source organism: Chaenogobius annularis (assembly GCA_015082035.1). Lineage (NCBI taxonomy): Eukaryota > Metazoa > Chordata > Actinopteri > Gobiiformes > Gobiidae > Chaenogobius > Chaenogobius annularis. The sequence continues at coordinate 752,441 of BJKM01000133.1, read as the reverse complement.
TTATTTACGAAGCCCTCTTTTGTTGTTGCCGTGCTGTTGTGGCGCAGCAGGAGCTATCGATTTGCATGGGGACAGACAAAGCGCGCGGGCATCTAATTCTCCCACTATCAGCGATTCCAAGTCACTCCATCAAAAGCTTATCGGAGCCCGCTGCTGCTTGGGTAATGGCAGTCATACATTCAGACACAAACACCCCCCACCAACAGCTACAACCAAGGAGTTCCAAACGAGCTTTCAATCTGTGTGAGGGAAGTACATTGGAAGAATTGGAAGTGCGAGTACAAAAATGTTGTATGCGCATAATGATTGTTACTCGGAATATGTAAAAGTTGTAATTGTTAGACTTTTTAAGTTAATCTGGAATTTATCTCATAGCTGTATTGTATCAATATCACTATATCAAGCTTTATTTCTAAAGCACACTTGCATCTTTAAAAGCCCAAAGTGCTGTACAGTAAAGTGCAGTAATACATATATACAAACAATTAAAATACACAAAATAATTACTCAGCTCGTGTTTAAAAGGCCAGAGAGATATTTTAAGATAAGAAGGCCACTGTGTACTGTTTGCATCTTAATTGTAAAACATTTTTATCACTTTCAAATGCTAGATGGTTTTTCCGGGCTGTGAAGATCAGCTGTGCTAAAGCGGTCATTGCAGCTCCCGGAAGCTGTGCATGCGGCCAAAAAAGGGCATGCATGTAAACACATTAGCAATGTGTCAGCTTGAACATGTGCTGGACAGCGATACATTTGTCCAATCGTTTTTCTGTTCTGTATCAAAACAAACATGGCGACTAGCTAATATGTGCGTGAGGATAAATGAGTATCCCACATAGGACTGAAACCAGCACGGACGCATTTCAGTTTGTTCCCATTATGTGTATTTTACAATCAGCAATGAGTGAAAAATCCGACCACAGAGCGCAGGCTGCATATACGTTTGTAGAACAGTGGATTTCTCGGGTACGGCAGTGTTTTAGGGGAGCTCGGATACTTGTCTACATTGTTTCTAATCTACAAAACTCTTCTGTGTGTGGGAATGCAAGGGGAAATGTAAAGGATGAAGTGGTGACTGAGCAATCGGAAAGCTTCTGTTTGTACATGCCTGCAAATGTTTAAATGCCAAATGTTTTTTTTCTATAAAACATCAAAATAACACCTGGAGCTGTACATGTCGCCCCCCATGGTGCTGGCAATTCTCTGTTGCACTCTCACTGCTCCAATGGCCTTGTGCTGTATTGCTGCATTACTTACAGGTGGAGCACTCAAAGCTTATTACCACCTATTCATAATTTGGCAAAATGGCTGCTGTGGCGGAGTGTGGTCACAGAGAGGGACTGAGAGTGGGGAAAAGAGAGAAGGGAACAACGCCGACATAACAACTCCTGAGGTAATTGTATGTGGACTTCCAGAGGGACTAAACAGTACCAAACTGCACTAGATGCTGTCCAGATGACAGCTGTAAATAAGAGTGTTTTTATTATTAAGACTATAAAAGTTTTCTTGTTTCTTTTTTAAATCTGTTTTTATAAGAGTTTTTATAAGAGTTGTATTGTTTTTTCAAGCTCTTCCTCCTTGGTCCAGACCCCGTCCCTTCACCTCTCTCATCCCCCCTTGAGCCCTTAGCACTGCGCAGTTTAACAACTCGTTTGGCCTATTACACAATATATAATTAATTTGCAACACAATGTGCAACATTGGAAAAAAGCTCAAAACAGCCAGTTTAGCACAATGTAGAACGTTTAAAATAGTAATGAGCTGGTTCATGTCAATTCCACTGACTGGCTCCACGTACCTGCTCAAGCCTTCAAACACAGAGAGCCATTTTTCTGCCAGAACTTTCCCAAAATACCAATACTTTCAGCCGGGACTTAGGAGGGAGTGTAGAGGTTTAAGAAGTTGCACATGGTCCGTGACATTGTAGGTTTGCTTTTCAACCTCGACCATCTGCCAAACTGTCTCGACTCCAAACTTCAGCTGTTCGGGTCGAAAAAAGCATGGAATTGGCCTCAGAAAACAGTCTAAACTTTGCGTTCGGACAGACACTGTGCACACTGTTTTCTTTTGGCAACACCCAGGGATCGAAGCATGACTCACCAACAGCAGACAACACACTTTCTGACCATAATAAAGCTGTGGACTGGAGCAGCCCCAGCTCAGTGCTAAGTGATGAGCTGCCATTAATATTTACTGGATGTGAATTATACAACCATGTAAACAGCATGTCTCTGCTGTTTGAACTGGGTGAGTGAAGGAGAAAACAAGCCACGTAATACAAGCTGCAAGTCAGGCATTTGATGGAGAAACTGTAGCTAACAAATGTGTAGCATCGGCTGTAAAATGAGTATAAACAGATTTCAGTGGTATTATATTTCAACAAGACAACAAGTCATCACAAGGGGCTATTGCATGTGATGTCTGTGTAGTCCCTCACTTGGCCAGGTAGGGTTAAAAGCAAAAGGTGCAATTCAGTCTGCTGGACCACGTTTAGTGTGAATAGGTTCAGTGCTAGAAACCACTTTTTTTTTTACCTGATTTATCAGATATTTATCAGATTTATCAGATATTAGATATACATTACACATCACAATGAGCTCTCCAACCAAACCACAATTATGACTGTAGGCTTAACTTGATGTTACACAGCATGGACAGTACGGATGCGTTCACACTTACATTAACAATGGGACTAGACAGGAACTCAACCCAGAACTACGGTACTAAAAGTGGACTAGACCAAGATCAAATCAGGACTGGAACAGGATCAAACCAGAAGTATTAATACTGTCATTAATGGACTGAGCCCAAAGGGTTAAACTGCAGTTCAGACAGTAAAGAAAACCTATTGAGTCAGTATGGACTAGACTACTGGCGGTCTCAAGACTACTGGAGGGCCTAGGGTCCGGCCAAATGGCATGCAATGCCCCTGAAAGATACTCCAGTTAGCCTATCTCAATTATCATACAATTATCATTAAAGGAGACATATGCCATTTTAATGGGTGTTTAACCTTGTTACAACAACCTCTTCATTAGTCAAAGTGGTATTTGGATTGAGTCCTGCATGTTTGAGTTAATCCTGTATTGTCCTGCAACTGCCGCTCGAGTTCGCAGAAAACTCCTGTAATACTTGTAGAGTTCTCAAATGTCGAGTAGTCACTTTTCAAAAGTAAAAACATGTAAATGACATAGGGCACTATATATAGGGCTCACGCCATTTTCTAGTGGTGTCCGAATGTCCATCAGACGGAAAAGTAGTTCACTCAAAATCCAACACAATGCACCTGGAATAGTAGTGTACCGGTCGAGTTAACCCACAATGCATTGCGTTGAGAAAGATGGCTGAACCCAACGAGGGTGATAATAATAGATGGATGTGACATACAAAAGTAAGTATTTTAGAATTAATAGCATCATATTTTCTTCGGGTGTGTAATATATTAATAATATATATATATATATATATTATATATATTATATATATATATATATATATAAATAATATATATATAATATATATATATCCCTTTCACCCTCCGCAGGTGGTCTCATCATGATGTTTTTTTTTAATGTGGAGCAAAAAAGTAGCTATAGCTAACTTTGCTGCTTGTGTGCTATCTTCTTTTGGCGTATTTTGTACTTGGAGTATTTAGACAATTCTGAGTAAATGGAAATATGATCACAGTAAGATGCATAGTTTAATTGATTATTGAGAATTATTTTTAGGGTCCAACAAGGACGTACGGAAATTGACGGAGAAGAGCCGTCTGTTCTCTGGGAAGCAATTTTCTTCAGTGTCTGGCTGGGAGTAAGATTTTCATGTTAATAATAACAGTGGCACAGAGGTGGGTAGAACAGCCATGCCAAATTTGTAGTCAAGTAAAAGTAAATTTACTTTAAAATATTGCTACTCAAGTAACTGATCTGATTCAGAATTCTGGTATATTCAAAGTATAGACACAAAATGAGAATCGTATCTGAAGGAGTCGTGCAAGAAACAAATAATGTCATATTGTCAACATAAAGCTTTGTCTCTTGTAGATTTGCTGTATCAAATATCAAATGTTGTAGTGGTACTAGCAGTGAAAGTAATTCCATTGCTTTTCCTCACAAACATTACATAGACAATGTTGCATGTTGTATTTCTGCAGGGCAGTGCTGCAGATTGGCCCTGCTGCAAAAAAAGGGAACATTTGAAGAAAACCTGCAAGGTTTGTGACATTTGTATTTTGTGTAATAAGACATCTGTTCTTTGAAAACATGCATTCCAGCACACTGGAAACTATCAACGTTTATAGGAGGTCAGGAAGCCGCCAACACGAAGTGGCACTGAAACAGGAGAGACCACTGCTGCATCGTGGAAGTGGTACTCCCTCATAGACGAGGCAAGAGGCAGCAGGCCATCAGTCCAGCCTCCCTGCCTCATTGCCTCATCATGGGAAGAGCGCCCTGCCACATCAGCAGCGTCGTCCAATGTCCTAGCGCCACAAGACCAAGAGGAGGATGAGGAGAAAGGAGGAGGAAAGAGCAGTGGACCCAAAAAGACCACGGCGTGAAAGTCTTCTGAACCTTTGTCAGCAGTCGGAGAAAAGAGTGGAACAGAGGGCGCAGAAAGAAGACGAAAGAGCTAAAAGAGAAGAGAGATGAAAAGCGTCTAAACTTATTGGAACTGATTGCTTAGAAGTATTTATTTATTTATTCTTTCTTGAGTATACAAAAGATAGTAAACAAACAAAAATTTTTATTCATTCATTAATTCAAAAACATTTTAATCTTTGAAAAATGTATGTAAATGTACATACTAGGAACAGAAACAAGATAAGATAATATACAAACAGTTAAACATTTACAGACACAATTTAACTATTTATGTGGACATTACTTTATTGTTTTATATTCTAATTTATATTTATGAAAAGCATGGAATTAGTTTTAATATTCACGATCCACGTGGCTGGCCGCAGCTGCTCCCCATTCTGCTGGTCCTGGTTGTTAGGGACATCATCATCAGCTGGCTCTAGTTCCTCGTCCACCCATGATGTCCCCGTTATGCAGGCAGAGGTTGTGGAGAATGGTGCATCAGGCGATTATCTTCACTGCAAAGGTTGGTTTTACCTCCAAGGCTTTAAAAAAGATTGCCCTCCTCCACCTTGCCTTCATGATCCAAATGCTCTTTCTATTACAGCCCGTGCTTTGGAGTGGTCACGGTCGAATTGCGCGGGGCACTGGCTCCCTGTAGGGTGACAGAAGGGTGACAGTGACAGGCATGGATAGCCACCATCACCAATAAAGGCATATTGGTGATGGTGGCTTATTTCCGAGTTTTTTAATACTTGGGAATAATGCACTGACTCTGCGTATCCAACTAATGTGTCAATAAACTTTGCAGAGTGGTCACATACAGCAGGCAGACAGATTGAATAAAAACGTTTTCTATTGAAGCAGCATTGTGCGTTCACACTTGATGCGTACGCTGCAGCCATCAATGCTTCCCAACACTTTATTGAAAGCTGAAGATCCGGCCAGACCCTGTTCCACAACTGGAGAATGCTCTGCTCAACCCCCTGGAGGACATCACACACTGTCGATCTTGACATATCAAAAGCTCTGGACGCAACTCGATAAGAGGTGCAGTTAGCCCACCAGAAAAGAAAGGCCAGTGTCTCCAGATCCCTGGCCCATCCCTGGTGTTTTGGAATGGGTAGCTGCTCAATCAATACTCTGCTTGTATTCCATGTCAAGCGAAAATCAGGATGCAGGTCAGAGTTCTATATTCTATCTTTACTTTAGGGTATAACAAAGGGGAATGAATAGACAAGTAATAAAAGACAACTGTGACGAAGTAGCTTCGTCAGTAAGCGCGGGGAGGCCAAGACGACATGGAGCCAACACACACAGACACACACGCACACACACTTGTACCAGCGTTTTCTCTTACCTGTCCAATAGCCGTTCCTTTTCTCCTCCAAAGCCATCGTAGCAGTCTAGGGTGCACACTTGATTGCTGCTAAACCGTACTTCTCGCCATAACACGGTCCCAAATCCACAGACACTCTCCCGTTTACCGTCGTCCTCTCCACGTTTCTTGCGGCCATCCGAACTCCCGCGGTCTTCCGCATTATATTGCGTCGGTGTTGGCGCACGTAATTCACCGTGTTAGGGAAAATTAATTAGTTTTTTTTTGTCTGTTGCATTAATCCTTACACTAGCGTAGATGTGTGTAGAAATATATTTATGAATTTGTAGTATTATTTTATGAAATGTTTATTGGTCTGTTTGAAGAGAATCTTTGATTTTTCTGTTGATTGTTTTGGGGAGGAGCCTCCTGAGACCTCAAGGAGTGCTGTTCCAGGAGGGAGCTGAGTGCACCGCAGGCACTAGCTCCAGAGCTAAGAGAAGGTTTTTTTTTTCTATCTATTGTATTGCAGCAGTACCTGTAAATATCCACCGTTTTCTGTTCTGCACTATTTTGTTTTTTCACTCTGGGGAATAAATTCACAAACACTGTTCCTGACTACGCCATATCATTTCGTGGTAAAAAGGAACATGCGACAACAACCCAATTCAATATTTTTTGTATTATTATAGTAAAAGTTTGCCATGTTCGATGAGTCCAATCACATGTGCTAATACTACGTCATAACTGGTGACAGGAAAGTAGTGATGGGTACCGAAACGTTGGTATTTTAGTGCACTATATAGGCCTTCACTATATAGTGATAGGGGACGAGTGCAGACACAGCCCATCTGCTGCTTGTTACAGTGAAATGTAACAAGGCATTTCAGTTTTGCAGGAAGTCAATGGATATGTTTTTATTAATAGGCCATTTTAGATCAATATTGCTGTTTACAAAGAACAAAATATAAAGTAATAATCATATACTTATGTTATAGTTCATCAGAAAGGGCTTTATTGCCATTGTCAATGAACAGGATTCAAAAACTAGGAACTTGCTTTGGCATTAAGGTGCAACACAAAAATGAATATATAATATAATATAATTTATATAATTATAATAATAATAGCAGCAAAATATGTCAAAAAGGGCATGCATAAAATTTACAAATAAAATAATAAAATGATAAAATATAAAAAAAATATGCTTGCTTGAAAACATGATAGAAATGACTGAGTGGGTGTGGGATGGTCAGGAGTAGCTAGCTGGAGGATTTGGGAGAAACCCATAGAAACTCAATCATGTTTCCCTCGACACACAGCTGCAGTGGGCCGTAAACATGCTTTAACTTGCAGTTTCCTTTTACCCCACCTTTTTGTGCGTTCATTAGCAGCATGACGCCACTTTCCTGAATTTAACAACCTGAATAAATATGCTAAATAAAGCCTCTAAAACAGTGTTTATCTGGTTCTGTAACTGCATGGAAAAACCTGCATCCACTCTGTCTATATTTAAAACACATCTACTGTGAACTGGGGAGACGATTTATTTTCTTTCTCTGCGTGATTCCAACTTAACTGTCTGGATAACCAGCGTTTTAACTCTGTCGATTCGTCAACATGGGGAAATAACTGTTACAAAGCAGCAAACGCTGAAGTGAAACTGAGCTGCTGTCAATTAGGAGTGCCACAGCTGCTCAAAAGCCATTTTTAATTTTAATTAGGTGGTGATTCTTCTTAGCTAATTCACTTGTAATACAGTGCAACCCGTATAATTGCGCATCATATGGACATTAACGCAATACTCTTCACCAAAGAGATGCAGTCACCCTGCTGTATTATTTTCATACGGTTCATATGAGGATATGGTTTTCAGTGGAACAGCTGCCGACTCAAGATGCTGGGCACACAATTTGATTCAATTGTAAACTTTTCTCTACAGAAAGAAAAGCTTTACAATGCATTGGTTATGTTTTTCCACACTCGTTACGTTGGACCTACCTCACGAAATACTGTGGCCTGGTCCTCAGACTGGTGAGAGCGCTTTGGCACGGTTCTGCTTAAGGTGAAATATGTCTCCAGGTCCAGATGGGCAGGGGTCTGCTGCTACGTTTGCAACTGACACCCACCCAACCAAAACCAAACTCTAAATCACACCTGAAATATACTTTTGTTCATGTGGCTGAACTCGGTTTGCGTTTAAGGTCGCTTCTGATCGGTTAAAAGTCAAAACAAGCCCATGCATGCAACAAATGCGTGATTATTACAGAAAATAATTACAAATTATCAAGCAACTTTGCGATATTGGAAGATATGTTTTGGAAATATTGTGCAGCTGCATTATGTACCCTGTGTTTGAACTGTGTCCTTAAAGGTGCACTTGTTACTTTTCTGGTGAACTGAACCTTGTCTAGGATCCAGTATAAACGTCTTCAGTACTTTATGATGAGTGAGTCTGGTAATCCCCCCCCCTACCGTTGCTCCTCAAGCCAAACTCAAACGGAGCAGTGCAATCAGATTTGTTCATTTCTGTGACGCAAAGTGAAACAATTGGTCAGCCGTCAAAATGTTGTACTTATTGATTCTGCAGAAAGCCGCAAAGATGTTCAGTCCCTGCAATATTTTTTCCCCCTTTCTTTTTTTTTATACAAAGAGATATCATTTGGACTTTCCAGGCAAACTGCCACCACCTTGTCTTCCTGGAGATGTTGCTAAGAATGCTCTGAATGGGCTTAATCATATCTATTTCCTTGGAGACAAGTAAGTACACTACCAGGTCAAATAAAAGGTGCAAGATAAATATGTTGGATAGTACATTCCAGGCAAAGCAATAGCAACTTGCTTTAATTTCAAATGCAATAAATACATTTGTAGGGGGACATCTGCCCTTTTCCCACTACATCGTGTTAAATAGTAGGGATGTAACGATATAGGCAATATAGTGTGACATCGCAGTCGCAAAATGACCACGATATCGCCATCGTCTCTTCAGCGCAAGCCCAAGACGGCAAGGGGAAGAGGAGACGACAAACGGTAGCTCGGGTGAAGAACGGTGTGGTATTCATGGATCGATTAAATACTCGGGAAATACGAGCACCATTAGGACTTGTTTGACAAAAAAGACACCCAGGAATTCATCAGAAATAAATTCTTGTCCGGGCTATAAATTTCAGAGCATAAAAACTGCAGTGCACCACAGTTTTTATTGGGCCTTCACATTTTTATTTATTAAATGTAATTTTTAGCGCACAACACAAAGTAGGGCTTTAGTCAAAGTGCTTTACAGCTATACATTTGCAATACAAACATTTTATTATTCCACCAGGCTGTTCACTGTGTAGTTCTTGAAGAAAACTAAATGGAAAATGAATAAGAATGGCTATTATATTTATTATTGTAGCAAAACATCAATATTGCGGCCCCTTCGATAATACTGTGAGCCCCCACAATATTGCAATAAATACTATACCTTGAGGTTCATACTGCAATAATGTGATATGTAAAATACTGTAGTCGGATGAATTGCGATGTTTTCAGAACCAAAAGTCAATGCCGTGTGAAAGCAGCCGTACTTGGACAGTCTTGTGGGGTCAAACAGGACTTCCGACCCTCATTATCCTTCTGTAACTGAAAGAGTCTGACTGAAGAACTCCTCAAGCTGCTATTTTAAACATGGTCTGGTGGCAGGGGAGCACCATCTGCAAACGCTCCACTCTGCTCCGAAGACATAATTAATGACGCCCAACTAATGACTGTTAGCTAAGTGCGGCCCAGAGCGCAGGCCAAATTATGATTTTTAATGGAAATCTTCAAATTTAAGCATTGTTTTGGACAATTCTCATTCAAATTTCTTGACCTATATAACTGGTGGAGCTTGGTATTAGTTTATTGACCCTGTATTTATATTGTTCTAAATAGACATGTTTCAACATTGACCATTATATTAATCTGAACTCTCAATGGGTATAGCATCTAAACTGTATCAATGTATTACTGAACTTAACAGACATTTTGTTGGAGAAGCGCAAAATCTCATGTTTGGAAAGTATTCGGTTGGAAAAATTTATCACAGTATTTTATAGTCTAAACTGTTATTATTGCACATTATTCTCAGGGAAATCCTCGTTGCTAGAGAAATGGTGGATTAATAACAGTGTCAAATTCAACTTCTTGCATCTCCACAGATCAGGGGCCTCATTTATAAAGCTGGCTTGTGTACTCCGCAATGCGTAGGCCGCCACCTGCACCATCCGTGGTGTTGATAAATCTTGCACTTTGCTTACCTCTGCGCTGCACGCTGGAGTTTAACTCAAAGGATCCAACCCGACCCTGTGTACGTCCTGTAGCCCACTGTCCAAACCTGACCCAGAACCAGAATTCCCTTCATCATGTTGTCACAGACAGCTTTTGTCCACAACAGCTTGCGCCCCCTGTTTAAATAAATGAAATAATTCTGTGCCAGGCCAGGTGCGCGCGCCCACAGAAGTGACCAACATTTTTACGTCCGACACACAGTTTTTCTGCAGAATAAGAGCGCCTGACAGAGCTTCATGTGTCACATGCTTTTGTTTTTCTCCTGCACCTGTCTCTGCAGCAAAAGCGTTTGTCCCTCTGCTGCTGATCCAGCCACATCTCTCCTGCTGCTTTCGCTCTGTAATGATCCGTGTCACTCACGCGTGCTCACTGACCCTCCTTTGACCATTCAGACCTCTGTGTGCATGTATTAATGTGCGTGAACAGGGCCGTGGTCAAACCTCAGGCACATCTCATTCAAACATAAGAGTCTAAAACACTAATATCTGCAAAATAGCCTCTTGCCACAGTAGTGAAAAGTGCAGGTGACTAGCACACAATTTATTCTGTTAATGAATTAGTTTAATTTGTATTTGCCATAAAGCCCTTGGTGTGGCTGTGGTGCTGCGTGCAGTGTCTGCCCCTCCCTCTCTGTCCTGTGCCTTGGTCAAACCCACTGATTATCGGCTCATGTTTGGGTGAATGTCTTTTTGGAGGTATGGAAAGGGACTTGACGTTGACTTGACGTTGGTTCCTTCTCCCCTGGCCTGTAACTTGGCCTAGTTGCGTGCCTGCGTTTCTCCATGGAGATATATATGTTTTATTCCATATTGCGGAGAATTGTTGGCAAAATAAAGCAAGTCAGTGAAAGATCGAGATTCAGTAATATATAATTGTCAATTGTAATATGGCTGTGATTTTTGAAACGAGAAGTATTAAAACATTTTTTTTGGGAAAATATCAAATTAAATCGTAGTTATAATTTTTTCCTTATCGCCCTACATCTCCAAGACGGTGGGAAAAGCACACCTTTAACATTTTTGTAATTGTATTTAAAAATATGTATAAAGGGCGTTAGTGAATATATATTTTTTGTACCTATATTAATATATTTAGTGCACGTATATATATCAGGTTTCGTTTTACACTAGTAGAACCAATTCAGCCAACTGCCATTCAACTTCAGCGGTTTTCCAGAGCCTGAAGAGTGCAGAGGGGCCGGGACAGTAGCTATCTTCCCCCATCGACTTTTAACAAACGGACAGCCTGTTCCTCTCACCAGGCTGTCCTGTTGCATTGTGGGTGCTTTGCTAACACTACCACAGCACTCTCCAGCACAAGAACAACAGTGCTGACAAGTTGAGTGGTAAACGCACAAAGTTTGGAGAGCCTCCTGATATTGTGTAGCCAATTGACAAATGTTTGAGTAGCTTTCCAACAAAGTGCCACTGCAAAAGTGAACATTTTACATAATCGTATGCATCTGTTTGATCGTTTTGACTGGTCTGTTATGTCATGCTGCTTTGTTTATGCTGTTTGAAGTTTGTCTGTAAAACCTTCAGTGCAGTAATCAGACTCTCAACTCAATATTCAGAAGAGCGTAAAGAGGTTGGAATGTTCGCTCCAACGGATGATCTCCCATTCTTAACTTGGTATTATTTTTACCAGTCGCACTTTATCACAATTAGACTTGTTTTATGAAATCAAAGTTAATATGTTCGGTCCAATTCAAGTGCAGCCATGTTCAGTGCCCCTTTTTGTATTGAAGCTGATGCTGCAGACTACAGTTGGTCCCCCGAACCAGTACTTCAACAAAATCACATTTCAAGCTCAAATACAAGCCAATGGAAGATAGCAGAAAGTACATTGACTGAACTGCCAGCTTCGAGACAAATTATGTATGAAGTGAAAGCATGGTATCCCAGAAAGGAGCTTCCTGGCACACCTTTAATAACAGGCCTTCCTTTGGTCTTTGGTGGACACCCTTGAGTACACAGGAAATTGTATGTTAGCCTTTGAGTGGCCCACAGATTAAGATAATAAAATAAGAGAGGCATTGATTAACCTTTAATCATTGGTACACTTAACACTGCCTGACTCCACAAGGGGGTCTGTGTAGAGGCAATGTACTATTTATTCAACATAGTGTAAAAGTACCACTTTAACATATATTATGATATAAAACCATAATTCCATACTTATGTGCTTAATACAAAAATATAGTTTGCTTGGATTTATAATTTGCTGAACGTGCTTGTACCTTTTTTGCTTATTTTTTTCTGCATTTATTATTCACATGGCTTCCTGTGCTTTACATCATTTGTGTGTTTCATTTGGTTTTGCATAATTTTGACGTATTTTTACAGACATGCCTCTTTGTTTGCGCGTGCCGCAGGGGAAATGTTCTTACCTCGTGGACAATCCAGCGTTGAAAAACATGGCCATGTGAGGAAGTTTAGTGTTTTTTTATTCCCAGAAAATTCTGAGAGGGGAAAGAGACGTGTGGTTTTGGGAAACACGTGGAAAAAAGAAAGGAAATGGTTTGTGGACGTTAGAGCTGCGCTAAAGTGGAGCTAAAAACAAGAAAACAAACTTCTGTGACGATGCACTGTGAGGAAAACATCCCAACCAGTGCAAACCTGGACAGATCAGGAAACAGAACAGCTAGAAACACAGGCCAGTGTGTAATAAAGTATAAACATGACAGAGTGAAGCTGCTGCGAGCTCTGACTGTGTCCACACTACATTATGTGACTGTGAATACAAACACAATGCACTCATTTGATTCACTACATGAATCATTTGTCACTAAACTGAGCTTAAATTATAAAAATAGTGAGCCCATATTGAGTTTCTGCAGCAAACTTTTTTTTAAATACAGCTCAAAGACTGCCTTGCATGCTCGGCCTCAGATACGAGCAGTAGAGCACCAGTCTTTGTGCAGCGATAGCCTCTAATAAAGTCTCTCTGGGATATTATATAATGCATAAGAACGTGAAACGGAAATGTATGACTCAAACAGTAAATTGACCAAGTCACTGTTACGCTCACCACTCACTTATGCGCACTCATGCATGAGGTTAGTTCAATCCTTCTTCAGCATTGTTAGTTCTACTCACATGGTTTAAAGTGTTATTCCCTGCATATCTGGGCCCGGCACGACCTGAGCCCGTGCACTCATAGACCCAAAGTTACATTTAGTAAACTGATTTACTATTGACTATTGACGTTTCAAGTTTTTTTGGCAGAATAAGCGTGCTTGATAGGGCTTCATGTGTTTTCTGAGTATCTCTAATAACAGAAGCACATGTGTCCTTCCTCTGACCCCCGTTTTCTCATTCCCTTGCTCCTTTCTTCAGCTCTGTCAGGGAGGGCTGCGTTTCTTCTTGCCTTGCCATGTGTCATTACTCCCACGCACCCATACACACGACACGCACACTGCTGTCTGTGTCATGGCTATTTCCTCTGTGCTCTGGTTCAATCTGACGGCTCTGAGCGGGCCAACTGCTCTGTCACACAGGACATGAGCTGGACTCGAGGTGCTTGGGTCTGACCGCCTGCTCCAGCCTGAAGGTACGTCAATGCAGCCCGAGCCTGGTCAGGTCTCAACTTGGAAAATCTTTTCAAATCAAGAGCACATTTTTTATTGCATTTTGAATATTTATTGACCGTCAAAACAAACAGACCTACTCATACAATCACACAGTGTTTGTGATGTTCTTCAAAAAGGCACAAAACAAGTTCTGTCGCGGGTACCAAACTACAAGCCTTCAGGTTAGGTGGTGGACATCTACACCAGCTAAACTGCTGCTGCTCCGTGTCCTTCAAAAATGTGTTATCCCATTATTTTTTGGTGTTCTTGCAGCAGCAGTGAGCAAGGTGACTGTACAGTGTGTAAACAAAGACACCGTCACATTTATCCGTGACAAATGGTCGGTGTGCGGCGGGCTCCAATCCCAGAGTAACACAGAAGTTCTACAGTGTCATCCAGGCCACATCAGAGCTGCTCCAAAATACACACTTCAATCAGACAGACGAACACTCACACTAAAATGGAGCGGGTTGGAGAAAATAATACATTTTATTTAGGTAGTTTTGTCAATGTAACATTTTTGTGAATACAATTCACAAAAAAGACATAAATAATAATAAAGTAAAGTTAGTCTAAAACTAAAATGAAACTAAACACTCTTGATTAAATATTTTAAAATAAGTTAACCTTTATTGTCAGTCCACAAAAGGGGTGTAGATTTCATTTGTTTTTTGGCACGGAAATACATGTTGTGATTTGTTGTTGTTATTGTGACATAAACTCTACTTTGCAATCTGAAATTCTAATAACGTTCACATACGGGGCTCAGTCTTATGTCCACCTTCCTGACGTCAGAGATTGATTCCCGCTCAGATCAGTGCAAAGCGTCATTGTGTGCTCAGGCACGTCACTCAACTTGACTCGTATGAATATGGAAGTCTTGTTTCTTTCTCCTGCTGTGGCTAACAAAGTTTAAGCCCAGATGCAGGGTGAATGACTAATGCAATATTGATCAGCATTTCAGGTTCACTATTTTTTACATCTTAAATGATGTGTGGATGTCACACTGTGCGATGGTTCACACCAGTAGTGATGACAATGTTTTAAAACTAAATTGAACCAATCATAAAAGGTAACGCTTAAAATGGATTTAACATTGGCAACGTGGCCTATATTCAGCCAGTAATAAGCTGTACAGGTAAATGGGATGATGAGAATTTTTATGAAATGTTTTCCCCCTTGGGCATTCCAAGCAATCCAGGGCATTGAGCCCACCTTGTTCTCACCTGTCACTCACCTCCTCCTGACGTGGAAACCCATGTCCACGCTCTGACGCCTCAGCTGCAGCTCACACTGAGCCACACATGTGGGGTAGGTTGTACACATGTGGGGCAGGTTGTGCACATGTGGGGCAGGTTGTGCACATGTGGGGCAGGTTGTGCACATGTGGAGCAGGTTGTGCACATGTGGGGATGTGGGGTAGGTTGTACACATGCGGGGCAGGTTGTGCACATGTGGGGCAGGTTGTGCACATGTGGGGGAGTTTGTGCACATATGGGGCAGGTTGTGCGCATGTGCGGGAGGTTGTACACATGTGGGGTAGGTTGACCACATGTGGGGCAGGTTATCCACATGTGGCGCAGGTTGTGCACATGTGGAGGAGGTTGTGGACATGTGGGGCAGGTTGTGCAGTACATCCGCAAAAGCCAAAGAATGAATCCAAACACTGCTAAAGTCGCAACATAGGAAAACAGACCCAAAGACAAACAAAGAAAAGGAGAGTCAAATTTTTTGGTTGGATAGAAATATTTGTTATAAAATTTTTAGATACGTTTGGGCATAACAACGGGAAGTAGGGGTTCAGAGGGGGCAATTGCACCTCCTGCTGGATGTTCAGCAAGTTGCAAGTAGGCCCATCTGTTGCTGGTTTTGCCACGAGCTATAGCAAAACTATATATATTTGAACAACACACAATTTATATGTATATTATCCAATTGTTTCTGCAGTACACTATGTGCCTTAAGGTTAAACTCAGGGCAAACTTAACATGCAATGCTGTGCAGCGACCACCAGGCACGTAGACCTGAGAGAACTGAGCACAAAGCACATCGCTTTTATTAAGCTTTCATACTGTGACGGGCTTTTGGTAAAATAACAAAGAAAATAACAGTTTCTGGATTAAAAGGAAGAAATTCGCAGCGTGGATGCTGAAAAGTTTGGACTTTGATGGAGCTGCAGGCTGGATGTGCAACTTCCGATTTTAAACCTGACGTGACGCATCGGGACAAAGTGGAGTTTACACAAAAAGACAGCGGGACAAATCCATGTTTCCCCGTCTCATAGAGGTGGGACTTGATTTCATCTGAACATCTGAGCGGTGAGAAAACTGATGAAGTTGCAGTGCGTCAGAGACAGAAGTGAGTTGTTAACGTCTTGCTGCTATAATGCTGTACTGTACACTGTGTTAAACAATTATACTATTTACTTTGGAATTAGCCCTGTTGACTAGTGCCAAATGTGTCTGGGCATTATTTTCTCACGCAGAAGCGTGAGGTTCATTATTTCTTACTCTGAAACCTGCTAGTGTCTATGTCAAAGTGAGGCTGGGCGCTGGAGTTCTCTTGCCCCTCCAAAAGCAGCGGCAAATTATTTCTATGTGCCTTCACTCTGGTGTATTTTGATCGTATTATAAAGAGTTACATGGGTCCAGAAGTTATTTTTGGGTTGAGTGCCCTTAGGAGGCGCTATATAAACGTATGCAAATAACAACTGCCTCCCTTCCAAAAAAGTATGGGTAAGTTTGAGTTACATCTCCTCATGTCTCGGCAGCTGTGAGCCTTTCAGTTTGGGGTGGGGCGGGGACACGTACACGACTGCTGACTTATTTGTTTTGTTGCTCATCCAGGTCGAGGAAAAATCGGGGGTGACTCGTCAGAATGTGCAGCCTGCGCCGGCTCCTGTCCTACTTGTTTGTCCCAGATCTGCTGATGCTCTTTTCTTCCTCCACTCTCTTCTCCAGCTGCAGGCATTTATTATTCAAGTCTTTCCCTTTGAGTTCCCTCTTGTCCGTGTTTTGCATAAGGATTAGTGATGGAGCACTTTCTTCTTATTCAAGCCACTCAAACAAATCCACATATTAAGACTGTAATTAAAACGGATTGTAGATGTTTTTTCTTCAAAATGTGTCCAGTGGTGCTTTGATTTTCGCCATTCTAGATAAAATCACTGGATACTAGTGCGCTCAAGGGCTGTCTGAGTTCCAAAGGGAGTTTAAAGCAAAGACGGACAAGCCACAAGGGGCCAGTTTTCTGTTTAAACTAATGTAGTTAATCCACTTGACAAGCTATTGACAGGCCATTAGCGATCAATGGGTTTTAGATGTCTCCCTGTACAGAGTGTGCACCAGGGGCCATGTTTCAAATGAATGGAGCAATTTGACTGAAGCTGTGCAGTTTACTACTTCATTTAATTTTATTTATTTACACAGGAAAAGATTAAAATGCAATAATCAGGCGTGACTCCATTAACACTAGGACAACCAGGATTTTAGAACTACTAGAACTCCCAAGCCGTCAATTTGACGGTTGAGCTCTGGCGATGATGTAATCAGATGAATGATTCTTCTAACATGCTAAAAATTGGTCTATGAGCCTCTTTAATGAATATTATCATTATTCAGCGCTCCAAAGTTGACCAGCCTCAGCAGAGGAAGGAGGAAGAGGAGGAGGTGGAGGGTTGTTTGCGATAGCGAAGCCGCTGTTACAGAGAATATACGCATATTCATTCATTGATCTGGACCCATCTTCCTAAAAAAAAGCCAGCCAAATACTATTATAACACAGGATTCATAAAGACCTTGAATATTGTCGCCGTTGCCAAGAATATGCCGCTCGCGCGCGGCGACGTTACCGGGGCAACTGAAGCAACAGGCGCTTAGTTTATTGATCTCGACAGCCTAAAATGCCATAACTATATAATAAAGTTTGTCATAAATACCTGGAACATTTACAATAGATCATTGGTAAAGAAATAATAAATGCAAATTTAGTTCCGTTTCCATATATCTGGGTGTTGGTTGCCCTGATTACGGGAGCTGCCTGTCTGTTCTGTGTCGAGACGCCGCTAATCCTGCAGAGGGCGCACCGTGCAGAATCTGCTTGGTTTGGCTTGGCAAGAGACGCGTACTTTCTCTGTTATTTAGCTGTTAGCTGCGTGTCCAAAGTTTATTAGGTTAACACTTACACATACTACTAATGCTATAGATATATTTAACCACCAAACAAAATGTTGTATCCTCTATTTTTGCCAAAATGTTACGCTGAAGTTGAAAAAAGCGAACACTTTTAATGTTGGAGAAACTTCCCTCTAATGAAGATTAGACAGCGCATAACTGTTTCTAGGCAAGTTATGGTTGGCACATGTTTTTTTTTTTTTGCCTGAGCTTCAAGCCTTGTTAGGTGCAGCCATGTTTGTTTAGCTCTGCTTTTCTGGAGGATTTGCGGCAAACAACCTGATGGGATCATGTGGCTCAATTTGGCTTTGTTCATCACCTGTGTTCACGCCGTTCGCCTGCTGCAGTGAGTTTTAATATTCGCTTCATGACTTTAGCCGAATAAATGAGTTTCCACCTTTCAAAATCCACTTTTACGGTTATACACACAAAACAAAATCCACCTCAAGCAACCATATAAATTTGGATGCGATTTAGGGATTCTAAATGTGATATTTGGGCTTTCCATCTCCCGTTACTTATGCAATACTTCAAAATGCGCATTAAAAATAAGGGGGTGGAAATGCAGTTAGTGACTCCAAGGGAAATAGAAGGGGCAATCATTCCTGAGCCTGGTGTGGGTGTGGAAGAATGACCTCTGTCCAAATGTGTCCTAAAGGCATAAAGGTACAGGAGTTGTAAGTACAGCTAGTACAATTACACACTACACACACTAATCTTTGCCTGATTTATATGATTCAAATGCTTTTTTACATTGGATGCCCTTCCCATTACTGTAACAGGAGCGGACATGGTGGGGCTCAAAAGTGTAAAACAAATCATGGATCAATATGTGGGAGCAGAGAAATAAACTTCAACTATATATATATATATATATATATTTATATATTTATTTATTTATTTATTTATTTATTTATTTATTTATTTATTCATTTATTCATTTATTTATTTTTCTCCTAAATTCTTATTGCTTTTCTCTCTATTTTTATTTTATTTTAATTGTTATTATTATTTTTGGTTGTTTTTGTGTTTTTTTAGTTGTTGGTGTTGTTGTTGTTTTGTATTTATTTTATTTATTTATTTGCTGCAAAAGTAAAGATGAGAGTATTGTTCAAATATCAGATTGATAAAATCCTTAACGATACCCATCTCTAAACCTGACTGCAATGCTGTCGTAGTTGCACAATAAAAATGCAGATCAGATCAGGGTTAGTTCAAGGCTGCTGCCACTATGGGTCCTACGGACACCCACACAACTACACAAGTCTGTAGAGCTCCCGTACGTGTCGTCACGCTATCCCAGCATGCACCACCAAACTCCACACTGGCAGGGATGGAGACGGGAAATTTGCATTAAATCTAAGGAGCAATTATTCAACGTCGGCCTTTCAGTGATTGTGGATTCTTTTTGCGTACAAATGATCATGCTCAGAAGAAAGACAGCCTTTTACCGGAGTTACAAAGCTCCAGGTTAATAAGAGTGGATTTTTTAGGGGAGTTTCAAAATCAAATCAAATCAGAAAACCAAGTTGAACCAATGATTTTCAGGTGTTTATTACATTGACGTGAGAGAATTACAGTAGCCTCTAACATATACAACTTTTAGAACACAACATTTTTTCAATAGTTTATCAAGATCATACCATTTTACTTAATTGATGTCAGTAAACTTTGTATGTACAGGGCTTTATAATGAAGTATATTTCTCACAAACATCTCGACAGTCACTTTTTGATGACATTAGAAGGTGA
The DNA here is from genome assembly GCA_015082035.1 of Chaenogobius annularis. Lineage (NCBI taxonomy): Eukaryota > Metazoa > Chordata > Actinopteri > Gobiiformes > Gobiidae > Chaenogobius > Chaenogobius annularis. The sequence continues at coordinate 732,735 of BJKM01000133.1, read as the reverse complement.
AAAGGGAATCAGATGTCAAGATTTTGCAGGTTTAGAACACGATCTACGCAATCTAACCTCCTTAAACGCACACTCAGACCAGGGGAGGGTCGTTAATGTTTAATTTGATTTATTTTTTTAGAGGTTAGATATTTACTGCTTAATTTAATGACAAAGAAAAACTCCAAAAGCTTTATTTCAGTCTTGATGGCATTCGTTATCGCAGTTTCTCCCTTGCCCATATCGCGTCCTCTACACATTTAGTCACATCGTGCAGGAGCTCTATAAGGTAATGTCATCTAATAACTGTGTTCATACTTATCACGTTTACTCATTTGTCATTCATTCACACATACCGTAACAAAGTGCCTATGTTGTCGATGATTGTCTAGCTGCTGTTAGCCAGTCTACGGAAGCAGCTCGGATGTCGCTCGTCACTCTTGCCCTTGACAGAAATTCCCTTTCAGATACTAGATACGCAACCTCAGCACACGCCGCACGCAATGGCATTTCCGTTCATTGAAATCTTTATCTGGAGATGTTTAAGTGGTGTGATTAGGTCTGTGGAGGACCCCAGGGTTAGCGGAGTTGCGGAGCACAGGTTGCTATCGCGTCCTCTTTATAATTAATTTGACTCTCACTGAGATAGCGAGCTTATTCCGAGAGGTATTATGCAACAATCATGCAGAGGATTGCACCATATGAGGATGAATTATTAATTTGATAGTCAATTGTTCTGAAGCTCATCTGCAAACAAGAGACGCTGCTTTTATTTGTGGTGTGTCTCAAATCCCTTGACTAAAACTTTAAAGTTAAGCTCTTTCTGAACCCTTCAAATGGACTCTTTTTGAAGCTGAATTTTGGCTTCAGATGTCTGATTCACTCTAATGGTTTCTGTGCGCAGAGGAAAATCATATTTCACATCCCACCTAGAATAAAGAAGACTGAGAATTTGTTGGGTTTTGACAATTCCCATTTCATAGCTTAAGCCAAGATTACTAAAAATGGGATTTAGAGATTTATAAATATAACCCCCTCCCTCCCCAGATGGTTTACAAATAAATACATGTTTTTTTAAATCATAAAACTTGCTCTCCGCAGATATCTGACTATATTAAAATATGATTCAGCTAATTTTTTCTTAACTTCCTATTGTCCTAAATTCAATTTTCCCTAAATGACCCCAGATTACCAGAAATATAATAATGTGTTTAATATGTTTAAGTCAGGGGTGTCCAAACATTTTTCACCGAGGGCTGCATTTTGAAACGTATACGTATCAGAGGGCCACGGACAACCCGACAATTAAGTGAATTATTTGACATTTTGCATTTGACATAGTTTCGATGGGCCTCCACACCTTTAATAAGACTTGGAACAATAATTTTAGGTTGATACAACGTCAAAATGCTTGAATGTTTCCAATTTTACAGTCAAAAGTAACACTTTTTGTTGTTTGGACCAACTTAGCAGGAAGTCGGAGGGCCAAAAAAAATTGGTCTGAGGGCCGCATTTGGCCCCCGGGCCGTAGTTTGGACATGCCTGGTTTAGGTTGTTTCTTGGTCAGCCATCTTTGATCCTAAAGGGTTTTGGTTTCGATAACAACAATTGTTAAAAAAAAATAAAAAAATGATAAAAAGGAATACTAAGAGTGAGAAAAGCTCTACCTGAAGCTTCCAGTGTGCGTTACATTAAGAATTGAGGATAATGGCAGAGAACCAACCGTAAAGGCGCTGTACCGGATTCTTCTTAAAGTCTTAAAGTGTAAAAAACAGAACTAGTTGATTTTAAACAGTTTGCAGCGGTCCTCATGTATCGCTCATTTACCGAATCCATTCTAAGCGTCCAAAATATTCACAACAGCAAGTTTAAAAGTGCTTTTAATTGATGATGTTCTTTACTTTTACCATCGGGGTCATTGTCATATATAACTATTGTCACAGTAAAGCTAACAAACATTAGCATGCTAACAGTGCACTTCCTGCTTAACACAATTTTCACGCTATGAGCTGCTTTTACAATGTATTTATACTGAAAGATTTTACTTTTCTAAACTGTTTTAAACTTTCCTACATGAAATCACTTTATTGGTGGTTTAGACAAGACCAGTGGTTCTCAAACTGTGGTATGTGTGGCACTGGTGGTCAACAGGCTCCTTCAGGTGGTACACGGACTCCTCTGCAGTTCGAATATTTGCTAAAAATAATCAATTCAATCTGCATTTTTGTCTTCTCTCTAGTTTGGCCTGGTTTAAAAGTAGGAAAGTAAGTCTGTTGTCCCTTTAGACTTCTCTTTAGCCATAGTTTAGACCTGGAATAGTCCTGTTTTTGACCTGTTTTAGATCTGGTGATATTCGGAGAGCCAAATATTTTCTCCGGTGGTTTTTGTGAAAAGTTTGAGAACCACTGGACGGAACTATACATTGATTCAAAGCATTATTAGATTAACTGAATTTAGATACTGCTGTACTATACATATAGACAGGAGCAGTTTATCCATCTAGATAAACACATGCTAATGACAATATGCTTGCTAACTTATCGCTAACATTGACTTAAACAGTGACTTCATCAAAGCTACTCTCCCTTTCCATGGTACTGAAGCGTTTCCCTTTGCATCTCATTTAAACGTACCCTTCAGCGCTCTTGCAGGTAACAGTCAATTACTCCACATTAACACTTTTCTTATTGCACGCCCACTGCACCGTCTCTCTCTTTCTCCCTCGTTCTCTCTGCTCCTCGGGGCGATTCGTGTCACCTGACTGCTCCACCTGCCGCTCCTGTCGCCAGCCCCGGTGCCACGGGGGAAATGTAAACAGCCGGAAACCCTTTTGGCTACGTGCTTTCTCCATCTCTGGTGAGTCAATTAGGCAGCAAATGACCCCTGGAATCCACTGTTAGAAGCTCCGCACTGTAAATTGCCTTTAATCTATCATAATGATGACAGTAATTGGAAGTGACGCTTGACTGCATTTGCACCCTTTTTTTCAGACACAAAAGGGAAAAGAGTTGTAGCGTGGGAAAGCAAACGTATGTGTGGTTGGTTTGGAAGCGTGTTATCTAAATTTTGTAGTGATAAGTTAGTTTATTTAACCTTGGAATTCATATATATATATATATATATATATATATATATATATATATATATATATATATATATATATATATTAATAATATATCTTATCTTGCAAAAATGTGTATATTTTACGGAGCAACATACATTTGAATTACTTTAAAGGACAAATATGCCTTATTTGTATTGTTGTTGGCATTTATGCTGTGGGGTACATTTACTTCGGCTTCTCATGGTTTAGAGCTTAAACTAATGTATGTATTGAAAAGCACACATTATTTTGTGCAGTTTGGTGTACAAATAAGCATTTGTTGCAGATTTGTAGCAGAAATGCCAAACAAGTTTGGCGATGATTTATGGACTTAAAAACAGCAGGAAATCTCTAGATCTCTACCTGAGACTCAATCCAGAGAAATTTGAAATGTGTTTGTCTGAGGCTCAGTGGGAGACAACCTTGTAGACACGCAACAAGCTTGAATGAATGTATTTGATGAGGGAACATCTTCAAAGGGGCACCATGCCACTTTTTCGGGTGAGGGGTCTGCCTCCTACTTGTGTCCATGGGGATGTTATGGATTTTCCTTGAATTTTAATGCTGTACTGTGGACCATTGCAGGCAACACAATAACATCTCCATGGAGACAATTTGCAAGTTGGAAATAAAAGTATACATAATTAAAAAAAAAAAAAGTTTGTTTGATGAGGATATTTGAAATGCAACTTGTCATGATATATTTGATTCTGTCATGGCATTTATTGTTCTGTACATTTTTACACATTAAGCAATTTAGCCGATTATGACAACACACAGTCAACTTATTATTATTCAATTTCGCTTTGAATGTTTGAAGAATCAATGTAAAATGAAAAATTAGCTGGTGAGCTTGCAGAGAACAAAAACTTCAGCCTACAGGGCGAAGTGACTTTAATAAAAGGGATATAGCTGTCAAGTCAGCCTGGAACAAGAAGCCTATTTCAAACTCAATCTCTGTACAAACATGCTGCCATTCAAAAGCAGCCGCTCAGACTGCTCTGTAAAGGCAGGTTTTAGAGCATTTCAAAAGCACCTCAACGTTTGCAGAGTGCTGCTTGATTACTTCCGGGTTTGAGAAAGATAACATTTATTTTGTATAATGTATTTATCTTAGTTGACAGTACACAGTGATCATATAGTAGTCTCTGGGGGGAGACACAGAATCATCTCATTTACTTTTAGACTGTTGGTACTGTTTGACCATATTCTACACAAGCTGATGTCTGTTAATTAACATGATCCATTTAAGGATTTTAAGTATATTTTCATTTATTCGTATTTAAGAAGTGTACCAGTGCTGTATTTTGGTTACAGATTAACTTTACTTTTTGACTTTTTTTTTTTAAATGCAAGAAACAGAAACAGACTTTCCTGCTTGTCCTTGGAAATTAATATTAAAATAAATATATATACACACAGATTTACTTGCATCGGGACTCCAGCTATACAGAACCCTGGAGACACAAAATGTGATTCTGTTCCTCATTCCATTCCTGTCACGTCCTTCCTGTTACCATATGTATTATTATTTTTTAAGTCTGAAGGGTTTATTAGATAGGTCAGTAAAATGAGGGATAAGCAAGGGAAGGACATTCAGCAAACTGTCAGAGCCAAGCAGCCCCCTGTAACAAATGTTAATTGCATAAATTACTGAGAGAAAAGGTCCCGCACACTGTCTGACTTGCAAGGTGAATTTATTTACAGCAGGAGAAGTGGCAACGTTTTGGCAACTAGGCCTTCCTCAGGCGAAGGCCTAGTTGCCGAATATATCCAGCGTTACGCACGACTTTTCCAATGCACCTGCTACAGAATTTGATGTGCGAAGCGCCATCCTCACGTTAACTGCATAAATTAAAGATATTTTCTTCAATTTCATTTCAATTTGTACATCATATGGCTCTGTAGCTAGCATGCAATTGGCAACATTGTTTTCACTCTTGTTATTCCTGTCACCAAACTGCCAATTTTGAATGGGACAATACCATAAAGAAAAAGACAATTGTTTAACATGGGCCTTGAAGTTTTTTGTCTATTTTAACATATGCAAGAAAAATCCAATTCCAGTAACTTTTTTAAAAAGTTGAACGAGCACAGATTACATGAAATGAAAATAAATAATCACTAAGACTGTTCGATGATGGAAAAACATTTAATTTTGTAATTTTGATATAATTGAAGTCAAGATTATTTGGAACAGCAATTACTTTAACACCCACCCATATCAATCAGAACAGGGTTTCCTTTATTCTTTTTGAGGTTATGTCGGTGTAATCCCTCATTGGTCCAGGAGTGTTCCATTGTAGAAAAAGATTCAGTTGTAGTCATCTGGACTCTGTTTTAGAAAAACAAAACGTTTCGACTCTCATGCAAGTCATTCTCAAATCAGGGGTCCCGCCCTGTGGGCAGGGCTTTCACTGAGTAGGAGAGTAGAGTTTTTGAGGTTTAGTTTCAATGACTGTACTCGTAATGGATCAGAACAGTAATTGTATTATAATGAAAACAATGATTGATTGTACATTCATCGGACAGACTTTGTCCAACGTCCTCATGTTTGGTGTTCCTCGTCAGGTTTCTCTCCAGCAGCAGCACGGGCACGTGGCTGCACTGATTGGAGGAGGAAGAGGAGCTCTGTTGTTCTTGATGACCTTATTTGTCAAAGGCCCTGGCATTGATTTTGGAGATAATTATCTGGAGTGTGTGACCAAGGTCATTCTCTGGCGTTATTGGAAGTGAGAAAACAGGCCCGGGGCATTACCAATTCATGAACTTCTAATGATGACGACGTATTAGCAAACCAATGAGCTCTTAGTCTCATTTACAGGTATTAATCATAGCAATTTAATTTAGATTGTGTGTTTGTGAAGTAATAACAAGTGGTCCTTTTTAGCTGTAACCATTACAAATCAAAGTGTTCAGAGACCTGAGCACAGGACTAATTTGATAATACTTCCTCTAGTCTGACTAGGTTCTAGTCAGGACCCGAGCAGCAGCGTTCTGGATGTACTGCAGCTCTTTTACAGCTCGTTTGGAGAGGCCAGTGAGCAGGTGTCTTACAGTAGTCTAATCTACTAGAGACAAACGCATGGATAAGTCTCTCCAGGTCTGGTTTAGACATTATACTTTTGATTTTGGCATTTTAGATGGTAAAAAGCTACTGATGTTATTGATTTGAGGTGGCTGTTGAAGTTCAAGTCTGAGTCCATTATTACTCCAGATTTCTAACTTGATTTGTAGGTTTTAGAGCGAGACTCTGGAGGTGACAGTTAACACTTTTCTTTGTTTCTGTGGGCCAAAGACCTGATTTCAGTCTTGTCTGAGTTCAGCTGGAGAAAGTTGTTTTGCATCCACACCACTGATCTGTTGGATGCAGTGACAGAGTGAATCCACCGGTCCATATTCACCTGCCACAACAAAACATTTTCCTATTTACGTCAGTTATTTACAGAAAAAAAGTGTACATTTGTGTTATGTAGGTTGTGCAGAAGTGAGCATCAGTGTCTCGCCATAATAATTATAATACTATCAAATGTCTTGTTGCTTTATTCCACCCTTGAATCACTTGGCAAAAATCTTGTCACTTCTCATCGTTTCCCGCTGTGTACAACAGACAGGGAGTTTGTATTACATGACGAAAAATATGAAGGAACACCAAGAAATATCACATCAAAGACAGCTCCGAAATCCTCCTGCTCATTGTGATGGAATTTGGCTAGACTCTTTTGATGTGATGTTCAAAGTCACTCGGCGCATGATGGGCTCTGTTTTTTACCAGTTTCTTGAAGGCAGAAAATAGGAGGATCTAAGACAAAGCAAACAACCAGTCTCTCACAATGACTGCGAGTGCACTGATGACACTGGTTTGGTGTCCCAGGTAAAAGCAGACTTTGTCTTCACCAAAAGTTATGTTTGGAGAGTGAACAGTGTAAAATAGTGAAATACTATATTATTTTAGTTGAATTGCAATATGGGGGTGATATACACAAAGGTAAAGAAAAAGTCAAGAGTCCATGAATCTGAAAGAGCAACTTACGATTCTGAAAACCGTCAAATTGACAGCCTTGGGAGTTCTAGTGTTAATCTGACACTAAACTCATAAGAACTGGCACTACCAGAGTAAGTTTTGTGTAGATTCTTGTCAAACTCTGCACTGTGAGTACTAAACTTGACCTCACTTGACCACAAAACGTTGGGTTTTCCTCTCCTGTCAGCAAACATTTATTACCTGGACATTATGATTTTGAAACATAAGTGTGACATGACATTTTTCTAGTACACAGTGAAATACAAACGATGGCCTCAGTCACACACGTTTTATTGCAGGTCATGTTTGTATTAGTGTTGGTGAATGTTGAGTCATTCATTGCAGATGATTTTTCTGCTTTTGAATTAGTTCAGTTGCCAGATTCTAAATTCAATTAAAAATTTGTACATTTATGGAGGAGTGGCAGCTGATGATCACGGCGTTATTGCTGGTGCTTATCGCTGCCTTCAAAGGACATTTTGCTGAAACTTTATCTAAATGAAAGCTCAAATTGTAGCCACGCTCCTCCTCTCGTTTCAGCAGATCATATATGTGGCAGGGGGCGTGGCAGTGGGCGTGGGCAGGGGGCGTGGTCGTCTTCTCCCAGGGCTGCAGACGAGACACATGCGCATCGATTCCTCCACAAGCAGTATATCAGACCAGTATGTAAAACCATTCAGATATGTGTTCTCTGTTCAGGCTTTCAAAGATTTCAACCACGATTGGATCTACTCCACTGACACCAGGTGGAAGGGCAATTTGAGAGTAATTATAATAATGATGACAAACGTACGTAATTTCATATCATTTAGATTTTTATCTCACTTGTTATTGCTTTGTACTAATTATGATGATCAATCTTAGACTCAAGCCATCTCTGCGTCAGACGTGACCAAAAGAGGGGTGCTCGATGGTGTAAGAAGAAACTGAACACTTTAGGCAGACATGGTAGATTAGAGGGTAAGCGAACATGCATTAATGTCAGTGTTGCCGGGTCCACAAGCCCCAACGTGCTGTTAAAAAACACAAAAATATATGAAAATGGCCCCCCTTTTTTTGGTTACAGCTTGTAATAAAGGCTTTTACATACAGTATGTCTTATGTTATGTCTCTGCCCTGCTTCTCTAACCTTGACCATATGCTAAAGATCTGGTAGATTTATAATAGTTGGTGCCCCTTGCCTAAGTTGGCCATTCTTATCTCATTGTCCAACAGTTGTTCTATTGATCCCATAGACCAGTGGTTCCCAACCTCTTATGTCTTGGGCGCCCCTAAACTGTCTCACACTCCGAGTACCCCTTAACTCGAGTTTCAGGCAAACAAATGTGTTTACTGGTGTTATCTTGTCAATTATCACCATTTTAGTTTTAATGATCTTGATGTCCAAGTGAGTGTAATTCCTCATTTGTCCAGGAGTGTATGTTTAGGAGCAGGAGTTTGTCTCCAAGATACACCAAAAAGTTACCGTATTTTCCGGGCTGTGTTTAGCCGCTTCCCCTATATACCCGCATTTGCTCTTATTTTAAAAACGATAATTAAAACAAATACATAGGCCACTTTTGTATAGCCAGATCTTTCCTTGAACGTTTTGGCATCGCATGAGCTGCCCGCCTGTCCCCATCCAGCGTCTGCACCAGTACATCATTGAGTTAAGCTTTGCCGTGCCAGCCGCACGGTTTCCTAGCAAGATCCATGGCCTTGAACAGCTCAAAACTTGCTTCGTACGAACTTCTTCTTGGGTTCCGATAATGATGCCCGCAAGAATTTGAACAGATATTATAGTAGTAAGATTTGTGTCCGCTGTCTATTTCTAGCTGATAAAAAAAAGCGAACATCTGCCTTTTTTGCTTAACTTTCTGTAGTTTTTGATTCCAATTCCGGTTAGTCGCCCCTAGCGGTGAAAGAAAATAAAAACCCAGAAAAGCCGACCAGCCTCTAAATAGTCGCATGCTCAAACAATCATGACAAAAGTAGCGTCTTTTATTTACCCGCAAATACTGGTAGTCAAATTGACATAACTGTGTTTGTTTTTTATTAATATTGATAAACTTTAGATGCTTTTTGGACTTAATTCTGGTTCAGATGTGTCTGTTCTCCATGGGACACAATGTGGAGTTAGTTTAGACTAGAGAGCAATGCGAAGTGAAAGGAGAAGAAAAGGAGCTGCAATGGCAGCGGTGTCATATTACTCAAGTGTTTGGAAACACAAACGAGAGTGGTGTTTGTTTGAGGGATGAGGGGGACTGATCTACACACACTAAGTCTTGAGTCGAGTGAGTGCGTGACTCACATGCTGCCGGGGTCTATCTGCATGCTCCTGCGCTCCCTCCAGGTGTGCCCCTCGAAGGGCACGTTATTGTCTGGAGAATTTTGACGCTCAGTGATGTAATATGTTACGATTTTGGAGCACGCTTTTCAAAACCAGCCCAAGAAAATAGCAAACCGCAACTTATTTTTCAAAATAGCCCAATTGTGTGGGAATACCATGATCCTGGCAAGTATGATTTACAAAGACATCTTTGTGAAAATGGATTCTATTTTAGAAAGTAACCTTTTTTTGACTGTCTTTACAGGAGGTTCCCCCACAAAACCTCCTTTGGGCTGTTCCCAAATTAGAGGAATGCCTCGAAAATAACTTACGTAAGTTTACCTTGACACACATCTATCCTTGTTTCTTGTCACTCCTTTCTATTGATCATATTATCTTTATTCATAGCAGATAAACCGTTAAAGAGCGTCATTCTGTTGACAGAGAAGTGCTCTGACTCGTAAGTACACATTATGTGTGTGTGTTTAATATCCACCATGGGTTTTTAACTAATAATATTTGTTCTGTTTGTATCCCTGTGTGTAGTTTGGAATACAAGATGGCTGCCATTCGTTACCTGGTACCACAATAACTGGGAAGCTTCCATATTTATATATGGTATTTTTTTTGGGTGCGTTAATTGTAAGTATGTCTTTCATGGGCAATAACTCCCACAAATTCCAAAATGTGATGCTGCTGGCATTAAAGTACCACTGGAAGGTTCCAGGAGTCTATAAATGATTATTAATAATTTCCCCCGATGCATCTAAGATTGTGAATGTGGTTCCAACAATCCAATTAACAACCAACATTTACCAAAGCTTTTAATATATTTTTGCAAGCCTATCTAGAACCTCAGTTTTTCCTTTTCAATGTGTTACTCATCTGGAATACCTATTTTGTAGGGGTCAGAGGATGGAGGTCTTCAAAGACAATGGGCCTGTTCCAACCATCTTCACATCAGTTGGTGAAAAAGAGGTTCAGGATTTCCTCATCATCTGCAACAATAATCCCTTTTAGGTTCTGCTTTCAGAGAGCTCGTCGAGAGTGGACTCACTCTGGCTTTCAGAAGAAATGTCAAAATCAGTTGGACACTCAGGTTGAAAACTCTGTTTGTTAAAAAGGACAGCAGAGCACAGGATGCACAGAACAGTTTTCTACAAATGATTTGCCTAAAAAACACGTCTTGGGATTGTTTGGATGCTGCATTTGCAGAGGCCTTCTTTCAGTGATTAGATTGTATTTTCATAAGTACTGCAGCTGGAAAGTCAAGTCTGATCATTTTAATGAATTATTTGTCACTCTGTTGTTTGCAGGTTGATGGAGTAAGAGGTTTTTCTCAACATTGTTCACTTTAAGTGTAATTTAGCATTACATCACCAGATGTGTAAACAGTTTAACATCATAGTTCTTCAATGTAACTCTAAATAAGTGTAAAATACATCAAAGTGTAATTTTGACACATAAAGGGTGGACACATATACACACTTTTTAAGTGTTAAAATGAGTGTTGTCAATTGATTTATCAGATTAATCACACTTTTGAACGGAAATTAATCAGGATTAATCATATTGTGCGACATTATTTAAATGTCTACTTTGACGCATTTACCCATACGCACATCTCAATAAATTTAAATAATGTAATCATTCCCTTACATGAATATAAGGGAAAAACATATTACGTTTTTCATCATGTAATGATTTCATTTGGAAACGTGTAAAAATGGCAAAAAAAATGCACATGTCTGGGACATATAAATATGATTATTTTTTTTTAGGGAATGTCTTGCTTCATTTGTGTTGAATTAGATACAAATAATATAAAAATGGGTTTTGATAATTTAACAAAAATTGTACAGCAGATCTGAAATTTTTGATATATCAGGCTTCAAATTATTATTTTAGGAGCTGCTTTAGTCCCGTGTAAATCTATGGATGTGAGGGAATTCAATGAAATATTAACACATCTTTGGTAGCAGATTGAACTTTCTTTTGTTTTTACATGCATTTTTAAACAAATTTACTTGGGTCCAAGACAAGAAATGGTACAGAGTAGGCCAAGCAAGTAAATGCTTTTTGTGCGTACACAAAAAAATAGCATTGTAATAAACATTAAATACATTCCCACTTTCAGTTTGAAGCATTTTATGCTTTAGTCTTGGACATTTCGTTCTATGATTAGTTCAGTCAGACAAAAAAAACAGTCAATATTTTGAACGTCTCTTTGAAATGAACACATCCAAAAGATTCAGATCCATAAAAGAGCCAATCACACTCATCAGCAATAGGCATTGGAAAGAATATATACAATTCAAAAGATGTAATAGATTTTCCCTGAAAAGATGTTTCTTTACAGTAAAAACAACTTGATTTTCACTTATGTGAATCGTCACCAAAAGTGAAGCTTTCCTCTCAATTTGAGCTTGCTAAATCCTGTAATGAATTGTAGGTGTGGCCTTAAGGATGAGCCCTTTTGGGTGTCTGTCACACTCCGTCAAACTTTTATTTGATGTCATTTTTCTTTAAGTAATCTTCTGTATTTATTATCATAACGAGTCTCAAGGCTTAATTTTTTACGTGTTTTCGTGGATTACCACAAACTGACGTAAACCAGAGAGTGATCAGCTATTTTATACAGCTTTCAAATACTTACAGATGTCAACTTTGTGGAAATAATTCAATAAGCCCAGGAGTTGTAAAGAGACGCAGAAGTCTGAATGTCTGAGGCAAGAGACATTTATTTACCGTCAGTACTAGATCCGGATAACCTTGCCAGCAAGATGAATTCTAGCAAGTTCATAACGGGCCAATCACATGGCAGCAGGCTGTGTTGAGGCGGGTTGTCAGGGAGGACGAGACAGCAAGGTCTGAGTGAAACAACCAAAACAACGATGGCAACGCCGGGGGATGTACGTGTTGCAGGTGTAATTGATTCAGACTATTGCTTTGTTTGAAAGAAAAACAGCAGCATTTTTGGACAGGAAAGATGTTTGCGCTTGTTTACCCACCTGTTTGCGATGTCACAATGTCTGTTTTACGATTATTGTGAGAAAAAATATCCCGATTTAGTAATTAGAGACTATTACTGAGAAAGTGTGAAAATCTCGTCTAACACATTACTATTTCTCAAGTTTGTGACCAGCTTTATGAAATTGAACGGTCTGAATGAAAAAATGAGTAAATGTGCTAAAAACAGCCTGATAATGAAAAGTACTTATTTAAATGCATCTATTATATATATATATTTTTTACTATAGATTGAATTAAAACCACTTAATTTTGCTTCTAAAATAGTCACGATTATTTATTTTTTTTAGTTCTTTCTTTTATGTTGTGTCCTAAATATTCTTGACAACCCTATCTACTGGAATTTGGCAAAAGTTTGATTAATCAACTTTCTCCCCTCGTGGTTAAAGATCTTCAGCGGCTGCAGAATCCTTTGGTTATTGATAGATTTCCGCTGCGAAGCTCGTGATAATGGTAGTCACGTCCTCGTTTGTAAATGCCACCTAGTCTTCAGTAGCCCAGAGTCCCAGCGACTGAATGTGAAGTGGAGGAACATGCAATCGCCTGAACCAGGGGGGGTCAAACATGCGGCCCGCAAAACATTTCGAAGTCATATTCATTTAATTCTGAGCGATTGAACTTCATGTCCCACAGTCCTTCGCAGTGCACGCCCCTCCCACGCGCTGTTGTGCCGCTGAGCTTCTCGTGCAGCGCCGAGGCTATGCAAAGCTATTTCATTTTTAGCATTTTTATTAATTTCACGGTATGTTTAGCCCGCGACCCAGCCTGAGCGTCGAAATTTCGGGCGTTGGCCTGAAATCAGTTTGACACCCCTGGTCTGAAGAGTACCTACTTGGAGTCGTTGTGGATGAAGTACACTCAATATACATGCAGTAAGAAATCGACTCGGTTCAAAAAGCAGTGCTGGATTGTTTAAGACGCCTTTCACCTGCAAATAAGTGTTACAAAAACGGCAACAGTCGCTGACATGTTAACTTCTCTGTACCTCCAATCCGATGAGAGCAGTTGCGATATTCTAACACATCCATGAGTGACACTTTCTTTACGTCATTATGAGTTATTGCAGTGATTGGTTGAGCGCAAGTTATGGTAGGCGGCCACGAAATTATGCTTGGCACAATCTGCTTGAATTATGTCACATAACGTCCCACCTTTTCCTGACGGCTTTCAGCGAGCGCCTTCTCAGATTGATTCATGTGAAAAACTCATTTCAGAGAGAGAAACACTCACGCCAGATGGATCCGTGTGTCAAGATCCAGAGACATGACCACTCAATACATTGTGGCGTTGTCCCTTCAAGTCTGGCCATGTTTACATTGTAGGGATTTTTTTTAAAACCTCTGAAGACATAGTTTAGTTTTCAGCAAAGAAATGCCAAGAAGGAAAGCAGTGCATGGAATTATTCCATACCATGAGTTTCTCCTAAAATAGGTCAAAGTATGACCATCTCGCCGCCATATTTGTTTTGGTTCCGTTTTTTTTTTTTTTTACTTCCGCCCAAACCGCAGCGCTGCTCTGTGATTAGTTCCAGTCCCGCCTAAATGCCATGTGATTGGTCCGTTAAACCACTGGCGCAAATGAATCAGCGGCCTATTAAGATGGATTCTCAAGTTCATGAACTCACCAGCTGGTGAGGTTATTCCATCATCAGAAACATCACTGGTCATCGCCAATAAGTAATAAATAATAAATGTGTATGTATGATTATTATGATGTTATCATTACAGAGGAACATTTAAGGCGAGAGTATAATTACCGCTGCAGCCTCAAACTATCGCAAGAAACACCATTCAGTCCTCTCCGCTGTATTTATTTCTTTATTTCTCTTTTCATCACCAAAGGCCGAAGTGAAGCAGAAAATAATGGAAGGCGAAGATAAACGTACACATTATAAAAGCCAGAGCTGCTTCTTTAGAGACAAGGGGACTAAAAGCGTGCTTGAACATAAAAGATAATAAGTGTCATTTAATGCTGTCAGCTTTTCTTCACACTTTCTTGCCTTGGGAACATTTTGAGAGCTTTATTCTTTAGTAATATGTGGGTAAGCTCAGAATTGGGGTTATTAAACAATATTGAGATTTAAAAGGAGTTGGGGGTAACATGCAGCCTTTCATAACTTGTAATGTATGAGTGATAGTATGCAACTTCTTTGCAGAATTTTGTGCGATATAATAAATTAAGCAATATATATGTATATCCAGTGTTTACTGCTCTCTTCTTTTTTTGTTAAGATTTTGTTGCCCGTAGGCTTTATTAGAAGAGGGGACAGGGGGGAGGGGAGTAAATTGTCAGAGTCGAGATTTGAAGTCAAGACACGGCGGCCGGCTGCACTTGGAGCCTGGCATACATGTGCCGTGCCTTAACCACTAGACCACCGGGCAGGAGATTTGCTGCTCTTTTCACTGGGAAACAGTTGAAAAAGTGTTTTTTTTTTTACAAGAGAAAGTTTTGGTCTGGAAACATATCCAGTGTCCCCAAATTAATTGGGCGTGATTGACAGGCATATTAACCAATCAGAAAAATGCATGGTCTGTAGAAAAGTGTATAGACATTTTTAGATTTCTGCAGAATCAACAAGCAAAGTACTAATCTTTTCTTGGTAAAATAAGTTATATATATTTTGTTCTAAAAGTCCTCCGTCTTGAGCCATTTTCCCAATTCTGTGTTTGTCCATTCTCCATGTAAAGTAACTACATTTTATGTATATTGTGCGTGCTTTTCACTGACCAAAGACACACAATACTTCGCAAGCTACAATAAAAATGATCACAACATGGTTTCTTCTTATCTGAGTACACAGATGGTTAGATGAAATATTTGATAATAAAATGGAGTAAAGAGATAAAGGGTTTTTGGTTATAGCATTAACCATGTGGATTATACAATTAAGTTGTAACGTCTTGAGGTCAAAATGTGCACGAGCCAAGTGAGAAACAGCTGAACTCGCAGTCACGCAGAGAACACACCATAATCAGCACCATGTAAAAACATGATACTATTTTCAAACACGGCTTCTTGTTCATGTACAGTTTAAGATACTATACGTTTGCTGTGACATCAGAGGTGATATGGAACTACTCCCCGAATGCTAACGACAGAAAATGTGTGAATTTGCATTAAGAAATTAACAAGCTGTGCCTTTACCGCTAATGCATTCTGGCCACGCTTAACCAGTGACAGATCATTAGTGTGACGAGGGTTCATGCTGCTACTGCGCGGACGCGGCACAAACACATTGAGTAGCCTGAGAAAATACAGCATTTGATAAATACGGCTTATTTAGTTTTGATTTTCTGACTTTATTCGACAGAACAGTTGTATCATGAAATGGCGAGAGAGAATGTAGTAAGACTATTCGAAATATGTCAAAACTTTTACTCGTACCCAATTGTTTTCATGTAATAAAGTAGAGTCGTTTTCCCCCAGTACAGATACATTGTAAAAGCAGCTCTTATGGTGAAAATGAGACTGCTGTACGCTGTCTGCTTCTAATAGCATAATTTCAGATGGTGGGCAAGGGCCTATGTAAACTCTATGGGAGATTTACTGTGGAAGAAATCCAAGAATGTCGACCCTTATCATTATTTGTTTGGGATTGGCTCCATAAACCAGCAATACTAATCTTACGGCTTCAAGTCCCGTCAACTGATAATCAAACTTGTGGAGTTGAATAATGGGACCACTTCCTGAGGCTGCTGCGAGCAAAACATGAACTTTGGTTTATTTTTGTTTCATGCAGTCCCAGTAGTTAGAGATGTGAACCATAAACCAAGTCAACAAATCTGCAATCCGACAGTTAAACAGCTAAATCTGCCATGGAATTCCCAGTGTTATGACAGCATAACAGACATACGCACAATGGAAAAAATAACCTCAGGACTCAACTTAAATTAGACTTTTTTTTTGTTTTTTTAATGTACAAAATGGGACAATTATTCAGAACTTATATGCTTTTTACTTTTTCTGATGCCACTCACTTATTTTCTACTTTTGCTCCTTTACTTGCCTTGAATTCTACCTGGGCCAGCTTGTTCTTTGTGTTTTTGTTGTGTTGTTTTTTTCTTCCCTTTCAGTTGTTGGTGTTGTGTTGTTTTTGTTGATTTATGTTACAATGTCACCTGAACCCAGCCAACTATAGAGCCTTAAATTCTCAGCAACGTAGCACCTTTAATACAATACAATGCCGTCTTGTCAGTTCCGAGAAGTTATTTGTTTTTTTTTCTAGAAAGAAATCTTCCAATCAGTCCGTCCATTTCTTGCAAAACTGAATCACTTCATGACAACACAATGTCGTGTTCTGAAATCCAGCAGTTCAGAACTTCATCAAAACTAAACCAGACATGATCAAATCCAGCCTTTATATCTACTTTTATTTCTTCAGACCAGCGTTTGTTTGTTGTCATACCTTGATACGTTTTGACTTGTCTGCTGTCATCATCAGAAGAGTCAGTATGAAGAAGGGCACATTTCCACAACCACCTTATGTTAAACCTTTGATGCCAGGACGAAGGAATGAAACCACCCAGCTGGAATCTCAAAAACCCCATCCCTACCCAAAACGAGGAGCATGCACCGCTCTTTTGAAAGAAGCGTAAATACAATCAAAAACAGAAGGTTTGAAAAAAAAATATGCAATCAAACACAACACACAGAAACTCATAAGGGAACATCTAGAAGAATTAAAGGAAAAGACCTTTAAAATGATCAAAAGTTAATGAACGTCCGAAACTAACGGCTAAATGAGCAACAAATGCGTCTCTCACAAATCCTTGAGATGCACCGAACTGAGGGTTCTAGCCCGGGGCCTGAATCACACAATAACACCTAATGTAGTCTCCAATGAGGAATACATCTTGGCACGGAGATGGCATGCCAGTTTATAAAAGACCAAGGACAAAAAGTGGAGCTAAGAAACGAAGTAGCAGACATTTTGAAAACAAGAAAATTACCACCGAGAAGAGTGGGAAACAAAAGTCGAGAAAAACGCGAGAGACAAAACAAAAACATTATTACCCGCAGACAGGGGAAGAGCGACCGCCATTCTGGACACAGATCAATACCAGCAAAAATGAAACAAATGCTAGAGGGACACATACAGGGACACATACGAACAACTAAAGAAGGACCCAACGGAGGAGAAGAAACTAGACACATGGATGACAAAATCAAAATAAATAAATAAAAGACACGTCACTGCAAAAACGAGGGACGCTTTTGATGACAGCCGACATGTAGTCAAAACAAACACTGGTCGGATTGAAGAAATAAAAGTAGGTATAATATATTTTGGGATAAATGCATCCTTTGTTTAAACTGTGGTAACCTGAACTATCCGTGGTTCGTGCAGCATTTTATTGACGACCGCTGGCCTTCACAAAAAGATTCTATTCTTCCCCAACCTCAGCCTGGACTGAATCGGATGGACAGACAAGCCAAGCCTGCAGACGGATAGATAATTCATGACGCACTCACTGACAAGCCTGCTATTACCACTATTGTGTCTTTGCAGAGCTAATCATGGCTTCCTGACATATCCCTGTTACATAATCCGGAAGCGCAAAGTTTATCAAAGGCCTTTCTGTCAATCCCGTCGACATCCAAAGCACTCGCCTTTTAATTATTTAGTCCTGATCTCTTTTGTTTGAGAACGAATAGAGCGACTTATTGAGCTTGATTAACACGTGTTGATTTGACATCTTTTGTACTGTGGGTAGCTATAGTCTCCGCCCAGCTTTTTTCTTTCCTTGTTCTTATTTCTTGTTCTGAGTAGCGACGCAAACATCCAGCTTGTGTAGAACAAGACAGGAGGAGAGAGTGGGAGCCATGAGAAGAGCAAGGGGCCGGTAGCTAGGCAACCCCGGAGAGCTGAGCAGGAAGACCTTGAGTTGTCGGCCATAATATCACAAGCAACTGTAACTGTGTGAGAGCACGCTGGGACTCAGAGGCTTTTTCATTGAGACATTGAGAATTAGACATGGCGAAAATGTGTTAGTGTGGGACATGAGGTCATGAAACCCTTTGTCCCTATCAAATAAATCTAAATAAAGGAAAAGAACAGAAGTGTTGAAGGAAGTTGATGGGGGGAAAACATTTAAGGGAGTGGATGCTTCTGAATGGAAAAGTAAGTGTTTGTGAAACGCATCGTACATTGCTGGGTTTCAGATATTGTACGTGGGTGACCTGCGTGACAATTATTATTGCTTTTGTTATTTTGACTTGGCATCCATAAAACAGTCATGAGAATGACACCCTATGAGTTAGATTCGCATTAATGTGCAGATTCATCTGCACAGTAATAGTATATATATATAAGTAGTAGTATATAGATCATATGAACAAAACTACTAAATAACTATACATGAAGTACTATACAGAAAGCCTTAGCATATGTTTCAGCGCAATGAAAAACGATTTAAAAAAGATTCTATCTTTTGAATGATCAGAAGTCCTTAACTGGCTTCCATAGCAACAAAAAGTCCTTTGAATGAAACCCACAGAAAAAATGCAGTGCAAGCAGGAAAGGGGCTCATCATATTCTAAAGCTGAAAACAACCAATTATGTACTCGTCGATGTAATCTCTCATTCGTTCAGCAGCGGTCCATCGTTGAAATGTTTCAAAGCTAGTCATCTTGACACCATTTTAGAAATTGAGACATTTCGAATTCTGTCCGAAAGTCATTTCAATCTGATGGAAATGGTTAGAGCAGCAGCATTTATACACACACCTCAAACTGGACCTGCCCAAAGGGAGTAAGTTACTTGACAGCTGTAAAGAAGAGGTTGCCAGACCTCAATAGGCCTTAACAACCCAAGCTATAATGATTAAACTGACAGACTCGTAAACAAAGGCAGGGCCCATTTGGAGCAGTTCCAATTTGAGCTCAGGAGAGTATACTGTAAATGCTAAAAGCTCAAACCATTTTGGTCGGATTGAAAATGACTTTCGGATAGAATTCGAAACGTCTATATTTCTAAAACAGTGTCCCATTATGTACTGCCATTTGAAGGACAGAGACATTCAGAAAAATGTAAGCTAATTCTTCCTCGAGGGGGTGTCCCTCGACCTATGTACAGTTTGGATTGCACATTCCCTAAAGCAGGGGTATCCACAAAAATTTTTTCATCAAAGGCTGTATTTTGAAACACAAAACAGAGATGAGGGCCATAGACATGACAATGACGTGAATCATTCAAAATATTGAATTTGATGGTGAATTGATGAGCCTCAGATGAAATAAATCGTGTAATATGAATGACTATGACAGCAGGATTTTTCCAAAAGTGGCAATAAAAGTACTACATTTGGTCATTTGGGCCAATTCAGCAGGATGCCTAAGGACCAACAAAAGATTCGAGAGCCACATTTGCGCACCCCTGCCCTAAAGCCTACGTGTCATTTTGAGTGCACCTTCCCTAAAGCATATGTGCATGTTGTATGCATGAATGTTTTCGAGTGGCAGTGGGATTGTTACAGTCAGGGGGAGCTTTACTGTGTAACTGACAAGATGTAACTGCTGTGCATATTGTAAGTAGTAATTACGCACAAAAGTATATCCAGGATCCTGAGTTTGGCTGTAGTCGGCGAAAGAAAAACTTGGTTGACTAAAGATATGCTCTGCTGATCAATTAGTCGATATGTGTGGCATAATCGCTCATTCAAGTATTTCTATTTATCCGACCCAAAAAGGAGGATTCTGACATGAGGTCATGACATCATACAAAAACAACAGAAAAGTACCAGGAAAAGACAGATTACCCTAATAAATCAAGTAATACAAATTTGGGTCGAAGAAGACACCATCGACTGGTTAATCAACTAAACGACTAAAGACATGCAGCCCTAGAGGAGACTCTATCACAATGACAGCCTGATACAAAGTTAACTGCCCACCTTTAGTGTCACTCATTCATCCTGCTGGTGTAGTGGCTCTCCTGTCCCCTGCCTCCGCTTCTCTCTTTCATTATTCATAGCAGTTTGGCCTGACATCACGGTCATCTGAAACCCTCTGTCTCCCTCTCCCCCTCACATACACACATATACACTAGTGTGCTGTGTCAGGTGGATAAAAGAGAGGCAAAGTGATTCACCTGTGGCGATAGAAGCCCTCTGCTTTAGGGGTCATCCACCCACACATGCTCTGTAGTCTGTCACATACACGCACACACTGTCCGCACCAGTGAATATACAGTATAGACCTGTAGAGGTTGGATTCACCGTGCAATGTGGGCTCCTCACAGAATACACTGATAACTAAAAATGGAAAAACGTTCACTTGTTCTTATGTCGGCGTATGACTCCATTGAGGTGACTGATTGAAAATGTACCCTAGAATAAATTGAAGTAGCCTGAGAAGAGGCATGAAGCTGGAGTTCTCGCGCATTAAAAGTTTATTTCCATCAGTACGGGACCCGGAGACATTGCGATGGTGTGAGCATTCCAGCCTCGTCCCGTGCAGTCTGACTGTGCTTCCATTGTAGGGGGTAATGTACCTCTGACGACGTAGGCCAAGACTGCATGAGCTGGCAGTGTTTGACGGGCACAGGGACGAGATCTTAAGTTGAAGTAAAGATCACAAATTATCTCTCAGTTAAAAATATGAACATTTATCTTGGAAAAGTAAAATAATTTGTTCCATAATGATGTAAAATACCAACATATTTTTTAGGCTAATTGCTCTTCTATTTCCCTTTTCACTCTTTTGTCTGTTCAAAATAAACCTGATGCAGTGAGGACAAACCGGCAATGACACATGGGCACACACAAATACTGGAACTAATATTCAATTCAATTTATTATTGTAACGCCTGAAATCATAACAGCAGTTGCCTTGAAGGGCGACAGTATGAACAGATTAAACGATGCTCATAGGAATTTGGCAATGTCCCAGCATCCCCTGTCCTTAGACCCTCCTTCTCGGCCAGGAAAAACTTCAAAACCTCTTTGGGAAAAAGTAGAAACCTCGAGGAGTGATCTGACTCCCTCGGACGGCAGGCGGCAGATCTGGAACCGTTCCGATAAATGTTGCTATTTATATATTTGAAATCAAGTTTTTGATCAATCAATCGATCAATGAGAGTTTGATGGATTTATATTTACTGTTGGTTTCTTTCCTTTTCCCTACTAGAATTATTCATAATATGTTTAATTACTGGGTCTATCTGCATGAACAAAATCAGGTTAAAAGATCAATGTCTTCTCTATCCGCACAAAGGAACCAAGGTGAAATCATACAGACAGGTTTTACATTACGAGACGAAAGAGCTTCAAAGTCAGAAGATTATCATGGTTTTCTGGAATAAATCCTTAAGTAAAATATGGTTACAATTTCAAAAGTCTGCTGGGTTTTGTTTAAAAACACTTGCACATTCACCACATCAAAATTGGGACAAAACTATATCTATAACTCAACCTGAAACTACCTCTAGACTATAGATCAGGAGTAAAGACGGATTAGAGGGAAACCAAACCAGTTCCAGATAAGATGGGCTCAATTTCAATGTGAATGCACAAAAGAACAAAAGAAGAAAGACTGCCCCGCTAAATTAGCTCCCAAATTTACACTACAAGTGAGTGATGTTTTCACATGATACTTATATTATTTACATAGATCAAAGTTCACAATACATTTTCATGAATACATATTGTGCAGTGCAAACATCAGAGTGTGAACTCATCATAGAATACCTCAACATTGAAATCAGAATGAGAAAAATCTGGGAAAAAAATGTATTACCATTGTCAGTGAACAAAAATCACATCTAGGAACGTTCTCAGCGTTTCGGTGAAACCAGCATCTGCACTGGCAGCTTGGCATTTCTCAGCTGCAGCAGAAAGAACATCTTCTGCTGGGCCTTCTTGATGAGGGAGCTGATGATGGTACACTTGAATGTACAGTATTTGTATATTGGCCAATCTCAAGGTGGTGGCGAAAAATGTTGCCACAGCTTGAATACAAAAAAATACAATAAAAAGTAATTGGAAAAACATTAACCACAAAAGTGCAGTGATGGCACAGAAGGATATAAAACACAAACACCGGAGTGTTGATGCTAACATTAGTGCGTTCACAAAAATGGTTTGTGTTTTGTCATTCTGTACCATCACTGCACTTTCGGTAATGTTTTTCCTGTTAGACTAACATTTTTCCTATTGCCTTGTATGATATGGTATTTTATTGTATTTTGTATTCAGATTGGTCAACATACATATACATTCATATTTCAGTGTTGCAGTATGATGAGTTCACTCTGATGTTTGTACTGCATTATACGTATTAATAAAAGTAAAAATGTATTGTGATCTTTGATCTTTGAATAATATTGTATTCATCATTTGATAAGCACTTCACGCAGTATATACAGTAGTGCCCAGTGTGTCTGGCCTTTTATGTTTGATGAAGGGCTGACGCCGGAAACATCTCTCACTTGTGGTGCACGATAATACATTTGGGATCTAATTTAGCTGTGCAGACTTCATTCTTTTGTTCTTTTGTTGAATTGCACGGTACTTAGATTTTGGATGTCCGTGTCTCTCTTCTGAAAAAGTGTGAACGCGCACAAATTGAGAAATGTATACTCCTGCTCTCATTGACAGTGACCTACAGACAGTGACCTACAGACACCTAACACAGTCACACTATAAACATTAAATATTTCATTTTAAAAGAGTAATAGAGCAAATTGTGTAAAGTAATTATGGCCATAAACTGCTCAAATATCAGAACAGTCCAAATATTTACTGTCAGCTGTAGTACTGACATTTATACAACAACAATTTACATCATACAAAAGCACAGCGGAATTTTAAAACGCAAATGTGGCTTTGATGAAGTGAGTTATGTAGAAAAAATGTAATAAATGATTAACATTAGTGATTAGGATACAGGTCAAAAAACATCTGTGTCATAGTAATAGTGCCGCACTAATTATTAAGTACGTTTTTAAGTAGAGCTTACTTTGATAAAGGTCTCTGCCGGGTTAAAAGTCTGTGCGAAGTAAAAGCTGATCAAAAGCCCCGATATCTGCACCGACTGCCCTGTGAGACGTTGGCTGAACACGACACCTTTCAGGCAACATTTGTGAACCAATTTTGCATTTATAAAAAAGGCAAAGAACAAAAAGTAAACACTCGTCGCTTCCCGTAGGAACAGTGTCACCGTCCTGCCGCAATTTAGTTCTATTCTTGGCGTGTGACGTACTTTGGCATGAACCGATGACTGACGACTGTAGGGCGAATATGGGGAGGCAGTGACACAGGAAATAAGGAGAGAATGGGCCGGCGAGAGTGCATGGGATGGAGGCATCACAGATAGAGGAGAGGGAGATGAGGGGAGAGCTACAGCGGCGTGGGCACTCAAGTGGAATCCTCTCCCCACACGAGGGTACACGAGTGCCCTATTCGGAGGTGTGTTTATGCCGCCTAACCTTCTCATCCAAATGAACTAAGAGGCTCCGGTACCAGCTCTCTCCATGCATGTCAACAGCAGAGCGTGTCAATCTGCACATGCTAATAGGCTGTTTTTATACATCCACAAGCGCATTTCAAATTCTATACAAAACGTGGGGAAAAGTCAATAGTGCTGGTGGCTATAGTTGTATTATTCATGGTCCTCCTGCAGTGAAGGATAAGTGAAGATGGAACAGTGTTTGTAAAAAGGCTCAGTGTGAAGCTTTTCGATCCATGCTTCCAAACTTAAACGGATGAAGTGCCACCATCATAGCAAAATGGAGTCGCTGTGTAAAAGCTGACATTAGAAAAGTTCAATCTTATATGAATAATTGCAACATTTTTAATTGTTATGTTGTTGTCATTTTCATGTGATTTGTGTCTCCTAAAACAGTTTTTTAAATGTTGCTTTGAATGAATGAATGCACTTGAATGAATGCTTTATTGCACTTTGGGCCTCTCGGATCTTCTTTTCCAATGTGTTTTTTTTTCAGCAAATGGCAAAAATTGAAACTGAAATGTTTAATGTGAATGTATTAACCATTGATTCTGATTCAGATGTCAGTTTGCTCTGTTTCTAGTATCAAGTAAAAAGGTGAACCTCAAGGCTCTATACTGGGGCCACTGGTTTTTTTTTTTATATTGAACCATTGTTTGTTATTATAACTGATGGCAGATGGTCTAAGATATAATCTATTTAACATCAGTAAACCAGAAAGGGCTCAGTGTGAAGGCTCAGTGTTTGTATTTGACACCTCAAAATGGCCCTATTCATACCTTGCATATTTGCCCATTTTAATAACCTACAATTTAGAAATGTGTCTCTATAAAACTTCAAAGGCTTTGCTTTTCTGCGTTTGTAAAGTCCACATATGTTAACGTGAAAGACTTAAGCGATGGTGACCAAAGTTGCCATTTATAATAATAAAAGTTGGAATAATAATGATAAATGATATCACATTCATGAACAAAATAAAACACAATTGTGATAAATGTGAAATTTGTGGTATTATCTCAAATTGATTAAACATGTTGACACAATAAAACATCAGACTTATTCAAATGATACTCTACTACAGTTCACTAAATCATAATTGCACGGTCAATACCAACATAGTAAATAATTCACCAGGCGGATTAGATTGCTGAGGCTGTGGTTGCTGTGGTGCCTACTGCCTCGTAACACGTTGCATACTGATTCTGATCAAAGTAGTATGCCAATTTAAGCAGCTCCAGTCACTGTGGAAAAAAAACTGCTCTGAAATATGACTAATAATAAAAAACAAAACAAATATCTGCAACTATCTCCTTCTCTGAATAGTTGTAAATGTCAGGGCATCATATTGCATGACGGTACTGTAAGAAGGTAGTATTATCCTTAGCACTTGTTATTATTATTATTAATAGTGTGATGTCTGCATGACAAAGTGATGAAGAAATGTCACCAAATTGATATGAGCTGTTGCTTAAGTGATGTGTTGAGAGGGAAAATGAATGAAGAGCACAAGGCGTTTTATTTGGCAACACAAATAAAGCTATCATTTTCATTGACCTTTTAACTCTCTGATTATCTAGAGAAATTACAGAAGACAAGTACAACATATTTGTAATCAAACTAAGTAAAGCTGTTATATCCATGTATTACTTTAAGTAATATAATGGCTATGGAACTCTGGATTTATACTCAGCAGGAAGCGGGTTTGGCACATATCTTGAGTGGGTTACTTGCAGACTGTCTGTTATAGTCTACAGCACATGGCAAGGCAAGGCAAGTTTATTTGTAGAGCACAATTCGTACACAAGGCAACTCAAAATGCTTCACACAACAGGAAAAAATGCATTAAAATCACAAAGACATGGCAGAAATCACAAAATCTTAATTTAAAAGTGCTATTTTCAGGCTATCCGTCAAATAGTTCAAGACATAAAAGAGAAGAGTGCAAAGAAAAGCATTTCAGTCACATGCACAGCCAAACAAAACAGTTTTTAGTTTAGATTTGAACATTGCCAGAGTAGCGGCCTGTCTCACATCCTCAGGAAGACTGTTCTAGATTTTAGCTGCATAAAACTGAAACGCAGATTCCCCATGTTTAGTCCTGACTCTGGGCACCATCAGGAGGCCGGTCCCTGAGGTCCTCAGAGTCCGAGATAGTTCATATGGCACTAACATGTGTCAAACTCAAGGCCCGCGGGCCAGATGTGGCCCGCCAGACGTTTTAGTCCAGCCCACCAAACATTTGTGTTCGAGTGCCGAGGGCTGAGAGTGTCGATGGGCATCGCGCACTTTACAGACTTAAATAAAGGTTGAGCGAGGAAAAAGATGTGTGGTTTTGGGAAACACGAGGAATAAAGAAAGGAGGCGGTTTTGTGGACAGCTGTGCTAAAAGCGGCGCTAATGTGAAGCTGACAACAAACTTCTTTAATGACAGCTCTGTGAGGAAAACATCCAAACCATTGCAACACCTGGACAGATCATGAGCCACAGGTAAAAACACAGCTAGAATTATATTGCAACAAAAAACGAAATCCAATTCCTACATAATTGTTAGCTGTGTATAGCTACAAATTATTGAATACAAAAATCTTATTGGATTCTAAAAGTGTGATCAGGAATGCTACAGAGTAAAAATAAAATAAACTTCTTAGCAGTCCCAGCCCCAGTGCTTCTGTATGGGCCTTTGTTATAAACCCGACTAGAGCGCACCCTCGCGACAATTTGGCCCCTTGCAGATAATGGAGGCAGGGGGGGCAGGAAAACGCATTCATTGCCTCGCTCAATTGCAATGTCCTGTCGAGCAAATACATATTAATTGAGTGACATAGTGTTCGTAGCTGGATGTTGTTGAATTTGGCGCAACTCTCACTCCTCTCATTCGAATGTGGCTAGATAAGAGTGCAGTTCTCTCTGCAACTTCTTGAAGTGGAAGTTACAAAAAACTGTTTTTTGCTGATCTCGGAGCATGCCAAACCATAATCTGCCAGTAAAGTGTGAAAGCCGCTGATCCTCCAGAATCAAAAGCTGATCTGAATTTCAACTTGAATTTCAAGAGGCCATTACAATAAGCTTCCCGTTGTCTTTGCCCATCACGAACACAACTTTGGAAATACCAATAAAGTCAAACATTACTTTAGGCTCCAAGATGAGACCACATTTAAACACCACGCAAGACCAATACACCCCAGTGAAGTTGAAGCTGTCAGAGGACATCTCCACGAGCTATGACAGCGGGGTTCCAGAGTCTGAGTCACTGTGTCAGAAATACGGTGCTATTCAACCAACTGACAATTAAAAAATGCAGACTTCCGAGTTCATGCAAGAAGGTTCTGAAATACTGTGAGAACTCAGCGACGCGCAGTAAAGCACATGGCATGGCATGTACAGCGGCTTCCATTCCATTTGTTTGCAGTACTGAGCAGTTTTAGCCATGCTTTGTGATGCGTCACATTCAAAGCGTTAAAGCTCATTCAGCGATGTCCATTATTCAAGACTGCAAAGGAACTGTGACTGTGTTCAGTTCGCTCTGTGGAAGCATATGTTACTGTGCACTCTTTGATGAGTAATTTGCGATGCACTGTGCATCATTATTGGAATGAAGAGGCATCAGAGCATACCTATTGATTCTAATAATGCAAAAAGGGCTGCAGGCCTGTTCTTTATCAATATACCAAAATACACATAAAACACCATTAATACCAGCACTGTTAAATCCTAATCAAATCAAACTCATGTCAATATTAGCTTCACTGGTCAAAGGCTTATGTAACTTGCATTGATTAAAGATGAATTTGTTAAGTTCAAGCAACGTGCAAGTAGATAATTATGAAGGGAATTGTAATTACGTAAAATATTCAGCGAGTTTGAGCTGAAAAAAGATCAACAACCTTACTTTATTTTGTATCAAAGCTTTACTAAACTTCAGGGACCCTCAGACAGACACCGTGGATATAAAAAACATTTTCACTAATTACAGATTTACTGAACAATCCACTATGATGCAATGAACTTGCAAGAGCGTCTAATTAAAAGGAAGAGCCCACAGCAATCATCTCCCTTAGTCATCCTGCGACTGATTTCATATCTTGAAATACATCAGTAATGTCCATAAAGACTAAAGCGCCAGACAGGTGCCGAACCACCAAAACACACTATTTCATTTTAAAAGCTATTTACTGACAGACATCAGAAATATCACTTGTAAAAGCAAATATGTCATCTTATCAACAAAGCAATGAAAAGTTCAAATTATTGTGCACTTCATCTTACAGAATTGTTATGCCTGAGAATTAGTCACCAAAGAATTAACTAGAATGACTAAAGTCGGATAATTGCATTAAAAAGCATTAAAAACACGACTGCGCAGATGACAACTAGCATGCTAACAGCGCACTTCCTGCTTGGTGGAAAATAAAACGCTCTATAAAGTCAATTCAGACAGGACACAGTGGTCTCATTTTCACCCTGCTTTCACAATATATCTGTGCTATACTTTATTACATGAAAAAAAAAAAAATCAGGTACAGCCTTGAGCGTCGCTAAAACAATCGCAATTAACTGCAATATGTCCCGGAAAATATGAACGGTATCTGAATGGTATTCTATTGTGCTACATTGTTAAATTTTACAAGTAGCGCAGTAACTTAACACGTTAGTTTAGCTGAGTTGTAACGAGGTAACCTATAGAGTTACTTAAGTGCCGCTACACAACACTGTGCAGTCGCCCTCCAAAGTTTTGACTGGTATGACATTTACAAAATTAATTGAAAAAAAATATACCCTTTGTATTTATGTTTTGGTCAAATGATTTTCACATTGCTGTACATAAAGCCAAGAAATATTTATTTGAAGCTTCGTTTATCATTTTTTTCAACTGTTTCTGTACTAAAACTTTTCCTTGAAGGTTAAATTGAGGGTAAACTAAACCAGAATGCGAGTCGAGGGCAATGCACGCCTGCGGTGCACTAACCTGAGTATGGGTCTCACGGAGCAGCGACAATTTACCATTTTGCTTAGATTATTTTATACATTCTTGTGGCGGATTTTTGGCCAAAGTATTGAAAATCGCTCATCTGGACACTACAAACAACGTGGATGCTTAAAGGTTTGGACTTTGCTGGAGTTACAGACTGGATTTGCATCAGGACTGAATGGCATTTACATATAAAAACAAACCCATGTGTCACTCAAAGAACAGATTTGGCTTCACCTGAGCAGGAGTACATCACTGCGACGCCGAGGAAAATGAAGTTAATGTGCGTGCGTCTCGGGAGTTATCGTGACATGGACATGTGGAAAGACGACAGCCACTGTGTGATGTTGCGGAGCAGACGTTGGTTGTGCTCAGGACATGGATGTATTAGTTTCAGTGATCATGTGATTAGCAGTAACAGAGAGGCCGTCTGTGTGTTAAAAAATGTATATTTCCGTTTGAATAAGTCATATTGTTCATTACCATGTGTAGAGAGCAAGCTTTATTCTGTTTCTGTCGTTTGTCGATGCACGTGGGTCAGTGCCGAGCGCAGACACTGCCTGAAGCAATATTCATTATTTTGCATAAGTTGACCTTATTGATTGTCACAGAAGTTTAGTGTTAGTTTAGTTTATCTGTGAGATATCAAGGCTAGAATGCCTTTATTATACCCTCCTTTTCTATAAAACATAAATCCGTACCCCACGCCCAACTAATTCTTTTCTAACAATACAATACGGCAGTAGAATCATTTACCTGTATTCTTTGACCATTCAGCGCCACAGGTTTGGCAGCAGTTCTTATGCGGTCTCATATAATGTATGCCATCCAGCTCACCACAGGCTCTCACATGGAATGGCTTGAAAATAACTATGTTGAAAGTGTTCTTGTGTTAATGGCTCGCTATGTTTTGTATTTAAGAGCTTCACTTTTTGAACATTTTTTTTAGATTTACTATTTGAGCATTTAGTTTTCAATGTGAGTCAATGTGTGTTTTTCTACTGTCAGAAAAGGCAGGTAAGCAGACTTACCCATTCATCATATTGTTCATCATATTGTTCATCAATATTTAGTGGAGTGAAAGTGAAGAAAAAACAAAACAAGGATGGCTTTCATACCCTGAACTGCCTCTGTCAACAGCAAATCTGTGCACCTTTCCTTTATAACATGGTCCTGGGTCCATTATTGTCTAGGTGGCGTTGTTTGACTTTTTATGGTGTTTCGTTTATAAGCTAACATGTGTCAAATTGATGAAAACTCTCTTGACATGCCACAGTTCAGTCGTTATGTTGGCAGGATGTTGACAATGTACTGAGGCATTCAGTTTCAAAAGGACATTGGTATGACTTGAGAACCGCAGCCTTCATGGCAAAGTTAAGTAGCCAGTTGTAGACTAAATGGTTTCTCACGTTAGTCTAAACCTGAAGCCTACTGGCCATTTTTTGAGTAAATACTTTTGTATGTTTGATTTGCATTTTGTGTGTTTCATTTAAGTTTTAGTAATACATTGTCTTTCATTACACTTTTTATGTTCATGTTACTTTGTTTAAACAGATTCATCTGAAATGCTAAGGTTAATGCTACAACTCTAGCTGACTCTGGCACCAGCAGGAGGCCGGTCCCTGAGCTCCTCTGAGTTTGAGATGGTTCATATGGCACTAACATGTCCGAGATGTACTTTGGTGCTAGGCCATGGAGAGACTTGTGTACAAGCAGAGCTGCTTTGAAGTCTATTCTCTGAGCCACAGGGAGCCAGTGCAAAAGGCCCCCCGTTTTTTTTTTCAGAGACCTGAGCACAGGACTAATGGGATCGTACTTCCTGGTTCTAGTCAGGACCCGAGCAGCAGTGTTCTGGATGTACTGCAGCTGTTTTGCAGCTCGTTTGGAGAGGCCAGGGAGAAGGCCGTTGCAGTAATCTAATTTACTAGAGACAAACGCAAGGATAAGTCTCTCTCCAAAAATCTGCTAATTAAGTTCAAGTCTGAGTCCATTATAACCCTGAGATTTAGATTTTAGAGCGAGAGACTGGAAGTGACTGCTAACACTTTCCCTTTGGTTTAATTGTAGAAAGTGTTTTGCATCCACACACGGATCTGTATGATTTAGTGAAACCATTAAAAATGTATGTATCATATCCAGGAAATCTATCAATGACCTGGTAAAGGGTGTGACCACTATTTAGGGCACATACAATTTTCATTGCTTAATGGCTGTGTAATGTAAGCAATCCTACATTGTCCTGCATTTGAGGCAGGGGGTGAAGTGTGGGTTAGGTTTAAGGCAGGGGTCACCAACCTTTTTGAGGCTGAGGGCTACTTCATGGGCCCCGACTAGTATGGAGGGCACAGAACCCGTTTGCCACAAACTTCCTAAATAACAAAACTGCATGTATAACTAACGTTATAATAATAATGATATTTAAATAGTAGTAGTTGTGAAATGACTGCTCACATATCAATAATAATTATCCACAATTACCAGTAATTTACACAGCAATAATAATCAGAAAAACATGTTTAAACATGAAAACACCTGCTGTTTTTGTAATGCAAATCATCACTTCTAACATTTTTAAGTCAAGGAAACAACAGTTTTTGACCTAAACAAGTTAATAAATGCTTTCTGATACCTTTTTATATATGTATATGTTGAAATATGAGTAGTGCTATTTTTTGTGCATGCCTCGCGGGCGCCATCAAGGGTTGCTCAGGGCGCATGTGCGCCCGCGGGCACAGCGTTGGTGACCCCTGGTTTAAGGGTTGGTTATATACCCTTAGGTTTCCTGTTTTCGTCTACCCTCTATCTCCCCCCACTGCTCTGTACTTACTATTACAGTATCTAAAAAAAAATGCAGACTTCGGATCATACACGTATGGTGCAAAAACATCACATGGCCATTTTTTTAACATAAAATATTAGATACACTAGAAATACAATCTTGACATGTGAGCTCGAGCTACAAGTATCATTTGAATAATAAAAACACTACATATTATTTTGACTAGAATTTGAATTATTATCAGCATGGCACTGTCGGACTTTAGGTATGGCTGCTCTACACTCCTGAAACATCTTTTTGTCTCCTTCTGGCTGTGTTTCCCTCTCCTCGTGCCACTTCCTCTGCCCAGTCCTCTCACAGTGAGTCGTGAGGTGGACAGCACGCTTGACATTCTTCAATAATGCATGTGGTCTGGCTGCCATTCCACTGGAGTTGTCATTCGCTAATAAACACCTTTCAGAGGCAGTCAAGCATTCAACATGGCTCCAGCTGCAGAGAAAAACAAAATCAAGTATACAAACATTCAAACTCTATAGATTTTATACATTTGCAATAAAATCAGGAGGTTTTGTCACATATCCAAACAAAAGCAACTAAAACACTTAAACATTCTCATAGAAACAACAAATCAGAAGAGTGAACCAGAAGAGTGAAAATAAATCAATGAATGGAAAATAAATTAACACATTCATATTGTTTAGTTTTTAGAATACTTTGTCACCCTAGCTTGGTATATCCATTAGTACAACTTAACCACCAAAAATACAATTCAGTCTAATTACTCTGGGTACGTTGCTTTTTCAGATTCATGGTCTCTTGACTTCTTTTTTACCTTTGTGTAAATCATCCCCTTATTGCAATTCAACTGAAATAAAAACTTTAAAACAAGTTCTGAGTAATTCTTCCTCTAACTCCCACGCCCGTCAATTTGACTGCTCTATTAATTACATTGTAATTTCCCCCCGCGGATGACAGTGCAGCACGAGCGTTGCGTCACCTTTAGTGTCTCTCACAGCAAAGCTAAAGGTAAAATGGATTTGACGCGATTATCCGTACAAGAGGCTGGGAATGCTTCAAAACATTGATGAGGTTTGTTCGGGTGGTGAAGCCCCTCGAGGCAACCGCTGTTGGCATATTCTTAGCAAAGGTGACAATATTCAAGGTCTTTATGAATCCTGTGTTATAATAGTATTTGGCTGGCTTTTTTTTAGGAAGATGGGTCCAGATCAATGAATGAATATACGTATATACAATCAACCCTCCTCCTCCTCCTCCTTCCTCCGCTGAGGCTGGTAAACTTCGGCACTCTGAATAATGATAATATTCATTAAAACGGCTAATAGACCAATTTTTAGCACGTTAGAAGAGATATAATTTTAATTATTAATAACAAATATGGGTCTATATATTTATTGGCCATGTAGTGTATATACCTGCTCACACCAGATTGATCTATGTGTCACTCTGAATTGAGATCTTCTCATGAATCAATATGGGAAGTCTCTCAGCGAAAGCTGTTGGGATGTAAAAAAAAAACACTTCACGCTGATCGGTCGCAACAGCAGAAAAAGCAGAACAATCTGAATTGTGTTAAATCAGAAAGGCCCAGTCCTCGTTCTCATTCACAAATGTACAAAGTGCCATTGTGTGCTCGTTTTGAGAACAAGATGGATTCTCAATTGTAAACTCACAAAAATCGAGAGAATTCATCCTGCTGGCGGGGCTACTATAAGTATAGTGCACATACAATTAATATGCTCAATGCTAATGCTGTATTACTATGGACAAGCTATGGATGACAAAGGTATAGGGGTTCAAGGATTAGAGCACACATCTTGCACACTCCTTGCCTAAAAGAGGGAGCGACTGAGTGAGTGAGTGGTTGCGATCACAAGGGCTGACGGTCCAGATTGGCAGCCTCGCTTTCGTCAAGTCTGTCCCAGGTAGCTATGGCTA
The DNA here is from genome assembly GCA_015082035.1 of Chaenogobius annularis. Lineage (NCBI taxonomy): Eukaryota > Metazoa > Chordata > Actinopteri > Gobiiformes > Gobiidae > Chaenogobius > Chaenogobius annularis. The sequence continues at coordinate 699,142 of BJKM01000133.1, read as the reverse complement.
GCTGAGGGGGGAGTGAATGTATACAGTGTGGCATTTTGAGAGCCTTTGACAAGCCTGTAAAGCCAAGTAAATGTGGCCTTGTCTATTAATCAACATTTGTGACAGAACGCAGATGTATTCTTTGGCTCTACAGTCTAAAGTTCTAAAGTCTCAGCAGAAACAATTGTTCCTGAAGTTTGAAAAAAGAAGGTTCGGTGTCGGCTGCACTCACGACTCACGACTCATCCAGATACAGTTAGCCTTGTGAACCACACTGTACCTATTTCACAAGGTAACAATTAAAGAGGAGACATTGGAATTGGTCTATCTCTGTGTGCTGACCTTGGCGGGGCCCGTCCAAACTCACGCCGCTCCGAAAGACTCGCAGGCTTGTGGCGAGAAAGCCATCCTTGATGGAGCAATGCTGCTTTCAAGTGCACGTGGGACAATTCCGATGGTCGTTTTCTCAGGAGAAAGCAGCGCTGTGTGGAAACTGGAAATATAGTTATTGTTAGATCGTACAATGTAATAATTATGTTGAATTTTAGTTTTCCAAAAGTCAAAAAAACACCAGATTCAATGTATTGTTATTATGTTCCCACCAAATCTCATTTATTGCTATGAAAATCATTAAAGTTATTCCTCCTTGATCAAATCCACATATTTTTTCATAATTTCTGTAGCATATCGTTAAACTCTTTACAAATGGACTCTTTAAGACGAGATAAAAACAACGTTGGCCAATCAGCAGCTATTGTTTATTATGTCATTGAATGAAGAGGCATTTTTCACCCCTCGAGAAACGTAAAGATCGGTCCGTAAAGTAGCCCCTACACACACGTAATTTTACAATCCAGGATTTAACAAGATTAAAGATTCAGAAAGATTGTTGACCTCTAATTCTAAACCTGATTTATTAAATGTTTTTTTTTGTGTTCAGATTTATGTGTCAAAATATTTGCAATTTTTGCCATTTTAGCACATGAAATGAGAAGAAAAATGTTACATAATAAAAAGTGTTTAATATATATATTTCTTACATTTATACGAGCAACCTACAGAAGAAGTTTCAAATCTATATCTATCTGATTTTTGTTCCTTGTTCCTTTTCACCTGCAACATTGTAAGTCCACCAACAGCGCTGTGGTGTGACATTATTCCAGGTGACAGAATTGACAGGTTCAGATTAATTATCTATGTCATATAAATATCTATAAAGCTTATTTTTGTTTTTAAATAATACATATTTTATACAGGGTGAGCAAATTCTTCATAGTATTTCACAATCCCCTTGACGTATTGGAGCTAGTAGATGGAAGATATCTGAAATATGGCACGATATGAATTTAGCATGAAGCACACGCACAAAAAAGATATTTTCATAAATGCAACTAAAACTCTGTGCACCAATCTCTTTTAAGTTTTTTTGGCATTTACTCACTGTCTTTCATTTCTTTCATATTTGGACAAGTGAACGGCTAGAGAGGTCAAATGTGAATTCAATATTTTATTATTCAACACCACATGATAACATGTAAAAATATGAATGGTTTGGAATACATCCTTTGTCTTGATCAATGCGACTGAGAAAGAGAAACAACATACACCGCTATCAAATCTTTGCCCGCAAGTTCTACACTTACATCACAAGTTGTTTGTTTATCAGGTTAAAGGTACTTTGTGATGAGATGGTAAGGATTGTATAAATCAAGTCAATAAAAAATGATGGCCTGCAACTAATGATTTGTGTAGCCGACGATTACTTGGATTGTACGTTGAGAATTTTGTTCGACGTGTTTGTGAGCAGCTGTCGCCGTCTTCAGAGGAGTCATCGGACTGCCGTGACGTGTCGATTTTACCAGTTGATCTTCCCAGAAGTGAAAAGCTGCAAAACGGGCAAATCATGTCATAGATTGGGACAACGCAACAGTAATTGCAACAGAAGGACAGAAGTACAAACACTGGATAAGGGAGGACACTGAGATCAGGAAATATGGCACGGTTGTGCAAAATTATACTTTTTGTGAAGCTCCAATATTTTTATGCTGGGAAATTATACGTGTTTAAATGTTCAATAGAAAAAATGATGAGGTCATTGATATCTGGGTAATTAGCAACATTTTCATTCTTCTCCAATTATTCCAAAATGCATCCAAGTGTGTTCAATCAGTCTCTAATGAATCGTTGAGAGATCTGTGTATGACTAATGTGGACATACTTAAGCTTATGTTCAGTGTGTGGGAGGCTGTCAGATAAGCCTCACAAAACCATATTGTGAAGAGGAAGCTTGATTAATAGAAAACCTTGAAAACAAATCACTAGAGCGGAGCTTGCAAGGAGAGCCCAGATCCTGCATTGAAATGCGATTACGCTGGCGTCAGTACTGTAGCCTATGCAAGGCTATTTCTGCAAAAAAAAATCACACCGTTTTCTCTGACAAAGTTCACAGTCATTTCCAGGAGCTGAGGGCGGTAAGCAAAGAATGGAACGAAATGAATGTTACCCTTGAACCACAGCACACATCATGGAGGAACTTGAGATGATTTTAGGACCTTAAGAGACCCACTTGGACTGTAATAATCTGCAGGGGAATGAGAACACATATTTCACATTATTTGTACAATAATTGGCCAATAACATTGTACAATAACATGCTCTTGAGAACCTTTACTTTGGCATCTCATGATTTAGAACTTTAATTAACGCATTTATGTGATGACAAGTACACATTACTTTTTATAAGGATTTGGTGTGAGCACTTGCTCCACTGGCAGCAGAGGGAATTACCAAGGGGAACTAAACAAAGGCTAGCTGGCCGCGACATGCTAATATAAGCATGCAGTATTAATACACGAAATTTGAGGCTCTACCTTTCTAAAAATCTGTTCAATTTGAAACTGAGTGTTTTGTGAGGCTCAGTAAAGGGTGCAATTTTGCTTTATTAAGATTTAAAGGACTGCGTTATTTGTATTGGTATCAGCTGTAATGAACGCCATTTGACAACAGATATGCTCAGAATGACTTATGATGAGTTATTGGGCCTTAAAAAGCACGATTCTGGAAAAATTTCAAACTGGGTTTGCGAGTTTTCAGAGCGGCTACATGCAGCTCTACTTTGATTATCCATTCAATAATTCATTTGTTGTGTCGGTCAATTAGACAACTGACCACGAGTATAATCAACCTGAACTTAAAGTAGCCAGTCAGACGTCATAGAGTCTAGTCTAATACAGTTCTTCCTTGTGGGCAACTTTTGTCACTTCATGTTCCTTGGTGAGCGCAGGCGAGTGGCTTTTTAATCAGCTCAAAGACTGGCCGGCACATTACTCTTCCCCTGGCATCCTTACATTGGTTGGCTGTCAGTTTCCGTGATTGATTTTCAAATTTGATTGATCACTGGAGTGTTTGTTAAGGCCTGGCTCCGGGACATATTTGGCCCTTTCGTCTCAGAGCCATTGTGTTAGTGTGACAGCCTGCAGTACCAGATCAATGCCCCAATCACCTGTGCCTTCACTGCACTTGTTGAGTTCTTACTCTGGTTTTCTATACACTCCAAACTTTCCCTCTGCCATGGGTCTCATGAACACTCCACACCTGCCACTTTAACAACTATTCAAAACAATAACTAGTCATTGCACTGTTCGCTTTTTGCAATATTTCCTATCATCTGTAAATTGTGTGTACACACTGAGAAAGTTTATTTTTTTATTTTATTTGTAATTTCTTAATTTGTACTTATATTGATTTTAAATACTTTGCTATTATTTTTATTCATTGTTGTGTGTTGCACCTTAATGCCAAAACAAGTTTCTATGTTTGTGAATGACAATAAACCTTTTTCTGATTCTGATTCTGATTATTTCCCTTCTCGGAGCACTCGCCTCCTTTTTTTTTTGTGTGATATTTGTAAAACAAAACCATGTAAATATATTTAAAATAGCATGTTTCTCTCAACCATGAGCAGACTTTTATTCTGAGTTCCTCCAAGTATCTACTGACATACTTTGAATAATGAAAAATAATGGACTTACTCATAGTCAATAGGGTTATAACAACACAAAACTGTGAGATGGTTAGAAAACAATAGCTCAGTTTAACCCAAACATTGACCAAACAAGGAGCAAGTTTGTATTTTCCATCAAAACAAGAGTATACATAAGAAGCATATTTATACAATTTATACAGCAATAAACACAGTGTTGTTTTTGCATTGATCGTTTGCTGATGCAAACATGCACAATGTTAGGTCAAACCGACAGATCACACAGAGCGGTGGCTGTCAGTGACAACATGTCTCAATGCTAATGCTAGCGCTAATTTTGAGTATTATAAACATTAAAATAATGCCACAAACTGACGTATTCTACTACTTATACAGTGAGCTAGCCAGTGCGAGACAATTTGATTCGACACATACACACGTTTATAAGTAAGAAAATGTGCAAAAACATTCATTCCGAAAGCTTTTGGGGCTTTGGGGACAATGGCTGAGAGCCATAAGTAGGTAAATAAGAAAATATCACACTCATAAAAAACATAATTCCAACTGTGTGCCTTTAAACTATTTTAAGTTTTAATCGATAAACTGCTGCTTTCCCACAATGATAATAACATCCACTGGCGTGAAAAAGGCCTTGGATACTGTGATTGCCAAACATTTACTCAGTTTAAACCTCCCTACCATTCGGACCAGATGTTCTATGTTCCAGGGCATATTGCTTTTTCTCAGCCGGCGCAGCCATCAACACGACAGCCTTGGGGCAATCTGCTTTTTTACGACAACCTCTTTTGAATGCAACTCGATGAAAATGAGCGTTTGAAACCAGTTGTTAAAGCCATCCGTTGCAGGAAATGCTACACTAATGTTTAATAAAAAAGGCTCAAATAGAAGCTGCGATAAAACTAATAAAAGAAAATACAAAATGGATTAAGGGAAATTGCAGGGTGTGGGATATGCTCAGAGGAGATAAGTCAGTGAATAAGAAATAAATGACATTGCTAACATCGGCTAATTTACTTACCCTTGTCAGAGGCCCATTGCTTTAATAACGGTCCTATTGGACAGATTTTTGTTAGTGTAAGCAGAAGCTCGTCTGTTGAATGCGTGGCGATATCAGACGCAGTTGGTACATAGAAGTCCGTAGAGACGTACACAGCAGAAATCAAGTCTTTTTAGAGTCGAAATGAAATCTAGTTATTTTTCAAAGGGGAAGTAGTAAATCAAATTGTACGGACTTGAACAGTATTACAAAATTAGAATGTGTTGAATTGGAGTAATTTTTTATCAATCTTCTTCTGCAGGAGCGTCCGCCGGCTTGTCTCTATAGAAATGTTAGTGCCATGCCTGGAATGCTCCACAGTATGGCATTAAATGTATATGCGTGTATTCAATTACAGGTGTTTTATGGGGGATGTAACCAATTATTTCAAATGATTTGCTTGACCAGCCAGTCCCTCCTACATTCTGTAAGGTTTGGTAAAGTAGTCTGTCAAAACGTGTTGGACTGGCTGGTCAGGCAATCAAGTTATAGTAGGGATGGGCCCGTGGGAGTATAATAATGTCTGGAAAATGAATTAAAATTGGTGTAGTATTTACTTCCTCAAGACGACGGGCTTTTGTGATGACAGAAACATGCGCCATGTGATCAGTCCTGACCAACATAAGCGCTCTTAGCAGGGAAAAAATTCAAGTTTGTGTTGTGAAAATAGAGAAAAATCCTTTAGACCTCAGTGAAAGCTGTAGGTCCCTGTCACTCAAACATGGACTGCTTGATTCCTTAAAAAATATGATATTACATATTATGAATATGACCAGGATGAGTATGGTATAGATGGTGTCTGGTGTACAAGTTCCATTGGGACTGGGTACTGCGACATGATTGTTCCCACGAAAAAAAAAAAAAAAAAAAAAAACACTTCATATTTTCAGGTGTTGTCATATTTCAGTCTCTCCAGCTGCCTATATTTAAGATGAACACAGTTTGAGCTACTCCCACCAACTTCAACTGCATAAAAGTTTTAAATAAATTATACATGTTTGACTACTTCACTTTGAATAAATATATTCCCTATGTTACACAATCCTTTGAACGACTAAAATATTGATAGTTGAGGGCTGCGACATTCCTGACTTTGGTTTCCATAGGCAATTTATAGAAAATGTCCCACATAGGGGCGCTGAATTGGTGGAGAAAGTTAGAAAGAAAGAAAGAAAGAAAAGGGCTCAGAAAGATCAGCTCACTTTTCTGCAAATGGGCCAACAGCTATATTTTAGTTTTAGAGTATTCATTACAGCATATGGGGCCCTCATTGTATGTTATATTCCTCTAGTTTGTGTCTTTGACAAAAAAAAGTGTCTATATTTCAATCACCCCTCTCTGGTTCAATCCACTCCGCTGCTTCGGACCGTGAGCTACCAAACCTGCGCTAGAGTGAGGCGAACAACTGACAGAGAGGAGAGCGGGACAAACATGTGTTTATGGTGCTTTGTGTAAATAAAACAAAAGGCAAAGGGTGTGTCCAACCAGCCACACTGTACGCCCCGAACGCCTGACTCGTCCAGCTATACGGTGGCCCGGCATTAGCACGCCGCTGAACATCTCAGCGTGGAACATACAGTAGCCACTGGCTTTACGCTTCACATATAGCTTATATTATTTTACTTTCTGAGAGGGCAGTCATACGTTAAACTCTCCAGGGTGAGCTCATCCTTCTTGTGCCGTTGTGTCTTTTAATTAATTGATCCCTTTCTGCTCTGTTTAACTGCAGAGTGCAATGTGTAGTGACTGATATCGATGTACATCAGCATTTGGGCTCACAATCACTGAGCAAAGTCTTCACTGGGCATTTGTGTTGCCTCACTAAGCAGCTTTTATGCGTAACCATGTTAAGGCTCTTTCAGTAATAGACATGAGTAATCCTGAGATGCACCCTTATTTTAAAGCAACACATGCAGATTTCGAGAGCATTAACTTGCGTCACTGTTCTCAACAATAGCTCTGTATTGGTTAACGTGTCTGGCTTGCAGAAGACATTGCTATATTTGGCACAGCGGCTGAGTGGTTGGCTTTCGCAAAAGGATTCTAGGGTTGACACCAGGGTCTTTCTGTGTGGAGTGACCTCTACAAACAAGACCTTGTTTCCGTTCTCCCCATTTATGTCAATGTTCTATCTGACAGTGGTTCTTCACAACAATGTTTCAGTCCAAGGTGGTCCTGCCTAAGACGAGTGCAAGATTGGAGATGGGTGACGCTCCTGACAGGTTGCCCCAGCTGCGTTGAAGGATGGGTCAAATGCAGAGGATACATCTCACTATGGGCAGGGCTTAACTGAATGATTCGAAAAATAAGTGATCACGATGCTCTCCTTTTCTCTCAAGACAAAATGTTTAACTCAGAAGGATATAAAGTGGTCAGTATGACGTTGTCGCTGAGCTGAGAAGACGAGGTGGTTGTCCTGAAAGAGCGAGTGGAGATAGTGGGTCTGTGGTTGAAGAAACTGCAGGTAGAACACTTCAGTGTGTAATGATGCCCTAGCAGAATGCGTTTATTCTCCCAATAAAACTCTGCACGGAACGTTAAAACTTTTGTACTCGCGGTTCTTTGAGTGCATGGGCCTTGCAGGGAATTATACAGGACTGGTTTGTGCGCGAATGCGATTTTTTTTTGTGGCCGGTCCAAATGCTACATTAAACACAAAGGTCACAGAGTTATGCCCTGTTTAGCTTCATTTTCTGGAGCATCTGTCCCCAGGCCCATCCCCCTCAAAAATGTCACTGTAACCCCTGCCAAGTATACGTATTCGAGAGTAGGAGCGTAAAAAAAATAAAATAAATAATAATCAGATACAATCAATAATAAAAATAGTATTGAACCTAGATACTCATTTGAACAAGAATCGATACTAAAAAGATGACTTTAACAAGACCACTATGTTGACTAATAATTTTTAAATTTTTTTATTTTTTTTAAATTATTTTTTGTTGAAAATCTCTAAATATATAGATATATTTTTAATTATTGTTATTGTGGTGATGAAATTGGTATCAAGAATCAAGTACAATATTCCTTAATATCAAAATTGTGTTTGAAATGTTTGTATTATGCCAACACTATTCGAGAGGCAGATGGCAAAACAGTTTAAAACGTAGCCACCCTGTCACAAATGTGCTCCGCCCATCTCCCACACTGCAGCAGAACCATCAGCCTCCTCAGACTCTCCATCTCTTTCTCTGCCCCATCCTCATGTTCTAGTGAGGAGGAGGAGGAGGACTTGGGGATTGGTTTTCAGAAGCCGAATGACTTTCAATAAACCTCAGATGGAAATCATAACTGCCTTATATTTCCAACCGTTTAAACACAATCTGTTAACTAAAAAATATCCATCAATCTTTCAAGTTCTAATGAGCACTTTGGCCTTCATGACTCATAACAGTCATTTTAATCTCAAGATCAAATAGATCATTCTGTGATTGTCACTGTGGAGTAAATCAAGCAATTAAAAGTGACGTTTTGTCTGGAAACAGCTTCAAAAGAGCACTTCTGGGCAAGTGTAGTGTTACATAATTGTTACAGCATTAACTTTAGCTGGAGTTTTCTTAAAATCTACAATTTTCAACATCGTTGGATCTCCAGAAGTCTCCAAAGGCTGGCCATATCAAACGGAGGAGGTCAAAGATGTCAAGAAAATAGTTTGGTAGACCGATTAGCATTTACCCTTTACACATCTGGTCCCAAACGGCTGCAGAAAAAGATGTGAACTGACATTTTTGGGCAGGGGAGACCTTTGATTTGTAATTGTGATATAGATCATAACAGTGGGCTGTACCCAGAGGTGTGTTTTGTATGGCTGTTACAGTGTGGGCCAATTCCTCTTGCACTCTGATGTCTGTGTGAGGCTCAAGGCCGTGGGCTGATACAAATCGCTGACATTTGGAATCTCCAGAAAAGCAAAGAGGTGGGATACGCAACTGCTGACTACATGGCTAAGCACAGCGCCATTCTCTGTGGATGTGGGCGCCGTTTTATGGATAGTTAGGACCTTTTTGTATTGTTCATGTACCTCATGTTTTAGACCTTATAATACTGTGTTTAATATGAAGTAATGTGGGTTTTATCTGTCAAGCGTTTCCTATGTAAAAAAAATATGGGTTAGAGCTCTATCAACTGGCTGCAAAGGCTAAATAAACAAACCAAGCTTGCCACAGACATGCTAAAACAGGAACTCAGTTGTAAGAAAGGCGTTGTGATGGCAGAAATGCTCAGAATGAGTTTGGAGATTGGAGACATAAAAACAGCACAGGAGACCTCCTACCTGTGACGTCTCAAAACTAGATCATTTGTAATTTGAGGCTCAGAGGAGGGGAGAAGACATACTAAATTCATCAAACAAGCATGAAGCTAAATATAACTCCAGGTATGTTTTTGATGAGGGAACAATGGGCCTCATTCAAGAATGTTTTCTAAGAAAATGTTTGTAACTTCCACTTTCAGATTCTTGACGTGTTCTTAAGAAGCCAAATTTCTTCTTAGATGAGAGTTGTGCCACATTCAAGAACATGCAGCTACAAACACCACAACACTCATTGACATGTTTATTTACATAAAAGTGAATATGTATTTGTTAAGAAACTTCCAAATATGGGCTCCAAAAAACATGTAATGCTTGAGCGAGGAGGGTTTACACTGTTTTACAACTTCAGCAGTGATTAAAAATTTCCAAACACAAATGAGAACACTCAGTGGAAGCATATTTAAGTCAACAGCTAAGCGAAATAAAGCAGAGCTTTGATAATTTTTTTCATCTTTTTTTTTGATCCGTCGAGTAGCGCACGGGAGAAGGCAGATCACAGAGACGAATGTGCTCTGGTTGTGAAGGAAGACTGGGGGAGAAGTGTGCACTCTGGTCGCAGGGTGTGACGGGGGTCGAGTGCGATGTTTACAGTGGCCCATACAGATTGCCTGACCTCATGCTTTAAAAATAATTTACAACTGACAAGCGGAAACGCATGGTCCGTTCGTGTCTAAACAAACATGGCAGCTTACCAGGAAAAAATACAATAAATAACACAGAGGACTGACAAACGTTGCCAATTTCAACGAGCCAACAAGCAACGCACTAAACTCTGAGGTAAATTAACACTAGAACTCCCAAGGCCGTCAATTTGACGGTTTTCAGAATTGTACGTCTAATTACTCTGGTTACGTTGCTCTTTCAGATTCATGGGCTCTTGACTTTGTCTTTACCTTTGTGTATATCATCCCCATATTGCAATTCAACTGGAATAAAAACGTTAAAACAAGTTCTGAGTAATTCTTCCTCTAACTCCCACGCCCGTCAATTTGACGGCTCTATTAATTACATTGTAATTTCTCGTCGCGGATGACAGTGCAGCGCTAGTGTTAACGTCACCTTTAGTGACTCTCACAGCAAAGCTAAAGGTAAAATGGATTTGAGACGATGAGCTGTACACGAGGCCCTGGCAATGCTTCAAAACATTGATGAGGTTTGTTCGGGTGGTGAGAGCGAGTCAGACGAGGACTCTGGTTTTGGGCAGCTCAGGTGAATCAGACAGCGAGTCTGAGGACGACTGCGGAGGACGCAAAAAGAAGCCGGCAAAATCTCACTGGCTGTAGGTCTATTGTAAATGTTCAAGGTATTTATGACAATCTTTATGATATAGTTATGGCATTTTAGGCTGTCGAGATCAATAAGCCTGTTGCTTCAGCTGCCCCGGTAACATCGCAGCATATTCTTGGCAACGGCGACAATATTCAAGGTATTTACAGATCCTGTGTTATAATTGTATTTGGCTGGCTCTTTTTTAGGAAGATGGGTCCAGATCAATGAGTGAATATGCTTATATCCTCTGTATCGCAAACAACCCTCCTCCTCTTCCTCCGCTGAGGCTGGTCAACTTCGGCACTCTGAATATTGATAATATTCATTAAAGAGGCTAAAAGACCAATTTTTTGCGTGTTTAGAAGAATCATTATTTTGATTACGTCATCGCCAGAGCTCAACCGTCAAATTGACGGCTTGGGAGTTCTAGTAGTTCTAAAATCCTGGTAGTCCTAGTGTTAAAAAAGTCTAAATGCTAACTTGAATAGGTAGATGATAAATCAATAAACAACTAGATGACAAAGTCAATTCACTTTTCACCCTTATTTTAATGGATACATATGGTGTGAGTGTTTTTTTTTTTTAAGTATTTAGTATTGAAGTATAAAATAAGTTGATCATCATTTTACATTTTGTTCACTGTAAACCGCAATATTGATCTAAAACAGCTTAGTAAAGGAAACAGGTCCATTGACTTCCTGTTCAAAACAGCAGTGACATTTCACTGTAACAAGCAGCAGATTATCATTCACATGTTCACAACTATGCACATGGATGTGGGCGGGGATAGGAGGCAGTAAAAACAACCATTTTCTTAAGCCTCAGTCACAGGACAATGCGGGATTACTCAAACATGCATGAATCAATCAAAATACAACTTTGAGAAAACTGATGATGAGGGAAAACAAGATTAAAAGCTCATAAAATGGATTTAGCATAATATGGATACTTTTGATGAAACCCCTAGAAGCCCAGAGTCACAAGCATGAGTCTGTCTTGTGTTTTAAAATGCAGCAGATTGCCATTTACCAGAAAGTGCTCCGTCACGCTGTAAGCCTCACTGCGGCACTCGCACCACTGAGGCTCTGTCAGTAGTGCATTGAGGCTAGGCTAATGCTTCATATCGGAGTTCTGGAGTAGTTAAATTAACGGGAGACTTTGTGTGCATTTCTACAGTGGAGATAAGAGTCATCTCCACGGCGACGGGACCGTGGGTGTGTGTCATTATCATCCATCATTCCGGATCTCATTTCTGCGTTATGCCGTACCGATCCATTATATGCCGCTATTGCCCTTAACTGGCTTTCTGTGTGAGATATTACTAATTAGTTGAGAGAATATTGGTAAAATAGTGCTTGTCTTTTCACTTTTCTTTCATCACGTTCATTATTTTTGCCAACAGTACACTATAGCCTTATGATTCATCACATTCCTGTAATGTTATTTAAATTCAAATATATGCGTAAGTGTGAAATTAATTATAATAGAAGAGGATGTTATTATAAGAGGATTTGATTATCTCTTTATGGTACAAAAAGTATTAAAGTTAAGTAGTAACAATGATTCAAAGGCATGTTAATTGCATGCTGAAATGAGCAAAGCGAGTGTGCATACTAGATGAATTTGAATTGATGTTTTTTCACAATGTTGTCTGTGTGTATTAATGCATGTATCTGTTACTGCTCTCAGTGCTTATGTTACGCTTTTTTTTTGCCTTTTCCATGCATCCATTTTATTCTGCTTATCCAGGGTCGGGTCGCAGAGGCATGGGGGGGATTCCTAGGTGTTCCAAAGTCACAGAGAGACAGTCTCTCCAGCGTGTCCTGGGTCTTCCCTCACATGGGACATGGAGGCGTCCAAGAGGCTCCGGAACAGATGCCCGAGCCACCTCAGCTGGCTCCTCTCGAAGTGGAGGAGTAGCAGCTCTACTACGAGCTCCTCCTGTGTGACTGAGCTACTCACCTTATCTCCACGTTCAGACCGCAGCATCAAAATCACGAAAGTGATTCAGAAAGTTAACATTTTCAACACTGGCGTCCGACGCCCGAGATGCTGACATGGCAAATTCTCAAGATGCGTTTTGATGAGGGGACAATGGTTAAAAACTCAAAAAAGTCAATTTAGCCTAATATGTGTCCTGTAAGTCTAGTGTATGCTGGACCATGAGTCCCGCCCTCTGCAGGATGCTCTGTCTGCTCTGAAGAGCAGCTTCAGTGAGGGACTCATCCACTCTCGCTGTGTGAAGGAGCGGTTTCCTTCCTAAACTTGGTCCGCTCAATGTGCTTAAATTGCGTCTTGGGCATATATTTATTTATAAATGTGCTGTTTTACCTGCCATTCAATAAACTAACTAAAGATATTTTATTGTATTTAGCGTAGGTTTCCTCCAGTTGCTCAGTGAGGCTTATCTTCTTGTAATACAAAAGTAATTAATATAGGTGGTCATTTTCTTCAAATATTAGCCATTTGAAAGTAACTATTGTGGCAGTAGTACAATAGTCCCACTGAGGCTACGTTCATACTGCAGGGTATGAGGACCAATTCCGATTTTTTGTTCAAATCGGAGTTTCTATATGGTCGTTCAAATAAAAATTAAAAAATTCGATTGCCGTTTGTTTCTGGTGTGAACGGAATGCAGCTAGATGTGGTCCGCATACGCACAAAACAACACAACGTCACACGCAGCGCACTGTGTTTACGGAAGTGAAAAAAGGCAAGTTTTTTACTTCCGTAAACGTCCACTCCTTTTATTGATGTCCTTAGTTTCTTTAAATTTCGCAAAAAGTCTGTTTATTTCTGCTGTCATTGCAGCCTGGAGCGCTTAATCCCTCTCTCGGCCAACTCCTTCCCAATCTCCTCAAATACTGCCCGATTACCGTACGAACCTGCTATTTTTTGCCTGAATTAATTTTTCACCCCGCATATTGATTAGTTCACAAACTTCTTCCAGTTTTCAGCTCCTTCATCTGCCATTTCTCTCCACTTTCTCTGTTGTTTTCTGGCATTTTGACTCAGAATTGTCACATTTATCCCAGAAATGTTGCCTATTGATGACGTTCAGGTCAGATCTGGGGACCTGAGCGTTAAGACTGAAGTAGCATTCTAAAAGTACAGCTACATATCGGTTTTATTTCCACATACAAAAGTAGCCTGGGTCGGATACAGGTCACATATTGACAAAAAAATTGGAATTGACCTGCAATGTGAATGTAGCCTGAGTCTCATGTGAGAGTGTAGATGTTGGCGACGATTGCGAGAAGGTTGCCTGCAAGGAAAAAAAATAAAATAATATATATATATATATATATATATATATATATATATAGTTATAATATTATATTAAATAATATAAATAATATATATAAATATATATATATATATATAAATTATAATATATAAATAATATATATATATATATATATATATATATATATATATATATATATAAAACAATACATGACCAGAGAGAAACAAATCAGGTAAAATAAGAATTTACAAAGGGGGTGCATCCAATAAAAAATAAAGTTAGGCCACACAAAGTTTTTCCCCATGTTTCGTATGTTGATTATGATGTGGATCCTGTCCTTAATCGTCGGCGCAGTTAGTGTCATCCTTTTTTTTTGTGATGGCCTTTTTCCCAGCTGCCTGAAGTGTGTTCCAGATGCCTGCAGGGATTTCACGGTCAAAGTCTGCCAGTGCTGGACACCTGTCAGCACCTACCGCTCCTCAAATTATTTCCATATTCTTCTTTCTATTTATGAAACACCACTCCTCCTCACATCCCTCGATTCAGAGATACCTTCCATCTCGTCTTTCCATAACAAATGACCCATAGACAACTCGATCATTTCAATTGACATGTTTCTTGTTTTGGTCATTAGTTGCCTATACTGCCTTGGTTGGGCCTGTGATTCCCCAATTTGAGTCAGATGCTTCTGCACATGCGCACAAACTTTGGTCTCTTACTACGGCTACAGCTACTATGCTGTCAGTAAATTGAACTATTTAAACATATTTTAATAGAAATTATAACTTAAATATGAGGCCAACTTTCATGAAACAACGTAATGTAACTGCTAATAAACCTGAGAAAACAGACTAGGCCAATTTCTTTAAATGTGTTTGAGATTGAGATTGAGCAGGTCTTTCGTTGCAAACTCAATTTAATTAAAATAACCGGCGAACTAAGGCTGACAGATAACATTTTAACCATTTCTGGCTATTTAAATACTAAAAAATATAGTCAAGTTAGCAACAATTCAAAAAATTACTCAAATTAGGGTATGTCAGTGCCCAGGGCTTGACGTTGGTGTAGTTAAAATATACATCCCCCATCATTTGGAATGTTAATTTTAAGTTTTGGTTGAAACATTAATTTACAGAACCAGTGAGGTGCATCCTGACCAACAAAGTCTTAGAAATATGTGTTGTCTGGGCCCTGTTTTTATCTCCCCAGAATTCAGATGGTGAGGCTGGACAGGCGGATTAGCGAGAAACGCATGGTCCATATCAAAACAATCATGGTGGTGAATGTGTAAAACCAAAAGGAAAACAATAACACAGAGTTCTGCAGAATTCAGAAGTTAACAATATTATTTTATCAGTAACAAGTAATCAAATGAACTACTATTTCCTCTGTTATATTGCTGTTCGAGTTACTTATGTTGGGGAACATGGGTACCTCCTCAAATTGTTGAATAGGCTACTGGTTCAGGTTCCACATCCTCAATAGTTCTGCATAAATGTATGGTTTTGCAGCATATAATCCTAACCCAGGTCTCAGGGAACATACGTACCGGGGAACAGGGCTGACCCACTAGTTACTGCCAGTTCTTAATTTGTAAATGCGTAGTTACATGAGCGTTTTGATTTTGAATGCATTTGTTCGTGTGTCAGCGTGCTCTTACACCCGTGAAGAGCTCTTGTCCTTCCGAACCACAACTCCTACGGCCCTAGTTCCAATTTTTTAGCTTCTGCTGCAGAATTAGCCCTACTTTTGGCTAAAAGAGTGAGACGTTGCAGACGAGGAAAACAAGCAGTAGCTCTTGTGCGTCTCCGTAGACGTGGCACTCGGACGCCCTTACCTGGAATTTTCCTCTCTAACGTTCACTCACTCGCCAACAAAATGGATGAACTGGCGATGCTGATGAGATGGAACAGAAACTTTTCCTCATCTCCTGTTTTGTGCTTCACGGAGACGTGGCTCAGTGAGTCGATCCCGAACTGTGCCGTGAAACTGGAGGGCTTCGAGCTTCTTTGTGCCGACAGACAAAGGGAAAAATATGCGATGGAGGAGTCTGTTTTTACATCAATAACGCCTGGTCATCGGATGTGACTGTGATCTCCAAGCTCTGCTCTCCTGATCTGGAATATCTCTTCATTAACTGCAAACCATTCTACTCGCCACGTGAGTTCGCTTCATTCATTCTGCCGTGTTTGGACATCCCAGACTGGGAGGTTTTCAGAGCTGCCACAGACAGTTTGGATGAGTACACGGACACTGTGACGTCATACATTCGATTCTGTGAGGAACAACACAAACCAAAGTCACTTTCAACAATGACAAACCCTGGTTCACACCTAAACTGAGGCAGTTAAGGCAGCAGAAGGAGGCAGCGCACAGGGAAGTATGGATTTAGCAAAGAGGTGTCTCGCGCGAGATCACGGTACAATATGCGTCTGAAACAGCAGTTCTCTGACCCTGCCTCTGTGTGGCGTGGGCTCCGGCTTCTCACCAATCATAAGCCCCGAGCTGACGTGAAATGAAATGAAGTCATTTGAGCGCCTGGTCTTGCCACACCTCAAGTCCCTCACCTCCTTTCTGCTGGACGCCCTGCAGTTCGACTACAGAGCCAACAGGTCTGTAGACGACTCCATCAACCTGGCACTCCACTTCATCCTGCAGCATCTGGACTTCCCGGGAATGTAGACCAGGATCCTGTCTGTGGACTTCAGCTCTGCATTCAACACCATCCTCCCTGCTGTGCTCCAGGACAAGCTCTCCCAGCACAACGTGCCCGACTCCACCTGCAGGTGGATCACTGACTTCCTGACGGATCGGAGGCAGTGCGTAGGGCTGGGGAAGAATGTCTCAGACACTCGGACTATCAGCACAGGATCTCCACAGGGCTGTGTACTTTCTCCTCTGCTCTTCTCCCTGTACACAAACTGCTGCACCTCCAGCCACGACTTCGTAAAATTAATCAAGTTTGTGGACGACATCATCCTCATCGGGCTCATCTCGGACGGACGGGGATCAGTCTGTCTACAACTGTCTGTAACAACCTGGAGTTCAACGCCCAGAAGACAGTGGAGTTGATCGTGGACTTCAGGAAAGTCACAGCCCACCAGCCCACCAGCATCATGACAGACTCCCCCATCACCACTGTGGACTCCCTCCCAGAACCTCTCGCCACAAGAATAGTTTCTTTCCTTCTGCCGTTGGACTCATGAACACTTCTTAGCACCTGCCACTTTCTGTACTACAACTGTAAATTTAACTGTGATTCTCATGTACATAGTAATGCCTATTTTATTTGTATACTATAGTCCTTTTAAATTGGCTCTTAATGCATGCCCTTTTTGATTTCATATATGTTGTTTTTATTATTGATTAGTGTTTGATGTTGCACAAGTTCCTATGTTTGTGAATTTTGTTCATTGGCAATAAACCCCTTCTGAACAGGACAGAACAGTTTCCAGATCCCATTATCATTTCTCTGAAACCCACTGAAATCTTTCCTTAAATATCCATAGAAAGATGAATGCGCTCCCTCAAACTGGAGATCGAGTCACGCCATGGTTACTGTAAATATTTGGGATTCGTAATTTAGCTATCAGTCTTTGTTTTTGGAAGTAAACAAGAGTGAGGCGAGGATATAGAGGCCGTGATCAATCAGAGCAGAAGTTGGCATCATGACACGAGGTCTTATTCTCTCAAAGATATTCATCATCATTTGGTGACTCTTTTTGATGGGAGTAAAAAACAAACGACAATAGTGGAAGTAGAACTTTTGGGGGGAAGTAATGGGTAACTATAATTACTTTTTAGTTTTTTTTAAATAACTGTCAATGAGTTGTGAGGTGAGGTGAGAGACGTTTAATTTTGCTCTAAGTGATAATGACTAAGCTTGTTGGTCACTGTGATAAACTGATAGCAGGTTCTCTCCTTCTGAGTTTGGCCTGAGAGAAAGAGAGAAGTGGTGAGGAGAAGTTTTCTGTTGGATTTACAAGTGAAGAATGGAGGTTAGAGCGTTTGTCCACTGACACCAGTTCAAATCCTGCTTGGATCAGGGCATGCTGTCGTATTGTTGTAGGACATTTCACCACTTTACTAATGAATAAATAATGTGAGTGTGTGTGTTTGTGTCTGTGTGTGTGTGTGTGTGTGTGTGAGAGAGTTAGTGATGGCAGTCTTGCTCACGCTACCACAAGGCAGCTGTGGCTGGGATAGACCGTATCAAACAAAAGTGACCCAGCAGTTAAAAGTGTTTGTCCCTGGGCAGTGGTCTTTGCTTCTTATTTTATGTTGCTTTGACAAATATAACATAAAACCTTTCATACACACTGCAGACAACACATCGCAGTAGAACGTGCTGATGTTTTCTCCCTGACAGAGTTGTTAGGAGGAAAGTTCTCCGCTGATGCGGGTTCCCGGTGAAGCTGTCAGAACACATTTATGCAGTGCGCCTCTCTGTGAACGTGACGTCCATCTCTGCACAGCGCTCAGACTACAGCACTGACAGAGGTGAGGAGCTTGGCACGAGGCTCGGAGTGCTGCGCTGACGAGGTGCCATCTCAGGTTCACATCTGCACACCAGCTGTTCGCCCAGTGTTTGTGTGAGGGCGAGATTTCACTTCACGCGTGTCCGGTTAAAACATCTTACAGAATAGCTTGTAGGAGAATTTAGCAATTGTATTTAGCATTGTAGCATTTTGCTGTGTTGTGTTGAGCTGTGAGAATTTACTGCACTTCCTCCGTTCTCACTCATCCTCATTTCACCCTAACACTGTCTGTGCATTATACATATAGATGGTCCCAAAAACAAAATGTCCAAGCATAGGCCTATAGATTTTAAAACCCTGGACCACTTTCTAGATGAGGAGTTCAAGGATGTCAATTTCTGCAGTTTATGCATCCTCATTGAGCACAACTGGCTCGAACCTTGTGTGTCAGCATTTCAGACTCAGGGCCACACAGCCTTTTATGTGGAATGGACATTAAGTCCTTTATATATATATATATATATATATATATATATATATATATATATATATATATATATATATATATATATATATATATATATATATATATATATATATATATATATATATGACTTTTTTTTTATATATAGTTGAGGTTCAGTCTGTCTATTGGTTGTATAATATAATGTTTGTATCAAACTATTGATATTTATTAAGCATTAAGCCCCATGTTTGAGTTTTGTCATTATAATAATAAAATAACCAGTGAGCAACAAAAATGTTTACATTTTAAACCCATTCATTTGGGTTAATGATAAAAAAAACGATATGTTATTTATGTGGGCAATGGACACCTTTAGACCGCCCAGAACAAGGGGTCAGTTTGGGAATAAATCTGTAATTATATGTCCAGTCACTACATAGGTATGTGCAATACATTGTTCATAAAAATTATACAGCTGAATTTCAATACAGGTCAGGTTCCTCCAATGTTAAGTTCAAGTGTAACTTTTTTCTGCTGTGTTTGGCATGGAGATGACACAGCTGGGCCTAGAATCTTCTATACATCCATTAAACATGTTTGTATTTTATTATTATTGGTGCTCTTTTATTGCTCAAAAAACAAGAATTTGAAAAAAGATGCATTAATGTGAGGGGGTCGCCTTGCCACGATCTGACCTGTACTTTGTTCCTAAGGGTAGATGCAATAAATTGTGCACTTTGGCAAACTGTCTGCTACATGCTTTTACTGACAGAGAGAGATCGGATGTTGCAAGAAAATGAGCCAAGTATTTTTACTGTATTTTTTTTCAGTTATTTTTATATCACTACTTTCTTACATCTTTCTTTTTTCCTATACTTAAAATAGCTATATTTAATGCCCTTTAATAAATACTCAGTCAATAAAAAAAAATAATAATTGTAAACCCCCCAAAACAAACACAAGAAACAGAACAAGACGAGGGAGAAAATAGCAAAAAAAAAAAAAGAAATACAATGGAACTGGATATAAAAACACTCCAACTATAATTAAGGCACATGCAAAATCGCAATTGTTCAAACAGGTCAAATTGTCCAATTTTAGTTAAGTCCCAAAGTGAGCTTCAAAGATTATGTTTTAACAAGATTTTTGATCAATACAATTAATGTTGCACTGATTTTTATTTTTTTTATTTCATTGGCTAAGATAAGTACCTTGTGGGAGTTTAAATGCAATCCACATTGGGCAACAACATGGTGGAAAGCAACGTGGAGAGAGGTAATGAATAAAGCAACCGTGCCGAGCGTGAACACCCAACGTGATGTGACCACCAATTAATCGAGCCAGCCGCGCTGCCCTTTCTTCCACCTCCAGAGGTATGGAAAATCAAGCATAATGTTATAACTCCAGCACAAGATTAACAACAATGCCAGGTTCACATTGCAAAATTCTAAAGATCCTGTAGTATAAAGTTCAGTGGGAGGGCAGCTACGGATTCTGTACTGAAATTGGTCTCAATTTTTTGGCAATATTTCTGTTAAATATATGTATTTTTTGTAATACATGAAAAAAAACGGGCACAATCACATTTAAGGTGGAAGACTTTCATGAACATGGCAAGTTGGAGGTTGATTGAACAAAATGGGTTAGAGTTTGGTTAAAAATATAAAAGGTAGAATATTAAAGATATTCTTCATTGATAAATCATCCAGCACATTAGCTTACTGATATTATGTAGAATAATGCGACCACTGTTGTTCCCAAGCCTATTTTTTTTCTTTATGTTTGTACATGAAACTGTTTTTTTGTTATTTTGATTATTATTCTATTATATTTCTCGTTAGATTAACAATACAATTATTACATACAAAGTGCCCTATAGAGAAATATAGCTCCTTCACTGCATCTCATTTATTTTTTAACACGAGTCAAACAACTACAACCTTTCTCCAAATGGGCAATAAGTAGTATATTGTATTGTGTTGTATGTATTATGCTGCAAATTCACAAGATTCAATATTCTTCTGCGTTTTATTTTTTGTATCGCTGTCCTTTGGATCGAAGGTTGAATAGATCTGGTTAAATGTTTTGAATGTGTTTTAAGTAAGGGTAAGGGAAATACAGACAAACTACATTTGAACCATTTTTAACCATTGACCAACTGGACTAATGTGTTCAGTGCTTAAAAGGGCGTCTTCATCTTTCTTTTTTTTAATAGCAGCTAAACGGAAAAAAACACTGAGAAGAGGGGAAAAGTCATGTTTCTGTGCGCATTGCATGTTACAATACAATCTTTACACTCTTAAACTTCAGGAATGTTGCTCCAGTGTGAATTCACAGATCATAAATAACAATAGTTCCTCAACCTGGAAACACAGCGTAGGTCCGCCTTCTGCAAATCCAGGCTGCTTTAGTTCTAAAGCTTCTGCATGTTTCCTGTGAGCGCATTAACATTTTCAAGTGTGACTCTTTGCAGCGGGCGTCATGTATTCTCATTTACCTAACATATTCTTAGCTTTGTACATCATTCACTGTGTAATTACAACTTGGCAGAGAGTACAGAGCGTATTTGTTTTTTAAACGAACAAATAATTGCATGTTTAACGGCAGCGCTTTCCTGCTTAAGGAGACCAAATTGTGTTAATTGGATACAGGATATCACAGTCAGCTAATTCATTTTTGCCTTATAGCTGCTTTTAACAACATACACTGCTGTCCCAAAAATAAAATTAATCACCACATAAAAGGTCAAAACAAAGATGTATTTAATTCAGTGGAGCATTTCTTTTTTTTTAACTAAGATCGTATTGATGATTTGACCTTCTTAACACATCCGACCTCCCATTTCCCATGATCGGGATTTTCGTCTTTTCACGATGAACAAGCCGCTCACTTTGATCAGTTGGGATTAAATGCCGTGTTGGCAGCTAAAGACACATCATTTGCTTGGTTGAATCTGTGGTATCTTACTCGGGATGCCCAAGAAGATTTTTTACAATATATTTTTGTGTCCCGAAATCGAAGCATTGGCAGGTAGGGGTTGGATTTTTCAATTCTTTCGAGCAGCGCGTTGAATAATTAGGGATTAATTGACTATACTTCTCTCTCAATGGTTCAACGTTGGTTTGCATCATCTTGGATATATACATCCTGAGATTGTCCATTAGCGGCCTAACTGTGCAGGTATTTAGCCTTTCTTGTCCACTATCTCAGACAGACAGCAGCTCCTGTCTTTGAATTCCTCTAAGCAGCCTCATGCAAATGGAACAGGTGTTCTAACTGACCCGGACAATTACTTTTAAAATTATTATCAAGCAAAAATTTTAGAAAAGAAAAGACCGTTCAAATGGTCTACTGTTCCTTTAGGTCAAGTCCAGTTCTTAAATCATTCAGTGTTAAAAGCTGAGCCGGCAGAGCAAACATGGCCCTGGGACTCATGGATTGATTTGAAAAAGGTGAGAAGAGAGGCAGACGAAAGGACTAATGCTGCCCACAGGAGCAAGCAGTAGCGAAGTATGGGCTCTTTCATTGGATTTAACGTAGGCGCATTCATACGATACCAAGCCCCGCATTAGAAGCGAGTTTTACTGTTTGAATAAAGTGTGGTATTTCATCACAAAAAGAATAATAACAAGAAATTAGGTTATTCTGTAGTTGATCTGAGAGATTGTGCTGGGAAATGTGACGTAATAGAAGCCACATAGCAGAAAATAAGCATTCAACAGGAGATACAACATGACTAGAGAGGAAATACAGTAAAATAACAGTTAAAGAGAAAAAACTGCTCAAACTAGTTGGTGCAACTTGAAATATAATGCGAATAAATCCCTATACCCAGGTCGCTAACAGACGGACTCAAACCAAGCGCCGTTCGCCTGGAACCCGAACCTCTGACATAAACTTTAGAGTTAACCACGCAAGCTCTCATTCACAGAGAACGAGCACTGTTAGAGATGAGCAGCTTTCAGAAATTGTTAAAAATGAACTAAGCGTTTGTGTCTTTGGTTCGTTTCTCCTCTCTTCGCTCAAAATACACAGGAGCCCAGAGCAGGAGGTGCAGAGCAGATTGGAGGAAGCAGACAAGGGAGGCGGAATAGGGGGCAGCACAGACATGTTTTCTGTAATGTCAAGATGAAAAATGATGTATGTTATATCAAATCTGATGATATACATGAGAAACGGGGAAATAAATTAAGACGCGACTGAATGTAGAAGCGCAGATGATCTGCGGAAACACAAGACCACCGTCACCGTCAGCCTTTTATGAGCGCTATTATCCTCCGAGCCCCCTGCTCGACAGATTGGCGTGATAAAGCTTTAACATCATTAACTCTGCTGCTCTTGGAGTAATGAGCCTAACGTAAAGGTGGAAGGTTTTTTGCATGTAACACCAATCACATCGCTGCATTCAAGTTTTGTGCAGAGGAAATTTGAAACGTGTCTGATGTTCTCATCCTAAACAAAAAGTAGAATTTGTTCCACAGCCCATGTCAGCTTATAATTCTGCTAAATAAACTTTAAAAGAGCAATAAAATTTTAATTAATTTTAAAAACATCATTACTCTATTTGTATGGAATATAATTAATACGTATTAACCCTGCGGCAAGTTGGCCACTGTCCAGGTGTACCTCCGCTAAG
Organism: Chaenogobius annularis; assembly: GCA_015082035.1. Lineage (NCBI taxonomy): Eukaryota > Metazoa > Chordata > Actinopteri > Gobiiformes > Gobiidae > Chaenogobius > Chaenogobius annularis. Next base: position 675,716 of record BJKM01000133.1, on the reverse strand, counting down.
GCCAAACGGCACTGGGATAGGCTCATCACCCCGGACCCTAACGGAAAAGCCGGTTTGAAAATGAATGATAACTAATACGTAAATTGTGAAACTAGGTCTACGCGTGCTGGAGACGCATGGTACAGGCCCCGGAGACGCACAGGCCCCGGAGACGCACAGGCCCCGGAGACGCACAGGCCCCGGAGACGCACAGGCCCCGGAGACGCACAGGCCCCGGAGACGCACAGGCCCCGGAGACGCACATGTCCTGAAGACACACAGACAAACAGGTTCGGAGGACTTACAATCCAAAACATGCACAATAGGAACAAATCTTCCAGCTATGGTTGTCCTGACCAAGCCGAGCTCAAGATCTGGAGATGGTCCCCGGGTGCTGCACTGCAGCGACTACTGCTCCTGTGGAGATGCCCCATTGGCATTGAAGGAGGAGTCAAATGGAGATATCGTTATGGGGAGAATAAAGTGTCACATAAGTCTGCTTTAAAGGGCATAATTACAAGTAGCAGAGTATTTTCGGCATGTTCATGCATCCTCCAGAGTCCTGCGTAAATCTGGAGATGGCTGCACTGCAGTCGCCCACTTCTTCATCACAATAGCACTGATGGATGGGTCAAATGCATATAATACATTTTCCCACGAGGATCAAGGATTTACCAACACAAATACTAGCAACACATTGCTAACTGTAGTGACTGTTGTCAGAGAAAAAAAAGAGAAGCGTTAGAAAACTGAAAATACCTTAAACAATCATTTTGATTTATGGGATTTATGCAGAGTAAAATCAATGTCCATTCATGCCTTAAATTGGCCCACCCAGATACACAGTGGTCCACCTGCTCAAGCCCCTGTGGACACAAACAAATCAAAGGAAATCTTAAAAGTGCTAGACAGAAACAAATGACCAAAATATAGTATTAACACAGCAAAATATAACAGATAATAGAAATGGGTAAAATGGCAAAAATGAAATAAGTAAATGATAGTTGGATATTTTTGTATACATAAATATCTCATAAACTCAATACAAAATAGACAATTAGTTCCTACACTAACATAGATACCGTAAATGGGTTTCGGAGTGACTGTTATGTGTGGTTTCATGTACATGTACTGCATTTGGGAATGAGAGGATTATTTATGCCTGCTTGATTAAAACCAAACACAATATTTGAATGAAGAAACAACATTATGAAACCATGACACTATAATGTTACGAGTAGCACAAAGTGGCAATTGGTCCTGGGCCTTTTCAGAGTTCTATGCCTGCCGCCTTCATTGAAAGTCCTCTGAAAAAAAAGTCTTTGTGACTTGCCAGGGTTGACTTCCCAGACCAATTAATCATGTAGACGGCATACATGTGGACACGTGCGCATGCATTTGTTAGTGCGAGATCCGCCTCTTCTGTGCGCCAGAGATATTTACATTCCCATGTTAAATTCAGAAGTTGTTGCAGGAAATGGATGGATTTGAGAGCGACCAAGAGCATTCTCAAGGTGATCTATCATGTTGCTTATCCTTCACGTCAAATCTGCTGAACCGGCTGTTTGCTCTTTCCAAGGCGTTTTCACACAGAGCTGTGCTTGAGGATACATGCTAATAATAGCATTTCCAAGAGTTATTTTTGCTTTTTATATATATTATAAGTATATTTATTCTTAAGACATTAAAGATATTATTATATTATTTATAATTTAAACATGTTCCTTTACTTTGGCATCTCATGTTTTAGATCTTAAAATAATGTGTTTAATCAGAAATTAAGTAAGCGTTCCATCTACTGGAAGCAGAGAGAATTACAAAGGGGTTATAAACAAAAGCTAGCTTGCCCCTGACATGCTAATATATGCAGTTATAATGAACATGAGTCTGGTGATGAATTTAAAAACAGCTCAGAAGATCTTGGAGCTCTACCTTTCAGAATCAGAAGGGGTTTATTGGCATTGTCAATGAACAAAATTCCCAAACATAGGAACTTGTCTCGGCATACATAGGAACCCCAGTGATGCAGTCTACGTGATACGCAGGTATATGTATCTATTACCATAAGAAGGTTGGGTGGATTGACGTAAACTCCCTACAAACTGATGATGTGTAATTTAGTCATTACTCATGTGGTACTTTTGTGCTTTCTCTCAGTTTAAAAATCTGCACAAACTTTACAACCCTCCTTTCCCCAAAGTCACTTCTCCGAGCACTCAGACTTGTTATAGAAGACAAACCTGACCTACAGCGTGAGACAAAAGTTCCGTCTGGCCTGCAGTGTTTTCTGAAGCCTTTGTCCAGAATACTGGGAGGCTTATGTTTCCCTTCAAAGTTCTCTGTTTTGCTGTTATCACGGTGTGTCTAAACCTTAACCCTCACCTCGAGGCATCGTCTGGTGGTAATCCAAATGTGCCCTCACTTTTGGATTATCATCAGAGTAATGGCATTTTCATTTCCCAAATTCACCAAGCAACTTTTAAATTAGCAGCAACTATTTGACATCAGTACTTAGAGAACGCTGGACTTCATCTGCTAAAGAACTGCAGCAGGAAACCGTTTTAAGCAAAAAAAAAAATGCTAGTTTGAATCAAAGTTGCTCAGCAGGCTAACCATTAGTGCCCTTACAGGAGACATACTGTGCTTTTTTATTTGAATTGAATCATGACTTAAGTAGATCATCAGTGTACGATTTGTTCATTGTAAACGGCTAAAACTGCTTAACAGGTCCAACGACTTCCTGTTCAAAACTGCAGAACTGATAAGCCCCGCCCCCTCATAGTGACGTTTTACTGTAACAAGCAGCAGATTGTCATTTAGGTTTTAGTTTTGAAAAGTGGTTACGTGACATTTTAGAACTCTACATGTGTCACTCTGAGTCTTACAATAATTATCGAAAAAAGTAAGTACTGGGATGTGGGTGGGGCTAGGGGGTGGGTGAACAGACATTTTCTGAGCCCTCGAGCCTCAGTGGCGGGACAATACAGGATTAACTCAAACACTCAGCGATCGATCAAAATACGACTTTGAGTAAGATAATGAGGAAGAAACAGCGTTGCAAGGTTAAAAGCTCATATAAATTGATTTTGCATAATAGATTATAGGATTCAATCTGGTGAACGTGAATGGATTTAAAATAAATATCTCCATTTATACCAGCTTGCTGAAGTACCATAATAATACGATCGGAAGAGGCCGCCGCAAATTGAACAAAACTCCAGGCATGTTTTTGAGGAGGATAGAACATTAAAGCATGGTTAAAATCTCAAAAGGTCTATTTTGCATAATACAAGCCATTCAATCATGAAATAGTCTCTAATGCATGACGCAGAGTTTTGTGTTAAATTGTTTTTTGTTTTGCATAGCCCCATATCTCAATGGCTTCAACTGATGAATTAAACCTCGGAGACGAAGATGTGGCGACTCCCTCTGAAGCCTAAAGCCATTTTTATCTTCCATTAGTCTGATGCAAATGCACTTGTTTTAATCATTACTGTGAGGGAGGCAGTTCTTTGAAGGAATGGCATGTACTCCAAGTGATTTTTTGTTCTTCATCCCTTTAACAAATTTGCCACAGCAGGAGGTTTAATGTGATCACAACAAAGTGTCTTTAGCTGAAATGTGCACAAGGCCTAAAGCTACAAAGTTGTTGACTCAGAAGCATCACAACTTTGGCTACTGAGATACAACAATCTACACAATCATGTCAGCAGGAGGCTGGGTCTGTCTTAAATAAATCACGCGAATACGATTGTTTGCCTTTTGAAGCAAATCTGCATCACCGCGAGTGAGCACACGCAGCAGCTTTAATTTTTCAAAACTAAATGGATAGCGCTACTTTCCGTGAGCCGGGCAAGTCATTTTCACTGACAGGCTATTTTAAAAGCAATTACAATGTTCCTCCTTTACGTTCCATCTTAGAAAAATGTAAATTTTAGAGAAAAGAAAATGTTATATATTTTTACCTGCCTGCGGAGGTTATGTCATCGCTCCACGTCAGAACAGTCATTTTAGCAGCAGGATTACGCAAAAGTTTTCCATTATCTCTGCAGTGTGTTTGAGCCACTGTTGAGCCTTGAAACATGTCATTTTGGAGCCAATTCAAACAAAATAGGAGGAGGGCTGTTTAGTTTGTATAAAATGTATATATACTCTTATAGCCTTGCCAGGTTAGGCAGTTTACAAATAGATTTCAGATTAAATTAGAGGAGCACCCTGTGGAGGCTTTGTACATGAAATAGTTTGATTGATGGGTGTCATGGGTGAAACTGGAGCACCCAGACATAAGGAGAACACTTTAACTCCACACCTGAGTTTTGGAAAACTACTCTGTCACTGTGCTGGAATTTGTGGTACAAACTCCTGTGAGAAAATGACTATTGGGTAATGATGTGAGGTGTTGGTTAAACTTGTATTATAAAATATTGTAGAAAAAGATTCAGTTGTAGTCATCTGGACACTGTTTTTTAGAAAAACAAGACCACTCTCATCCAAGAGTCATTCTCAATCTGTATGTCTAGTCTGAGAACTCAGATACTTATCCTACTCTGACTAAGCCCTGCCCACCGGGTGGAACCTCCTGATAATAGTAGTCTGTTTACAGTTTCGCTTGAAACTAATCTCCTTTGTACACTAACAGCCCTGTAATGGGCTATCAAAATCCTAGTGTAGCTAGGATCTCTAGGTGACTGCAGCGGAATCTTTTTCTACAATGGAACACTCCTGGACGAATGAAGGATTACACCCTCTTGATTATAAGATATTGTTATTCATTATTCTTCCAAAATATATATTAAAGGGCACATATTGTACAAAATGTAAAAACACACCTGGAGTTGTATTTAGGTTCGTTCATGCCTGTTTGATGAATCCTGTTTGGCCTGTCTAGTCGGTCTGAGCCTCACAAAACACACAGAATTTGTGACATCATAAGTAGAGCTCCTAGATCTTCAGTGCTGTTTTTAAGTCCATAAATCATCACCAGATTCATTCTGAGCATTTTTTCCGTCAAATTGCCTTCATTACAACTGTATGCTTACATTAGCATGTCAGGGACAAGCTAGGTTTATTAATCTCCACTCTGTAATTCCCTCCGCTGCCAGAAGAGAGAGTTTTCATTCAATTTCTGAAGTGGGAAATGCTTGGCTGAAATGAAGCCATGTGTTTTCTGTAGGTTTTTTCAAGTTTTGAAACCTGAGGTGCTAAATCATGCGTAAAGGCCAATAACAGTACCAAAAAACAATACTTCTTCTTTAAGTGCATCGTAGTATCCCATTACAGGACAATTCATGTAGGCCTATATACTGTACATGTATGGAAAACAAATACGTCTTTCGAGCCTACTTTCTGAGCATACTAAACACCATTGTTACCAGCAGATATTGAAGCTATAGCTGCAAGCTGTGTAGAAGACTTATAAGACTTTGTAGTAAAGCTGCATGAGAAGGTCTCCCTAAAGAGGATGATTTAACAAAATGTTTTGTGCTCTTGAGATTGAGATACTAAACTTGCACAAATAAGCATGAATGAAGAAACAACATGGTTAAAAACTCACGGAAAATTTGGGGACTTTTAAACAACCCTTTTAAAATGTAATAAAAAGGTTTGTACACTTGTATTTGTATGTCACAATTTCAAACATACAAAATATTTAAAGGAGATACATTGTGCTTTTTACAGGTACTTTTGAAGTATAACATCAGTAAATCATCATTTTACATTTTGTTCATTGTAAACTGCAGTATTGGTCTAAAACAGACTAGTTATAGAAAAAGGTCCATTGACTTTCTGTTCAAAACTGCAGAACTGATAAACCCCGCCTCTTCATAGTAACATTTCACTTTAACAAGCAGCTGATTGTCATTTGCATGTTTTTATTTTAGAAAAGTGGCAATGTGACATTTTAGAACACCATGTGTCACTCTGAGTCAACATTTTTCAATTGATCACAAATATATACAGGGATGTTGGCGGGGATAGGGGGTAGGTGAAAACAGGCATTTTCTCTCAGTTACAGGACAATACAGGATTAACTCAAACTTGCAGAAATCAATCAAAATACATCTTTGAAAAAACAAATGATGAGGAAACACTGTTGTGACGAGGTTAAAACTCATTAAAGCAGTTGATTTTGACATGTCTCCTTTAAGCTGTATCCACAAATAATGTACTTTTGTGGAGCTGTTATTTTCACTTTGCGGAGAATAGAATAAGTTGCCGTCTGCTTAAAGAGCCATGGGCCACTCCTTCCTGTGAATACTCAAAGCAAAGATGTGGTTTCAAAGGCCACGCGTATCTTTTCTTTTCTAATTCACCTTTTCACCATTCCATCCAAGCTCCACAGCAGATAACAGCCAATCACAGTGTGTCCTGAGGGGGCCGAGGTGCAGGGTTAGCCACAGAATAAACAGGGCCCCGCTCTAACAGCCCATTATGTGAGGAGCGCCCTTCCGAATTCGTCCCGCCGGATCTGTCCCGCCACATGCCCTCTGACCCTTGTCGGAAATAGAGCAGGACCTTCTGGCAGGACGAAACACTACAGAAACATATATTTACATCGGATAAAATTACTTGAATACCTTTATTGTATATTTTGGCATCTTTTTTCTTATTGTGTCATTCAATTCCTCCCACATTATTTGTCTTATTTTAAAACTATATAAAGAAAAAAGAAAACAAGATACATTGTTTTTTGGGGGGGTTTTCACACACCCCAAATTTTGCAGTGCTTACTTTGTTAAAATGATTGTAACAGGTCAATCATTAGATTGTACTCTAGTTAGATTGTATTTAAGACAGTGTAATTGAGAGACTGCATTCTATAGAATGCGGTCACTATTAGTTCCAGGTTTTCCACATTTATCCCTGTTTTTCGTGGGCCGCACAGGTCGCATTCCTTGTCCAATTTACGACATTGAAAGTTCAGGTTGTAGATAATTATCTTCTTATTCCTGGACTTGCTTTCGGGTAATCCTCAGCCTTGTCATTTTCTCAGGATTCGTCTTGGAACATTGGATGTTTCCATCTCTCTTGGCTTTCACAGGTCGCATTTCTTGTCCGTCATTCATAGTTCAGTTTGTAGATATTCCTGTGTGATTCCTGGACTTGCTTTTGGTATTCCTCGGTCTTGTCATTTTTTCAGGATTCGTCTTCAAATTTTCCTTATCTCTTAGAATGGCGGAATGTTGGTGATGTTGGCGTTGTGACATCATCGTCATAGCAACTGTACAGAAAACGGCCATGCATTACGCAGACCGTCATGGCAACTAGGGCTTTGTGATATCATCGGCATGGCATCGGCATGTACAGAACGTGCAGAAATGACAAAAGAAGACTGCACCCACAGATCAGTGAGCACTGATTGTGAGACATATTTGTACTTGATTTTGTGTTTTTATATAGACGTGTGAAAAAGTGCGTTTTGTTTATGCATTAGGCAGTCACTCGCAATGGCTTCCTGCCATTGCCGTTTCTAGTATGAAGTTGTTGTTGTTTTTGCATAAAACTTATATTTATTTATTTGTCAATAAAAGAAAAATATTGTCAAAATAAAGAATCATATCCATCCCATCCATCCATCATCTTCCGTTTATCCGGGGCCGGGTCGCTGGGTCAGCAGTCTAAGCAGGGACTCCCAGACTTCCCCCTCCCCAGACACTTCCTCTAACTCCTCCGGGGCGATCCCGAGGTGTTCCCAGGTCAGCCGAGAGACCAGCGTGTCCTGGGTCTTCTCCGGGGCCTCTTCCTGGTACGACATGCCTGAAACACCTCCCCAGGGAGGCGCCCAGGAGGCATCTGAAACAGATGCCGGAGCTCTACTCTGAGCTCCTGCTGCGGGACTGAGCTCCTCACCCTATCTCTAAGGGAACGCCCAGCCACCCTGCGGAGGAAACTCATTTCAACCGCATGTATCCGCGATCGTGTCCTTTCGGTCACTACCCAAAGCTCATGACCATAGAATCATACCCACAACTTATTTTGCCTTGAGGTAAGAAAGAATTAAATAGTCTGGAATATGTTTTAACTTTTTTAACTTCCATTTTGGACTCATAACAGAACTTCAAATCACAGCTTAAAAAGATCCAGTTCAAACTGGGCTTTCTTTAAAGCTGTGGTAGCTCATTTCCACAAAAGCAGAAGCAGGTATTGAAATGTGCCTTGCGCTCACTGGTGTTAGAAATACGGTTTTCAAATGGCAAAGTGAAACGCATGTGGTCTCCCCAGCTTAGCCAATCAGAGCGCTGCTTTCAGCTGTTATTTCAGAGTTTACAAAACATAAAATGATTTATTATTGGATGTAGACAGCGTACAGTGGTCTAATTCTTGTCACAAAGTGCTGCTTTTACAATATATTCTTTGGTGGATAAAAAAAAAAGTCAGGTACCCCAGCTTTATATTAAATTTTTATTATATTTGTCTTTTTGTTTTTGCATGTAAAGCGTCTTTCAGAGTACAAAAAGCGCTCTATAAGTCTGGTGAATATTATATAGTAAAACCAGTAACAAAGTAAAAAGGCATACTGTGAATAGTACAATACAATACATTACAAAACTACTAAAATCAAGATAAATATTCTTAGTTTTTGCTATTTTTATTTTTTATTAAGCACAAAACACAGAACAAAGAGCAGGACAAGAGAGCAAAATAAATAAATACATAAATAAATACAAGAAGAAAAAAAAATCCAATGAAATAACATAATTATTGTTTTTTAAACAACTTGTTGTTTATTAAACAACTAATTTTACATGACAGTCCCACTTAGTCCAAAGTCTGTCAAGTATGTAAATTTTCAAGCTAAATCAGAATGTAAATATTCAAGGTTGTTGTTGAATGTACCAATGTGCTGCTAATCATTCTGAGAATAAATAAATGTGTGAACTATGGTATATTATTATCATGAAACTACATCAACATCTGAATAATTTTTTAAGCCGGTTATTGTATTTTCTATTTCTGTATTGGACCTTTTATCATCCCAGAACACACAATTACTTCATCTGTTATGATCAGTAGAAGATGCCTCTAGATAAAGCTTTGTAAGACTTGAATTACGATTAGCCTCCCACATGAATTAAAGCTGTTATACAATCATAGTGTTTTCATAATATGGTATACGTCTTTATTCGTCAGTATTTATATTTGACAGTATTGCATAACTCCATGTGTGGGAGGGCAGGTGGGATGCATGTGTTTGTGGTGGAGAGAGACTTTTTACAGGTGTGAACTTATGTAACTATAGAATTTTTTACATGCGTTATATGTATGTACATGTAAACAAAAGATAAATCAAACACTTATATGAAACGCTTATGGTGAATCCAGTCAAAATTAGATTGAATATAAGTGAAATTCCTCTTTCGTCCTGGCAGGATTTATCATTGAAAAAGTTTCAAAGATAGTCGTCTGGAGCCGAGTGCACCAGCTGGTCATAAGACTTTTATTTAAATCCGGAAGTTAAGACAAATTTATAGTTACGCCCAGTGCACTGGAAGGACTTAAGCCCTTTATGGGCTATGCCCAGGTGCAACTTTAACACTCAGAGTGGAGCAAGTGTAAGTCCAACATGAGAGAAGTGTGGGCAGCGGCCGACAGACAGAGCAGCGGCATGTGACCGCGGTCAGATGTGAACAGCGAGTCCCAGGGGCCCCGGAGCGGCTCTGTCTGCTCTGATTCAGCTGGACTGTGGTGACTGCTCCTTTGTGCTGTCTGCTTTTTCCCTGTACACTTTCCGCGCTCCAGCTGCAGCCACGTTCACGCGCTGAGCTCTTTGTTTTAGACAGACACCGTCCACAAATGTGCCTCTTGTCAAATCTATAGACAATAAAATAATCCAAGACTGAAACTAAACAAGACTGAAGTTCCACTGCTATTTGTGGAAGTTCATAACAGCAACTAAACACTTCCTGTGACACGGCGCAAATAACAAATAGAGACGGACTGAGCTACAATTACGAATATGATCACTTTTTTATCTCTTTGGTTGCTGTTTGATATGACAGTTTAATTTCTTCTAATACATTTATGACACAACTTCTTTGGATCATTTACACTGTTGAACTAATCTATGATGTTTCTTGCAACAAGCTCAGAATCCACTGTCCAACGTGCAGGTTAAAACCAGGAGCAGCTACGACTACTCTTTAATTGAGCTGGACCACTCGATCCTAACTCCAGTCACTACGTCTGGCATAGCTAAGCCCAGCGTAAGAGTTAGGACCGACTCAAGTAAGGGCCAGCTGGTGCACTCGGCTCCAGGACAAGGTTTTAAAATTCAAGACTTCCATCTCAAAGTCAGCAACTGAACTTGAAAATGAAGTCAAAATGTCTTGAATTTTAAAACATTGTCTAGATCACTAGCTTTGAAACTTTTTCTATGATAGGTCGAGTTTCAACATGTATATTCCCAATGCTAATTAAGAGAAGTTATGATGTAGAATGTAGTCAGGAGGGACCAGTTACAATGGTCCGTCTTTTATAAAGTGATTAAAGGGCCTATACTTTATTTTCTTCCAGTTCAGAAAAATACATTTCACATCATAAACATAGTATATTGCAAAAGCAGCTATTTGTGGAATCAAGTAGACACAGGGACGACCATTGTTATAATTATTACATTTATATAATAATATTAATTATTATTATTTGTCATATTTAAAAGTATTACTATAAATCATAATGGCAGTTGAAAATGTCCTCAAACAATAAAAATCGGGCCCATAGCACACTCAGCCCGCCCCCGTTCACAAGCCTGTCAGTTTGGTTTATTTTAGTCGGTTGAGTTTGGGCTAAGTTCAGGTTTAGTTGAACAAACTCTGAGTTTTCTGTCACTGAAAAGAGGTTTGGTTTGGTTCAGTGCAAATCCCCACAGTAGCAGGCTCCACACGACGCCTGCTCTGGACCAGGGTCACAGGTTAAGGTTTAGAGTTAGGGTTCGTTCACACAAATCTGCGGACCTGAGACATTTTTGTTGAATGAGAACTATAAGGAAGCAACAGCCAGGAATCAGACCCCTTGTTGGATGAGAACCACGAAACAGCTATGACTAACTCTGTCATTGTGAGCAGTGAACTTTACAAACGGAGGGATAATTAAGGGAGGGTTTGTGCCTGTCAAAAGGTGTTTGTTGACTGGCTGTCACCTCTACTGCAATTTTTCTCTGCATTTGCACAAAGTTTACTTCAGTTCAAGTCCCCTGTATCACTCTATTATCCTCTCCGCTTCCTCTAGCCTCCTCCCACACCAGCCTGTAAAGGAAATGAATGCGAGCTTGTGGCTGTTGTTACTGCGAGTGTGAGCGTATTTTCGGCGCGATGGGCTCGACACTCGGGCAAATCGACGCACACACTTGAAAGGTGAAACATTTTCAACTTTATTGGTTATAAAGTTGAAGCTGTAGTGTAGCTGTAGTGTAGCGTTATCGCCTACACTACAGCCAGTCAGCGAGAGTTTATTTTTTTCCTTTGACGGACCAATGAGCTGATTGGACAGGAGAACCGCATAATCCAATCTAAAATCCACAAGAAGGAAAGAATTATAATACTTAAATACTTAAAAGTACTTGCTCTGTCCAATTTACTTTATATTTGACAAAACTATTACTGGGATATGCTTATCAAAGAAAGCTGCTCCCTGTTAGATCTAGGGCCGGAGTCGGTAAGAATAAAAATAATAACACAAGTCAATCCGTGCAAACCCCTTGTGACACTTCATACATGAGGCTTTTCACCCCTGAAATACATGAAAAAATACTACAATTATTTCATTATTGCCTTAATGTGCCTATGACAGCATTGAACTAAAATGCAGTTAAGACAGATATATTTTAAATTTGGCAAACAAAAATTACAAGTTTGATCCCAGTCTTTTAGTTCCAGGTTTTCCACATTTTCCACATTTATCCTGGACTTGCTTTTGGTATTCCTCGGTCTTGTCATTTTTTCAGGATTCGTCTTCAAATTTTCCCTATCTCTTAGAATTGCGGAATGTTGGTGATGTTGGAGCGTTGTGACATCTTCGTCCTAGCAACTGTACAGAAAACGGCCATGCATTACACAGACCGTCATGGCAACTAGGGCTTTGTGATATCATAGGAATGGCATCGGCATGTACAGAACGTGCAGAAATGACAAAAGAAGACTGCACCTACAAATCAGTGAGCACTGATTGTGAGACATATTTGTACTTGAGTTTGTGTTTGTATATAGACATGTGAAAAAGTGCGTTTTGTTTTTGCATTAGGCAGTCACTCGCAATGGCTTCCTGCCATTGCCGTTTCTAGTCTTAGGTTTGTAATTTTACTTTCTGTTTGTAATTGATGACATCACACTAGGGAATTACTCAACAACCACTGGGCCAAAAAGTTTAATCTGAATAGACACCTTTTTCTGGAGCGTGCCAGGTCTCAGAAGAGCTGGATCATTGTATCCTTTTGCTTTCTGTGCACTACTGCCAGTAAACACCACACCTCCTGCTCCATTTTTTCACTCAGCCTGAATGCACTTGAAAAAGAACGCTGCAGTGTTCATTTTGTCAACTAATATACAGTATTTCATAATACTTTTTGTCACTGGAATATTTTTCCTAATGTAAAACAATCATTGATGATGTAAACTGTCACTGGCTAACGGCCACCGGCGGAAACTCTAGCAAGCATTTGACGCACTGTAGAAGAAGATGTCAGTGGACAGTGTTCACTTTATTTTAAGCTTCAAAACAATGTGTGTTTTATTACAATCAGACTCATATTCATGGGGAAATGAGTCTAATGAGGAAGAGAATTTAGAGACACACGTGGACATGCGATATTCGGGTCTGCAGTTTAGAACCTGCCGCATTGAAATGAGACTTTCTTGGGCAGACCTGACCATCTTTCTGTGTAAACTCGCTAAGCACAAGCGAAGGAGCAGATCGAACCAGATGTGAAGACACAGACACAGGCAAATCAGCTCACACAGAGTAATCATGAACAGAGGGCTAGTAGGGACAGCTGTGATGTGTTTTGTTTGTTAAACATCAAAATGCTGTGTGTTTTATTTACAATCCAACCCATATTCACCCGCGGACCGAGGCGCAGCGGATGCGCCGCGGACGACAGGTGAGCCGCAAGGCTTTTATTCAGGAATGCTGTTTAGCCTGAAAAGTACGGTAGATGCTGCGTTTGATCACTATAGCAACAAGGCTAGTACACAAAGATTTGATGGACTCCGGATAGATTTTTCAATAACCATTAGCATTAGCCCGCAAAAAAACCCTTTTGGTGTTTGCTTTGAGATATGAATTACCGTGTAAAACTGACATCTGAGCTAAAGGCTAACTGACTTATCCGAAATCTCAGATTGTTATTTGTTTCCAGTAAGAATCTAGTAACCAGTACACATCATCTCCTCCTCTCCTCCAACCTATTGGTGAGGAGACTAGATAAATGACTCTTTATGCACATATACTGTAGCTTTCACAAATAGGGGCCTGTAAACTGTATTTTGCATGAGACCTCCAAAATGGTCCAATAGTCCCTGCGCATCATGTGTCAGCCAGCGCTACAAGGCCAGTGCGGCACGTCTGTTAAAGAGTATAAACATGCGCCGCGGGGGGATTAATCATCAAGACGTAACAGCAAAATTAGCTGTCCCTCTCTGAAAGGGTGATTGCTTTGCTCTTCGCTCTGCAGATGAGATGCTGGCTGGCTCTGTGTGTTTTCCTCCATCTCAAATCTAGAAATATTAAACGTGGGGCTTAGAATGAAAGGAGAAGGGTCGTGTTTTAGACTACATCTGCAAAACAAGCGAGCTCATCTCGTCATGCTGTCATGTTGAAAGCAAACTTACAATTACACTGTCAGAAAGATGGACGGCTGATGGTCTTATGTCGAACATCAGCATAAATAAATAAAAACAAATTAGGTATGATGCTGTGAGGTTGTCTGCCAGAGATGAGTGTGCAAACAAGTTTTAGGCAATATGATAAGGTATTAAATAAGTATACACCGGTACACTATGGCATTGCCGTTTTCTATTTTTTAAGTGTTATCAGATAATAAAACTGTGTCAAATCCACACGTGGATTAAACCTCGAACATGTGAAATTACAACAGCAAAAGATGCCTTCTCAAAATGGAACACTAAACTGTTTGACACAGCTCATCTTTATAAGGGAAGTAACAAAACCAAGATGGAAAATGATAAAAACGGAAGTTATAATTTATCTAGAATGAATGTAAAAAATTAACAACATTATTTTAAAAAGGCTAAAACAAAAGGCTATTTACAAATGCTTCTCAAAAAGAGGCTCATAACAAAGTTGTAAAACCCAAATAAGATAACAAAACTGCTTTATGAAAGCTAAATACCAATGGATTTTTCTCAATCTTTGTATTAGATTAAAGGAAATATATTAGATTAAAGGAAAGATATTCTGCATCATTTGTATTTTTTTTTTTACAATATATGCTTGTTGTCTATTGATATTTTCTTAATACAATTAAATGATGTAATTCTTTCACATTTCCCACACATTGTATTTGACGATGAATCAAACAGGTTAGTAACTAGCTGTGATGGTGACGGATGGAGCTGCTGGTGTGGGCCATGCTCTACAAGTCTTCTGCTGTGTTCTACAAACGTTTCACTGGTTTTAGCGCTCACGCGCAGGTTTTATTTTTGTGGCGTGGCGCCCGCTGTTCGGCTCTGGGTCTTCGTTGGTCTTCGGTTTGATCTGTCGCTCTGCGCTCGTAAACATCAGCAGCAGATCACTCAGCGGCTGATGGTGACCAGGAGTGGTGCGGCTTTGATTTGCCCCAAGGAACGAACTAAAGACGCTGCAGAGATCTGGATCCAACAAAGTGTGCTCTGTGGCAAGAATAAAACTTTTGTGTGGTCAGACTGATGGATTTTATGTGTAAATTTGACCATGTGATGTTAGCGCTGCTCCTCCTTCGCGCTGCGTTATCTGAAAGAGTGTGTTTAATCAGCTTCCATCTCTGGTTACTGCGTCCGTTATTAATCACATGAGTTAACGCATTACGTTTGACAGCCTTAATCATTATTGACCTGTAAACATGCTCATGAGTATCTTTTACTTTATATCTGTGAGACATTCCCTCATCAAGAATTGTGTTCAAACTCCATCTACTGGCAGCAGCAGGGAATTACAACAAGGATATGAACAAAAGCGATGATTTACAGACTTAAAAACAGCACAGAAGAAATCACAGCTTTACTTATGGCACATTTGGAATCGAGTGTTTCTCTGAGGCTCGGAGGGATGAGGAGTCATCAAACAAGGGTGAATGAGCCTAAACACAACTCCATGTATTTTTTAAATGACGGAACAATGAACATAGTTAAAAAAAACATCATATTTGTTGTTAGCTTTCTTATTATTTACTTCTACTTGAGTAATGTTATTTTGAAGATGGTTACTTTTTTATTTCTATATTTCTGAAGTTTTGACTGGCTTCGTATCATGCCTAACAACTTGGAAAAGCAAAGTTCACAACAATACGATATTAATTTTTTTTCATAGGTAATGATAAATCAAAGAGATTAAATTAATAATCTGAAAAGAATAATTTGTGGCAGAGGAGCAGACATGAAAGACAGGAAAATTCAAATGTAATAAGATGACATTTGACGGCTTTTGTCAGTGGGCAGAGGAGGTGGTTAAGATAATGGACTTCTTTTATTTTCTCTGCTAGGTCTGTGCCATTTGTAGTCAATAGGCCCAGTGTGCGGCTCAAAGAACAGGACATAGCAGATCCTCACTTAGCCAATGTCGGTGGGAGTTACAGCTGTTCCAATCACGCAAAAGACTGTGGAGCGCTTTATATCAGTGCGCTTGAAGATACACCATACTCACCTCTCACTCCTCGTCTTCCTCCTCAGTGTGTAACATAGGACACATTATGTAAACTTTACTTTTTTAGCGCATATGACAAGTTAGACTCCACATTTTACTAAAACTAAGTAAAAATTATTATATTTTTTACAAAAAATGCTGCCAATTCTTCCCAGTTTCATCCTTTTGGGGACGTTTATGATTGTACTTCCTGGTTGGACATGGGCATCAGATGGGACATTGGTAGAGCTAATCGTGCGTTCAATTTGTCTTGTACACTTTTCACCGGAACACTTGTCCAACTCGAAAATTCTGAGAACATTTCAGAGTTAGACGCCCGACAGCTTCATTAGTGATAGTACATGTGTCGTTTTATCTTTGATCACTCTCTATTGACCCCTACTGTCTGTGAACCTGCTCCTGGCCTCTGAGCTTCTGCAGTTATCAATGCACTGTTATGCTAATGTTGCTAGCTTGTCAAACCATGCTTTATCAATGTAATAACTATCCGGGTCAATAAATTCACTTCATTTGACAATCCATTTTGGCTGATTTGAGCACTCCCAGTTTCTAATAAATCCCAACTCAAACTTCCCTCATTCACAGCCGCTCTTCCATTTTCATCATATAGTTAAAACGCCTGTTTAAACAAATCCCAACTTATGTTTTATTGTGCTATAGCTTGTTAACTTGACTTGTTGGATATTTTAATGGGTCCTGTGATTTTATGGATTACTGCACGAGCCCCTAAACCGGTACTTTCCCTTCAGACTGAACGAGCAGGTGATTTACAAGTTGACATTTAGCTATTGAGTCAATTCTCTGGTGCCCCGTTTTTATAGTTATAGTGCTCAATCATTTCCACGACAGTGAAGTGCCTTCAGGGGAGGCAGGGGAGGCCGAGCCTCACCTGTCAATCTTGGTAGAAAAAAACTGAATTATAAAATATAATAAATGTTAATATTTGTCCCAGGTATGTATTATAAACCCCCTTTCCCTTTGAATCCAATATGGAACCATATTTTTTCAGTGAAGAATATCAGAATTTCCACATGTCCTGGAACTCGTGTTCAAATACAGGGAGGAGGGGCGACGTGATGCAGCACCGCGCGCTGTCGCTCGGTGCACAGTATAATGCCTCACAAACTGTGCTGTATGCGATGCAGATAATGTGTCCTGTCCCTCTGTATATAACAAATAAAACAACCTGACAATGTGCTCTGTACTTCCATATTCTGGATAATGTATGAAATGTATTTCTGAAACGTCCCTCGGCTCGCAGATTCATTATATTATATTATATTCTCTTTTTTTCATCCAGGTCAGGCTGCATGTGGGAATGGGGCTTTAGACATTCTGTTCTACTTCTTGTCATTTTTTTTTCTTTTATTTTTCCCAAACTGCCACATGAAAACTATGACAAATATTTACCATGGGTTCAAACCTACCAAACAAAGTTATAATTAAAGCTGTAAGCGGCGATGATGGCTCTCTCCATCGCGCGACCACCTTACTGCGCATTTGCCATCGCAACCCGACTGCCCCGGCACACTGTTCTCCCCATCCAACCATTTCCCAGGCTTAGATCTGACCCCTGTCCCACCATTTACACAGCGCAGCACGCCATTTGAGTACATTGGCGGGGCCGACGGAACCAGCCAAATAATACAGATATAATGTAATTTATGGAGGATTTTTAGGACCACCTAAGTAAGAATAAAGTAAAGCATTTACTAAAAGGACATTCAAATTATGTTTGAAATGTAAAATAATTAGTGGTTTACAAGTCTATTTATTACATTTTACATTGTATTAGAAATTGTTAAAATATTAAAAAAAAACTATAATTAGATGAAAACACAAATTGAAAATATGTTAATTAATTCAGTTATTAAGAAATGGTTTAATAGGATACAAACTGAATGTACAAAAAACTGAAATTCTCTCTTACTGGCGACCCCCCCTGTCCTTTAGAAAGACTTACCCATTTAAATGGTAAACAGATCCCCATTAAATATTAAGGTGTGGTCCTCCATAAAGAACTATCAACAATTTTAGAGAAAAACTACACTCCTCTTTTCTCCACTATAAACAAAGATCTTGAAACATGGACTCTGGTCCCATACTTAACTCTAAGTAAAAGAATAGAAACTATAAAAATGTATGTTTTGCCCTGATTTCTTTATCTGTTCCAGACTCTCCCGATTTCCATCCCCAACCGGCTGTTTGATGAGTGAGCAATCTCAAGATATGTCTGGCAAGGCAGGAAACCTTGAATGCAATTTAAAACTCTTTGGGGTTTACCTTGTTTGAGAAATTACTTTGTTTCAGCTCAAATCAGACCGTAGCTGTACTGGAGTGACCCAGAATATGGGAAAAATATTGAGCATCATGTTGTGCCGGAGGTTCCGGTACAGGCCTTACTGGCAGATGACAGACGGTTGAGTAAATTGAGCGCGGGTGGAGAACCCTTGGGTGAAATCTGTTCTTACAACATGGAAGGAGCTACTAAAAACACAAACTAAACAAAGATGTTACAATTTTAAATTGGTTGGCTTATGATCAAAATGTACCTCTTTTACCAGAAAGTCCAGGTATTTTACCAGATTTTAAATGAGAATCATTTGAAGAGCTTTGATATGTTGAAAGAATCCTTTGGCTTCGACAAATAGGCCTTTTATAGGTATTTACAAATAAGGAGTTAATATAACCAAGATATTAAACAGACTAATCACCATCATAGCCTTTTGACTGAAACATTCATTAACACTAGGACTACCAGGATTTTAGAACTACTAGAACTCCCAAGCGCAATTTGACGGTTGCGCTCTGGTGATGACGTAATCAAAAAAATTATTCTTCTAACATGCTAAATATTGGTCTATTATCCTCTTTAATGAATATTATCATTATTCAGAGTGCCGAAGTTGACAAGCCTCAGTGGAAGAAGGAGGTAGAGGGGGAGAAGGAGGGTTGTTTGCAATAGCGAAGCCGAGGTTACAGAGAATATACACATATTCATTCATTGATCTGGAGCCATCGTCCTAAAAAAAAGCCAGCCAAATACTAGGTTTCGAAAATACCTTGAATATTGCCGCCTTTGCCAAGAATATGCCGCTTAGTTTATTAATCTCGACAGCCTAAAATGTCATAACTATATAATAAAGTTTGTCATAAATATAGATTTTACCAGCTTCTTTCTTTTTGCCCAAATTCTAGAGCCTATTAATCTGAAAGAGCAACGTAACCAGAGTAATTAGACATACAAATCTGAAAACTGTATTGCTTTAGCAAGAGCTGTTGATTTCCAGTCCACAATTAGTAATAGGGGTGTCACGATATTCACGATAGTCACGATTATTAACGCTTATCAGCAAAAAGAAAGGAAACATTTATATTGTATTTTTTTATGTTTAAACTTTCAAATATTTCTGTATTCCTTTAATACAGAATATTCATTTAAAAATGGAATATAATGGCCGTAGATGGATTACATCATATAAATGTATGCTTAATTGTCCCTCATTGCAGCTATTTTAAGCATTATATCATTTATTAATGAGATGAGCTCCATGGTAACGCTACGGGGGCTTGAGACTTTGCGAAAGTCACTTTCCTTTGGCTCACGCAAACAACAGATTTCTGAAGAATAAAACAGCGTTTACAGGTAAGATTATGTTCTGGAACTACCTGTCTCCTCCTCTCCTCCTTTTCTTCTCTCTTCCTCTTCTCCCCCTCTCTCTCTTTCTCCTCCTTCTTAGAGCTTGTTCGTTCAGTGGCTCAACTTTTGGCTCGCTCTGAGTGGCCGCTTTGCACTCCAGCGTCGTCAGCGGTGCGGTCCCGTACGCAGGAAATAAAAATATAGGCATAAAAAAACCTACTCACGCTGACTGTAGCTCATGTATCTGAGATTTAACTTTGCCAGAGCACAGTCCAGATGCTACTTAGATCCTTCAGTGAATAGTGGCATCCGATTGAGGCATATATTTTGACAGCCACTAATGGAAGAAATGCCAGAGTTGGGTTTTTCAGGCCGGAACAATTACCTACATCCAGACAACAGCATGTGGTGCTGTCATACAGAAAAGGGGGGAAAAAACCTGTTTTACCAGAAACGATCAAATAAACTGAAAAATTATCTGAGAATAAAAACTACAAGTGCAAAAAGTTCTAAAAATACTAAAACAATTTCAGATACACTATTAAACCGTAAAAGAGAACACAGAAGTAGTATAAAACACACCAAAAAAAATTATAGTACACAAAGAGGCAATACAAACCAGAAAAGTTCAATCACGTGTAATACTATAAAAAAATATTACTAATTGCAGGAGAAAAAACAGAGGCTTCAAAGAGGTCTAGACTACTTTCGGCCCTGGTTTTGGCCTAGGTCTGGACTCTGTTTGGACCTGGTTCAGGTCTGTATTTGGTCCCAAGTGTGGACTAGATTTACAGTGCATTTATTTATTCTGTAACCCAAATTCATTGTTTTACAGTGCTTTTATTTTCATAAACCCAAATTTCGCGTTTTACAGTGCTTTTATGTTTAAAAACCCACATTCATTGTTTTACAGTGCTTTTATTTTCAAAAACCCACATTTTGTGTTTTACAGTGTTTTTTATTATGTAAAACCCAAATTCATTGTTTTACAGTACTTTCACTGTGTAAAACCCAGAAATCTTGTTTTACAGTTATTTCATGTTTAAAAATCCTAATTTGTTGATTTACAGTGCTTTTACTTTCAAAAACCCTAAACGGTTATTTTACAGTGCTTTTATTCTGTAAAACCCGAATTAATTGATTTACTGTGCTTTTATTTTGAAAAACCCACATTTGCTGTTTTACAATGGTTTTATGTTTAAAAACCCAAATTCATTGTTTAAAGTTTTATTTTCAAAAACCCACATTTTTAGTTTTACTGTGTTTTTATTTAACCCTGCGACGAGTTGGCCACTGTCCAGGGTGTACCCTGCCTAAGGCCCAAAGGCACTGGGATAGGCTCCAGTCACCCGCGACGCCTAACGGGAACAGGCGGTAGAAAATGAATGAGAGTGTTTTTATTGTGTAAAATCCAAATTCGTTGTTTTACAGTGCTTTTATTTTCCAAAACCCATATTTGCTGTTTTACAGTGTTATTGTTTAAAAACCCAAATTCATTGTTTTACAACTTTTATTTTCAAAAACCCACATTTTTAGTTTCACAGTGTTTTTATTTTGTAAAACCCCAATTTGTTATTTTACAGTGCGTTTATTGTGTAAAACCCAAATTCAATTGTTTTACATTGCTTTCATTTTGTAAACCCCAAATGTTTTTATTTTTTTTAAAAGTGATTTTATTGTGTTAAATTAATTTTTTTTTGTTTTTACAGTGCTTTCGCTGTGTAAAACCAAGACAGTGCTTTTATAAAAAAAGAAAAAAAAGAAAAAAGAAAAAAGAAAAATTTAGTGCTTTTGTTGTTTGAAACACACACTTGTTGTTTTTACAGTGTTTTTATTGTTTAACATTCAAGTTCGTTGTTGTACAGTGCTTAGCTGTAGTGGACGTGGTCTGAATCTTGTCTTGACCATATATGGACTCTTGTCAGTTCCTTTCTCACTCACTGATTGGGCATGTAACCATGATGTCATAAAGCCCAAGATCCACCTCCCCAATATACAGCCTTTCATTCTTGGGTTGAGTTCAGTCGAGCTCAGTCGTGTGCATTCACTTATCTGAAGCTATAGCCATGTTTGAGTGTAGCAGTAGTATTGATGCCTGGGATGTAGAGGCTATGGCAGCCAGCATTGAAGCCATGTTGGACGGCACTAGTAGCACGGATGAATGGAATGTAGACACTATGGCAGCCAGCATTGAAGCCACGTTGGACGGCACTAGTAGTATGGATGAATGGGATATAGACACTATGGTAGCCAGCATTGAAGACATGTTGGACGGCACTATCAGTACGGACACTGATACTGAAATTCTACAAACAACACCTTCATGTTCACATGGACCTGCACCAAGGAAGAACAACTACCCCCCTCAAGTCAGTCCACCTGACTCCCTACCGGCGCACTCTCAGCAAGTGACAAAACAGGCCAACGATTTACCCAGAAAGGATCAGCATACACCATTCATAGGTTCCATTTCTAGGGTGAGAAAGCAAGATGCTGACAAGCCCTACATCAAGAAACCTCCAAACGCCTTCATGCTCTACAAAGCTGAACAGAGGGAGAAAATTATGTTGGAATTTAACATCAGAAATTCAGCGGAAGTAAACAAAATTGTAGGGGAGCGATGGAATAAGCTCTCGGCAGAGGAACAAGCCCCCTACTTCGAACAGTCGTGGGCTGCCAAGAGGGAGCATGATGCCAATTACCCTGGGTGGTCTGCTAGTGACAACTTTGGGAGAAAGAAGAGAAAAAATGTCAAAGCAATGACACCCAGATATTACATCCCTCCTGCAGCCCCTGTACAGCCAGGACTCGACTATCCCTTTACGGTGGTATCACAAAACTACTATTACTCTGCCCTGCAAACACCCGGAGCCACCTGAGACGTTTCGACCATCATCTGGAAGAACAAAGTCAGAGCAGCTTCAGGTTCAAACTCCTTCCTTAGGACAAGACTAATCTAACTCAGAGCAGTGTAAATACTAGAGATCAGTACGTTCCAATTGACCATGACTTCCAGATGCCGAAACATCCAGATTACTACTTTTGAAACCTTTTCTTAAATAAATCAAATGTTCTTTATTCATCATTGTCAAAGACTCTTATTATTTTAAGAATTATTCATTGGGAGGTAATTCACCATTCCTACTACTGCAGATTAGGGCTGAACAATTTGGTAAAAGGGTTGATGCTGTGATATTGGCTAAAGAGATAGATAGATATGGGCCACATTTTCATGTATTTTCGAATTCCTTCGTTTGGTGGGATAGCTCTGGGCTGGCTTAAATACTTATCATAGTTTTACACCAGTGAAGATGAAAGAAACGGCAGTTTAAAAAAGGAATCCCTCTATTACACTACACACAAATCAATCCAAAATCCAGGGTTTTACTGCTTTTGTATGGTGTCTGGAGGGCACGGGTGAGGGAGAGGGAGTGAAGTCCAGGAGTATAATATACATACATACACACTGTATGTCACAATCAGTGGTTATATATATGAGCATACGTCTGGCGGCAGGAAAAAAGGCCATCACAAAAAAATGGAGGACACCATCTGCGCCTAGGGTCGAGGAATGTAGTGGGCATACGGAAAATGGAAATTTTGTTTTTTGTAGTGCTAATAAAACAAATAAATAATAATACATGGTTTAATACATCAAATGTTAATCATATTAAACATCCATATTCAATACATACTTTAAAAAAAAAAAAATCATTTAAAAAACAAATTGCCAGTTGTTTTTTTTCCATTCTGCTATTAATACCATATTTACATTGTAATTTAATAGTAATTGTAATTCATCATTCCTTAAACTTTTTCTCTTCGCCTCCCACTTTACTTTTGCTCCAAGCTGAAAAACGTAAAACAATGCATATGAGCTCAGGATAGAATGCCCTGATCGGGGTTGCTGTGGCAAAGGCTGGACCGATCAGAAGCGCCACCTTCATCGCTTCTGTTATTTGTGCAGCGTTAAATTAACTGTCGCTGTCAGACCTTGTCACAATAAAGCAGCTTCTGTAGTTGGAAAACACAAAGGCCAGAGTCGGCTCTAGCTCCTGAGGAGACTCCGATCCTTTGGAGTGACAGGGCCACTCCTGAGGACCTTCTATGACTCGGTGGCGGCGTCAGCCCTCCTGTACGGTGTTGTCTGCTGGAGCAGCAGCATCACAGAGAGGAAGAGGAAGAAGCTGGACAAAGTTATCAAGAAGTCCAGCTCCTTGGCTGTGCTCTGGACTCGGTGCAGGAGGTAGGGGACAGAAGGGTCCTGGCTAAACTCACATCTATGCTGAACCATGAGTCTCATCCCCTGCAGGACACTCTGTCCGCTCTGGAGAGCAGCTTCAGTGACAGACTGATCAACCCTCGCTGTGTGAAGGAGAGGTTTCACAGGTCTTTCCTTTCTGCTGCTGTCAGACTGTACACCAAACATTGTTAGCACTGAACGTGTCATTCGGCTTTCATAATCCTGTGCAATACTGTTATACTCCTGCAATACTGTTACACTCCTGTGCAATACTGTCACATAATGTCAATTATCCCTGTGCAATATGTTCTGTCCATATGACAGCTGTAAATAAGAGTGTTATTATGATTAAGATTATAAGATTTTCTTTCTTTTCTTTTTTTCTATTTCTAAATTATCTGTTTTTATTATTATACTGTGCATAATCTGCTGCTGCACCCTTTGTTCCAACACTGGTTAGTTTTGTTCTTGGATTATTTATTTGATTATAGATGTGACAGAAGCACATTTGTGAAGGCAAGCAAGGCAAGTTTATTTGTAGAGCACAATTCGTACACAAGGCAATTCAAAGTGCTTCACACAACAGGAAAAAATGCATTAAAATCACAAAGACATGGCAGAAATCACAAAATCTTAGTTCAAGACATACAAGAGAAGAGTGCAAAGAAAAGCATTTTCAGTCATATGCACAGCCAAACAAACAGTTTTTAGTTTACATTGAACATTGCCAGAGTAGCGGCCTGTCTCACATCCTCAGGAAGACTGTTCCAGATTTTAGCTGCATAAAGCTGAAACGCACATTCCCCATGTTTAGTCCTGACTCTGGGCACCAGCAGGAGGCCGGTCCCTGAGGTCCTCAGAGTCCGAGATGGTTCATGCCATAACATGTCCGAGATGTACTTTGGTGCTAGGCCATGGAGAGACTTGTATACAAGCAGAGCTGCTTTGAAGTCTATTCTCTGAGCCACAGGGAGCCAGTGCACAGACCTGAGCACAAGACTAATGTGATCATACTTCCTGGTTCTAGTCAGGACCCGAGCAGCAGTGTTCTGGATGTACTACAGCTGTTTTACAGCCGTTTGGAGAGGCCAGTGAGTAGGCCGTTACAGTAGTCTAATCTACTAAAGACAAAACGCATGGATAAGTCTCTCCAGGTCTGGTTTAGACACTATACTTTTGATTTTGGCAATGTTTTTTAGATGGTAAAAAGCTGCTGATGTTATTGATCTGACGTGGCTGTTAAAATTCAAATCTGAGTCCATTATTACCCCAGATTTCTAACTTGATTTGTAGGTTTAGAGCGAGACTCTGGAGGTGACTGTTAACACTTTCTCTTTGTTTCTGTGAGCCAAAGACGATGATTTCAGTCTTGTCTGAGTTCAGCAGGAGAAAGTTGTGAACAGTGTCTGTGTAAAACAAAGGGAACTCGGAGCATGAACGTGGCTGCAGCTGGAGTGCAGAAAGTAATCGGCGAATGAGCCGAGAGTCACCACAGTCTCGCTGAATCAGAGCAGATAGAGCCGCAACGGGGCCTCTGGGACTCTGACTGCGGTCACATGTTACTGCTCTATCTGTCGGCCGCTGGCCGCAGTTCTGTCATGTTCTGACTTCGGATCAGACGCAGTGCGTGCGGCTGGGGAGGAATGTAATAGACACTCAGACCATCAGCAAAGGATCTCCAGAGGGCTGTGTACTTTCTCCTCTGCTCTTCCCCCTGTACACAAACTGCTGCACCTCCAGCCACGACTCCGATGAGGGCAGATGACACCACCCTCATCGGGCTCATCTCAGATGGGGACTAGTCTGTCTACAGGAGGGAGGTGGACCAGCTGGTGTCCTGGTTTAGTGGTAACAACCTGGAGTTCAATGCCCAGAAGACAGCGGAGATGATCGTAGACTTCAGGAAAGTCACAACCCCCCAGTCTCCCCTCACCATGGCAGACTCCCCATCACCACCGTGGACTACCTCCGCTTACTTGGCACCACCATCACCCAGGACCTCAAGTGGGAGCCCACCATCACTCCCGGTGCATCAAGAAGGCCCAGCAGAGGATGTACTTCCTGCGGCAGCTGAGGAAAGCCAAGCTGCCAGTGCAGATGATGGTGCAGTTCTACACGGCCATCATTGAGTCCATCCTCACCTCCTCCATCACTATGTGGTACGCTGTAGCCACAGCCAGGGACGAACAGAGACTACAGCGCATTGTGCCTTCTGCTGAGAAGGTGATTGGCTGCAGACCCTTCTCACCCTGGGTATGGACTATTTGAACCACACCCCTCAGGCAGGAGGCTATGGTTCATCCGGACCTGAACCTCCCGCCACAAGAACTTTTTCTTCCTCTCTGCCGTTGGACTCATGAACACTTTTAAACACCTGTCACTTTCTGCACTACATCTGTAAATTTAACTGTAAATTCTTGTGTACATAGTAAGCCTATTTTTATTTGATACAAAAGTAATTTTAAATCTAATGCATGCCGTTTTGATTTCATATGTGTTGTTTTTATTATTGCTCTGTGTTTTATTTTGCACCTTAATGCCAAAACAAGTTCATTGACAATGCCAATAAACCTTTTTCTCATTCTGATTGCCCCTGACCTATACCTGCTGCACACTACACTTACTTAGACCTGCAGTGTAAGGAGGAGGCTTTACCTCTCGGCAGCAGTGGAGGAGGGGGGTAGGGGCATGCATGCACACATTTGAAAAAGGACTAACAGTCGTTTAACTTGGCTTTCCTTAGAATATCCACTATAATGCCTTTAAATGTTGATATCACAGCCCTATTGGGTGGTGCTGCACCAATGGGGGATGAGAAAGAAGGGAGGACATGCAGTAAATAGTCGGAGTCAGAAAATCAAACTCACAACACTGCAGCCGGCTGCACCTGGAGCCCGGCATACGTGCTACTTTATTACACTGACCTGTGTTTTTTACCTGTGGCTCCGGATCTGTTCAGGTTGCACTAGTGTGGATGTTTTCCTCACAGAGCATCATCACAGAAGTTTGTCTTCTTGTTTTTAGCTCCACATTAGCGCCATTTTTAGCACAGCTCTAACTTCCCCAAACCGTCTCCTTTCTTTCTTCCACGTGTCTCCCTAAACCACATGTCTCTTTGCTCGCTTAGACCTCTGCTCTTGCTTAATGCGTGTCTGCACGACGATCCATCAACACACAAAGCAGCACGGGGGAGGGGCGGGCGCTGCAAAGCACTGTGGAACATGTAGTTCTAGTGATAAGAACGCTAAACATCTATCAGAGATTAATAAAGATAAAATAGAAATGTTTTGGCAGGCCGAATTAAAACATCTGGGGGGTTGGATGCGGCCGCATGTTTGACACCCCTGGACTATATAGATCGAAAAAGTCTGATAGGAGTTGTATAGGAAACATACCTATTCCCAGAAGCCAAAGGGTAAAAATAGGGCTAAGGTCTAATTGACTTTTAGGATCAAGGGAACATCGAGGAATGCTCTGCAAAATTTCACTCATAAAAGTCTACATTAATTGCACTCCTGCTGGCCAATAGTGAAAAATACATCTGTAATTCACTATTTTTCATGGTGCTCTGAGGAGAGTATAACCCCTAAGTTTCAGACATATGAGACAGTTTTGACTTTTCACATAATAGGTAGGGGGCGCTATAGAGTAATTTTTGTTATTTTGGTTATTAATTAGTTACAATCAGGCCATAAACACGCATTAGTGAGTGCACTTTGAGCTCAGTAGGTCAATGCATGTGGCCGTGACATGTCATCGAAAAAACAGAAAATGAAGGTGTTTTTCGATGGCGTGCCACGCAGAGACCGTAAGGAGTTAAGAAAAAAATTGACTGATTATTACATGCGGAAAGTGTGGTTTTGAGCTCAATCGGACGAAAAACCGAGGACAAGTACTTTATTATTATTTTTTTAATTTAAAAATTCAAATGGCTTTGAAATTTCGATCCAACATGGTCGACTTCCTGTGCGTCATTATGCGAGTCTTTTACCCGTCTCGTGGAGCTCTATCACTGTTCCGAATGTCAAGAACCTTGGCAAAATTGACATTTCTTATCTATTTTTCGCAAGCTGAATTTTCTCAATTTTTTTTTGCCGAGCCGATTGCATCTATACCCCTCAGTGGGACTTTTCGTCGACATTCAGTGAGTCAAAAATGCGAAAACAAAACGACAAAAAAATAATACGCAGAAACCGACTAAGAACAATGGCTCCTGAATTAGGAAAATATGCGAACCTGTCATCTGCACTCTGTACTCTGCTGCTCTGACACATGGAGGCCCCTGTGTTCTTCTGCAGTTATGTTTTCCCTTCCCTGGTGTAATGATTATATGTGCTCTTGTGTTCGTGAAGACAAGACAAATTTCCTTTGGGACAATTAATGTTTGTTATTCATTCATTAACACTTTTATATTGTTGTCCCCCTTGTTGTTTCATTAAACCCGTCTACAAGGTCATTCTCTGAACCTCACAAATCCCTCTTGAATTTTCCCTGAATTGTAAAAGCTTGACTTCTCTTGCACAGTTTTTTAGTCCATAAACCATCACCAGACTCATTGCATGGCTCTATTAGTATAGCAGAAACGTTGAGTAAGGACTTCATGTATTTACTTTTCAATTGTTCATTCACACTGCTGACAACAGAGAGTGCTCCAATGCCTAAATACTTCATTGGAAACAGAGGTGTAGTTTGAAAAGTGTCTTTGCCAAATAAATACATTATTTTGAGTTAAAATTGTGAAATACTTATTCAAAGGTACCAACAGTATGTTTAAAAGCCAATTGAAGTCACAAGAATGCATATTGTGTCCACTTCAAACAACTGACTGGCGTTGCCGTGTAGTTTGTGAATTGTATTTACCTCACATCTCCCTGCTCGTCACAGCTTGTTTATACCCCGCGCCATCTTGTTTGAGCACAAATCTAACATTGACCCAATGACAGGGTAATATTGTTGTTTGAAGAAAAAAGGCCAAAACGAAACCAAAAAGCTGCAACAGACATGAGGTGCTTTGTGCATTTGTGGACAGCAAAGATGTCTGTACTTTTCTCTCGACAAAATCTAGCAAAGTTTGTTTTAGCAGCTTGGTCTGCTTTTGTGACGCTTCGCCCTATCAGCATTAAAATGGGGTTATTTTCACACAAAAATGAATCATATAATAAATTATACAATAAAATGTGATAGACCCTTGAGGGGCTCAACATGTGGTAGCCTCATGTAAAATGGATATATTAGGCTCGAGTAAAACAGCACAGAATGGCTGTGGATTGATGAATTAAATTAATCAATACAAAGGCACATATCAAGCTCAAAGTACAGTTATTCAAAAGCAGACATTTTGAAAGAGGGCAGGCGGTTGCACATTTTAGATCTCATGAACAGAACGCTAAATTGTGATATAGTTGTGCAAGAACAAAGAAAACGTTAGCAACTTTGTATGAACCTAACATGAGGCTTCCAGAATTATGATTCATCCACTATTACACCAAGGAAACGAACAAGCTTCACATGGTAAAATGGACGTGACGCCTTTTTTCACTTTCATCAAGTGCAATCCAATAATGTGCAGACAGCGACTGAGAGTTCTCACATCAGTCTGGCTTTTGTTAGGCTATAATTGTCCAGGAAATATTCGTGTCAATGCTACTCACTCTCCTGTCTATGGGCCAAAATAATGTATAGTCATGTGTTGTTCCCCTTGCACACATAGGGCCAGATTTCCTAAAACGGGTTGCACGTTCTAAACTGGAGCAAAAAGTGTGTGCAGTTCAGATTTGCGCCTCTCCCAGGTCGCCAATTTAGCACATGGGATCTAATGTAATGCAAAACAGAGCAATTTTGCCCCAACACGCACAATTTGAGACAGAGAAAAGGCAAATGATAATGTTTTACCCCTGCTGTCTGATTTATCAAGGCTGCGGGGAGTAAAACGGCATGAAAACTCAGCACGATTGAAAAGCAGGTATTAAACTTTAACAGAACAGACGACAGCAGTATACTCATCAATGTGGCGTCACAAAGGATTTCAAATGAGTCTGTATGGCCCATTTACAAATATAAAATAATAATGGGTTGTTTTGACTGTTTTGACTTATAATTCTCACATTGAACTGATATAGGTTCAAATGTTTAGATAGAAACCATTCACCAACAGTCTTTCCTTTTAAATCTCATTCAAAAACATTGATATATTATTAAATTATTAATTATTAAATATAGGCTTGTATATTGTTATAATGATGTAATTGGCCTAACTAGTGAACGCACAGTAAACTCTCATTTACATATCAGTTTTGCGCCACTAAAAATGCACGCAGTTTCTGATGTTAAATAAGGTGCAAAGCCCACAAAATAGCACATGAAAAGTTTAAGTAGTACTCACAATTTAGCAATTAGCACAATTTAGTAAATCTGGCCCATACTGTAGAATTCTGGTTTGCTTTTCTTATTATTCATGTATGATTTCTCATTATTCATTTTTCCTGTAAAATGGTGTATAATCCCTAAAACAAAACCCCTAATCAACAATGCTGTGTTTGTGACTGTCCCAAAAGCCTCTTGCAGATACGTGACTGCTTCCTGCCTGGAAAACACTGTGCCAGTTCACATCATCTGAAGGGAATTTGAATTTACAATTCTCAGTCCACCAGGCTTTTCCGGTTTGTCTGTGCAAATTTGGAAACTTAGAAAATACACATTTCAATTAGCACCCCAGTAACACTCCAAACTAAGCAAAACTGAGGCAAGTTTCAAGCCAATTTATTCACATTTTTTGACAATGTAAACACTTAATAACAAGAGATTGAAATGATATCTGAAACTTTAACCATATATGTGTTTAGGTAGAAGCAGGCTGATTGGAGAAATGCATTATCAATACAGTATTATTACTATATATTAAATGTAGGACTGCATTTGATTGTATTTCCATTCAAGCTTCCTCAGTTTTTGTTGATACTAATCTGGGTTTCAGATCACACATTGTTTAGGCCATTAATGTTGAAAATGCTTCAACAACAGCACACAGTGGTCGGTTTCCTCTTTCAATAATAATAATAATAATAATAATAATAATAATAATAATAATAATAATAATACATCTTTATTTGTATAGCGCTTTTCTGAACAAGTTCCAAAGCACTTCACACAAAACAGGTTAGAAAGAACAAAGAACTAAAAAAAACAGATAGACAATCTATTGCTCATTGCTCGTAATATGCTCAAATTTGTTAACACCAGTAAGAAGACGGGCAGCAGCATTCTGTACAATTTGGAGATGATGAATGGCTGTTTTGGTTGATACCTACATAAAGTGCTTTGTAATAATAGAGATGTGAATGAATAAAAGCACAAATAACTGTTTGTAGGTCTTTTCAGGACATGTTCACACGTGCCATGATTGAGGCCATCGCTTGTGCGCTTCCTTCTTGTGAAGCTGTGAACGTAACAAACAAGCTCATCCTGGTTCACGTCTGGTTTTAGCCCTGCAAATCTCCTGGAGCACTCTGACCAAAGAAGAGTAACAAACAAAAAATGCCAAAAAAAACCAACCCAACCCCCAAAAAAACATTCGTGAACCCATGAACAGGTGAGCGAATTTAGACTACAGACAAGTGAAGTTTAGAAAATGCTTTTAGATGAACATTTCATACAAATTACTTAGCAATTTGAGTTGAATTCATTTCTAGAATGTCCTTCATTTCATGAAGTCAAAGTCACTGCTCCAAGCGTCATAGGCACGACACTACAGACAACTCTTTTTTTAGTTTTTTGGTCAGTTTGCTCTCTCAACATTGCTTTCATCTCGAAATAACATTGTCCAATCTACACCTATGTTATTGTGTTATTTCCCTGAATCCACTTAAATCCATAGCTTTATATGGGAAATTTTAAGTTTAAAAGCTGTTTTTTTCTCCCACAGAGACCATAAAGCTCAGCCCTTAGAGTAGCACTTACACACACCAAACTTTACAATCTTGAACTGAATTAGAGATGGAACATACCGAAGGATTTGTTGATATCTAAATCCAAGGCTCAGGCAAAATTTGGGTTTTTATGCCAATTTTCAGTCAAATTTAGTTTCCCCAAACACTAAATAGATATCCAAAATCTGACTTTGCTGGCTTGATCTTTAGATAAGGCCATACTTGCCAACCAAAAGTTACCTACTTAGTGAAACTGAACTAAAACAAGCAGAATGTTGGACAAATAAACTTGGCTCTGGTATGTTAGTTTAGTGCATAGTATGTTAACCAATTAAAATACACTCTGTTTCTGTAGGTTTTATCAAGCTCTTCCAACATTTACTTGTAATGACAGGTTGAAGAGTGACTTTTTTTGACTATTAAGTTACCAGGATGTCATTTTGATCCACACCGCTCGACCGTATCTTCTGCATAGACGTTCTGAATGCACCATTTAGACCCTCGGTAAAACGTCTGCGCTACAGGAAGCATAAACTGCGGCGCTTAGCCCTCTGACGGCCTGAATCACATTCTCATTGCGCGACAGTGTGCTCACAAACACTGGAGCTAAAACAACTTCTGCTCGTTAGTCCCCATCCCACTCTCTGTGAACAGCCGTGTCAACTAAATCCACCGATTGGAAGAAACACAGCTATGTTACACATTCTTCTGACAAGACATCTATTTGCTCCCCAGTAAAGTGCGTTTCTCCGTCTGCAAACTCCTGATTTTTCTGTGATCTCGTCTTGTTGTGTATCAGTGATGTTGCTGTGTTGTGGCAGTGGTTCGGGGACTTTGACTAGGCCACCATTTTGTCTACTTTTCTTTCAGAATCAGAATCAGAAAAGGTTTATTGCCATTGTCCATGAACAGAATTCACAAACATAGGCACTTGTTTTGGCATTAAGGTGCAACATAAAACACTGATCAATAATAAAAACAACATATATGAAATCACAAGGGCATGCATTAAGAAACAAATTAAGATTACTGTAAAAATAGACTTACTATGTACACAGAATTTACAGTTAAATTAACAGTTGTGAGTGCAGTGAGTGATTGGTTGAATTGAATTGCAGTTAAAGTGAGTGTTCATGAATCCAACGGCAGAGGGAAAGAAACTATTCTTGTGGCAGGAGGTTCTGGTCCGGATGGTCCGTAGCCTCCCGCTTGAGGGGAGTGGCTCGAATAGTCCATGTCCAGGGTGAGAAGGGTCAGCTGTGATCCGACCTGCTCGTCCCCTTGAACAGAAATAATGTGGATTTTTTTAGATTTTTTAGATTTGGGGAAGCAAGCTTTTAGTTATGCTGCTCCCACAGCTTGGCAGTAGCTCAGCTGGAAGAGTGCTTGTCCGACAGTTGGTGGTTTAATCCAAGTTTTGACCAATCAAAGATTTGTTTTTTTCCCCGACTGCTTTCGGGGAGAGCCTGTCCAGATTGATATTGTAGAACTCAATTCAGAGTAATACACGTATCAATCTGGATTGAGACAGGTTAGGAGGCCCCTTTTTGTAGCTTTGCATTTTGTGACGCACTGAAGACCACACTTGCCCAGGTCACGTTCGCAAAAGAGATCTAAATCTCAGTGGGTTTAACCTACTTAAATAAAGTTTGATAAATCAAAGGTAAATCTCCTCTTATTCATCACTACTCTGGCTATATATGTTGTCACCAAACCGAAATTTTTATTTATTTTAAGTTCAAAAGGCTACAGTTTGATTTTTTTTCTGAAAATACTTTGTTGTAGGCTACACACTTCTGCCTATGCCATTATTATTGTTTGGTTGTTTCCTCTATATCAGAAAATAGGTAAAAGATTATGTAATTGGCTTCATACCGAGAAAAAACAACATTATTCTAATTAAGAAGACAAGAAGACTATTTTCCACTGAGCCAGATTTTTAGGAGGGCTATTGTCTGTACCAGATTGTATTGGATACAATTATTCATATCCAATACCCACAAACAACTCACAATGGTACTATTCAACATCTATTGTTTCACCGAATGAAATAAAAATATCATGAAATGTTACATGAAAACATGACAAAAGCAGGACTATGCACCGACCAACCCAGTGTCAATAGACCTAGTCCTGAACAAGACTAAACATATTGCAGGTCACATAAGGCTTAAACTACATCTTGAACAGATCACAGAATCTGAACCAGGACTATTGACCTTATTCCGGAAGAGTGCCGCCATCCTTCTGCTTGTATTAGTGTCACTATTAGTTCCAGGTTTTCCACATTTATCCCTGTTTTTCGGTGGGCCACACAGGTCGCATTCCTTGTCCGATTTACGTCATTCAAAGTTCAGTTTGTAGATCATTCTTGTGTGATTCCTGGACTTGTTTTTGGTATTCCTCGGTCTTGTAATTTTTTCAGGATTCGTCTTCAAATTTTCCCTATCTCTTAGAATGGCGGAATGTTGGTGATGTTGGAGCGTTGTGACATATTCGTCATAGCAACTGTACAGAGAACGGCCATGCATTACGCCGACGTCATGGCAACTAGGGCTTTATGACATGGCATCGGCATGTACAGAACATGTGCAGAAATTGCAAAAGAAGACTGCGCCTACAAATCAATGAGCACTGATTGTGAGACATATTTATACTTGATTTTGTGTTTTTATATAGACGTGTGAAAAAGTGCGGGTTTTTTTTGCATTAGGCAGTCACTCCCAATGGCTTCCTGCCGTTGCCTTTTCTAGTTAATATAAGGCTGCTGATCTCTGAGATGACAAGTTCAACACAAATTACAGTCATTTTCAGGCCCAGTGAATCGGTGCATTGTTGACTTGCTGGTCACATGAACATTTTACACTAATCAATCTACTTGTTTTAGCATGTTTTAACGGCAAGATTTTTCCCTCGTTTACCACTTCTTTGAACGGCGTTCCCGCTCGACTGTTGCCAAAACAACAGAAGTGCTGATTCAAAGTAAAAAGGGAAAAAAGTGGGCGGGGCAGAATAAGGTCAAATTATAAATAATAAAGGTCTTAAATATAAATTACATTAAAATCTGATTCAATTTATGTTAAAAGCATAGTACAGGGTGCAGTACCCGCATAACAGAGCTAACACAGTGCACCAAGGACCAACTCGGCTTACCAAGCAATATGGTCCGGCCCATGGCCCATTTTACCATGAGGGACTGGACCCTTGTGCTTGACGCTAAATGTGGCATCTGCTGCTGTTCACAGTAGGCCAGAGTTGACACGTTTGCTAGGCTTCACTGCAATATGGTCTGACCATTTTGCCATGATGGGCCAGACCATATTGTTTAGTGGGCTGGCTTTGGCCCCCAATTGAATAGCCCTGAATCTTAGCCCTCTAAGATAAGATGAATGATACTACAAAAAACAAAATCAAGAACCTTCTAAAACTGTTCAAGAAAGGTGACTTTTTTGTCTTGTTTACCTCAGTATTTATATTATTTTTGTTTTTCAAATGTGTACTATGGTATTAGTATTGTTCAGTATCTTTTATTTTTTTTTATTTTTTAATAACATTAATAAAAATACCACTCCTCTGACTGAAGTCTCTTGGATGGGGCCAAATGTCTCCAACAATCTTGCTATTATGCTTCTGTGTGTTTTGCGTTTTATTGGAAGGACGAGGACATTACCTGGTGTAAGAAAACAGTATATGAACAGCTTTGACTCCAGGCAAATAGGAAGTGTATCCTACTGTCTTCAACAATTTTACTATTGTGCTCCTATGTGTTTAAAAGTCCATGCACCTTTTTCCATACACTTGCTCGAGCTATTGTTTTAGTTTTGTGGGTAGAAGCACCAAACCCTGACTTATGCACAAATATGATTGTTATGCAGAGAAACAACATCCAGAAGATGATGGGCCAAGCGGCAATTGTTCCCGAGCACAATGCACAGTGAGTGGGAGTGTGAAGAGCAGCTGGCCAGAGCGCTCAATCCTCAGCCAAACCTGCACAGCAACGAGTGCGCTGAAGTAGTCTACCTGCAAACCGCTGCCAACCAACATGTCCACCAAGCACAAGTCATAACAGGAGGTGTTGTTAGTCCGTGGCACCATAAAAACTAGGCAACTTGCACTGAGCTAAAATTTCAGAATGATTCAGATTCAGAATGTATTTGAAATAAGAATACAACATCAACCCTCCTAAGTGTAATGGGGGGGTTTGAGTTCAATTCCTTATCCGATTTTATTTTCATTTTAATGCTTGTTCAACATCAAGTGCTACACATCTTTTTTGTCTAAGATTTACACCTAAGAAACATTAAAATGTGCCTGAAACAACCTTTGAACAATAGAAATATGTTTGTCGGGGTGATTATAAGGTAATAAAAGTATTGCTCAAACTATTTTATGAGTGAGTAAAAACACCAAACATACCATAAAATATCCAAGCATTCTGTGATTTTTATTAGTAGTTTTGAGTTTATTTACTATCTGTATATCTTCACAATAGCTATGAAGTCATTTACAGCTTATACATGTATTTTAATGTCTTCAAATGAATGTTCACAGTATGAGTAGTCAATATGTTACAATATGAGTAGTTCAGTGTGGTTGGCTTCTGATCTGAAGATGATAATGAATGGTAAATGTGTCAGTTTACCATTTATAATTTCCTATTCACCGAGCAGCACTAGATCCTGTTTTCACCCTCAGACCTAGGGCCTCATTTATAAAGTTTGTCGGTGCTCTCGGTGCTGCACGTAGGCCGCCCGCTAGACCATCCGTAGCATTTATAAAACTGCAGGACCCTGCTTATCTCTGTGCAAACTGAGACCCTACTGAAAGCTCTGCGCAAAGTCTGGAGACACAGTAAAAAACGACACTCGTGGAGAGGAGTGAAGAGAGATTGAGGAAGTATTTGATGCAGGAAGTTGTCAGCAAATACATTTTATAAAATCATTTCATTTGTATTTCCGCAAATACGCAGATGTTGACCTAAACAGAGAAGAACTATTTATTTCACTCATTATTCTGAACAACACATACCACACGCGGT
The DNA here is from genome assembly GCA_015082035.1 of Chaenogobius annularis. Lineage (NCBI taxonomy): Eukaryota > Metazoa > Chordata > Actinopteri > Gobiiformes > Gobiidae > Chaenogobius > Chaenogobius annularis. The sequence goes on along the minus strand of BJKM01000133.1, from coordinate 639,036 downwards.
GTACCACCCAGTACAGTCTGTGACCCAAAGCAGTTCTGCTGAGTCTGTGAATTTATGAAACTTCATCGGACTTGAGAGAAACTCCTTCAGACAGGCTAGTGAAGCACTGACACAACGTGCTACATTTGTCTTTATGCCTTTATGAACCCCTCCCGGCATGTAGCCTACCGTCTGAACCTGACCCAACTCAGGTTAGTCCCGTCATTATTTTGTAAGAGAGAGCGCTTGTAGCTGAGCGCATGTTGTTAGGGCCCTCTCTAATTTAAATTGTCTAATCTGTGCCCAACCCAGGCGCCACTCCATGAAGAGACTGGAATTTTTAGATTCCACACTGAGATTTATTGGCAAAATTTGTCTGCCCCCCTCCTTGTCCCACGTGCCTCGATCAAACCCACTGATTATCGTGTGGAGAGAGGCCTGATGCGGGTTTGCGAACCAGATTCCAGCTGCAAGTGGAATTTATAAAGCACAAATTGCATGGTGGCGAGCAAGTGTTTTATAAATCTCGAGATTGTTTCCTATAAAATATTTTATTGATGAGGCCCCGGATCTGTTACTAGTCAGTTCTCTACTGGGTCACAAGACATCAGACCAGTCTAATTGGCTAAGGGCACAACAAAAAGTATATAACCTAGCCATGTTCTTTGTGCCATTCCTCTGGCTAACTCACAAACCAAGGTGGCTTCTTCAGGTGGACTTATTTCTAACTTTTTTTATGCCGAACAAGAGGTAAATATTTACCAAGGAGCATTTGGGATCACATAATGGGCAGGAATGTAATACATGGCGACAAACACATGAGGCTGGGTCCGTGTTCCTGACTTTTCATTGGTTAAAAAGTGTCATGAGAGCATTTGCCGACCAAAACAGTTCAGAGTTATAGTGCTAGCTGTGATGCTAATTAAAAGTGATGAAAGAATTGTACACATGCAATTCAGATGCAAGTCCATTTGTAACAGCTCCTCACTATGAGACTGAAGCAACTGCGACTGACTTCAACTTGAGATGACTGGGACTGACAAAGCGCGACAAAATCTGAAGAAAATCTGGCTAAAATGTGTCTTCAGCTCGAAACGAGAGAAATAGCTATTTTCTTGTAGTGGGGATGGGGTTTCAGCTGGCTTTTTGCAACCCAGTCAGTCGGCGTACACAAAGAATGCAACGTCAGTGAGAATGATAATAGGCCCTTCTGGAAGTGACATGTTTAGAATAGTTCTCACAGCTCGGTACTGATTTAAACGTTCAATCACATTCATTGTAATGAAGCGACAAAACAAAAACTTTGACAATTGACAGTGATGATGGTCAATTCATGATGGTTGCTATTTGTATGTTTGTTACATTTGCCAATGTAATAAGAGTCAGTCGATTCCACAAAATGTGTGCAATTGGTGTCAAAAGCACTTTGTATGTACATTTCATGGTTCCGTCTCTGGGCTTTCTGGGTGTATTCATTGACTGAAATGTTGAATTGTGATGGTTTGATTTAATAAAAGTTAAGACAAAAGATTCAGATAACCATTCTGAAATTATGTATTCTGCAGTGTGACCAGATGCAGTGGCATGCCCTAGATTGCAAGGAAAAAAACTATTATTATTATTATCTTAGCCCTCCTGGTGCTACACTTTTCTGCGGTGAATGAATGAAAACAGAACCACAGGCAATCGTGTGTGTTCTCAAATGATCTTGGGCTATTTTGTATTGGAATCTGCAAAGACATTATCTGGTGCTGGAAAAAACAGTTTGAAGAGATTTGTGGCACGCTGCGTTCTGCCTTCCACACTTAAGAGCTGTACAAATAGGAAGCATACTGTTAAGACAGAAAGGAATTGATTCCCTAAATTGCTGTGTGAATCATTAGCTCTGACATACGGAAAACAAAACTTTATTTGTTCCTTCAGAGGTGCTCGCAGCACTTTAAGAAGTCTTTTAATGTTATGGTGTATAGATCTGCAAAGGCCTTGGCCTAGTACTCTCCATCAATAAACCTATTACCGCAATGTGCTACAGAGGTAATGTTGTTACGATTATACAGTAAAAAAATATATACTGTGGCCTTAAAGTTTCCCAAAAGAAAGTATTAATCCAGTAATATATATGCCATTATCAGAAGCTGAAAGATTGCATACAAGACTCTTGAAGATAAAAAACACGTGCTCAAAACACCAGCAGAGTAATAAACCACCTACGGATGTGAGTTCAAGTAATGGTCACATAATTAGACATTTCTATTTCTTTGAATAGAGTGATGATTGTAACGTGATTTGTTTAGTGTCTAGTTACATGCACTCATCTGAGAAAGGGTTTTACTCTATTGAATGTGTGCACTCCCCCAGGAAGTGATAACACCTTCTATACTAATATCCTAGACCTGTCTGCAAACTACTCTGTGGAGGCGATTGGAATCTCCGTATTCAACCTGCATTAGGCAAGGCAAGTTTGTTTGTAGAGCACAATTCGTACACAAAGGCTATTCAAAGTGCTTCACACAACAGGAAAAAATGCATTAAAATCACAAAGACAAGACAGAATAGTTTAGGACATAAAAGAGAAGAGTGCAAATAAAATCGTTTCAGTCATATGCACAGCTAAACAAAACAGTTTTTAGCTTAGATTTGAACAATGCCAGAGTAGAGGCCTGTCTCACATCCAACATAGCCTGTCTCGCATTAGACATATCAAACTCAAGGAGCACTGGTGGAGCTATAGATAGCAAATTCTGTAACTTCAGAATATAGGAATGATGGACAACTGGAGGGAAATGAACCTCAGTGCATGCCTGTATACCCATTTTTCTAATCCACACACAATCTACTCCAGAATAAACGTTTTTTATCTTCAATAGACAGATCCAAAAAAATATAATTTGGAGGTTCAATCCAGTCTGTTTAGTGACCCTTTGTTAAAGAAAATAATGTCAGACGACGTTAAGATTTATCTGGAGGAAATGACAATGGTGAAACTTGCCCGCCCTTCCTTTGGGTCAAGGCTAAAGCAGTTTTGAGAAGAAAAAATATAGCCAATGCCTTGGCAAAAAAGAAACAAAGGGACAAAAATCTAAATGATCTAGAAGAAAAACAAAAATTTCAGGAGGCAAAGCATACCACGAAGGGGAATCCCCTAATGTTACAGGAAATGAAAAAGATAAGAGAAATTAATGATCTGACCTTGCAGGAAATAGTTTAGAAGATGCTCTTTACCAAACAAAGTTATTACAATTTTATATTACTATATTACTCCAAATGTTCTAAATTATTCGTCTGGAAACTTAACAAAACAACAAGCAGAAATGAAAAAAAAATTAAATACTTGACAGGCAGAGCAATACAATCTTAACCAAAAAAGATTCAATCATCATTTGAATCCTTCTTTAAAAAAAATATTTTTTTCTACAATCTCAATAGATATAGCAGATGCAATAAATTCTTTTCTGGACACCTTGTTTCTCATTTCTGAAACAACCATGTGAAAAGACAAATCCCGAGGTCAAATACGATCATATATCAGAGTGTTTGAGAAGGGTCAAATCATTGGTATCAAGCACAGAAAACATCTAAGGAGAAGCAGAAACTAATCTACTACAGATCTGAACCCCAGTGAGCGTCTTTGGGGTGAGCTGGAGAAGGCTTTGTGCAGCTCAATTGTTGAAAAATAATGCAACACTAGATGGAAATAAATATTTTAATATTGCAGAAGCTTACTGAAACTATGCCACAGCGAATGTGTGCTATAATCAAAGCTAAAGGTGGTCCTACCAAATATTAGAGCATGTGACCTTTTTTTCTGTGGTGACTTTTTTTTCTTGACAGGCAGTGTATTACATCATTAATTAAATCATTAATAATTTTTTTTAAGTCCTTTCCCTCTGAGCCTCAGAAAACACAGAATTTCAAAGTTTTAAGACATCATAGGTCAGGGGTGGGTAATTATTTTCCTCCGAGGGCCATATTTGAATCCAGGCAAGTGGCTGAGGGCCGGGCCGCGATCATTGGTGTAACAAATTCTTCTAATTATAAGCACTGTTCTGTAAAATATAGGCTATTCAATCTTTTATTTCATTCACTTCATGTAATCTTTATTAAGGACACAAGAGCAGACACATGTTGCATAGCTAAGACAGTTAAGAAATAGAAACTAACATCTTGTGGGGGGCCGGATTAAAACAGGCTGAGGGCCTCATCTGGCAAATGTCCAGCTGTGTCATAGGTAGAGCGCCGAGATCTCCTTTGCTGTTTTTAAGTTCATAAATCATTGCTAGCCTTTTTACCGTCAACATCAGCTCCGTTTCTAAAATAGCTAGCTTTTTTCTCATGGTGATTCCCACTGTTGACAGTAGATGGTGTGCCAACTCAAAATCCAAATGAGGAACGCCGAACTTAATGTGTATTTTCTATAAATAGGCATGATTTTAAATTCTGAATTATAGAATGTAAAGGTAATGTGTCATTTAACGTCCATACACCTTCAACAAACTAATTTAGTGAATTATTACTGCAACTTAATCAATTTGTGCCAGTTTTTAAGACTTTAAGCAGACCTGTTTTTTATTTCTGAAATGTTTGTGGCGCAGTGGCCCCTGGGATGAGTTTTAAAGTGTAAGGCTAAATGATGCAGATAAAAGTTAGAGAACAAACAGGAGCGGGGGTTGGAAGTGAACTCTTCAACAGTGAAACACTCATTATCCCCAGTGTGCAAACACCAACTCACTGCTGGGGAGAGTAGACAGTGAAGCTGGTACATGCTGCACTTACAAGCAAACTGAGACAACATGTTCTGAAGCAAAAACAAGTCTGAGCAGAAACTTTCACAAAAGTAAAATGAAACGTGTGCCTTATTGGGGTTTTATAACAGTTATGCAGAGGTATTTGACACCTTACAAGTTTAAATAATGTGCATATGTGTATTGAAAGAGGATGCAAAGCGCTGTGGGTGCCAGAGAATACGATGTCATTTGCTGGTTCACTGTGGAGTGAAGCTATTCAAATGAGGCTTAGTTCATATTTAATTAATTAGGTGTAGGAAATTTAAAAATAATGCGTGACTATGTCAGCATACACATATACAAACAATTAGATACTGTGTGTAACACCCTTTGCTTGCAACAGTGGGAGATGTAAATGATCAAATTCGAAATTGGCTGCATCGCTGTAAATGGCAACATCCTGTAATGATGTCAATATAAGCATGGGGTTACATTGGTTCTGATAAACGAAAGGCTCAAATGATTGACTGGTGGATTCACCCATCAGAGAATAAAGGAAAGAAACTAATGACTGAGGCTGAATCACCGAGTCAAGCACTAAACTCAAGCGCTCTATGGAGTCATGAAAGCTTGGAACTCTTCCAAGCAAATAAGGTTTTATTTTTTAAATATTTATGGATGTGATCTGTCATTGAAGGTGATGAGATGTTCGAACATTTTATGTTGCTATATTAGTAGATCAACTGCATATTCAAAATGTTTATTATTTGTTTTGTAAATAGGCAGTAGTATTTATATTGTTTTTAAGACATATCTACATGAACTTTCAAATTGTAAAGTATTTTATAACACCACAGGAAGATTAGTTGTATCATTATTAGCCTTGAGTACCTCACTTCTCGTCTCAGCACACAATTTTACAGATTTTGATTGGACAGGAGAAATTATTTTATTTCATTTTTTATTGTTTTATTGTATTTATTTATTTTTTGCAAGAATATAAAGCACAGAACACAGAACCTATAGAGAACATGACCAGAGAGTGAAAACCAAAATAAAAAGAACACAAGCAAAACCAACAGATACAAAATCACGGCACATTTAAATTAAAATAAAAGTCCCACTTAGCCAAAAGTCTGTCAAATTTGTTCATTTCCTAAATAAGTCCGAATGGTATTTTTTCCATTTTTCTAATGTCTATTACAATCTCTGATGCGGGAAATTCATAGGACAAGTCTGGTGATGATTTATGGACTTAAAAAACTGCAAAGATTCTCAGAGACACGTCACGTATTGGAAAACGTCAATTATCGAGAAGCTTCAGAACAGTGTGTTTTTGACGCTCAGAGGGGAGAGGCCTTTCTAACCAGGATTCATCAAACTAGCATGAATGAAGCTACTTGCAACTCCAGGTGAGTTTTTGTTGCGGGAACAATGTTAGAACATGGTTAGAAGTATAATATGTATTACTGCACGCTGTGTTGGGAGATTCTTTATGCAGAATAAACACAACTAGAACGGCAATGGCAGGAAGCCATTGCGAGTGACTGCCTAATGCAAAAACGAAACGCACTTTTTCACAGGTCTATATAAAAACACAAAATCAAGTATAAATATGTCTCACAATCAGTGCTCACTGATTTGTGGGTGCAGTCTTCTTTTGCAATTTCTGCACATGTTCTGTACATGCCGATGCCATGCCGATGATATCACAAAGCCCTAGTTGCCATGACGGTCGGCGTAATGCATGGCCGTTTTCTGTACAGTTGCTATGACGATGATGTTGCAAAGCCCGCGCCAATCATAATGGCTGTATTGTAATCAGTGTTGGGAGGTGTACAAATGATCAAAATTCCAACCCATTCAGATGAAGCATGTTTACGGCAGAATTATTTTTATGTGTGAGCATTAATTGCACCCCTGCGGGCCAATAGTGAAAAATACACTATAGTTCCCGAATCCCGAATGATGAGTTTCCTTGACGATTATGTCACATAGCACGCAGGAAATTATTGACATGTGGGTGAACGAATATCCAAATAAATGACAAACATGTGTATCATCAGTGTTTATTTGCCTTTAAGTTTTCCTTGACGAGTCACCATCAACCAAGTGACACATCTAAAACAAGACGCACTTTTTCACATATAAAACCACAAAATCAAGTATAAATATGTCTCACAATCAGCGCTCCCTGATTTGTAGGTCCAAATTTCCTTCTATACAGGATTGGCTGGCATATTCTGTACAGTTGCCATGCCGATGATATCACAAAGCCCTAGTTGCCATGGCGGTTGGTGTAATGCATGGCTGTATTCTGTACAGTCGCTATGACGATGATGTCACAAAGCTCCAACGTCCCCCAATATTCCGCCACTCTAAGAGAGAGGGAAACATTTGAAGTAGAATATCGAAAAATTTACAAAGCTGAGGAATACCGAAAGCAATAGGAGGAATCACACGAGAATGATCTACAAACTGAACTTTGAATGCCGAAAATCGGACAAGAAATGCGACCCGTGAAAGCCAAGAGAGAGGGAAACATCCAATGTTTCAAGACGAATCCTGAAAAGATGACAAGACCGAGGAATACCAAAAGCAAGTCCAGGAATCACACGAGAATTATCTACAACCTGAACTTTGAATGACGTAAATCGAAGGAATGCGACCTGTGCGGCCCACCGAAAAACAGGGATAACCTGGAACTACTAGTGACCGCATTCTATGGAATGCAGTCACTCAACTACAGCTCCAAAATGCACCTGCTTTTTAAAGATCACTTCACATCAAAGACTCTTTGACATGGTGTCTAGCAAGAAAATCTACCCAAGGCTTGGTGTGAAGAGGCCTTCAAACTGTAATTCAATTCAACGCTAAAAATCACAACAGCAGTTGTCTCAAAGAGCAACAGTGAAAAACAGATTAAACAATGTCCATAGAAAATTATCACATTTTCCAACATCCCCTGTCCTTAGACCCTCCTTCTTGGCAAGGAAAAACTCCAAAACCATTTGGGAGAAAGTAGAAACTTCTGGGAGAACCACAGTGAAGGAGAGATCATACTCTCAAAGACGGACAGGCGGACGTAATTTAATTTACAGATAGACTGTGGAGCCAGAACCACTCAGGAGAGAGGGTGGTTCATCTAGCAAGGCAGTTCATCCAGGCAGATGAAGAACCGTTCGGCAGATGAAGAGCTGTTCATCTAGAATAGAGTGTGTTCCTCTGGGCAGCTGAGGAGCATTCGCATCTACAGGTCAGCATCAGCAGTGTCTGAAAAGGAGTGGAAGGAGAAAAACACGTGGACAGCAATGAACGGACACAGGTGAACTAAAGTATTAAATCCTGTTGACAGGGCCAATAGGAGGAAGCAGAGGATAGTGCTCAAGCTGCCATACTTCCCCGCATAGTTTTTCATAGGGCAGTGTAGCTAAGAAACTGTAGGTTTTTATTTCTGTTCCCCACTGGCCTGACCATAAGCTATTTCAAAGAGGAACGTTTTAGGTCTGGTCTTAAATGAAGAGACTGTGTCGGCCTCTTTAACATGGACAGGAGCTGATTCCATTACACAGAAGCTTGGTAGCGAAATGCTCTACCTCTTACTGTGCTTTTAGAGACTCTTGGCTCTCAAAATGCTGGAATTCTGGTGGTCCCAAGTACTCCGTTTGGATGATAAGGTACTACAGCATCTTTGAGGTAGGATGGGGCCAGGTCATTTATGGCTTTGGAAGAGAATTTTAAATTTGATTCTAAACTCGGCAGGGAGCCAGTGAAGAGACTCAAGCACCGACGTGATGTGTTCTCTTCATTTAGTTCCTGTTAGTAATCTTGCGACTGCGTTTTTAACAAGTTGAAAGTTTTTTATGGAGCTTTTAGGACACGCGGTGAGCAGGGACTTACAATAGTCTAATCTAAATGTTACAAATGCATGGATACTCAGCATCGCTATTAGCAAGATTTTTCTAATTTTAGCAATATTACACCAATGAAAGTAGGCTGTTTAACAGGCTTGATCTATATATGCTTTGAACGAGAGTTCTTGGTCAAATAAGACTCCAAGGTTTCTTACAGTGGAGCTAGAGGCTACTCTGACATTGTTCAGTGTGACTATCTGCTCAGATAGAGTGTCTGTAGGAAGCTCAAAGGGAATTTTTGTCATGCCCCACCTGCAGAAGGCTCAATAGAAACTATCCCCTCTTCAATGCAGCAGAAATGAACTAGGACAAAAAAAAAGTATTAGCTACATGAAGAAAGTTTGACAAGTTTGAATTTTGTGGTGTTTAAAGCTGGGGTACATGGTTTAAATTCTATCTAACCAGTCCCTAGTGCTCACAAACCCTTTAGCACATAATAATAATAATAATAATAATAATAATGATAATAATATTTGTATGCATGAATTATTGAGCATGTCCACAGCTTTAGCAGTGCTTTTTTCTGATGGCAAAGTGAAGCTGGGGCAGTCTGCCAAAGATCAGTCAATAAGAAAGCTGCTTATGTTTGCGAAAGACAAAATATTCATCATTAGACGCAGACAGCACGCAGCAGTTGGATTTTTTTCATTAAGTGCTACCTGAAAAAATTGTATTGACTAATTTCAGGTACCACAGCTTTAAAGAAGTTTAGATTTTTTATTATTTCAAGCATAAGAACAAGACATTTTCGCTTTACAAATCAACTTCATAAGTTTGAAATTCTTCCAAGCACTGGTAGATACATTTGTTTCAAAAACAAGTAAATTATCTCTGAGCAAGTCAAAAATTTTAGTCCAACAAACTAAGTGAAGGTGCCTCTGCTGTCACAGTCACATATATCAGATTAATATTTTTTTTTAAGCATTTGTATGTTGTTTTGTTATTAAATTTTTTTTTTTTATGTATTGACATCTGAAGTTTGTCCTTACTTGGCCACCATCCTTAATTACGTAGTGTATGTACAGTTGATTCAAATACGCAGTGTAATGTATGTTCAAGCTGTAATATAACATGTTTAAAGTTGATCGGTCTCTCGCCTCTTTCATAATGCATATATATGTCACAGTATATAACAAAGCATCATTTTACAGCTTAAGATACAGAGAACATGTCTCTGCTCCTCTCTGGACTGGGCTACTGTATTAGGAGCGAGCAACAGTTACAAAGAGCGAGACAGGAAATTAGTCTGAAACTATTACTTAAAACCCGCTCATCACTAACACAGAAGGCTGCACAGCTCGGTCTCCACGAATGAAGGGCTTTCGTGATTAACTCCAAAGTTTCGTGTTCGAGGTTTGGGACCCGGAGTCTACCTATTAGTGACCTGGCATCTAGAGGTCTGTAAAGGATTGGACCGTTGCGAGGGAACAACACAAAGCATCTGAAGCATTGCACATTTGCTCATGTGAGATTATTTCTCGGGCGTCTCCTGCTGTGAGACTCTAACATGATGTTCCGTGTGCTGAGAACAGCGCGAGAGAGGAGAGAGAAAGACAGCTATTGAGAGGAGACAGAGAAGAGAGTCTTTAGAGGATAAGTGTGTTAGTGGAGCGGCAGATCGCTAAGGGAGACAAACTTACCTGTTTGTTTTGGGAGGAAAATAAAAAAGCATTCAGCTGTTGGATATTGTTCAAATTCAAGTCACACAGAGTTGGAAATGTGAATATAACAGGATGAACAGAGACATTACTGTCATACCAGCACATAATGGAACACAAAAAAAATGTGTGTTCTTAAATGTGCTAATAATATAATCATTAAAAAAAACAGCTTTTTGCCTCAGATGGAAAACGATTGATCTTTTGCCTGCACAAGCTAAGGTAACAGCATGAAGTCCAAGGAACACAGTAGACAGGTCAGGGATAAACGGTTGGAATTAATCATCATTACACAAATCTGGCCTTGATGGAAGAGCCATTGTTGAAAAACAGCCATAAGAAGTCCTGATTGCAGTTTACCAGAAATCATGTCTACGACACAGCAAATATGTGGAAGAAGGTGCTCTGGTCTGATCAGACCAAAACTGAACCTTTGGCCTGAAAGCAAAACTATGTGACTCTGAACACACCATCTGTCCCACTGTCATACATGGTGGTTCAGCATCATGCTGGGGGGCTGCTTTTCTTCTGTAGGGAAAGGGTAGCTGCTCAGATCTTGAAAGGATCTGCCAAAGACTTGACTTGGAGGTTCACCTTCAGCAGGACAACGACCCTAAACATAAAGCCAGCTACAATGGAAACAACATGTTCATGGGTTAAATGGAACAGTCCAAGTCTAGACCTAAATCCGATACAGAATCTGTGTCAAGATCTGAACTCAGATCTGACTGAGCTTGAACTTTATTGCAGAAGAATGGGCAAAAATGTCACCCTGTCGGTGAGCAAGCGCAGGCTTTTTAATGGGTGTGTGAAGCTTTTGAAGGTCCTCTGCATTTGCAATGTCTGATCTTGTCCAAAGTGTCTCGTTCAAGTGACTTGTGTCTCAGTTCATCACTCACAAGGGCCTGTGGTTGTTGTTCAAGTGAGCTATTCTATCTAGTCACTACATCGATTATCAGCTGGTGCACAGGAAGGTTTAGTAGTTTTGGCAGTAGAACTGTGATGAAAAAAACTCGTCTGAGTCTGCCGAGGAGGCGATCACAGGGTTTTTAAAACTGCTTGGGAGGCGAGGTTAAGCATGTGAGTGAAACATTTAATGTGAGGAGACAGTCCAGCCTTGTTTACTGCTACTCTCATTTTACTTGCGTTGTCAGTGACAACAACAATCCCTGTGCTGTTGTTAATCTTCTCCAGGTCACACTCTTTTACAGCAGGGTTTAACAGCTATGTTTGCACCAGTGTGTGATTCACTGAGTGGCCTTGTTTGCAGAATGTAACTTTTCATCTCTCATTCATTCATTTACAGTAAAATTATTGCAGCTTTGGGTCGCTCTTGAAGTAGCTGAAGAACACCGCTTGACTAAAGTGTGCTTGTGCTGGCATTTTTTGCTTTGGATCAAGCTTTGCTTTTAACCTTCTGAAACCAATGCCATCTACTGCAGAATACGGACGTAAATCAGTTGCTGTGTATTCTGTGACGTACATTGTAAGTTCTTGAGCCCTTGCTCAAATTAGAGGAAGCTTTGTTGAAAATGCCTTGTACAGTTTTTGCACAGGGTGATGCGATATTTAAGATAGATTCCTGAAACCTTTGTATGTGACAAGTTGTCAAATGACTTTGCATGTTGCTTGTTTTCCCTGAATTGCGCACTGGCAATCGTCTGTCCGTCACTTTTTGCCCTTTATGGTTTGTTGAAACGATGAAACATAAAGAAAATGGAAAAATCCCATATGGACATATATTTGACTGAAACTTGACGAAATAGGATTTATATTTTGGACTTTGTGTGCCTTCACCCTTTTGTTTTTCTCTGGTCCTGTCGATTTTTGGGGGTTTTCAATTTTTTTCTTTTTATGTTTCAAAATAAATAAATAGAACAAAATACATTTGCCTTGCAAAAAGCAAAAATAAACTATTGAAACAAAATACTTCCACATATCAGACATACGCCATAGGAGCTTTAAATAAAGGTACAGCAACAGGAGCACAATCTACTTAAGTAAAAGTATTGAAGCATCTTAAATGTACTTTTAGAGTAAAAAGTCAAAGTAATTCATGTTTAAAGAATTGCCCTGATTATTGGTCGTCAGAAACTATTTCCCCGCTAATTTCTAGCCTATTTTTGTTTTCTCAAGCCGGGATGCAGAAGTCTAAAAATGTTGCCATGATGGTCACCATAAATGTGCTAAAAAATGAACCCTTAGTACAGCTCAAAAATGTAGTGGAGTAGAAAGTACAGATATCTGCTCTCAACTGTAGAGAATTAAAAGTAATAAGTATTACATACGATTTACTACTGTAAAGTTTACTGAAGTACTGTACGTTTACTTTCGTACTTTCCACCACTATCGTATTGCGGTTTTATGCTTTTGTTTTGCCCTTTTGTCCTATTGGAAAGCACATCGGTTAACCTTGAGTTTAAAAGGCTCTGTAAATAAAGGTTGATTGATTGATTATAACATGTATCAAGTTTGCCATCATTAGTATCATGGAAATTGAACAGAAGTAGATGAGGATGATGATGAATACTAGACAAAAAATATAGGCTAACCCATTGTATAATAGTTTGAAAACGCATGTGAAATCTTTATTAACGCCAACAAATCATAACTCTCCACTGGAATCATCTCAAAAATATAAAAGTAATTCAACTGGAAGCCTCCAAAATAAATCGGAACAGGAAGAGGTTTAACAAATCCTTTAATTTCATGGGATATTTTTTCTTTGTCTTTCTTTGTTTTCTCTTTGGCCAAGTTGTTTTTTTGTGTTTTTGTGTTTTATATATTTAATAACTGACATGAACAAAAGAAAACTCATGAACTCGTGAAGATACAGCTGTTATTCGCGTATATTCTATATGTTGCTCCTCTGTGTTTTTAAAGACCATACACCTTCATCAAAATGTTATTATTTCAGTGCTCAAATGGCCTCCTCTACGAAACGTAACAACTTTTTATTATTATAACTGCTTATTTTTATTTTTTTTTGCAAATTCCCCTGCATTTACTCAATTAAAAGGTGTTTTTGTTGCTTATTTACTTAAAAATATTCTTACTGTGATTTTTCCCCCTTTTGAGGTTTACATTGTGTGATAAAATACTGGTTCTGGTTTCATGTGTGTTAATTCATTTTCGGCCTTCTGCATGATAATTAAATTAGCCCAGTTCATCTTAAATACATTTACATCTTATGCAAATCACATATGCGGAGGCTGCTTTGCCTCATTAAGTTTAGAATTTTGCCAACCAAGCTATTTTAATTTGGCTCTGATTAGAAAATATATTAGCAATACCTAACCATATTAAAGCCTTAAAAACCTAAAAACAGTATCTGTGTTTCTAAATGCTGACCAAACTGTAAAGCAGAAAGACTGAACTGATCTGACAGGTCTCTGTGTCTGTCCTGCAGCAGAAAGACTGAACTGATCTGACAGTCTCTGTGTCTGTCCTGCTGTCTGCTCCTCTCTGCTCCTCTCTGCTCCTCTCTGCTCCTCTCTGCTCCTCTCTGCTCCTCTCTGCTCCTCTCTGCTCCTCTCTGCTCCTCTCTGCTCCTCTCTGCTCCTCTAAAATTCCCTCTAACTCTACCATTTTTCATTGCACGCTGGCACTCACACTACGCACCCTGTTTGAGAAAGCCTGGTCTACAGATCTGGGGTCCCATTATAAATGATACGTGCATACAAAGTGGGGTCCAAAAGTAATTAAATAGACTACTTGACGTGGGATTGTGCGGTTGTTTCCAGAGTTTGCAGGACGAGGCAGAAGGTGACCTGCCTCAGAGAGGAGGAGCCAGTTTGAGACATTTGTGTTTAGATCCTTTAGTATTACACATTTAATCACTGCTTGTGAGAGGGAATTAGGAGGGTGTTTTGTACTCATGTTGATAATGAAGTGCACATGAAAGCACGAGGTGCTGGCTCGTTTGTTTTATTCAAGCAGAAGCTGGAACTGAAGTGTCTCTAAAGCAGTGTCTAGCCGTCAAAAACACTGCTGTGAAACACACACACACACATGTGCATGTGCCATGTGAAATAAAACATTAAGCCACAGTGCAGTTAAGTGCAGTTAATTATAGTGTTGCACTTGTAGAAGAAGAGGAGGAAACTTTGCATGTGTTCAGTGCTTTTCAATTATAATTAAGTAAAATAGAAAATATGGTGGGGGTGTCCAAATTAATAAACAAAAATGTCACATTTCCCCTCAAATTAAATGTCAACCCGACATCATAAAACGTTCTAAAGCACATCCTATACAGTCCACATTTGGAATTTGGCAGTTGTGTATTAGCTGTAAGCAGGATAGTACTTAGCAGGAGTCGACAGCACATTTAAGTCAATAAGGATGCAAAACTGTTTACAGTCCACCAGTGGCGGCTGGTGATGCAAAATATGGGGGGAGCTATGAGACATTACCGTGTTTTGGGTTTTTTTAAATGTCCAAAAGTTAATATTGTACATTGACTGTATAAAAACATTTTAAATACACATTTACAACTGAATGTCTCAGACACTCGGACTATCAGCACAGGAGCTCCACAGGGCTGTGTGTACTTTCCCCTCTGCTCTTCTCCTGTACACAAACTGCTGCACCTCCAGCCACGACTCCGTAAACTCATCAAGTTTGCGGACGACACCACCCTCATCGGCTCATCTCGGACGGGGATGAGTCCGTCTACAGGAGGGAGGTGACGCGGCTGGTGTCCTGGTGCAGCGGTAACAATCTGGAGTTCAACGCCCAGAAGACAGTAGAGATGATCGTGGACTTCAGGAAAGCCACAGCCCCCCAGCCCCCCTCATCATGACAGACTCCCCCATCACCACCGTGGACTCCTTCCGCTTCCTGGGCACCACCATCACCCAGGACCTCAAGTGGGAGCCCTCCATCAGCTCCCTCATCAAGAAGGCCCAGCAGAGGATGTACTTCCTGCGGCAGCTGAGGAAAGCCAAGCTGCCAGCGCAGATGATGGTGCAGTTCTACACGGCCATCATTGAGTCCATCCTCACCTCCTCCATCACCGTGTGGTACGCTGGAGCCACAGCCAGGACAAACAGAGACTACAGCGCATTGTGCGTTCTGCTGAGAAGGTGATCGCTGCAGACTTCCATCTCTGCAGGACCTGTACGTCTCCAGGGCTCGTGACGAGCAGGTCGGATCACAGCTGACCCTTCTCACCCTGGACATGGTCTGTTTGAACCACTCCCCTCAGGCAGGAGGCTACGGTCCATCCGGACCAGAACCTCCCGCCACAAGAATAGTTTCTTTCCCTCTGCCATTGGACTCATGAACACTTCAAAACACCTGTCACTTTAACTGCAATATTCAACCACTCACTGCACTGTCACTTTCTGCACTACAACTTTAAACATAACTGTAAACTTGTGTACATAGAAATGCCTATTTTATTTTTATTGTATAGTAATTTTAAATTGTTTCCTAATGCATGCCCTTTTTTGATTGAATATATGTTGTTTATTATTACTCAGTGTTTTATGTTGCACCTTAAGGCCGAGACAAGTTGCTATGTTTTTGAATTTTGTTCATTGACAATGGCAATAAACTCTTTCTGATTCTGATTTCTGATTCTGAATTAATGAAGTAAACAAACTTTATTTCCACTTTTGGTCATGGTAATACTATGACTTCGAGGCAGATACCATTTGTGAGAAAGACATTTGACATAAAATGTCATTTTACACTTTATAAAATATCAGATTGTAAAAAGCAAAGCAAAAGTCTCTTGCACTGAACCTTATAGTGCATAGTAGCAATGACTACATTAAGAGAAAACAAAAAACACACACAATTGTCGATGCATGTTTCATAAAACAGAACAGAAAACGAAACAACAGCTTCTAAGTGGCATTAGATAACCTGAACTACATGTGTAACATTTACATTTTTATTTTGAATCATCACACACAACATTGCTGTATGGAACATTGTTCTTAAAGACATGTCATTTATAGCATTCTTTCATGGTTTTCTAATAACCAAAGCATATATTTATGAGTAGAAGTTCAGCGATGCTTTCAGCGTTGGCATTATCCAGGTAATAAACTAAAAAAACGCTCCTGTTTGGCGTGTGTTTGCAGTCAAGTAACGGAGCACAAGTGCTACACAGGGTGTGACACATCAGACGTCTCATCGGCTCGGATTGATAAGAAATCAGCCGCTTTCACTTCCTCACGAATATATTTTTTATTCACAGCCAGCCACAGTCAAGGAGCTCATTCTGAATCGTTTTGGACGTACCTTTGAACACAGACGTCTGTAGATGCAGTTTTAAAAAGTAAACACGGAAAACAAGGGCTGCGGCACTTCCGCGTATAATGAGAAGCATCAGCCTTAGCCCCGCCCTGATCACGTGAGGTGCATGCACCGGCTACGCTGTGTCTCCAGCGTAATCAGTGTAGCTCCGTGCATAAAACACTACGCTTAAATCGGGCGATGAAGCAAATCGCCCATTTCAGACAGTTTTACTATGGGTTTTCCCACAGGGACGTGGTCATTTTCCTCGGAATTTGATTGGCTAAAGATTCCCATTGCTTTTTCTACCAGGATCAGGGCGAATTTCAAACAACCCCACGACACACGTTGAAAAGAGACGCAGGCAAAGTATCATTTATATATATATGTATATAATTTTTTTTTTTTTTACATACTTAAAGCGATAATAATATAAATAATTCCCAACAAATTATATTGTTTTTAGACAAAACTATTGTTGAATACCATTTGACATATTTGGCTGATTGCCAGGAGGGGCGTCGCCCCATCGGCCATAATGGACCAGCTGCCACTGCAGTCCACAGAACAGCATGTTTGCATGACGCATGTCTGCAGAAGATGTCATCTGCGCCCTTCACAATAATGAGCATTCGCATCTTTTTGAGCATAGCCAACAAAGTACGATTAAACTGTTCCACCTGCCCATTTCCTTCTTCATTTGGGAACTCTTTCCCTGGTCATTGTGAAGACAGGTGGGGAAACCAAAGTTGAGCGCACTGTGTGGGCCACTTTTTGTGGCAGAGGTAGGCCCTGAGCAAAACATGTGAAGAGGTCCAGAAGGTTTTTTTATTCAAGTTTGTCCACCATCGTATAAAGGAAAACTGTCAAGGTGCTTGACATGTTGTTCATAAAAATAAAGCTGTAACCCTCTTATGTCCAGTCAAATCAATCATTCTGGGATGCATCAGGGTCAGTTTGTACTCCAAAACCACAAGTAAAAAATGACACTAAAATAAAATGAAAAAAAAAATAGTACTTTTATATGAATTCCGCCTAGATATTTTTGCTTCACTACAAGTCCCCAAAACTCATTTTTAATTAATTTAAAAGAGAATTGTCAAAACCCAACAAATTCTCTGAAGTCCTCAGAATCCGAGGTGGCTCGTATGGCACTAACATGTCCGTGATGTATTTTGGTGCTAGGTCATGGAGGGACTTATACACAAGTAGACCTGAGCTAATGTCCTCATACTTCCTGATTCTTGTCAGGACCCGAGCAGCAGCGTTCTGGATTAATTGCAGCTGTTTTACAGCTCGTTTGGAGAGGCCAGTGAGCAGGGAGCAGTGAGCTCCATTTTAAAGGATACGTATTCAAATGATGAAAACACCCCAAAGGACAACCTGTAGGAAACACCTCTAACTTTTTTGTTTTCATGTGTTTCAGATTCAAACTTAAAATTGGGTGGAGCAGATTCTATAAAAACTAGATTACCTGTTTTCGTCAAACCATGTTGCAGTTAAAAACATAAAATCGAGATTATAAGAAAAAATTGTAATGATTGATTAGAAATTGATTTGTTACATAAAGTCCTGGCATTTAGCACAGCAACTTTCACTTTGGCATTGTCTTCCCTGATGGTACATGAATTAAATGTCTCTGACTGACAATTTCATAGATGGAGTGTTTATATCTGTGATTTCTCATAGTTGTAATTGGCCTGATAGGGAAAACCATGTCTAGTGTAGTCTTTGAGTTTGAGTCACTTTGGGGCGGAAAGCATGTTTTCAACTGCCAGAGGGCGCTAGAGCCACTCTGAATGTTTTCTTGCGTTTGTCCATTTTGAGATATTGTTTGAAGTGACCTAGAGGGGGCATTAGTCTGTAGACAGGCGTGAAGGAAGTAAACAGTCACGTGCGGGAACATCCACCAAGTAGTGGACAGCGTAGAGCATGTTGTTTGTGAGTAGACGGCTTACAAGTCTATTCGGGTGCAGACTATCCAAACGGTAGTGAGAAGGACAATTCCAAAACAAGTTAAAATTGTCAATAAAATTGATGAAGTTAGACCAACAAACTGAGCTAAACCAGGCATTCAAATACAGAGTTCTACTGAATGTTTCGGCACCACGATTCAGTGTGGGAATGGGTCCAGAGACAAATACAGAATAATCCACTGAATAATCCACAGTATCAGAACATTGAAAAGCTCCATGAAGTCCCGTTTAGTATCTCCTACTTCCTGTATGACGTGTCGTTTGTCCCGACGTGAACAATAATCCTGTAAACTGTTGAGGGCATGGACGGGAGCAGGTCAGGAAGTCTCCTCACAATCCGTGAGACAGTGGCTCCAGGGAAACAGTGTGTATTAGCGGTTAAGAAGCAAACGTGTCTGATGACACCAATGATAACTGTTGTGGCAGGGAAGAGTTGCTGAGGTCGTTCCGAAGGTGGATTACAGCGCTGTGAACCATCACCGTACACGGAGGACTGGCAGCAGTGGCGGGAGACGGGGGGCTTGAACTGAGAGGCTTCGGGCTACAGGCCAGATGCGGCTGTGGACCAGATGCGGCTGTGGACGGGGCCCTTCAGAAGTGGATCCCTGCTGCAGAGGTGCATTCTCGGGCAAGAACACCAGTTATGATGCGGCTTGTTGTGGCCGTGGTACCACCGGTGACTGCAGCGCCACCGGCTGTGCCCCAGGTTGGGCCTGTGACATCACCGATGCCGGCGAGGCTGCGCGCAGTATTGGGGAAAGCAGCAAGGCTGGAGCCCAGGCCCGAGGACCACTGGATCGTCTCAAGACTGCCTCTCTGATTACGTTCAGTCTCGCCGATGATTTTGTGCGCCCTTCAGAAGTCTTAAGAAACCCAATGGACTCAGATCCTGTGGCAGATCCTCAGTTTTCATGGACAGGTGACCGTCTGAACCGGAGCGGCTGGAGCAGGTGAGTCATTTGCCAGTGCAGAAAAACGGTTAGTGAGGCTTAAACTGGGGACAATTGTAGCTCCAAGTGTGCGTCTGCTTCATTTCTTTTGTACTGCTGACACAGCTAGGGGGACCTGGTGCGAGAAGTTGAGCAGGAGGGCTGAGGGGAACCATACGGGTCTCACACCACTGTGTCCATGAGGGCGCTGTTGAGCGATGCTATCCGTGTGTGCTCTCCGGTGGCAACATGCATAAGTTTGGATATAATTTCTTCTTTCGTCTTAAGTTTGGTGGATAGTTGAACGATCTCTTTTTCTCGATGAGTGATAGTTTTGCCCTTGTTCGCATTGTCCAATTTTCAGGGAGACTGGGTTTCCCCAGATGGCATGGCTGGCAGTGTAGGCCTGTGTTTTCAAGTGTCAATAAAACCTCTAAAAATACTAAAAATTACCAGCAGTGTAGTATAAAATGATATTAAAAGTGCTCAGTAATTAGAAATGTCCCATGTAGTATGAAGAATTTGGCAGATTCGTTAAAAATGACTGTTTGACTAGACCGATGTTAGACCCGCTCAGGCAGTGGCAGCCATAAATTGAATACCAAACTGTGGAAGAATCTAGACAAAGCCATAAAAAAAGCATGTGGAACCTTCTTCAGCAAAGTTACACAGTGCATCTGTATTGGCACATTTGTGATGGATTTAAATATTATCTGAACAGTTAATTTGATTTTACAAATATAAATATTAAAATATAATAACTTTTCTGTTAGTATCGCCGACCCCTACGGTTGCATTAGGTTGTGTAAAAAATGAGAACAGAGAGCCGACTTGAACTGAAATACTCGAGGGAGGAACTGTCTTTGAGTCTAAATGGGACTGACTATTTCCACAGATAAAAAGATAACAAGATAAAACCACTAAAGTTCAACAAGTTCAAGCTGTACTCTTCTCTCCAGTGCTCTAGACTTCCCCTCAGCACAGACACAGGTCTGCAGAGAGATCTTGTATAGATGATTGTGTCAACCAAACAGTGAAAAGATGCTGTTGTGGGTCCATTCTGACCATAGAGATAAAATAATTTGATTAGACTTTGTTAATTATGGCAGTGGACCAATCCAATTTTCATCAAACTGAAACCTATGGATGTAATAAACAAAAAATATGCACAAAAGGCTCCTCCCCTTTGGGGCCAGGAACCTGAAAAAGTGGGACTTTTCAGTGGGACTTTTCTGCTTAAATCTGGATCAATAAATAAAATGCTTAATGCACTTTGCATTACCTTTTGACACCAAACCAAAGTGTTTATATGGCATCTTTGTTTGTGAGACCTTTTTAGACTCTTATTAACTATTTTTAGTGAGTCTTTTTACTTTAACATTTTATTAACGCTCGGACTACCAGGATTTTAGAACTACTAGAACTCCCAAGCCGTCAATTTGACGGTTGTGCTCTGGCAATGATGTCATCAAAAGAATGATTCTTCTAACACGCTAAAAATTGGTCTATTAGCCTCTTTTATGAATATTAGCATTATTCAGAGTGCCGAAGTTGACCAACATCAGCGGAGGAAGGAGGAAGAGGAGGAGGAGGGTTATTTGCGATAGCGAAGCCGACAGAATGTACTTGTATTCATTTATTCATCTGGACCCATCTTCCTAAAAAAAGCCAGCCAAATACTATTATAACACAGGATTCGTAAATACCTTTTAATATTGTCGCAGTTGCCAAGAATATGCTGCGATGTTACCGGGGCAGCTGAAGAACCAGTATGGTGCAACTCATAGAACTGAACCGTAACATTTTAGTTCGGATTATGGAGATGCAGAAGAAGATCGTGGGACGAGATCAAGAATTGTGAACTCTTTGCTGAAAGATGGAGCTACTCAATGAAACAAACTGATCACCACACAGAGGACCAGAAATGATTGGACTATTTGATCTAGCTAATTAATGGATCAACCAAATGTATAAAAGTGAATGCTCCTTTCTGCTCCTTCTCCTATCACTTTCCCGGCCTTGAGACCAGCTGGAGAGCCGGGTCACACTGACTGACTGCACACACATACACAGATAACATTAATTTGGCCTTCAATCACCGTCTGCATTTTCTCATATCTATTCCTTCTCTTGTCTGTGCCCCATCCCCCATATCCAATGAAAAATACCATCACGTTTGACCTCGTGTACTGTACTCATAATATGTGTTGTATATTGTGTATTATTGTTATGCTCATGGCTGAAACTGTTTTTCAATTTTCATTTTCCAAGAGTTGAAGTATCCCAGTAGGCGCCGAGTGAAAACCAGCTGCCCGGGTGACTGGTGCTCTTTTGCATGTCGTTCTATGTCGCATCTGTCATCAAATCACGTTCATATGTTGTGAATTTTGTTCACCAACAATGGCAATAAATATATCCTGAATCCTGAAAATGCCATAACTATATAATAACGTTTGTCATAAATACCTTGAACATTTACAATAGATCCACTGCCAGGGAGATTCTGCCAGCTTCTTTTTGCGGGGGCTTGTTCTTTGTCCTCCGACTCGCTTCCTGATTTGGCTGAGCTGCACAAAACCCACGAGTCCTCGAATCTGATTCGCCTTCACCTCCCGAATGAAATCTCAATGTTTTGAAGCATTGCCAGGGCCTCTTGTACGGATAATCGCCTGCTGTGATGCTGTGAGAGTCACTAAAGGTGACGCAACGCTCGCGCTGCACTGTCATCCGCGGAGAAAAATTACAATGTAATTAATAGAGCCGTCAAATTGACGGACGTGGGAGTTAGAGGTAGAAATACTGAGAACTCCTTTTAACGTTTTTATTCCAGTTGAATTGCAATATGGGGATGATATACACAAAGGTAAAGAAAAAAAAGTCAAGAGAAGAATCTAGCAAGTAACCAGACGTACGTAATTCTGAAAACCGTCAAATTGACGGCCTTGGGAGTTCTAGTGTTAAAAGGATTTAAGGCTTTTAACCATATTATAATTGTCCCCCCTTTTCACTAAACCACTCAAAGTTGTATTTAGAGTGATTGATGCATATTTAAGTAATTTTCATTCTCCTGAGGACAAAACGCCATTGCTCCAACAGTCCCCATGTTCACTTCCCCTTGTCTCGCAGCTGCTCTGTGCTCTGTGCAATTTTATTTTCTTAAACAGTGACACACGTAGGATTTGGCAGAGTCGAGCATCAATATTACAATTTAAAGTGTCCAAAATACAACATAAAATGTCCAAAATACAACATAATGAAACACATGTGTCACACCCACAGCTATCAGAAATGCAAACTCGTATCACACCTTCAAATCTCAGTCAAAACAATGGCTCATTGCAAACCAGCTCTGTCAACACTAACTACACCTGCTCTCTCTGCTGCCCCCTGCAGGCCACCTGCCATGTACGGATGATTAATGTGTCAGTGTGTTATGTGTCAGTGTGTTATAATGTAAATAGTGTTCATTTCTATGTAAAATCCTTGCTTGTTTTTTTTATTCCCTGTTTTAGGCTGACTGTAACAGCTTTCATGGGACTACAGATGAAAATAACATATTTACAGAAATGTATATTAATATGTACTGTCCCTGAAATAAATACATAAATAAATAGATTAGAACTATATATGTAGCAGGCCAAAGAACAAAAGGTTTTCTTTAATAATTCTTTAATCATTCTAATTATTAAGTTTTGCTGCTGGGCTTATATCTTCAAACAGCTCAGCAGTTTTTAATTTAGTTTGGTGTTTTGTGTTTTATATTGAAAGAGACATATTATTAAAAAAATTACTTTGAGTTTTTTACCACGTTGTAACGGCATTCCCTCATCATTTGCTTTTGATTTGATGTATGTTTGACACGCTGATTCCGCTGCACTGAAACCTCTGGAAGACGCGGGAAACTCCTCGCCCACCGTCTCCGCTCGAGTCCGCTGCGCAGGCCTGTGGACCAGTATTTTTCTAGAGTGCACAGCTGAACACTCTGATCTTGCTCCAAGATGTCCCAATGCGCGCTCCTGGGGACAGACAACAGGCGAGGCTTTTTCCCCGCAGATTGTTCACCAGAGGAATTGTGGCTGATAACCAGATGCAGAACCACCATGAGTGCTCTGGATGTGCGCTCCTGTCTCGAGGTGTATTGGCACGACGTCGAAAAGATAGGCCTGTAGCTTGTTACCGTAAACTCTCAGGTTGAGTCAAGTTGTGCATGTGTCACGAAGCACAAGCAAAATGAAAATCGCCTGCCTTTTCCTGCAGATGGCAAACAAATTGTTCTCTGTGACTTGCCCTTTACAGTGAAATATGTTCACGTTAAAACTAGAAAATAAAATTGCTAAATCAAGAACATAAAGTCGTAAAAATGGGGAAATTAAGTCGATAAAATGATAAAATAAAGTTGTTAAAACGTGAAACTTCTCGTATTAATGATAAAGCCTGAAAATAATGTTTCCGTACTAGGGAGGACTACAACTGCTGCTTATTTCCTGTGGAGCGCTTGGCTAATCCTGTATCGTCCTGCATTTGAGCACCCCCTATCTGCACCCACTTCTCTGTACTTAGTGTAGTGATTATTTTTAAAAAAGAACAGGAAAAGAAGAAGCCCCTGGGGCATACATGTAGGGTTCAGAAATGTTTCTTTAATGAGTCTTGTCAGCAGACTATTCGTGTTGATGTTTTATTTAGCTGAAAGTGGAGATGAAGACCAGAGAACACATGTGGAATCTACATGAAACATGCAAACTCCACAGCCCCCCACCCTGTCCGGTCATTAAACCTGGACTGTCAAGACTGTGAGACAAGAGTGCTAACCACTCAACTGAGCTTGTAATATGCAGAATAAATGTTGATTATTTATTTTCAACAACTCTTTAAAATATTTCTGCTCAAACATTACATAAGCATAATAACAAATTGTTCAATGAGTTTTTTACATGTCACTGTACCAAAGTTTCCTTGTTTACATCTTAAAAACACTTGCAAAAAGAAAGAACAAAGCAGTTATGTAAAGCAATAATTATTAGGCTGATACGACAGGAAGAGTTAGTCCCCAGAAAACAATTCATGTAAATGAGTTTGACTTCAAAGTGAGTCTGAAGCTGGGAGGCTGCGCAGCTCCGAGCGCTTTAAAGACGTCTGTGGTTTAGCGGACATTTTTGGGTTTAATCCCAGAGCCGGTGCAAAGGCAGAAAACCCCTTTAGTTCCACTGCTGTATTGATTGTTGGAGAAATGTCTCGTGTGGATTAGACTGAGGGATAGCAGGGGACAAAACAATCACTCCTACCAAGCCGCGGTTTAATGACAATAACAAACTTGTGCACTGGACGCTGTTCAAATGCATTTGGCTTAACTCGACACACAGACGTCAGTATTTGGCACAACGGTAATCAGTATTTCAGCAATGAGACAACTGAGTAATATATAACTGTTTTAGGATGCCAAGTTATTGGAGAGAAAACTGGCATTGTACTGTATATTCAATTGTATGAGCTAGGGACTCTGATTAACAACTGACATTTGTGCTTAATGTCTATATACATCTACTGTACGGTTTTATAAATCATGACTTTGTTTTTGTGACGCTGTGAAGCTCAGCATTCGATGAGCCAAAAGGTCATTTGAACCTCTCTTGACAATTTCAAAAATGCATAAGAGTTTGTATGAAAGCCTGCCCACTCAAGACTAGACACTTTATAAAGAAGTGTAGTTGGAGTTATCTCCAAAAATCTGAAAAATGCTTGGTCTGTTTGTGTCGAAATAAACATGGCAGATTATGATGAAGCCCTGAACGCTGTTAATCTGAGGGGAGAGAACAGGGCCCTACCGTATTCACCTTATTCCGGAAGCCCGTCTGGGCGATTGTATTAATTAACATAGGGCTGCTGACCTCAAGAGAAAATAAATTTTACACAGACTAAAAAGCCGTTTTCAGGCTGCCCAGGGAATTGTTGACTTGTTGGTGCACGTGAACATTGGACATTTTACATAAATCAATCTACTTTATAGCATATTTTAGCTATGAGACTTTTCCCTTGTTCTCCATTTAAACCAATGGAGTTAACACTAGTGCGATTACAACGAGGTCCGATCTCGAGGGAAAATGGGAACAAGTGGCCGGGCGGAATGAGGTCAATGCTGGATGAAGCAGCAATTTAGGGCCCCAAATCCACCAGAGGGCCCCCAAGAGCGCCTGGAATTTAATCAGAAATTGAGAAATGTATTGCATTGTACTTTAGCCGACAATTCATCAAACAACAGGATGTATAGCATTCAAAAAACAAATTTTCTGTCCAATACTGGTGTTCTTAGCCCCTACAATTTCCTTTTTCACCTGTCATGGAAAATGTAATGTCATGGCCTGAAGCTAATGTTTCGTAAAAGGTGTTTCACAAGGTGTTTGAGTATTTCAACATGGTTAGCCTAGTGACCCGTGTCCTGACCAGTGAACACTTGCTTTTGCTTTTTTTTTTAAACTGGTTTTGTGCATATGTGGCACTTGTTTGCCTTTATAAACATGGACTCTTGTCTGTTCGGGAGTCAGACCAGGAACGGAGAGACGATTCTGTTAGGGGAAGTGTTTTGGCTGTGCATGGCTAAAATAAAGATTCACTTTGAGCAAGACATCTTTGTTCTGTTTTGCTTTATTTTTCTGTCACTGTTTATAAAAAAACTCCACAACACACCTTGATATTTTTATTTGTTGGCGGTAATACAAAGTGAGTGGATGTGAACCACGAGTGGCAGTGAAGTGATCAGGGCCCCCAAAACAAAATTTGTGTTGGGTCGTCTCAGTGTCCTGGAGACGCACAGGTCCTGCAGAGATGGAAGTCTGCAGCCGCTCACCTTCTCGGCAGTGCGCACAATGCCACGCGGTGATGGAGGAGGTGAGGATGGACACTGGTGGCCGTGTAAAACTGCACCATCATCTGCGCTGGCAGCTTGGCTTTCCTCAGCTGCCGCTGGAAGTACATCCTCTGCTGGGCCTTCTTGATGAGGGAGCTGATGGAGGGCTAACACTTGAGGTCCTGGGTGATGGTAGTGCAGAGGAAGTGGAAGGAGTCCACGGTGGTGATGGGGGAGTCTGTCATGATGAGGGGGGGCTGGGGGGCTGTGACTTTCCTGAAGTCCACGATCATCTCCACTGTCTTCTGGGCATTGAACTCCAGGTTGTTAACACTCCACCAGGACACCAGCTGGTCCACCTCCCTCCTGTAGACAGATTCATCTTCGCCTGAGATGAGCCCAATGAGGGTGGTGTCATCCGCAAACCTGATCAGTTTTACGGAGTCGTGGCTGTAGGTGCAGCAGTTTGTGTACAGGGAGAAGAGCAGAGGAGAAAGTATGCAGCCCTTTGGAGATCCTTTTCTGGTAGTCCGAGTGTCTGAGACATTCTTCCTCAGCCCCACGCACTGCCTCCAAACCGTCAAGAAGTCACTGATCCACCTGCAGGTGGAGTCAAGCACACTGAGCTGGGAGAGCTTGTCCTGGAGCAGAGCAGGGAGGATGGTGTTGAATGCAGAGATGTCCACAAATGGGATCCTGGCATATGTTCCCTCTCTAACAATGTTACTCAAATATAAAAAAATTGTTGAGATTACATTTATTGTACAGGCCCGCGTGTTTCCTCCTTTGCACAGTAACTTAAAATATGTGAACGCCAAAACACCAATGAATAATTTATAATATAGCATACACTACATATATCATGTTACATCACTGTTTATACAGCAGTCCACATGTATCACCCCAAATGACTTTACAACCACGTTTCATGAGTCTCTGAGCCCAGAGCAAGTTTTGCTGTCCCAATTAAAGCTAACTAACATTAGCATGCTAACAGCGCACTTCCTGCTGTATATTTAGAAGTGCTGAGGTCTCATTTTGACCCGAATAGATGCTTTTACAATATGTATGTGGTGGGGAAAATAGATTCTCCTTTATTCAATTAAAAAAAAAAGGTAAATTAACTAGTTTTGTTTTTCATGTTTCAAAACAATGAAATTCACGTAGAGCCTTTTAAAAGGGCATCATATAAGTTTGGGTCTGGAACCTTATTTTCTCCCAAATTTCATACATCTCCATGGAAACAAGCAGGCAAACCCACTAAACCAAGTATTTTTTTGCAATAAAAACATCTGCAATTGAATAAATTAAGAGTAAGTTAACAACATACTGTGAAATGTTTTGGGGTGAGACAAGCAGGTGACAAACCCTTCATCTTAAAATCTACATAGTACATCTTTAATAACCCTGAAGATTGCTCTAATTTATCAGTAAAGACTACCCCAACATGAGTCAAGAGTTTAGCCGTTAGTCAATCCACACCTCATCACCGTAATCACCCATTATCTAGTCTGAAAAAAAACATTATCCTCGTTATTATGTTATCACTCCTTATCGTGTGTCACAATGGCCCTTTTACCAGCAGTGACTGAGGACAGAACATTTCACAGCTCCTCAAATATGCAGAGGAAAGCCATGTTTGTCTGCAGCAGTCTTGCAGCAGGTGGGGAGTGCGCAGTGAGGCGTTTTGCCAGAGTACTGCCTGCGAGGGGCGCCGTGCCGGGCCAAAACACCACCACCACGACCACCATCCACACTCACTCTCCTCCAGCCTAGCCCGGCACACTGATACTGCTCTGGGCAAGCAAAACCATTGTCTAACTGCTACTGTCTCCAGGACTGCGATAACAAAAGGAGTCTTTGTCAGCTGCTCCATCAATCAGGTGTGGGCAATAATCACCTCATGATGGAACACTTGGAAGAATAAGTGGCTGCCAGAATGTGGGAATACAGCGACGTAAATGTGCAAATAGAGCTGAGCTGCGGGCATAACCATGGCAGAGGGTGGCATCTGGCTGACAGGGTCGTTCTGGGTCCTGCTTCCAAGTTTGAGGGTTCAAATCAGGGGCAAAGATGCCATAGTGCGTAGCTTTGGAGCCCATACTAGTTGTTGTGTGTGTGTGTTTGTTTCACAATATAGTCAAACATACGTTATGGTTCAAGTGTTTAAATATGTTACGTTTTTATCTGCCATGAAGTTATAATTGTGGCCTGACCCATTGATTGTTTTGTCAATTAATCTGCCATTTTTGGAGTCTCATTCGACAACATATTCACCAATGTCTCACGAGACTCCAGACTCTAAATTAGTGAGCCTAACTGGAAAAAAGACAATCAAGTAAGTACAGAGCAGTGGGAGTTAAGCTCAAATAGTCAGTTTCACACATTTAAGCAGTATTTCTCCCATGCTCCTCCGTTTTTGCGCCACATGATTTCAAAGTGAAACTGAAGCCTAGATAAGACTGGTGCTGTCACATCAGCAACCTCAGAAAACATTATTCACAACCTGAAGCACACAGGGACCAGTGCAGTGCGTCATGTCCAGACAGCGGCTGACACCTCCACGACTATTTGCGCACAGCAGAGCGTCTCAGGACATCCAGCCGGAGAAGCACCGCTCCCAGGACACAATCATTTATAAATATATTCATTGTTTAGCACTTTGGCCTGAGGAGATTGCATGCAAAGTTTATTTCAGATGATTTGTGTTGGTGAGAACAATTTCAAGTTCACCAGCCTTGGCATGATGGGAAATAAACCAGTGTATTTGTTGTGGATCTGTATTTTAAGTTGTATCACAAAAATTTTAAAAATAAATACAAATCAAGAAAAGTAGTCACACTTTTTCACAATACTCATTTTATTGTCAGAAAATAGACCACTGATTGTAGCTTCAGCAGTGTCATTAACTCTAATTAATAACTAATTTGCAAATACATATTTGTGAATAAAATGTCATGTTTTGTGTGTGTTAGCTGTTGTTTTGCATGCAGGATTTTCATCAGTTTGTAAATCACAAAATTGTGCAATCTTCACTGTTCATGTGGTTATGTGGTATAGCGTGAAATGGGGGAGAAGAATAGACATTCAGCACATGTCGGACACAGGAATTGAATAATTGCTGCTGCTTAGACTACTGGGCAGCACTTTGTACACTGTAGAAATTTGTGAGACAAACGTTACACATTATGAGAAAGATCTGTGCCCCGCTTTGGAAGTATGCAAAATCAGTCATACAGAAATTGTACATATACAGTATATTCTCATTTATAAATATAGTCTGGTTTACGTGTGCTGAGCCATAACCACTCGACCACCGGGCAGCACATAAATATAGTTTTTAATCAGAACAAATTACCTCTCATAAATCACCCTCCAAACAAATAAAAATGGTAATATTTGTTTCTTAATACACACCTTTGCCACAATTAAGATTCATCTTCTTGAAACGTTTTGAATTCAGAATATTAATCTTGCTTTGCAGTGATTTACTTGTGCATTTTACATTTATTTTTTTCTCTGTTGCTTTGGCACATTTCTTGGAAGCTTTAAAGTGCATTGTGCAGTATTGAAGATAATGCATTTTGGGTGAATGAAATAAGTAAATATTCAATGCATAAATATATTTTGGTCATAAATACATACATTTTATTTTTTGCCACTAGCTATCACACTAAACTACAAGCCTGTAAATCCAGGTCATGTGGGTGTGTCCTCCCTGGTCCTGGGCTCCCTGCGTTGATAATCAGGGATCCACCCATACCACCTGAGGCCCTTCTGAAATCATGCTTCCATCTTGGAGCGTGACAAGAGCCTGTTGCTGTGTCTCAATTCCGGGTCTGCATGCTCCGAAGGACCCAGCCGACGGAGGCTGGTCTTTGGAGTAGCCTCTGTGGAGCGCAAAGGCCGTGGCGAAATGGGACAGGCCGAGCCCACGGAGCCGCTCTGTCACCAAGCAACCAAGACTCGCCGTTTATGCCACGCAAATTACGCACATGGACGTATTAAAAAGAGCACGCAGCAAGGATGAAATATTCTGAAATACTTTGAGCCCAAGAGATTATAGTTCATCTCACCCAAATCTTTTGTCTAAAACAAAATATTACATTCAGCTCTCGTAAAATATAATAATTCCTGTGATAACTGTCAAAATGATCTAGAAATTTCAACAAAAGTAATGAAATATGCCGTCTTAATTTCAGAATGGGATTTTATAATGACAGGGGAATACATGAAAGGAAATATGTGCATTTAGATCACTTTATGAAGAAAGATCTGTGTTTCTGGAGAAAATATATTTAATAATCAGAATAGAGATTCATGAGAGTCATGTTCACAACGTCTCACTTATGGCGGTCAACAGAACCATAATGAAGACAAAAGGTTTTTACTCCCACCCCGATTCATTAGCTTTTATATTAATGTGTTGCAGAAAACACAACAATTTACAGTTAAAAACCAACTTCTTTTACAGTTTTGGGAGCGTTATGCCCTTATTTTATGACAACACTCGTGCGTGTACTTGCACGTTTCCTCCGCTGTCGGGGGGCGCTGTTTTGCTCTGCCCGTTTTAAAAACATCTGACTAGCGCCGCGCAGTGCATTATGGGATATACAAGGCTGCCAAGTGTGCTTTTTCACGGCCTTCGTTCGCGGCCAATCTCCATGGAAGTGCAGGCCACATTTGTAAGGCGCATTCGTGGGCTGCATGAAATGGGACAGCCTTGTCGCATAGGAAGTGACGCAACCGGCCTTCAAATGTAGACTTCGGAGCGCCCAGATTGAGACACAGCCTGTGTTCGCTGGTGTAGAAGGTGAAGAAGATCTCTCTCTTTTACTATCAAACTAGTAAAAGATTTCATGCACACTTTGAGATGACCAGTTTGGGAAACAAGCATGATGCTATATAGGATTAGGGTTGTAAATATACCCTGACCCGATTACTGTTTTTGCTAAGCTTACTATAAACTGAACAGAAATTGTCTTTCTCAATAAATGGTAAACAGCCCTTCATGACTGTGTGGTCAGTGATGTGCCTGTTAGCTTTTTATTGAACAATTTACTATTATAGATTCACTGAGAGCAACATAATGTTATACAGCAGGTGGCAGGATAATAAGCATATGCAAAATTAGGTTTTGTTTTGACAGTTGTGGCACTTGTGTGATGTATTGGAACCTTAACCTTAACCTTTTCTGACAGTTGTGGCACTTGTGTGATGTATTGGTGGTGAATGATTGTTTTTATCCTAAGCGACAGCTACAAACTGAAATGCCCTTCAGGGATGAATAAAGTTATCTGATTTAGATTTTTACATGGGAAATATTTGGTAGATCTAGATCTATTCTAGAAGTGTCTCCAGAAATGGGTCTGTGAGAGGAGGTTCCTCTGTGGCTCAGTCTGACAGCTCCTGACTGATACCAACTCAGAACAAAGTCAGGTTTTCAGCTCCTCCCCCACCTGTGCCTGCCCCCATGCAACTGCTCCTCATCATCATTATGAACTGATACTGTATACTGTAGTGCAGGGGTCTCCAATTATATTTACCAGGGGGCCAGATTTTTTTGAAGGGCTAAGATCTGGGGACGGACAACAAAATCCCACCACAATTTTATGTTTTATCTCTATAAGATCCACAAACAACTCACAGCGGCACTATTCAACAACAGAAATCAACAAAGGACTTTACTTTCAGAGATGTAACATTTCCCGACAATATTACATTCCTAAAAACAGGACAAAAGCAGGCAATGCAAACCCAGTGTTTACAAGAAACCTGACTTGACTAGTGCAAAGCAGACCTGGACCAAGACCGGGTTCAAACCAAGACTAAATGAACCATATCTACCAGAAAAACATGGATAAACCATAAAGCAGGACTAAAGCAGGTCCAAAGCATGACTAACGCAGGACTAAAACAGGACAAATAGGCTAAGCAGGACTAAAGCAGGGAAAATAGCTAAAGAGATAAGGGTCAAATTAAAGCAGGACTAAAGCAGGTCAATAGACTAGAGACTGAAAGCAGGTCGAAAATAGGACTAAAGCATGGACTAAAGCAGTTTAGTTCATAAGAACACACGTAAGCCTGTCACTAGGCCACATACACAGTATCATGCATATTTTGGAGTTCTCTGACCTGCAGCAGTCTATTAAAAATAGCCCAGACTGAGCATGTGAAATATATAAACGTAAATGGACAAGGGGAAAAAGTTCCTGAGAGCACTAAACTGTGACTCCAGTGTCACGTTAAGATGTAAAATGATGTGTGTCTTATTACAATCCGACACATTCACGGAGTAATTATCTTAGGAATTTAGACTCGCCTAAAGCAAAAGGGTACATGTCCCCAGATGAGACCGCGGTCCACCTTTCATAACCCGACCTGTGAAACACTACGCACATCACGACCCGAAAAGCTAGAAAAACACGTTGTTCTCTGGAGCTAGGGCGTGTAAAGTTCCTCGTTAACGAGCAGACTTCCAAACACGCGGCACACACGGTCCCTACGCATGTTACATTTACACCAAGTCATCAGTGAAGCTGTTATTTACTGTGTCTGCAACATCACACGCTTCTGCTTTGACAGAGCAGTGTTTCAGAGGAACCGGGGCTCTGGCCCTCCAAGAACAGAGGCAGAGCTGCAGCAAAGCAGCACAGAGTGCTGCGGATGCCCCGCGGTGCTGCGCGGAAGCAACGCGAAAAAAAATGAAACAACATATTTTTAATTATGGGAAACTGGGCCACGACAAGACCAAATTGCTTCGGGGTCCGGACCTGGCCCGCGGGCCGCCTATTGGAGACCCCTGTAGTAGTGCAACACAAACTGGTGTAGAACAATAATGAAATGAAATAATTAAATAAAGGATTTCTTTGAGTGGTATCAGCAGTTGGGAATAACAGCGTTTAAGTATGACGGCGTTGCTGACGAGTAATCTAACTACGGTAGTTACTTTTTCCTCTGCTATAATGCCATTATAATTATGGTCAATGCAATGCGGTTTAATTCACTATGAGTCGCAGCAACACAAAAATAAGCAGCATATGCATAGATTTGATGGGTTTATTTATCATTATTTGGCGGTTCTTTGTGATGCGAGTATAATCAGATGACAACAGCTGCCGTCCCACGTGCATTTTTAGTTTACAGATAGATAAAGACGTAAGCCATACGAGTCTGGATACAGCCATCTTCTTTCTCATAAGTACTGCTTTTTTAATACCTATTTGAGTGTTCACGTCTGGTTTTACAAGTGTAAAGCGGTGTCATGTAGCGTGCATATGTTGGTTATGTTCTGATATCAGTGTGCTTTTTTTAAATGCGCTGGTAGAACAGTGTCTGATGCATAAAGCGGACAGTTGTTTGTAGTGCGTTATTTTGACTGCACGGATTGGGTCTGGAGATGAATCGCTTAACTAATGCTCGGCAGAAATGTAAATAAGCAGCAGTGGGTGTATTTAAAAAAAGAAAAAAACTTTAAACCAGTTACAATCACCATTAAATAATGCTGTTCCTAACTCAATTCAATTTGGGGAGAAGTAACTGGTTACTATAACTAATTACTTTTTTGAAGGAACTTGCACAACACTGAGTATTAGTATCCAGTGTATCAACTTCTCTTCTGAGGTATGTACCTGCAATCTACTGATCCAAGGGCCGATTCTGTCCCACCACACCAGCCAATTCAGGCTCCTGTCAGAGTTCAAAGAGGGAGCCATTACTTCAGAAAGGCCACACTTTGGGTGGATCCCTCATTATCATACAGGGGGGGGCCTGGACACATCCGTCAAAGGAAAAGAACAGTGGCCCCTAATGGTGATGTAGAAAAGTGCACAGAAAAAATACTCAAAAAGTGCAAAAGTGGAGTTGTTACTGTTTTATATTTTTTACACAGTGCACATTTGAAATAATTCCTAAAACTATTCATACAAATATCACAAACAATCGTGTCTGCTCAAAATCTTTAATTCATTTCAAAGTATTTATCTCTGTGAACATCAGTCCTTCATGGTTAAATGATTTTGGTGGCCATGGTTCCAAACAATGAGGTAATGCGCAACTGTTTTGAATGTAGATGTAGTACATGTAGATGAGAGTAACTAATCCATTTTGAACAGCCTGACCAAATCTGACAAAAGAATATGACAAAAACAAAACCATCAAGTCATCATAATCCAAGGCACTTTAGCTATTTCTCTTTTTGTGGTTCCATTTGTAGGCCTCGGCATGGGTTCTCTATCAGCAGTGGAAGACGCTTTGCACACCACAGCACTGGGATTAATCTTGTGTGACAGCCTTTCCCTGTACCACTGGCGTTTGTGGAAGCTGTAAATGGGTGTATGTCTACACGTCCATGAGGGGCTGACCCTTTTCACAAAACACCCCAGCGCTTCTGCCTCCTCGTGGGGAGAGATGACAGGTGGGCCCATGGAGGTTCAGACCCCAGTCCGATTTTGAAGACTTTTTCAGCTCACGAAATTCAGATGTCGGTCTCACTGGGTGATCCTCTGCTGTGTGCAGCAATGTGGTCTGGGTCGGGGATGGGGGAATGGAATGGAACGGAACAAACATACGATGGAGAATATTTCCCCAAAGCATGGCATGGTCCAATATTGTTTATTCCTGAGTAGAAACTTGATTGTGTTTTATACAATGTATATCTGCAAATATGAGATCAAATGCATTACAACAAGTGGCAAAATTACACAAAAAGCTAAAGCAAGATTGTTAAAGAAAGAAAGAAAAGAAAATATATGTATTTTATTTTTGGTATGTAGTTTTAAACCAATAACACAGTGTTAAAATAAAATAAAGGGATCTAAAAACTCATAATCTGAAATTTAAATCCGAAAATGAAAACATCATTGCAGGAAATTAGCCTTGGACTTTAAAACTATGTATCCAGGGCAGAAAACACTATAAATGTAATTGATAGATGGATAGCTGTGGAATGTACTTTTAGCTGCAGAAAATAAGCAATAAAAACTAAAGCATTGACAGAGCCCAGTTAAAGACCAGCCTGAAATAACTTGGGACATTTACAAAATGGAAACATGTACTTTTACTTTGAACTTGAACACGGACACATTTGCCACATTTGCACTGACTTTCTTTTTTCTTCTGTTAAATATTTTTTTATAATATGAAAAAAAGAAGACTCGTCAGTGCTGGTCACATCTACAGCCTGTCCTTCCTTTGGAATGTAAAAATATATATATTTCTTTTGCCACAAAGCTTTTTTCGTTTTTTTATTTTAACCAAACATTAACCTAGTATCTCGCTGTTTTCTCCAATGATAAAAAACGATACATGTCTAACTATGTTCCATATGTGTCTCTGGAAAACTAATAATAGAAATGGACCAGTTTGAAAAATGTATGCAAACATGGCAGCTCCTGTGAGTGTCCATGGTGGCTACAGAAGCCTGTCAACACTCCAAATGAGCAGTAACATGTAATACCCACACTCTGACATGGAAAAAGGCTCAGCTAAAACCTAATTAGGGACAGGCTGACTGCTTATAAACAGTCCGCTCGGAATGAGATGTCTGTGCTTCCCACACGATGAGAGGTGATTAAATAGTTTCAGCCAATGCTGCAGAAAAGTATCATACTTTTTATTGACAGGGTCTTGTGTTATGATTTGGACATATCACACACATATGCATATACATATATACTATACACACAGTGGGGCCAATAAGTGTTGTGTAAGTTTAAGTTCACCCATTTAAAAAGATAAGAGAGGTTTGTAATTTTTTTTGTAACATGACTGAAATACTTATCTGGTTTTTACTATTTTAATGTTTTTATTGTGACTTAAACTGTGTGTGGTTTTTAACGTTGTAAAGCACTTTGAATTGCATTTTTGTACGAATTGTGCTCTACAAATAAAATATGATTGATATGCCAGCCACTTGGTTATGACGCTCCATGTATGCTTTCCCTGCCAGCATCTTGCACCCTGCAGTTATGTGCTGGATTATCTCAGGGGCCCCTTTGCACAACCTACACCTTGGGTCTTGTGTGGTGTGGTAGATCTGGGCCTCTATTGCTCTGGTGCTCAGGGCCTGTTCCTGTGCAGCCATGATGAGTGCCTCTGTGCTGTCCTTCAGACCGGCCCGCTCTAGCCATTGGTAACATTTCTTTATCTGCTACTTCATGTTCACTTACTTCCGGAATGCTCTAACAACCAAAAGCAGGACAAAAGGGAACGAGAACAAGAAGATAATGTGTCTTTATTTTAAACCGGGCAAAACTGGTTCACCCTAAGGACAAGATGCCTACACAAAAACAGAGCAATGTAGTGTATGCAATCCAATGCAGTGGGGAAAGTTGTACAGAGTGGTACATAGGTGAGACTAAAGGGGGGGCATGTTACAGGTACAGAGTAGGCCCGTGCGTCTGCTCATCCAAGGGGAAGGATAGAGATTATTCACTAGCTAAAGACTGCAGGAATCAATCAAAAAAACACTTTTTGGGCACATATACAAGGTACCAATAGCACTCTAAGAAGGTTAAAAGCTCTGAAAAGTCAATTTTTACATGATATAGGCCCTTTTTAATGTTCAATCTTCCGGCAGTGTACAGCAGCATTTTGTAGACATGGGGCGGCCTTCTGATACTAATCAGGTACTCAATGATGAGGGAGTTGCTAAACATTGTAACGTCTCCAGTAGGTTAGACTACTCTAACGGCCTGTAGCAGTAGATCTTGAATGCCGGTGCTCAGGTCCTGACTAGAATCAGGACGTACCAGTCTTGTGCTCAGGTCTCTGCACTGGCTTCCTGGGGCACAGATAATAGCCTTTTAAGCAGCAAATACATTTGCCTTGCCTTGATTGGTTAAATTTACCTGTCATGAAGGAGAAGCTAACCGAGGAGGTGTGGAAAAGTGTCTGTGTTAGAGCATACGATAGGTCGCTGCTGTTTTTTTTTCTTCAATCTTTGGCCCGTGCACGGCCCACTGGTAGAAAGAAAATGAGGGCAGCACGGTGAGAGCGTTTTGGATGTTATTTTCAGTTAATGACCAACATTCCGGTTGATTTTGTTTATATATAATAAAGTATGTCACCTGGGATTGTGGCAAAAAGGTACGAAAAAAACCAAAACCCCTGTAAATTAGTCAGTAGACGAACAAGCCTCATATGACTCTGATATTATATGCAGCAGCTTCACATTACTTCTCATCGCCAGAGCCCACTAAAATTATTATTATAAGGAAAACTGCAATAGGCTGAAACAAGTGGACTGTGGAACTTTGAGAACAAAGGCATCTAAACCGGACTGAAATAAAGCAGTCAGACCTGGCATAACCTGCTAGTTTTATATGGAGTTTCACACTTTTATTACACCTGATTATATTTATAGTTTAATCTTAGCACCATTGTGAATTGCACAGTCTGACAAATACGGATGTGACCCTGTGCTCTCTTAATTCACACATAATTAAGTGAGTTTGAGTGTTAATAATCCCCTAAAACATTCTAAAATGCTTAACCAAAGCCCCTATTGTCTTCACCCACAACCACAATCGAGAAAATACTAGAAAGCAGTCTCAAATCAGCAGAGTTTACGGTTTGGCCTTTGTTCTCAGTTTTGAGATTTTTGCCTATAATGCAGCTGATTATTGAGCTGCATTAAACTACGAAGCAGTGAATCGCAATCCTGAGCCATCATATTCACCTAAAAAAGCAGGAATGAGTTCACGACTTGCTGTAGGTTTGACACTCTTTACCTATTTTGATATTACAATGACAAAGACAATAGAACATACTCGCGCGCGGAGCTAGTTGCAGTGGGGGGTAAGCCCTATCATCCCCGGTACGCCTGTTTCCTGGGGAACTGCGGTACCTCCAATTGTGAAAGGTACCGATGTTCCCCCTGGCTGAATATCCACAAGAATCCCAGTGCCGCTGTACTTAACGAAGCCATAATTAAGTAACAAAGGTACCCAAGAATGTAAAATGGTGACTAAATGGTGGTTATGTATTATTTAACAGATGAAGGTTTAAAAAATTTCGACATGTGTACAAAAAACATGTGTACCAAAAGATTACGCCAGCTGTGATCGAACAAAAGAGATGAGCATAAACGAGGCGATCTGTAGGGAATCCAGACGCCAGACATTCTGATTGGGCACGCCTCCCAGGTGTCGGTCACACGATTGGCACCGACGCCGCGCCATTCTTGATCCAGAGGGACAGAGGGCCAACCAGGTCTCCGGGGAGTAAAACAGAGGGTCCAATCATGGGCAGCCACTCACACTCAATATTTGCATAATTAACGAACGAGTGCAAAGGGAGAGACAGGTTAAGCCGTGTTCAGACCGCAGGGGCAAAGTGGCCAGTTTACATTCAAAGTCTATGTGGGCGACCTGCAAATCCGGCGTTTTTGCGGCGCGAATCTTGCGTTTTGAGCGGCGGACGCGACACAGCAACCAGAGAGATTACACTCCAGTGACGTACCTACGCACTACTCGGAAGACGATGACGTACGTACGCACTACCCAGAAGAAGGACCAAAGAAAACCCCAAACTTATGATGATATTCACTAAACTCTGCTCACCTCTGAAGTATCTGCGGGACACCGAACAAGCCGCCGAGCCGATCGCCTGCATTTGTGTACTTTGTAAAGTAAATACTCCAAAGCCTTACTCTTAACCTGAACTGCCGTAGGACACAACTCCTCCACTGCGCATGTGCGTTCGCCGCCTCGAGAGTTTATGTTTTGGCCGTGCGTTCGAGGCGGCCAGGGCGGCTGCCTTCAAAATGTACAGGAGTTCAATTTGTGCAGCCAGCGCAAATTTGGCCACTGCCGTGTGAACGAGCCATTCGAAAAAAAGAAACATGGGCCAGTTACCGTGGCCCGGAACAAGATTTGTATCCTTTCTGATCTGAAGGCATGTGCCATAGCCTCTTTTAAGGCAACTGTTTGTAACTCGTTCTTTAGTCAGAACAGGGCTGCAAACGATCAAAATCTGTCTGTTTCTGACATTCTGTCTCTTCAGCAAGATGTGCGCTCGCCTCTCCCTGTGTCTTGTTGGTGCCAGTGCCACTGACTATAAAACAAATGCACAAATTCAATTAAACTGTGTGTCTTATACTCGCTCCTCTCTCTGGTCAACGCTGACCAACATCTGAGTCAGAGCAGGCCTAATTGTGGTAAATGTGTTTACAAGGATTGGCCTTTTACGCACATGTTTGGCTCAAACGCAACCACTGACTGAGATGGCGATGTCAACACTGAGGAGAGGGAGGCACGAATGTGAGACTCTACCTTTCTTGAATGCATGCAGTAATTATAGTACCACAAGAGAGAAGTCCTCCTGGCATGTCTTGTGCGTCCTTGGTTGGGGGGGCGGAGACAGACCCAGTGCTTTGGTCCCGCACGTATGTACGATGGTCAGAAACAGACTTATTTTAATAGTTTGCAGTTCTACCCTGACTAAATGGCAACTTCAGAGATAAAGAGAAGGATTAACATAAACCACACTTCATGTCACTTCAGGTCAGATTTGAGCAGGGTTAGCTCAAATGATGCACGTGCAAACACACTTCTTATTTAATTAAAGCGTTATACTTAAAATAACTTGAGCTATATGAGCCGGTCTATAAGAAGGGATCGTGCGTGTACGTGAGGAGAGATGAAGACGGGACTCGTTTGGACCACATAAACAGTGGAATTAGTTTGGCATAAAAAAGAAATATCCCATTAATCCCTCAAACGCTTCAATCCAATAAACTCCAATAAAGTCCGGACTCTAACACAAAACCTCAACGTAACGTTCTCTGAATGCGCTGCCGTTTGTGGATCGTTTGAAAATCCTGTAAGCACGAACAAACTTTCTGGAATAAGTGAGAAGTGCGAGAGTCTGGATGAATAAACACGGAAATGCACAGTCTGCGCTTGTGCGTCGATTACCAACGGGACCTGCTGTAAAACCATACATTTATGCACAACTATTGGGGATGTGGAACCATATATGTGGGATTCAAGCAAAAACATGCATGGATTAAGACGCACAACTGAAGCGGCTCCGGGTGAGTTATTTAAATTATGAATGCCTCTCATTTGCATTAAACAACTGAACAAATAAAGCGCATAGGCCACATGAGTTTTACTGTTATGCGTCAGTCACAGGGAAAAGCGGGACTTCTGTAAATGTGCACGTACCTATGTTCCCCAGTACCGATGTTTCTCTATTCTTCCGTGTGGGAAACAGTGGCCCCGGGGAATACCGGGACCTTTAAAATATAATAAAATCAAAGCTTTTATTGTAATGGCATTATTCGATTTACTTGATTTTATTTTCATTTTTTCAGTATCGATATTGTTTAAATGAGGATCTAGTTTTGATGGTATTTTCACTAGCGATTAGTATCTGGGTATTGATTATTATTTTTTATTTTTTCCTTTTTTATTTTTTTTGACAACCCTACAACATACTACCTGATTGCCTCCTTTTTCTTTCTCTGAGCTCAAAGACTTTGATTGAACGGCCCGGGGATTTGTTGCACAGAGCAGCAGAATTTACAGGAGGCAGAAGAAAAACACATGGCAAAGGCATGACCCCAATTTAGACGAAGACCTTAAAGAAGCTAGAGTTAGAAATATGCAAATATGTGCTCATCAACATCTGTTGGACATAATGGATAAGCTCTGTGGAGAATTACACTTTTTACTATAATTTCAAATTTTTTAAATTATTATTGCTATTTTTTTGTTGTCGTGGTAAAAGTATGTATAAAATAAAAAGTTAATTACAATAATAATAAAACAAACCTTTTCTGGTGGGTCAGCCCACACCAAAAAAAATTCTGAGCGGGCTCGCCTCTCCACAGACCAGACCTTGTAACTGGGCCCACTTGTCTCCATTGAAACAATTTTTTATTGTCACATTCATGGATTCCTGTTGTATGCAACATCTGGAAGACTTTTCCCATTCCAAAAGATAGGATATTTTATTTTTACATTTTTAATCGCTGTGGCAACAGTCCTAATTTCTCATCATTCTGAAACCCATTGACATTTCTACCACAGCACAAACAGAATACAAGCTAGTGATAACACCTCCACCCCCATTGTCTTACTAAAATTGTACATTAGTTTGAAAGCCATTGTTCCCAGTAAATTGTCATGTGCAGAACACTCAACTCTGACCCTCGTTCACACATGCATCCTTCATCTGGCATTTGTCTCTGTGTTCTGTCACTATAGTAATGTGCTGCATCGTTTAAATTAAATGAAAAATGGAACTTAACTGCATAGTGTAACCTGGGAAACCAAGCTCGTAACCAAAGAAATGAGCATGGTAATTTCAATGCTTTATTCATACATTAGTCTTGGTATTTTACCAGGGAAATTGCCGGATCAAAAATGCAGGTGAATAGATTCTGGCTTGTTTTCACTCATGTCCCTGATCTGGCAAAAATACCTATGCTCACTTCAGAACTTCAGAACAATGTATTTGGGCCTCAACACTCCTACTATGAATGCAATAAATGAATACCAGGAGGACACACATTGAACCAATGATCAAGGACTGGACTGACAGTAATTGAAATAAAAAAAATGTAAAAGGTTCAAACATTCAAACTTAACTTTAAAGTTGAATTTAATATTGTTAGGTTTTTGTTGGTCAATGTGTGCATTAACTCTTGTTTAGAAACAAAATTACATGTATTTAAAAAGAAAAACCTATAATAATACGTGTCCTTACCATGAGTTTTACAATGCCGCAAACCTGACTTTGGACATGACATTCCACACGATCGGAATCAGAAAAGGGTTTATTGCCATTGTCAGTCAAACTAAATTCACAAACTAGGAACTTATTTTGTGCATGTGGGAACATTGAGCTGTGGGAACATAAAAATGTAGGAACAAATGTACAGGTACAGTAATCATTTAGCACTGTACTGTCTTCATCTTAAGACAAAGAAGGAGAAACAATTACTTACAAATAATTCACAGTGACACACATTTCTACATGAGTCATCATAGTGAATCTTAAAGCAGTTTTAGCGACATTTCAATGGAAAGGTTAGAAGGTTAGAAGGTTAGAAGACCGCTGGTTCAGATGTATTCAGAGAAGCCAAGATTGAGGCTGCTGCTGTTGAAGTTTAAGGAAACGTACCAATTACACTCCCGGTTTAATTATTAATGAGTGTAATGACTGCTGAAGGCCATCCAGCTCTACAGCACATCCGTTTACATAATGTTAGCTCAAAGTGAAGTCACTCTCTAAGCATGTTCACCAGCAGACAGCACTTCCTGGCCTTGCCTCATAACGAGCAGAGATGTGATTGTTACTCGCTTTTCCATCTCCTTTCAGACATTCCCTTTAAACTCTTCGGTCTGTGTGGAAGAGCTGTTGTTTGTCCATTGTGGAGTGTGAGTCCAGCATTTTAAATGTATGGCTTGTAAAAAGTCAAACTCACCTGCACTCAACCGTGGCAGATGGCTGTCTGAGGGAAGAGTCTAAGGAGTGGGGGAAGAAAAGTGCTTTAGATGTGTGAAATGTGAAACACTTTAGAGCGGCACACAAACAAGCATCGCCTTAAGCTGTCCTCGGACGTGCTGAGGCCTGACCAGCAGCAGCATCCAGCAGGAGCACAGTCTTTTATCTGCAGCTGTTCAGTCTGGACAGCCTCCACAGACCAACACTACACTCGCCCCAACAGATGAGCTCAGGCTTCAGATGTGCTTGAACAATGCCGTAAGGTCAAAAACACAACTAGACTGATGGTAAGTATCTGTGCCAGGGGTTCTGGTACTGGAATATATCTATTTTGACTTGGTTTAGTCCTCGTTTTAGTCCAATTCACGTCACATTTGGCAGTGCTGTCAAACAACTACGCTGTGATTGGCTAGATTTTTAAAGTGGCAGGGACATATCTGCCAGTGTGTAGCCTGATAACAATCTTCCATCATGTTCTCGAATCTCTCCTCAACCCTCCCTGTCAACTCAAACAAAAAAAAACAATTTCAACTGTTGGTCTCTTGGTGTGCTGTAACGTCCCACAAGCTCAGAGGGAATGAAGAAGTAATAAAACCATATCCAGAATGCCCTAACAGTCTGTGGATACTTGTACAATCAAAAGTAACGTTGTCCACTGCGGTAAACAGGGACGCATGTGTGACGTGTATTCATGAATTGTCGATGTTTGGGACCTTAAAAACGCTGTTTATCCATGTCAACACTCAAACACAAAACCGGAGTTTTCCCGAAATCTTCACTTTGGCCGCTGTTTTCCAAAAGCACCGTTTTCAAGAGCATAATCCTCCGGTTATGTGTGGACAACAGGTCAAATCGTAGAAAAATATACGCGCTTTATCAGAAACCTGGCTACATGTGGACATGGCCGTAGACAGCATGACATTCCCGTGTACTTTAAACTGGGCGACACACTAAGGCAGAAACTAGCCCAACCTAAGGACAAGATGCTCACACAAAAACAGACCAATGTGTGTAGTTTATTCAACGATTTTAAGTGAGTTAAGCGCTGCACGAGCGTTACATAAATGAGACTAGAAGAAAATTAAGGATTACAACACTTGTTTCATATAGTGTATCAAGAATCAATCAAACGTATTTTTGCCCTTCATAGCAATTGATGTCATGCCTGGGTTAAGTTGTGATCGTGGTAAAGAACATTGAACTGTTACAACAATAAGTGCCTTATATGCCTGAAGTAATAGGAAATACTTCATAAAGGTGCAATCATTTTGTACTTGCTGTATTTTTGTAACCATAGTTATTGCACTGTTACAGGATAGTTATCCATTCAAACGGCATTCTCCCCGCTTAACCATCAGCAATATCAAAATGTTAAAATCATCTAACCCCCCAAAAAATATTGGGACCTCAGACACTCACCTTTCTCCTCACAGTGTTGTATAAATCTATTTCCTGTGTGGAGCGCCTAACAATAGGCCAGGCATGCCAGACCCATTGCACGTCATCTATACCCTTTTTACAGCGAGGGTGAAAAACTGAGGTGTTAACTATAAAAATATCAAAATGTACCCATTACAGTATTTTATAAGCTACTTCATTTAGGAAAATAAAGATGAAAAAATCACCAGAAGCCGGCGCGAAAAATCTCAGGCTGCCAGAACTCAAGATGTGCCGTAAGTCAAATGAACATAACTATTAGCGCTATAGAATGTAAATGTTAAATATTGTTATAGTGTCTGGGCACTTTCTGAATTAGCCAGACCAAGAGCATTTGGCGCTCCCATGTCATGCTCTTTATAACAAGCTTCTCCAGTTGTTTTTAAAATCCAAGACAAAGTTGTTTCAAACTCATCATGACCATTTCAGAAAAGCCCCTCAGTCCACAACATCTCTCTCGCTAACGCCTATAACAAAGCTAGCAGCTATTGTTTTAGCATTGTGAGTCCATGCGCCCTCTGGT
Organism: Chaenogobius annularis; assembly: GCA_015082035.1. Lineage (NCBI taxonomy): Eukaryota > Metazoa > Chordata > Actinopteri > Gobiiformes > Gobiidae > Chaenogobius > Chaenogobius annularis. The sequence goes on along the minus strand of BJKM01000133.1, from coordinate 594,351 downwards.
GGCAGCAGTTGTGTTTTGTATGCAGAAACATTAGTATTAAATGTACTTTTTGGCCATACTGATATTTCGATCAATGCATTTATGTTTTTGGCACTTACATACTTGTACATAGTCTAGTTATATCTATTTCAAAGGACAAACATTTTGTTGATTGTTGTGTCACCAAGCTCTTGTGTACCTTTTTATTTCAGCATCTCATGATTTAGAACTTAAAATAATGCCTGTATACAGAAAATGCACATTAAGTTGCACACTTAAAAATTCAAAAAGGCCTTAATGGTTATTGATTATTACTTTCAAATAGTACCTTTTGGCCGCACTGATATAGTACTGACAATTGAATATATTATCCAGTATGTGCAGCAAGACAAAAAGATAAATGTGAGCTGAACAGCCTTACAAATGTGCCTAACTGAAGCTTCAGTGGAACAAGAAAGAGAAGTGAGGAACTGTCAAGCCTGCACAGTCAAGCTACTTCTCCTGAAGAAAAGCTGGCTCCCGCTGTTAGCAGAAACACTGATAAAGTTCCTCTGCATCCTTCACTTTGGCAGCAGACCAGCAGCTGCTTACAGGCATTTCTAAAAAAAAAAAAAAAAAGAAACTGCAGCAGAAATCAGCATTGGGAGTTCAATCAGGCCCTGTGAACTGTTCAAATGGGCTTGCGGTGTTAATAAACTGGTCATTTTGAGTTCTTGTGGAGACTTCATTTTTTTATTTTTTATTTTTTTACATAAAGTTTCCTAGCTGTTACAAAAATACAAATTATTTCCATGACTTTACAACTTAACTTTTAAAATACTTGTGTGTAAGAATAAAGCTTTATTCTGACTATTTTGTAACATTTTTGTAACATTAATATTTCATGTTCAGTAACTGTAAGAGACACAAACACATGTGACAGCTTGAGCCCAGGCTAGAGAGTAAATAAATGACTGTCCCACTAACCCCGTGGTCCCAGCCTTTCAATATCTATACCCTCATAAAAGTGAACACAAAGGTCAGCAAACTGTTCGAAATCCTCATCACTCATGTATTGTGAATACAGTGGATTCATTTAATCATTGTAATCATGGCGTAAAAAAAAAAAATGCTGTTGGGATAGAATCCTGTATCTATGTCCAGAAAGTCTATCGAGGCGACAGGATCATTTTACTGTGCCAAACAATATGACGCCACAGGGTTTCATTATAACGTGGTTCAAAATCATAATTCGGATGTAGACAATTTGCTGTTTTACATTTAAAATATAAATAACTTTCCTCAAACGACTTCACATCACCATAAAGGAGCATTCTCTACATCTTTTAGCGAGGGCCTGGCACTGGATTTTGACCATTGCTTTGACTGGAATGCTCCACAGTATGGAGCATTCCACAGTTGTTTTATTTTGTTCAAAATAACATACATTGTTACAGTGAGCAGTGAGCACCTGCATATTTATATTGAGACCACCAGAAAAGTTACATAGTATACGTTTACGTGGGTTGAACTATTCAGTCTCACTGTATTCACACGTTTAGGGCTAGGCAGTTGTTTTGTACAGTCTCATTCAGTCTCAAGTGCTCCTTTTGACTTTCCTATTTCTAGCTGCGACTCATTTGGGAACTGCCTCCTCGTGAACACTGTCAGGCTCTCCGCAGCACTGCATAGAGTTCATCTGAGTGACGGGCGACAAAGCGACACAGCCATTAGAGCAAGCACAGGAGGCTCTGGTGCAAATTACTGCGTTAGGGGGTATGGCAATTCCCCTCCGCCGCAGCAGGGGGGGTGATCATTAGCGAGGCGTGTTTGATTGATACGGCACATTTCGGATGGCAGGTGGACCAGGCATGTCGATGCACTCGTTTCCAGTGATTAATCTCATTTTAAGTTGGCTCTGGAGGAGAAGGTGAAAGCTGCTAAACCAATGTAGTTTCAAGTGGATTATAATTCAGTGAAAATAAGGAAGGTAAGGAAAGTGCAGGAAATAATAATATTCATAACAAGTAGGAGTATTAGGTGTTACATTTTGAAAAACTAGCTTTGTTAAAACACTATTCCCTCATCAAAAACACGGACTTGAGTTGTATTAAGCTTCAGTCACACTTGTTTGATGAAACCTGTTAACAAGCTCTTCAAGGGGGTAGACGAGACCTGGGCCGTCATTAAAGATACAAAAGTGCCACACATAAGGTTGAGGCGTCGACAAGATAGTCCTCGTAAAAGATATATACGCTCTGTACAGATGTGTGCAGAGGCAAAGAGCGCGCTGACGTCTACGGACGATCAAACATGGGAAAAAATCAATCTAAAAGCAATGTGCCCATCCCGGAGACATATTTTACGCTGGCAATGTCATATAAATATGGGAAAGAGTGTCGGGAATATCTGCCAGTGTGGTCCAATAGATTTGGTTTTCCATCTGGCGGATCACTTAGCACGGACAAAATGTATGATTCATGTCAGCAAAATTTTAAAATCGAATGAATAGAAATGAAGGTTTTGTGATTTCTGCCATGTCTTTGTGATTTTAATACATTTTTTTCCTGTTGTGTGAAGCACTTTGAATTGCCTTGTGTACGAATTGTGCTCCACAAATAAACTTGCCTTGCCCTGCCTTCTTCTCTGCTCCTTCTCTGAGCCTCACAATAACACAACAAACTGTCTTTGGTAGAGGTCTCCTGTGCTTTTTAAAAATTCCCTAAATCATCACCAGACTCGTTCTAAGCATTTCTGCCGTCATATCACTATCATTATAACTGCACGCTTACAATAGCACCCCTTTGCTTTTGTTTGTTTTCCCCATGGTAATTCCCTATACTGCCAGTACATGGGGTCTTAATACCATTACTGATGAAGGAACACAGGACTTATAATTTACAATACATACATTATTATACATTTTAAAACACATGATGCTAAAGTGAAGGTACTCCAGAGCATGTTTAAACGCCAATATCAATACAAATAATGCATAATATGCATTATTTTAAGGATTTGCTTTTAAACCTTCTGACACGACCTTTCACCCTCTACACGTTCATTTCATACATGACCAAGGTGATCAAACAAGCAAACCCTGAGTTATTGGGAAAAAACATGACTAAATTATTTTCTTTTGGTTTGAATTCAGCACTTCACATGGAGTTTTTAAGCATTGTTTAGCACCCTAATACGTAGATTGATGTCCAAAGGTTGTGTGACTTTTCTGATGGTGTGTATACAGTAAAAAAAACATCTATCTCCTTTTTCTAAGGCTCAGAGAAGAAGCAGACAACCTCAGAATCAGGATTAACTAAACAAACGTGAATTAAGCTAAATACAACTTCAGGTGAGGGAACAATGTTATAACAGGGTGAAAAACTGAATAAAGTTATTTTAGCAGTCTTTTAACATCGTACATGTTTTGAATTCTCTGCCTTGATTTAATTTAGCACGTTTTTCAAATACTGCTAATAATAATAGCTGGGTAATTTGACTATTTAAGCTGTGTTATAAAAGCATGAGTTCATACAGTGGTAAAGGCAGTTCAATCATCACGGTTAGCATGTTTTTAAAGAAAAAGTTGCATGTAAACAATTGCATAACCTCCCCACAATAACGTAATGACTATTGCACTGTGATAATATCATTCGGATATATTTACAGCTTTACAGAAAAGCTCAATGGACAGAACACAACGTGACACTGCTTTTTACCACACAAGGTCGCTCCGGTTGGTTTTAAATTCTAGTGACCTGCAGAATTGACAAAGTAAGAACATTATTGTACCTGACAGCTGCCAGCAACTCCACAGGTGAGCGTGGGATGAACAAAAGTTGACAACATTTATGTGCACCTTTCCTCCTTTGCTGTGGTACACACAAGGTCAGGACATTTCATTAGCTCACTTACAGTCCTCTTGTATATTAAACAAATCTGATTTGTGGGGCACAATTACACAGATTGTTACATTGATGAATTATAGCTTAAAGCAGGAGTTTCCTAACTTTATTGCCCTGAGGGTCGCACACTGAAACAGAATCAGAGGGTGGACTGGTGGTTGACACAGAGAAACTTTCTGATTGGTGTAGCTTTGACGGAGCACTGTACCTTAAATAATGCTCACAGTGTGATGCTATGTCATTTAAGGACGGATATTGTGCAAAATGTGTTTGGTTAAGCTTTTAACCATGTTATAATATTGTTCCTTCATTGGAAACGTAGCTTAATTTGCATCAAGATTGACCAATCATCACTGTGTATTTTAGTGTTGTTTATGACCCTAAACTTAGTTGGTGGAACTTGACTGAAAATCTATTTACAGTAGTGTATTGTGTGAGACCTTGATTGGTAAATATACTCCAAAATTGGACTCCAACAACTCCACTGGCAGTTCACTTTACGCCTTTAGAAGCATTAAACAAATGTGTCAAATCTTCTGCCTAAGCTGATGCCTCATTTCCATATAGAAGCACTACTATTCTAAAGGAGGTGAGGGCTTATACTGTTGAGCGCACTCAGGTGAAGCGAGCGAGTACTGATAAACTGCATGGGTGGTCAGCCGGACAATTAACCTTCATAAATAAAGGCAAAAATACAAGAGAGCAGGCTTAGGTGGCCAAGGTTAATGCTTTCGGCGAAAACTTCTTCAGCTCTTGTGAGATTATCATCATTATTGGAAAAGAAAGCCGTTCTAAGTCATATGAGATGTTTTTGGACTGGAATTGAATGGACAAGAGTAGGCAATAGGCCCCCCATATAAAGGAATTAACTACTTTTTTGTAGCTACAGTATAGGCTTGCATTTCCCCTTTTGGGGGTTCTTAGGAATGTAATACTGTCAGAATAACTATTGCCAAATTATATGTCTATCTAGATATTTGCTAGCAAAGATACAGATCAAATTAAACTGCTGAACTTCACAACTAATACATCTGAGAAGGGTCTGGATGAGGAAATGCGGAAAGGAGTCTCAACTATTTTCACTTGTTGGAGGGATTATGGGTGCGTTCACATTCCCCGGTTTGGTCCTTGTTTTGAGGCCAGTGTAGACTTGAGGCTTGATTCACTGGTTCAGTTTTGGAGCAGAGATCTAGCTTCCAAAGGGTTCCTGCGCGGTTTTGGCTCCCACATTGTTATACATGGGAAAAGAGGAGCTACAGAGGAAGCTACACATCAATATGACTGGATGAGAACGAATGAAGACTCAGGTGAACACAAGATTGTAAAAAGGCAGAAACAAGCTGACTCACTTTGCTGGTGACGTACAAATGTAAAAAACACATCCTCAAAACACCAGCCAAGCAGAAGTGCTCTTCAAGAAAATGCAAAGCATGGAGGAATGAGGAAGAATGGCGGGTGGTCAGTACTGCAAGCATGGGGTGGGTGGACTCAAGTCCACTTTATAATGGTACTAAACTATAGATATATGCAAAGTAGGCTATTTGCTTTATATACATTTGACTTTATTAAACTTTATCAAATGTTTTAAGTTATTTTGATGTCCCTAAACCAGAGTTTGTCAAAGTGGGGGCACGCAGAGCTGTGCCAAGGGGGGCACAAGACATTTGAAGAATTGTGCACAGCATTACGTGTGACGGACTGTTTTGAGCAACAGAAAAATGGCCTGAGCCAACACAGAGTTAATTTCTACTGGTAGGCACCCCTTCCACTCTCTCAAAATCAAACAGTTTCACAATTTCTATCAATGACTCCACTGTCCTCCCCTCCCCTCAAGTCAAGAGTCTGGGTGTCATCCTCGACAGCACCCTTTCTTTTCACTCCCACATCAACAACATCACTCGTTCCGCCTACTTCCACCTTCGCAACATCTCTCGTCTCCGTCCTTCTCTCACTCCTCACACCACAGCCATACTTGTCCACAGTCTAGTCACCTCCCGGATCGATTATTGTAACTCTCTCCTCTTTGGTCTCCCCAATAAATCCCTCCAGAAACTGCAGCTTCTCCAAAACTCTGCAGCCCGCATTATCACCAGGACGCCTCTCCCGCCATCACATCACCCCCATCCTTCAACAACTTCACTGGCTCCCCAATAAAACAACGGATTCACTTCAAAATTATCCTAAATACTTTCAAAGCTATCCATAACCTGGCTCCACCGTACATCTCTGACCTCCTCCACATCTCCACTCCCTCTCGCTCCCTCAGGTCCTCCTCCTCTCTCCAGCTCTCTGTCCCCTCTTTCCGTCTTATTTCAATGGGGGGCAGAGCCTTCAGCCGCTCTGCTCCTCAGCTCTGGAACTCCTCTCCTCCTGACCTCCGCAACATAGACACCCTTCCACTTTTCAAATCCAGACTCAAAACTCACCTGTTCAGACAATCCTACACCACATAACTCAGTCACTCCAACACCATCATCCAGTTCTGTACTGTGGGTTTTATTCTGTTGTTTTATTCTGTTGTTTTATTCTCTTGTACAGTGTCCTTGGGTGTTCTGAAAGGCGCTTTTAAATAAAATGTATTATTATTATTATTATTATTTCTACGAGAGCGCAGCGGAGGAGTGGGTCAGCCTGCCTTTGTGCCCCTCACACATGTTTGCATTGTTTCGAACGAGTCACGACTTTGGCTTCTATATGTGTAATTTCTTCATAGCTTCATGCGCAAACCAAAAAGGCAGTTACAGTCTGTGAATGACACTACGTAAAAATATATGTCCTTTAACCTATTTAAACTCAAATTACAGCTAATATGCAATTATGGTTGCCATTTTTGTTGTTTTATTTTATCATACTTTTTATCTCCCAAGGGGGGCGCACCAGAAAGAGTTTAAGAAGCTCTATGCTAAACTAAATATAACCACTATGTAACTTATTTGTTTTCGGCAATTGACCTTTCTTTTTTATGTTAAATGCAGATGGCCAAGTGCCTGAGGCTGGTTCTGGTTTGGTGTTGCCTCGGTAAATCCTAGTTGTCATGGTGGTGTTTATCACATTGAATAGAGTAGAGTACTCACATCACATTGCATGTTGGCATTACGATCGTGCTCCCAGGCTTATCAGAGGAGCTGCATAAACTAGTTTTACTGTTTCTGGTCGCACATACTCGATGGAGTGCTACTAGATGGGTGCGACTGGGTATGCGAGCATAGAGGTTAGGGGTGGAGGTGTACCCAGTACTTCCATGTTTAAATTGAGCCAAGGAGGACTACCCTGGAGGGCCCTTCATTTGGAATGGTTTTCCCTAAAAATGTTTGGATATTTTATTTGATCGGGTTTTGGGTTCACTGCATGTTTCAGAGATGTTTTTTTGTTTTTCAGTTTCCTTTTTAAGCTTGTGCTTATGTTTGTGTGTTGCGTTCAACTAGAGAGTGTCATATTATTGGCAAAACACTAAGGGTAAACTAAATACAATTCATACAATACATGGCATCTGAAAAGTTATAGGTAGCATCCTTTATTAAACCCAAACGGTCAAAGACACTAACAAAAATGAGAAAAGAAAAAATGGATATTGTATACTTACAAGAAACCCATCTAAATGACCTGAAACATCAAAAACTAAATGTTGTTATAATAAACTGTAGTATTCCTCTTAAAAGGCTGATGCAATATTGGTCTCAACAGAGTTTTTAACATAAAGATAAAAATAGCAAATTTATACTGTTAAAAAAATGTAATAATTAAATAAAATAATAAAATAAAATAATTCAAAGCTGTTTACTAAATGTTTATGCGCCCCCCCCAGTAAGCAATGTCACTGTCTATACTAATGTTATAGACTTTATTGCAAACCACTCTGATGGAACCGTAATCCGTTGCCGCGATTGGAACCTTCTTGTTCAGCCTCTGCATTAGTATCAAATTCAAAAAGCACTCGAAATATGATAAATTCCAAATTCTGCATAGGGTGCCTCATATAGACAATCCTATATACACCTTAATTATGTCCAAAAGAATGGAACAAATACTTCCAAATTTGATCAGACAGACAGACTTTACACATAATGACACATAATGACAAAATTAAAGCCGTAATAATAAGTGGAGAAAGTGTTTGATTCTGTTAGCTGGCTTAACTTATTTTATGTGCTGAACAAATTTCAAATAGACTCTTCATTAAGAGGGGTTTGGCAGGGCTGTGCTTGGTACCCCCTCTTGTTTGTTTGTACTTGGAACCATTGGCCCAAAATATTAGAAAGATTTATCAACAATTCTACAGAAAAACAAAACCCCTCTTTTTTTCTACTATAAAGGAAAACCTTGAAAATGTTACTCTTATCCCATACTTACATCTAAATCAAAGGAGGCAAACCAATACCATGTATTTTGGGACAGTCCTGTTGCCCAGATTTATTGGACTCAGATCAACAAAGCGCAGCAGACTGATTTTAACCTCAAGATCTCACTCAATTTCAGAACTATGTATTTGTGCCTCAAAACACCTGCCATGGACACAATCAGTGGATGTCTTTGAAGCATTCTCCTGGCGGCAGGAAAAAGGGCCCCTACAAAAAAATGTATGATACAAAATGTAACAACGCTCAAGGACTGGACTGAAATAAATGTGGACATTAAATGGAAAAAAAATCTCAATTTGAAATTGACAAATTCAAAAGACATTGGACTAATTGGGACAGATGTGCCGTACTAAACGTATAGGACTATCTGAGGGTTTTTATGTAAATTGTATGTTACCTCTCTGATCACATTCAAGAGAACTCACTCGGCGGATCAATTGCAAACTGATCTTTTTGATAGAGTACTTTTCATGGCCAAATTAGTTAATACTTTATTTATTTTGAAGGATTTTTTTGTCTCGTAGGCAGCTGAGACAGCTGAAATGGGGATGAGAGAGAAGGGAGGACTTGCAGTAAATTGTCAGATACTTTATACTTTTAATAGATTATTCAACTTAATGATCTTATGAAATTGTATTTCATATTTTATTAATTTTAGACATCAGTGTTCACTGAATGGGACTGCTGTGGAGATTAACCATACAGTCGCGCTGTTAATGCCTTCTGCTCAAAAGTTCAACTGAAAGCCTCGTCTGTGGTTGGACTTACTTCATTGAAATGCATTAAGGGGCCTTGTCATTTGCACCCGTTATTCTAAAAGCTTTCACAGTAATGTCGAATTTTTTTGCTGCATACAAATGCAATACATAATCTGTGCACTCGGCTGCTGGTCAGAGGCTTTAGATAGTGAATTTGGGAGGAAATTACAGTCTGATTTGATGAAGGCTTGTCCACGAATATTATGTAGCTGAGAAATTTGGTCAAAAACACAAATAATTTAATGTAAAGCCCTCATTAATCCAGGAGTATTTCACATCAAAATCGGGTTTACAATCGGACTAAATTTCCTCTAGTGTGCGGCAGGCCTAAGAGCTTTAGTTGATTAGGATTATAATGTATAATCTTTATAATGTATTAGTCCAGTGCTTTTCTTAACACTCAGAGTCAGCCCAGAATCTAGTGCTGCACACATCAGTGCGCCAGCAATCTTTACATACAAATGTCTTCAATTAAAACGTGTCTCTTGCCATTAGAATGCAGATTTTTTTCCACCTTCAAAAAATGTCACCAATTTCACCTGCTTCAATGGCAAATGTTATTTCTAGTCAATTGTTTATTTAAAATACAACTCAAATCAGTTTCAGTATTGTTTTGTTTTGCATTCAAATTCTTTATTCATATTTTTGTGTTGCTTACATATTCATTATTAGGAAGTTGTGACGAAGTAGCTTCGTCAGTAAGCGCGGGGAGGCCAAGGCGACATGGAGCCCACACACACATAGACACACACGCACACACACCTGTACCAGCGTTTTCTCTTACCTGTCCAATAGCCGTTCCTTTTCTCCTCCAAAGCCATCGTAGCAGTCCCGGGTGCACACTTGATTGCTGCTAAACCATACTTTCTCGCCATAAACACGGTCCCAAATTCACACACTCTCCCGTTTACCGTCGTCCTCTCCACGTTTTCTGCCGGCCATCCCGAACTCCGCGGTCTTCCGCATTATATTATATTATTATAATAGATCCATGATTATATTGCGTCAGTGGTGGGCGCACGGGTATGACGTCACTTGCGACGTCATGTAATTCGCCGTGTTTGGGTGAAATTAATTAGTTTTTTTTTTGTCTGTTGCATTAATCCTTACACATAGGCGTAGATGTGTGTAGAAATATATTTATGAATTTGTAGTATTATTTATGAAATGTTTATGGTTCTGTTTGAAGAGAATCCTTGATTTTTTCTGTTGATTGTTTTGGGGGAGGAGCCTCCTGTTATAAAAAGAGACTCCTAGGACCTCAAGGAGGACTGTTCCAGGAGGGAGCTGAGTGCACGCAGGCACTAGCTCCAGTGCTAAGAGAAGGTTTTTTTTTTTTTTTCCTATCTATTGTATTGCTGCACGTGACCTGTAAATATCCACCGTTTTCTGTTCTGCACTATTTTGTTTTTTGCACTCTGGGAATAAATATACAAACACTGTTTCCTGACTACGCCATATCATTTCGTGGTAAAAAGGAACCCGCGACAGAAGTGAATAATTAAATACCTATGATAATGTGTCTAAAAGTAAAGCTTGAATTCATAATATAGCTCCTTCTAAAATACAAGCACTAGCAACAAACAAGGACTTCTACACAGCATCAAACCTGCAGGTAAGCGATGGTAAAGCAAACGGTCTCCAGTGGTCCAATCCACACCCTTTTCCAGCGGATATGGAAATAGACATGTTTGTGCATGGCACCTGACACGGATAAATGCTGTTTAAGGGTCTGGACCAGATGCGTGTGGCTCGAGCAAACACCGCTAATGAGAATACATTTGCATGAATTAGCCGGTTAAGTCTGAATTAGAGTGCTATAAATACGCTTCATGTTCAAAGCTAAAACTACATGTGACCTGAACCAAGCAATTTATAGCATTGTGCGGAAACAACAGCATGGAAAAGGCAAGGTGAAGAGACTGGTGTGGCAAGTCAATGAGGAGACATATTATGAAAAAAATACATATTTGATTGTTTCATTTCTGCTCGTGGGATTCATAATGTTCGGTGGATAAATGAACAAATCTGCAACGACACACTGATTTGTTTTACAGTTTGTACATAATCGATCATTCATTCATCAATCATTTCTTGTTTCAAAGCGCAAAGTCTTTTGATTTAGCATTATTTTTAGGGTCTGATTGAAATCTAAAATATAGTGCAGATCTGGTTACTATTAGTTCATAAGTTCAGATCTGGTTTGTCTCATCTTATATTTTAAATTCCAATCTACAGAGCACAAAAAAGCCTTTATTTGATAGTTCGATATTTATTTAACAAAATTTAACAAATCCAGCTTTTCAGCTCAGGCAACTGTCCAAAGCCAAACCGTCTGTCCCACGACATCGGTTTGAGATTTTAATTCCTGCTTTTATTGCAAATTGTTTAGATTACTGTAATGCACATTATGTCGGGCTTAACCAATCATCACTGGCCCGACTACAGCTTGTCCAAAATGCTGCTGCTCGGCTTTTATCTGGCACTAAAAAAGCACATTACCCCAATCTGAAAATCCTAGCACTGGCTCCGGGGTTCTTATCGCATTGATTTACAAATTATTTGATTTGTTTTTAAATGCCTTCATGGCCTTTCCCCTGAGTATCTGTCTGACCTGCTGCAGATCTACCGCTTGTCCTCTCTGGTTGACTCACCAATCTTTTCTTGTCCTAAAAACAAAGAGAAAAACAGGGGAGACGGATCTTTTTCTGTTGCTGGGCCAAAACTCTGGAATGAGCTCCCTGCGCACCTTAGACGAATTGAGTCACTTTCTGTTTTGAAGTCTTCCTTAAAAATTCACTTTTTCTCTCTGGCTTTTGTGTGTTGGATTGGATTGTTTGTTAAAGATACTATATTATGCAATTTTTCCCGTTTCATAGTCCACCCCAATGCTTCTCAATTATTTTCTGTTTCCCCAGGAAGGAGAAAACACTTTGCGCCCCCCTACTCTCCTCAGAATCAGAATCAGAATCAGAAAGAGTTTATTGCCATTGTCAATGAACAAAATTCACAAACATAGGAACTTGTCTCGGCCTTAAGGTGCAACATAAAACACTGAGCAATAATAAAACCTAAAACAACATATATTCAATCAAAAAAGGGCATGCATTAGGAACAATTTAAAATTACTATACAATAAAAATAAAAATAGGCATTTCTATGTACACAAGAGTTACAATTATGTTTAAAGTTGTAGTGCAGAAAGTGACAGTGCAGTGAGTGGTTGAATATTGCAGTTAAAGTGACAGGTGTTTTGAAAGTGTTCATGAGTCCAACGGCAGAGGGAAAGAAACTATTCTTGTGGCGGGAGGTTCTGGTCCATATGGACCGTAGCCTCCTGCCTGAGGGGAGTGGTTCAAACAGACCATGTCCAGGGTGAGAAGGGTCAGCTGTGATCCGACCTGCTCGTCCCAGAGCCCTGGAGACGTACAGGTCCTGAAGAGATGGAAGTCTGCAGCCGATCACCTTCTCAGCAGAACGCACAATGCGCTGTAGTCTCTGTTTGTCCCTGGCTGTGGCTCCAGCGTACCACACGGTGATGGAGGAGGTGAGGATGGACTCAATGATGGCCGTGTAAAACTGCACCCATCATCTGCACTGGCAGCTTGGCTTTCCTCAGCTGCCGCAGAAAGTACATCCTCTGCTGGGCCTTCTTGATGAGGGAGCTGATGGAGGGCTCCCACTTGAGGTCCTGGGTGATGGTGGTGCCCAGGAAGCGGAAGGAGTCCACGGTGGTGATGGGGGAGTCTGTCATGATGAGGGGGGCTGGGGGGCTGTGGCTTTCCTGAAGTCCACGATCATCTCCACTGTCTTCTGGGCGTTGAACTCCAGATTGTTACCGCTGCACCAGGACACCAGCCGGTCCACCTCCCTCCTGTAGACAGACTCTTCCCCTGTCTGAGATGAGCCCGATGGGGGTGGTGTCGTCCGCAAACTTGATGAGTTTTACGGAAGTCGTGGCTGGAGGTGCAGCAGTTTGTGTACAGGGAGAAGAGCAGAGGGGAAAGTACACAGCCCTGAGGAGCTCCGGTGCTGATAGTCCGAGTGTCTGAGACATTCTTCCCCAGCCGCACGCACTGCCTCCGATCCGTCAGGAAGTCAGTGATCCACCTGCAGGTGGAGTCAGGCACGTTGAGCTGGGAGAGCTTGTCCTGGAGCAGAGCAGGGAGGATGGTGTTGAAAGCAGAGCTGAAGTCCACAAACAGGATCCTGGCGTAGGTTCCCGGGAGTCCAGATGCTGCAGGATGAAGTGGAGTGCCAGGTTGATGGTGTCGTCTACAAACCTGTTGGCTCTGTAGACGAACTGCAGGGGGTCCAGCAGGGAGGAGGTGAAGGACTTGAGGTGGGGCAGGACCAGGCGTTCAAATGACTTCATGACTACAGACGTCAGCGCACAGGCCTGTAGTCATTAAGTCCAGTGATCCGGGGCTTCTTGGGGACAGGGACAATGATGGCAGACTTGAAGCAGGCTGGGACATGGCATGACCCAGGGGTGTACAGGGAGGTGTTAAAAATGTCTGTGAAGACGGGGGTTAACTCTCCTGCGCAATGTCTTAATGTAGCGGCAGAGACGCCGTCTGGTCCAGCAGCTTTTCGGGGGTTGGATTTCCGAAATAATCCTCTACACCACTGCCACCGTAGGGATGTCACGATATTAATTTTAGTCACGATTATCATGATGAAAAAGAAAGGAAACATTTATATTGTATTTTTTTAAGTTTAAACTTGCAAATATTCCTGTGAGAGGAAAATAATGGTTTTATAACGATGAACTTCCCTAAAAATAAACTTTAATGGCCAAAAATGGATTACATAATATAAATGGAAGCTTATTGGCCCCTCATTGTAGCTCTTGTGAACATGTTTAATCAAGTTGTGCTTACATTCCCTATTGTTAACATGATCTGTTATGTGAACACGGCTTTGTCTTCATAAAACTGGATACATGTTGACCAAAGGTAAAAAGTCCCCATCAATCATTTAGTTTGAGAACAGATAAATGTCTCAAAAACACTATGTTTTCAGTTAATAATTTGTTTGAAGTACTGATTACAGTTACATGTTACAGGTACAGAGTGCTTCCTGGAGGATGGTCTGAAACAGGGAAGCGTGCTGCGGCACTCACCAGGATGACTCGTCCTACTCACCAGGATGACTCGTCCTACTCACCAGGATGACTCGTCCTAGTGAGTAGGCCCCGTTCGTCTGCTCATCCGAGGGGAAGGATAGAGACTATTCTTTAGCTAAAAACTGCAGGAATCAATCAGAAAACACTTTGATCACATATACGAGGTACCAATAGCACTGTAAGAAGGTTAAAAGCTCGGAAAAGTCAATGTTGCATTATATAGGCCCTTTTTTAATGTCAAAAAGCTCATGGGTTTTTTTTGCAAATAGTTTGATTTTAAAATATAATTTGTATCTGATTCTAAAATATATTTTGTCAATGTTTTTTTGTGATGTTACTGAAATATTCAATCATTTGTTAAATGTCGCTCCCCACTTTTCATTTCCATTTTACACTATGCTGTCTTGCCAAAGAAAGCCTGCAGCCCCCCAAAAAAGAAAGGAAAATCTTGTCCTGCAGAGTTTAATGTGATGCTTCCCCAACAAAGCTCAATCAAAGCTCCCATACTGTTTTTGTTTCTTGTCATAAACTGCAGAATAACTCAAGATTTTTAATTGACATTCAAAGCCTACTAAAACAATTAAGCTCCTTCTTTGGGGAGTCGATAGGCGCTCAAATACAGCACAGACAATCTGCTGTACATTTTGGTGGAGCAGCCTTTCCCTCATGCGTCTGACAAACAGTGGTAATCAATGCGCTGGCAATAAGGAAGGAGCCCCGAATTGATCAGCTGGTCAGGGTGGCAGTAATCAATGCACAGGCTGACTGGATCGTGAACTTCGGGGGAGTCGCTTGTATGTAGGTCATGGCCTCTGAAGATCCAGGGGGCTTTAGGGCTGGAATACACAGTTTGGAAATGGCATCAACCTAAAACAAAAAGCTATGACCGTTTCTAGTCTGATTTCTCCAGACTTCTGGTCAGACATTTTTGTCTACATGCAGGTCACCACACAGGAGCCGCTCACTTCAAAGTCTGTGTGGATTGAAGAAGTAAATATTTTGCGTATATAAGAATTCAAACTACACTTTTTACAATACATAAACGTTATGTAAGTGGCCTTAAGTTTTTTGTAAAAAAGTCGAAAACATCAAGGCAAAGTTACCTGTCGAGTCAAAGTTTTACTGCAGATGCATCAGTGTGAAGTCCAGAGATTTCAAGGCACACCATCGCGTAAACAAATCCCAGAGGAAACCCTCATCTCAATCCTCTCCTCTGAAGCCTTTCGCCTCTTCTCAGCAACTTCAAAGACTGTTTCCCCCGTCCTCTTGCGACCTTCAGTCATTGTCGTTGATCACGGATGGACAAGCAGAGCTGGTATAATGAGGAGGACACCTGTAAACTCCACTAACCCACACTTCTGTAACAATCTTCTACACATGCGCAGCGAGTAGCAGGAGTATACGGAGAGAAAACATCGTCAACGCAAACACATAGAATATATGAATGACATGAAGGGGGACCAAACCATATGAAAGTTACAGCCGTGATATGACCTCCATAATCCTCCATACCGTCTTTAATGTATATAATGTAAATGTGTGTTTTGTATATTGCTGGCATTTTACACCTTGCCTGGAAACTAGTGGCATAGCGTATACTGGCACAGTTACAGAAATGTTTGTGTATTGATCTTGTTCAAATAAACAAATAAGTAAAATAATAAATATAACGCAGATAGAATAGAAATATCTTGGTTACTGTAAATCTTTAATGATGGTGTCTGCATAGTGCCCCCAGTGCACTATCTACATTTTCTGAGGGAGGGTCAACTGCTTTCTCTCCCAGCTCAACATTCTTGACTCTTCCACAAGGATCACTGACTTCCTGATGAATCGGAGGCAGTGTGTGTGACCACACCAATTACAGTTACTTAAAGATTTTAAAAAGTTTTGCTTCTAACAATGGAGACTGTCAACTGTACAGTTAAGGAAAGAATAAAGAGGGGGCAATACACTTCTATGGGGTATTAACTGTTAACACAGCATTGTTGGTTTGAAAATGCTATATTCTGACCAAACCAGAAATGCTCATGGCCAAGCTGATGCATTTATTTGAAAAAAGACTGGTCCAATGTCTGGATACAAATTGAACGTACATAAAACTGAAATTATCTCATTCTGGCAATCTTTTAGCTTTACTGGTGTGATCCAGAGTATGAAGCTCAATGGAAATGTATTGAGAGTAATGTTGTGCCGCGGGTTCCTGTACAGGCTTTACTGGCAGATATTGGAGGAAGTTAAGAGTTTTAAAATCTGGATAACAAAAGGTATAAACGTTTTCTACCAGGTTGTAAAAGACATGAAAAACGTTGATATGTTGAAAGAATCCTTGAACTTGGAGAAACAGGACTTTTATACACATTTACAAAGGAGTTATTATCACCACAGAATTAAACTAAACACCCATCATAATGCCTTGACTGAAATATGTATTAAAACTTTCAAGGGGAATAATATCTAAATTATATAAATTTATGAACAATTTAGGCAGTCACTACTGATTATATTAAAAATAAATGGGAAACAGAGGATCATTTTATTTTGACTGATAAAGAATAGGAAAATATATGTACATCGAGATTCCAGCGGAGGTGCTGCACAAGACACACAGAGGCCGGCGTGCAGGACGTAAACTCCGGAAAAAGAAAACATGCTTCAGACCTGTTCTCCCCGCCATCGTCACGGGAAACGTGAGATCTCTCCAGAACAAGACATCTGAGCTGGTGGGACTCACGCGGTCCCAGCGGGAGTACAGGGACAGCAACGTCATGCTTTTCACAGAGACGTGGTTAACCCCAGAAATGCCGGACTCTATTATTGCTTTGGACCACTTTCACAAGGGAGAGCGGTAAGAAGAGAGGAGCAGGCCTGGCTGTGTTTGTGAACGAGAAGTGGTGCAAACCTGGGCATGAGGCCATATCTGCCCCAGGAGTTCTCACATGTGATTGTGATAGCATACATGTGGCCCCCTCTGCTAACACTGACAATACTTGTGAAGCACTGCTCTTCTGCACCAGCAGGTTACAGACCCAGCACCCACAGGCTCTCTTCCTAGTCTGGTGACTTCAACCACGCTTCTCCCTCATCTGTTCTGCCAACATACACCCAGTATGTTACCTGCCCCACCAGAGACAAGAAAACACTGGACTTGTTCTTTGCCAACACCTTGGAGGCTTATTCTTCATCCCCCCCTCCCTCCCCCGGGTAACTCTGACCACAACCTTGTACATCTGCAGCCTGTGCATGGACCCATTGTGCACAGGCAGCCTGTGGTGCCCCGTGTGGTGAAGAGGTGGACTGCTGAGAGTGATGAGGCTCTGATGGACTGCTTTAGCACCACTGTCTGGTCTGAACTTTATGACCCACATGGGGAGGACATCAACACCATCACAGAGTGCATCATGGACTACATGAAGTTCTGTTTTGAAATGCTCACTGTTGGAGAAACTGTGGCAGCCTGGAGGCAAACCACTATCATGTGTTTTTGCACTGTCCTGTTGCTCAAAAATATTGGACTGAGATAAATAATGTGCTACAGACGGATTTTGACATTGCCATCCCACTCGATTTCAGATGTATTTGGGCCTCAAAACTCCAGCCATGGACACAATCAATGGATATTTTTGGAATATGCTCCTGAAAAAAAGCCATCTAAAAAAATAAAATGGATGACATAAACTGAGCCAATGATCAAGTTCTAGATAATTGTTTATTATAATTTTATAACAAAAAGGAGAGCAATTACTTTCCTGTTGTAGCACTGGCGAATAAGATTTACAGAGTAAATCTGTTATCTAGAACAAGTTGCAGACTTATTCACTGAACTTGCCATTATTGTTGGGAGGGCGTCATTCTTTAGAATCTGTTTTTTAATTAGTCCAGAAACCAACAAGCTTTTGTTGAAGAAGCAATAGTCCTTGGTAAAATGGTGTAAACAAACAAAGCACACTTTCTGCAATGGGGGTCACCAAAACCAAACTCGAGCCAAGTTTTCCTGAGTTACCTCATCCCTGGGAAACATGCAAAGACGCTGGGTAGAGCTGATTTTTTTTTTTTTTTCTGATTGTAATTATTTGAAATGTTAAAATCACTTTTTTTTTTTTTTTTTTTTACCAGGGCTGCTCCATTTACCTTAAATTGCTATTGTCATTTATTTCATTTGAACATATTGTATAATAGTAATTTGATAGTTGTTTGATATTGAATCTGTTTTTCACTTATTTACGCCAAAGTTAACCATAATAACAGTCATAATGACAGTTCAAGAGATATTTGTGTTTATTTCCGGTGCCAGGGTCATAGTCAGAAAAATAGCTCACACTGACTTCAGCTTTTTTACATAACAAATGAGAGCACTTTGTGAGCTGTCACCTGTACCGTACAAAAACTTTTTTTCATTTGGCCAGTGCGTCATTGTTTTATAACAGCGCAGGTTCACGATTTCCCACCATCCCCGCAGAAAGCGATTTAAATGTACAAGTTCTATAGACCTATATCGCTGAAGAAGGGACAGTTTGATGCGGACGTTTCGCTAATTAGACTCTAAACAGAAAGAGGAGCGAAAGAGTGCATGGGGCCCCGCTGACACGTGTGGAATAATGTTCAAGAGGAAGCGCTACAAATGCACACGCTACATTATATTTAGTTTTTAGAAAAGAGAGGGGGGAGTGAAAGAGCACAGCGAAGGTCAGTACGAGATAGAAATCGTTCGCAGTGGCAGCGTTATAAAGATAATTTCCCCACATCAACTCGATCTAACGCACACTTGAACCACACAGAGAAAAGTGAAGCACAAACACGCTCTGGAGGAGACAGACTGCAGACAGTGACTGCATTCACAGGCACTGCTCCATGCACCTCCAACTGCAGGACACACGTGTGGCTTCTGAAAGGGCTATAATCGCATGCCTCTGCGATTACGTGATCACGTTTTGTAATATTGCATTGTCATTGTAATTAACCATTCAGCCCTACATCTGGGCCTCTCCAATGGACTCTCTGCCTTGACACAGGTCATAACAGTTGTGGCGCAAAAGGAGGAGAGAGGGGGTTTAAGACCGTCAGCAAATGGACTCAAACCCTGGATGCTGGAGTGGCAACCACATAAGTGCAACGCTCTAAACCTATGTACCACTGTCTGTGTCTCTGTTCTGGAGGGGGAGCAGCACTATCTGCAGGGAGGGGCTGTGTGGGAGAGCACTGCAGAAAAAAGAAAAAATTCCTGCTTACATAAGTTTGTGGGCTGTCCCCCTGCACAAACGCTGTGTCCTCGTACCAACGAACCCCAAAGATGATTCGGATCCTTTTTGAATTGTGCCTAAAGAGAGATCCAAGATTACTCAAACGTGCATCAATTACACATGAAACCACTTCAGACAAGTTTTGATGAGGGAATAACATTATAACATGGTAGAAAGCTAAAACATTTGATTGTGCATTATACCACCTATTTAAGGTTGAAATTCTCCAAATGAGTCTGAAGTTGTATGGACTTTATGACACAGGAGCACTTCATGATACCAGAATAAAACGGTGGGGGAAAGCATTTTTGAGCTCTCAAGAGGGGGAAACTCCTTGTTAAAAGATGAAGACCATAAAAGAATACAGAATAAATATCACTAGAAACCAGACAATAACAAGAGAGGAAATACTAACACAGGGAAAAATCCCCCATCATCTATCATTTGTCTAACCACAAATTCTATAGACAAACTTGATTGTAGTTTGAATTTTGACATTTTTTTGCTGTGTGTATCCCTGCACTTTATTTCCAGGGCCTGGTCTGGCTAACATTATATTTTGTTGAACGGACTCCATGTTTATCAGATTGTGAAATAAGATTTTTGAATCAATAAACACAGACACTGGAGAATTTTCATCAGTCAGAGCTTCCTTGACTCCAAACTCAACCAATCTAAATTCTTTGCCAATCATTTTCAAATCCTTTGTGAGGTGAGCGCATCCAAACGTCTCCACTGGTCTGTTTTCCGGATGCATTTTGACATAAAACTATAGGTTTGTTCTCTGCATTTTACACAGTAGATATTTCTGACCGTGTCTCTCCGGGGTTCTGCTTTCAACTTCGCTCAAGAGTGCTTCATATCCTTTCATGCTAGGTTGAGCTTGCCAGGCATTGTCAGGGTGGTTTAAATTTTTAACAAGATGAAACAAAGGGACCGAGAATAGCGGGTAGAGTTCCATATCTCAGACTGAAGGTATATTTTGCATGAAATCCTGTGCAGTGATGTGGAATAGTCTGCACTTGTGTGTCGGCAGATGCAGTTGCACTTTTTTATTGCCGAGCAGTGAGCGTGCCTTTAGAGTTCATCGTCTGGCTTTGTCGACTAAGAATAAATGTACCCCAGTGGTTTGAGCTGAATGGTTTTGTTCAATTCTCTCCATTCTACTCAAGCTCTCATCTTTGTACAGTATGTTCCTGTATTTTCACTCATAGTCTAACGTCTGACAGTGATAGAATTTGATCCATGGGCTTTATTTCCCATTTCGCATCAAACTAGTTAAAACATGTTTGGGTCTCACAACTGTCCAGATATCAGAAGCTAAATCATTTTTGTTTTTTCAATATCTATACTTATTTGTAGCTCACCATCAATGAGGCAGACAGTGCGTAAAGGTAGGTTGGTCTCCGCTGTTTTCTCTGTCTCCACTGCAGCTAACACCACACAGAGTTTTTAGATCATTCCATTTCTGTGATGCAAAGCAAAGATTGTGAAGGTGTAGGTTGTGTTCATGATCTAGAATTTGGTGATGTCTTAATCTCAAATGCTGCGCAAGGGTCTATGTAACTACATTAGAGATTTATTGTATTTAAAAGAAATATTCAAAATAGAAATCCACAAACCTTATCATTATTTATATGGGATGGGCTCCCCAAATGTGTTGTAACTCCTTTGGAGTTGAATAATGGCACCACTTTCTGAAGCTATTGTGAAAAGAAAAAAACTTGTGTCCAGTAATTACAGAGCTATGAACCATAAACCAGGTCAACAAATCTGCAATCTGACAGTTACAAAGCAACTTCTGATCAATTTTAAACTATAGGGATTCTCGAATGTTGTGATGTCACGTGAACCCAAGAAGTGCGAGGCAGGGAAAGAGTGGCGCAGAGGTCGGGCGTTGCTGTGGGCACCAGACAAAATAATTCGACATAGTCGACATAATCCTCCTTCTGGTTGTATTAGTTAAGATAGGGCTGCCGACCTCAAAAGAAAATAAATCCTACACAGACTAAAACCTTGGACATTTTACACAAATCAGTTTACTTTATAGCATATTTGAGCGGCAAGACTTTTCCCTCGTTCATTTAAGTGACTGGAGTTCCCGCTCGACCAGCAGTGCGATTAGAACGGAAGTTCTGATCCGTGGCAAAAAGAGGCAAAAGTGGGCAAGGGGGCTGAATAAGTGAGTTCAGTATTTACTGTCTAATTCAGGCATGTCCAAACTACGGCCCGGGGGCCAAATGCGGCCCTCAGACCAATTTATGATGTCCTGTTAAATTTGTTCAAACAAGAAAAAGTAGTACTTTTTACTGTAAAGTTGGAAAAATTCAAGCATTTTGATGTTATACCTAACCTAATGATAACTTAATATTAATGTTCCTTGTCTTATTAAAGGTGTGGAGGCTCATCGAAACAATGTCAAATGGAGGAAAAGGATTCACGTAATTGTCGGATCTGCTCCGTATACATTTCAAAATGCCGCCCTCTGTGAAAAAAGTTTGGACACCCCGGTCTAATTACTAGTGGTGATCCTGGACTATTTTAAATGTGAAAAAACATAATATCATTAACATAATCTGGATAATCCCAGAAAATATATTTTCAATTCTTGTCAATATCGCAATCTGTTTTGTGTTTTGTGAGAGTTAAGATGAATTATATTTCAATATGTTTCTGACCAATATGAATTATTAAAATGTGTATATTTTCCTCAAAATTTCTTATGAAACACCCTTCAATCACTACAACATCATCACATTTTCAAATTAGAGGCACCAATAGTAAAAACTAACATGATAATGAATAATCCTGCAAATACAGTATGTTTAGGTTGTCAGGTAAGTGAAAAAAATGGCGCTTCTTGTGTGTTAAGTAGTGTTACAGTTGATGGGAGTAATTACAGCTAACATTTCTCGAGGAAAATCATATTAAAATCACTATATTATAAATCCCTCTCAAACTTGGCTGTATTTGCCCATGTTGCTGCCAGTGCAGCATGCCTCTAGGGTAATGAAAACTCAATAAACTGAATTCTGCTAATCAGTGACAATTTACAGTCTTACCCACACGTGCTTTGCTTGAGTTAAACATAATTGAGCAAAATCACCGTCAGAAGATGCTGATCATGGCCCACCCAGCTGAGGAAACATTGCAGTGCTCCACATATTACGACAAGTGTGTGGGCAATTCAACAAAAACTCTGGAATGTGAAAGTGAAAATGGGACTCAACAAGAAAACACACGCCAACATGGAAATCCAGAAATGATGTGTTTTCTATTGTAGTTCAATAGGTTTGGGTGACACCACCTAACCATAGAGGATTTGGACTGAGCAACTCGGCAAGTCCAGTATGGTTTGAGGGACTTCGGAGTGACCCCCTGTATTTGTTCCTATAGCTGTTAGCATTAGCCCGCAAAAAAGCAAGATATGCATAATCAACAGGGTTTGGGCTGTTTTTTTTTGTTTTTGTTTTTTTATTAAGATATTTTTTTCTTAAACAAACCAGACCAGAGAGAGAATGAAAGGCAAACATTAAAAGGTACCCTTCAAATCTATACAAACTAAAACACAAACGTCCCACTTTGCCCACAGTCTGTCAAATTTGTTCATTTTCAAATTAAGTCAGAATGTAATTTTTTCCTGTCGAATGTCCATTATAACGTTAGTCCAGTCCTTAATAATCGGTGTGTTTCGTGTCATACATTTTTTGTGAGAGTTTTTTTCGCAGCTGCAGGAGGATGCTCCAGAGATAACTGCCAGTTGTGTCCATGGCAGAAGTCCTGAGGCCCAGATACATAGTTCTGAAATCCATTGGAATGGTGATATCATACATTGTCTGTAAGGCTTTGTTGATCTCAGTCCAATATTTGTGAACAACAGGACAGTCCCAAAACACATGATAGTGATTAGCCTCCTGGCTGCCACATCCTCTCCAACAGTTTGCATTTCCCTGTGAGTAATGAGCACTTTGACATGGGCTTATAAAGAAACGAGACACATTTTTCCAGCAGAATTCCCTCCAAAAATGTGATTTTGTGGTTTTCCACTGAGATGTACATATACTTTCCCACTCATCATCAGCCAGAACAAAGTGACCCTCTCTTTCCCATTTACCCTTAATGTAACCAGTAGAGTGAGTGCCCAGTTTGTTAATACAGTTTGGGCTGTTTTATTTTAGATTATAATAGCCTTGTGCAGTTGGCATCTGAGCTAAGCTAAAGGTTAACAAACTTAGATAGAGATTTTAGTGCTTCTGGTATTTTTTTACATGTTACTGATGAGGAAACAAGCTAAATGGCTATTATATTATGAAATAAATATGTTAAATACTTTATGGGGATTGGCGAAACCCTTCGATGATCATACAGATATTAGCCTATTGTCAAACTAATGGAAATGGTAGAAAAGCACTTTTCACTTGCACACCAACTGCCAATATCTTGTGCAACAGGATGAATTCCCATTGCGTGTTCACAAACTCAAACAAGCCCAGTGCAGAAATGGTGTGGGTCAAAGCCAAAGATAAAGCACCAGCAATGATTGTGTTTTAGTATGTCTCCATCTCTATCAAAGAAGCAGACTAGCCACCAATGCTAAAGCAACGCTCACATAAACAATAATTGCTAGCACAATTTCTTAAAAGTAACAATATGGCTACGCTTTTTAAACTTTTTTTTTTCATGTCGGAAATGCCTTAATGATGTATTAGACAAGCATTATTCAAAGATATTTAAGAGTCTGCCCACAATAACTGAGAAGGAAATACAAAAGTGAGGAACATGTCATGTATTTTATGATAACACTTATTGTTCTAACAACTCTTAAGGATGAAAATAGTGTTAAGTTCTTCTGGCAGAGTCACTAACAGACATCCCAACATGTGCAGTCATTTCCAGTCCCACCTGCGTTCTAATTGCAGCTAAAGGATGTCATAATAGGCCCTAGAATGGAAGCGGACGATGCCTGGGAGAGAGCTGAGACACAATGCCAAAGTGAAATAAACATAGTGAGTTGGCAGATTGTAGGAGCACAGAGGCCCGCGCCCATTGGACTGATTACTTCCTGATTACAGAGGTTGTGAAGGAGGTGCTCGAGGCTGATACCGCGCTAAAGGCTGCACAGATCTCCCACATTAACTCTCACACCTGGGTAAAGAAGCAGAGGCAAAAATTCAATCAAGAGAGAGTGTCACCAGGTTTTCAGACTTTGTACGGAGGAAGTAGGTAATTGAAACTGTTATTTGTGACTCTAATCCCTCTCAAACCGGCTGGTCCATAGCTCGTGTTCAAATGTACGGATTTTAGAACAGCTTTTTCCCGGTGGAGAAGCAGAGTGGACCACCCTCGCACAGCCAAAACATATGATAACTGCCCTTCCGAAAATCAGCTTTAATTATCATTAGTTTTACTCAATGTTGTATTTTATTTTTTCTTTCCTGCATGTTTGAGTGATCCTCTATTGTCCCGCAACTGAGGCTTGAGGGCTTAGAAAATTCCTGTTTTTACCTACCACCTATCCCCGCTCATATCCCTGTAATTAGTTGCAATATTGCTAGATGGAATGTATTTAGGTATTTATAATGTTATTTGTATCCTGCCAAGTTGCTTAGTCACGAGCATCAGTGCTGCTCCATTTGAAAATATTTAAGTGAAATGCATTGTGGGGAGTGTACACGCCTGAAGTCTGCATCGCTCCACACTTTCTGGAAGTGCAGCGAGAAGTGAGCGGTGAAGTGCTTAAGCGTGAGCACCGGGACAGGGACCGCGAGCGACACATGTAGGTCTAAAATGTCACATAGACACTTAGAATAATAACAGTCTGCTGCTTGTGATGTGTCACTATGAACATCAGTCCTGCAGTCTTGAACAGGAAGCCACTGGACCTGTTTCTATTATTAAGCTGTTTTATTATATTTAACATTGCGGTTTATAAAGAACAACATGTAAAATGATTATCTGCTTTTGTTAAAGTTCAATATGAAGTGCCTCAAAAAAGCATAATATGTCAAAATATGAATTTAATATTTTTTTTTTAAAGGTTTTTTCTTTAAAAACCTCTACAAAGTTTAGTTAAATCTCACACTTGTAATTTC
The DNA here is from genome assembly GCA_015082035.1 of Chaenogobius annularis. NCBI lineage: Eukaryota > Metazoa > Chordata > Actinopteri > Gobiiformes > Gobiidae > Chaenogobius > Chaenogobius annularis. The sequence goes on along the minus strand of BJKM01000133.1, from coordinate 568,912 downwards.
GTATCTGATAAAAATATCTAACTGCATTTAAACATTTTCACATGGAAGTGTGCTGACTGTGTTTTCATTGATTAAAAGAAGATTCCATCCATCTCCTAAGAAATTAAAATGCTTTGTTACTTGTGATGCCTCTCTTTGATGCCAACTTTTAAGATATGTTTTAAGCCTCATTTAAACTGTTTTACTCATATTGCACGCCTAAAAATCAGGAAGTAATTTGTCTTCAATGCATAACATGAAGCCCCAATAGAATAATTAGAAAAAAGAGACATTTAGTAACATTTAGATATACGTAGACATGCTGTTAAAAATCACTGAAACAAACTCGTACTGCACACCCAAAAATCCGTATCTGAGAAAACTTTTAACATTAAGCGAGTCTGCGACAAGGCTGAGATGTTTGAACAAAGTTTCATTCCTTTGATAAAAACAGAATATGTTGCGAAGCCCATTTTTACTCAAAGCAAACAAATAGCCCAACAACGCCAACCGAAAAAGCGTTCATATTTCTTTCTGCTCACAAAAAAAGATATTGTATTCAAGCGCTCATGCTCATGTTGTGCCCACACGGGGGAAAAAGCACCCAGCAGGGGCCCAGCTCTGCGTGATGGCCAGTCCACTCCACAGCACACTTTAAAATGCATTCTATTTATTTACATAGAGCTGAAAAGAGCGATCCGAGACCTGCAAGGCCCCATGGAGGAGGATGAATCTTGTTTTAGGAGTGTTATGCAAAGCCAACTTCATGGAGCATTCAACTACATTACATTGTTGTTCCCTAGTCAAAAACATATCCACTCGGGTTTTTACAAATATTTCTAGTAATCTTTACATTTCTGCAGTTATGTCTGTAATCTTAAAAGGCTTTGTTGTAACTAGTGTAGTAGTAGGCTGTAGCACCTTTTTGTTATGCGATTACCCAGTGTGGCCCGGCCTGGAGCTCTCCTCTCGCTGTTTGGGTGTTTGGGTAGTCACTCAGGACGTGGCAGCGCACCAAGAACTAGCCCTTCTGGTATTTTCTTACTCTTTGTGGGCTCTTTCACATAATCTATTCAAGTTTTATACAATTTCCCCATGAATGTGTCCATGTCATCTCCCTTGTGCTGGTGGGTTCCATCATGGCCTAACTCCTCCAGCCTCCCGTTGTGAACTATTTCAGTACAGTAGTTATTTTACATAATACATTGGTAAACTGATTATTTTCTTATGGCATTTTAATTTACAAATCTGCCTTGCTTTAAAGTATTATTGTAAACGTATGTAATTTCTCTAGTGATGGTGTAGTTGGTGATTGTGGTTTATCTAATTACACCCTCGCTCGGTTACACTTGTATCTACCTCCGCCCACTTCATTCCCTCCTACTCCAGGAAGTGGTGACCAATCAGGAAGCCTTCTACAATCTGCTCTGATTTATTTAGAATCAGAATCAGAAAAGGTTTATTGCCATTGTCAGTGAGCAAAATTCACAGGCTAGGAACTTGCTTTGGCGATTCGGTGCCACATACAACTATGAGCAATAATGAGGCAAAATATATCAAATAAGGCATGAAAGAAAAACAATTAAAATGTACAAAAAATATTTTAAAAATATGTACACAGTTTTATACAGGTACATTTACAGGAATAATGCAGAAGTGAACAGTGCAGTGAGTGGTCGTTGATTAAATAAGTGGCAGGTGTTTGGAAGTGTTCATGAGTCATAGGCAGAGGGAAAGTAACAGTTCTTGTGGTGGGAGGTTCTGGTCCGGATGGACCTTAGCCTCCTGCCTGAGGGGACTGGCTCAAATAGTCAATGTCCAGGGTGAGAAGGGTCAGCTGTGATCCGATTCTTGGCAACGGTGACAATATCCGAGGTATTTACAAATCCTGTGTTATAATAGTAATTGGCTGGCTTTTTTTAGGAAGGTGGGTCCAGATCAATGAATGAATATGCATATATTCATATTAATAGCGGCTTCGCTATTGCAAACAACCCTCCTCCTCTTCCTCCTCCTCTTCCTCCTCCCTCCGCTGAGGCTGGTCAACTTCGGCTCTCTGAATAATGATAACATTCATTAAAGAGGCTAATAGACCCATTTTTAGTGTGTTAAACAAATAATTCTTTTGATTACGTCATCGCCAGAGCGCAACCGTCAGATTGACGGCTTGGGAGTTCTAGTAGTTCTAAAATCCTGATAGTCCAAGTGTTAACACATTTATATGAGTATATTCTGAGAAGGAGGAACAAAAGAAGTTAGTAATTTAACATCTGAAGTCCAGAGGTGACAATAGTACTTAAGTTCAGCACTCAAGTAAGAGTTCAATTACTCTGCTTTAAAAAAAATGACAGGGGAAACACCTCTACTTGTACAAGTACAAAAGTACACCATCATAAATGTACTTAAAGTAAAAAACTAAAAACATAGTTGATGGAACTGTGTTGAAAAATGAAATATGGGTTTTTAATGAATTAATCACAATGATGTTATATATGTTAGCGATAAGACACATGTTTAATTGTTTTTCTCTACATTTTAGCTTGTTAACGATGATGAAGGTCTAACAAAAGGAAAGCCTGACAATTGCATTGAGTGCACTGATATGATCCATCCCCAAAGCTCCTGTCTGTTTATGAACACTCTCAGCTGAGATCTCACACTTGCTCAGCACCACCGCGCTCAAACACCACTAAATATGACTCTTTCAGTTTGTTTAAGCACCCACCTGCACCATCGCCACGTGAACACACTCTCTCCCGGTTCTTCTTGTGTTTACGCCACAGCCTTTGGTCTGATCGGCTTATATTTCTTCCAACAGATTGTGTGTGAGACCGTGAAAGGAAGGCTTTGTGAAAGAAAGTAGTACTTTCGGTATATGGCGATCTGCCACATTGAAATGAAACTTTCTTGGCCAGACCTGACTCACGGGTCAAAAGACGTGTATCACTACACAGATACACAGAGCCTATAGTTTTGTTTTTTGTCCGCTTTCTCAGTGAGTTTTCTAAGGAGCACACTGCGGTGCTCAAGACAACAGTGGAGCCGTAGAGTTACGCTCACATGAAGGAGGCGAGAGAGGAGAGGGAGTCAGGCCGAGGAGCAGGAGGAAGAAACAGGTAACCATACCTGTTCACGCTGTTTCTGTCCTTCACGGAGCAGTTTGTTATTGACGCGACCCAAAGGAAAGCTGACTTTTTCCATGTCTCAATCTCCTCCTCCCAGCATTACCATGGAGCTTGTCTTATTATAATAACTAATATTATTGTTAAAAAGAGCTTCAAGTGAGGTGATTATAACCTCAACCTTCTAATATATGTATGAATGGGTCGAGTCAAGTTAATGAACAGATTTTCTCTCCCCTGCTTTATATTGCACGTCTATGCATCATAAAATATTATTAGGCACTATATAATAGGCCTATTATATAAGCCTATATAGTGTTAATAGTGTGTTTAGGTGCATGCAGCTCTGGAAATAATGACGGTACATTAAACCTTGGAGGAAAATGCAACCCCATATGAGGCATATTTACACTCCCTTTAAAATATTCTGGGGAGAGAACATATACTTAAGATAAAAAGTAAGGAGTAGAAATTGCTGTCATAAATTTGAATACTCAAGTTACTCAGTACTTTGTTATTTGCCACTTCTGCCTAAAGGTAAGACTTTATATTGTCCCTAATTTGGAGGCTGGTAAATGATTAAAAAGCCTGGTGTTATGCTACACATGCTTTGAAGCAAAAACCTAAACTATTGCATCAGGCTGCTTTAATAAAGTTGCAGAGGAAGTGTAGGCTCTGCTTCTGTGTGTAGGAGTTTTTCCTCTAGTGCAACTGATTGCACAGGCTTGTCCTCACGCAGTGTGTTTGAAGGTTCATTAGTTTGAACGTTTTGGTGGATAGTGAATGTACATGATGTTTTCCTTGTATTCTAACTAACATGTAATTAAATATACAAGATTACATCAAATAACATTACAGTGATTTATTCATATAAATTACTGAATTAGGGCCGAATTAGGCATGTATGTGGTTGAAATTGAAGTCTACTTGCACTGGAACCTGGTAATGCTGTTATTTCAAAAACACGAGGGGACAAGAAGGTCTATGCTCACACTCTCTGTAGCAATGTCTCCTAAAGTCAGACTTGACTGTTTTCTAACAGTTTAAATACATGTGTTATGTCATCACCAGGAAGATAAGCACAAGTAAAGTTACAAAGTACACCTAAAAAACAAAGCTTGATCATAACCTTTAAAGAAAAATAGATCCTAGCCCCTAGTTAGTACTTGGATGTTAGACCGCTGGGATGTCAGCTGCCACAGGGGGGCGGTAGTGGCCACTGTCATTGTTTCCCTGGGCAAGACACTTCACCCACCTTACCTCCAGTGTCCAAGCATGTGGTGTATGAATGAGTGAATGAGGGACAATGGATGAAAAGTAGTAGTGTTCCTTAACATGCACTGTCCTGACCAAATAAAACATCTGATTATCATAATAATAAAGCAGTAAAGTCAAGCTGCTTTTCCTAAAAAAAACTCCCAAATTCCAGAAGTGCAACAACAAGTGAATCAATATCCCTTGATCAACAACTCTTTCCAGCCCCATGTGGATGAAGTGTCTGAGGTGAGTAAATATTGCATTTGTGTTTTCCAAAAGTAGCGAACGCCGCAGAGAGCTTTGTTGTTAAGGCGTAGCTGCGTGTAAGGTCCCGAGCAGCCTGGAGAGCACTTTGTTTGGCTAAGTGTGGAGCGCTCAATAAACAGAGAATCCAGACAAGCTTCCTTTCAAAGTCGAGAAAGTCTGGATTAAAAGACAGGATTTCCCCTTACATGGAAGTGAGGATTTAACTAATGTATGCATGTACTGCATCATGGTATTGAACGTATTGATGATTTTGGATGTGAGTAGTTGAATTGTTTCAATTTATCCATATTATATCATTAAAATTAAAGGATATTATTTGCTTGCATTGTTTGTGTTGCCTTTAAACATGCTCCGGAGTACATTTACTTTGGCATTTTATGAACTTAAAAAAGGTATGTATTAAAAAGCACACATTATTTACACCCCACAGTCCTTTCTCTGAAATAAATTTACATTTTAGTTGATTTGTTCTGGACAATGAATATGATTTGGGACTTCAAAATCCAGCTTCCTTTGCCTCTTACATTTTGTCACCACCCATCCTTTTTTGTTTAGTTTGTATTATTTAATTGAAATATGATGACCTATGACAAATGTATTTATCAACAAAATGAACATGGCGTACCACAAAGAGAAAAAAAATTACAGAAAAAAATAAATAGCACACTACAAATATAATACAGTGGTGCAAAGGGCAATTGTGTATTCACGAACTGTGAAGCAGATTTCATTCTACACATTGTTGACATTTTCCTATTTGTCAGGTTTTATTATTGCTTTTTTTTTTTTCCTATTTAGATTTGCACAAGGCTAAGCACATATGAAGGATCAGGTGGCACGGAGTCTAGTCCAGAAATAATAAGGTGATAACCCAGTGAAATGAAACGCATTGAGAGATGGAGATCTGCCGCAAACATGCCCACCGTAATTGGATTGTGACAAGTGAGCTGCGGTGATTCGGGCAAGTATTCCAATCTTTTGTATGATTATTCCTTATACTATTTCCCGGAAGAGAAAAAACCCCAAGCAACACCGTGTGCCTCGAGGATTAACCCGGTATTAGCCTGAAACAAATTGAAATCCATATGTGCTGTTTTTGTTGCAGAAGTGTTCATTTGCATATATGTAATGAGGTCAGTGAATGTCCCTACGGTTTATGTTGCATTCAAGGTGCTGCCGTCCTTATCAAGTGTATTAGGTTGACCTTTTGTCATTCAGTTTCATTACAAATGCATTTCATGTGAAAAACACTTGATTTTCGCTTATTAAATGTCTTCTTCCGGTCCTGGGAGCTAGTAATATGTGGCTGCTAAATCTGTGTAATCCCTCATTTGTTCAGAGGTGTTTTATTGTAGAAAAAAATGGGGAATACCCATTAATGGACCTCTATGTCGGAAAATAAAACATGAATTTGAATGTAGCACCCATGTGCAACAACTACACGAGCAAAGGCTGACTGTAGAAGTTACATTGGACCGAATAGAGACGCAAAGACACAGAGAAGGCTTACCAGTAGCTGCGGGCTGAATGCTAACGCGATGCTAGCGTTGCCTGCTGTTTTTTAACTGTTTGTTCACTTTTCTGAGCTAACGCCACGTCAGCAACTTACATTAAGACTGACTTGTGACTCGACATGAATTATTTCTGCTTGAAACAAACATAATTTGCCAGGAAACCTCTTGAAAGAGGGGAAAAGTTGTGTTTCTTGTTGAATCAATGGGTGTTTTTTCACCCACGCCAGACCACACACCCTTTGCCGACTGTATCTACTGACCTTATCCCAGAAGCTGCCATCCGTTGTAATCCTCCTTCTGGTTTTTTACATACGGGTGCCGATCTCAATAGCAAATAAGTTCTACACAAACACAAAGCCGCTTTCAGGCCACGCAGGGAATCTGTGTAGTGTTGAATTGCTGGTGCACATGAACATGGAACATTTTACACACATCAACCTACCTAACAGTGGCGTGCGGTCAGGGAAATCAAGGCAATCAGTGATTGGCCAATAAAATCTAAAGTCACTGTGTGTCACAACTATGTATGAATTGTTCTAAAATATCCAAATAAGCGTGTGGCTCCTGCTGCTGAAGCTTGGCTGAAGTCACGGTGTCTTTTACTGTCCGTTACAGGCCGCTGGGCATTACTGCGTGGGAAGCACAATTCTACTTTTCCCACAGCGGCGCACAATCTGTGGCCGTGTTCAGAGGCCTGTTCATGCTCCGCTATGAACTGATCGGAGAAACCTTATCTAATCTATTTAGCCCCATTTCAAGGTTAGAGAGTATAGCTCCGTGGGAGTTTACCCTTTACGTGGGAGACCCTGGGTTCAAATCCTGACATTACAACAACATCAAAAATCACTTTTGTATTATCCACTAAATATTGATGAAAACCTCAGGTCTGCTCGCCCATCCATAAAAAGTCACCGCACGCCACTGCTACCTAATGTGATATTTTAAAGTTGAGACTTTACCTTTGTTCACCACGCACGGCGTTCCTGCTCAACTGGAAGTGCCAATACAACGGAAGTGCCGAACTGTAGCAGAAAGAGGCAAACGGAGCAGGAAAAAGGTCTCGAGTATCGTGTGCTGGGTCTTTTTAAGTGACCCACAAGTGCTTACTAATGTGTACTGTGGTTAGGAGAGGGAGATATTGACAAAACTATACAGTACATCTTATTTATCTCAGTATGTTAACCATATTTCAACAGTGCACTATGAACGTGCTAAAATTTATCTGTAAATGTCTTATCAAATGAACCACAAATGTGCAGAAATATCACTGAATACATTTGTTTGGGAGAAGACGTTTCTGTGTACTTTGTTTTTAATCAGCTTGTTTTGCCTATAAGTTTGACTATTCTAAGTTTGCAAATCTCCAGAACAACAATAAAGTTATATTTTACATTTTTCAATATCTCCTTACCTCAAACTATGTGGCGAAGGAGTTTGAAAGATGCAAAATGTTTAAAAAAAAAATCTGAGGAACACTTGTGGGCTTGAAATGTTCCCGTGACTCTTTGTTCCCACGTGTCTTTGAAAGTTTTGAAAAAGGGCTCTAAATATCCCATAACCCTGTTTTCTCACATTTAGAAGACATTTTTAATGGCAAATCCATAACCCCCACCTTCACCCTGGCCCGAAATTCAACAACAAAATTCTACACTTTAAGGAGTTGTACCTGATCTTTGTTTTTTCTTCATGTAATAAAGTAAGTTTTGTCCCAGTACAGATATATATTGTAGAAGCAGCTCTCAGGGTCAGAATGCTACCGCTGTGCGCTGTCTGCATCTAGCGTTTTATTCTCTGAGAATCATTTGTCGTGAATCATTTTGGAACACAGAAAACAGTTTAATATGAACTAGTTTTGTTTTTTCACATTTTAAGAAGGTAAATATCAGGTACAGCACCTTTATACATTACGGTACAAAATGGGCCTAATCTTGTAGCATTCAAAAATGTCCTGACCTTTGCTTTAACCCTAAAACAAAGTCGAAACTACAACATTAGTTTTAAATGTCCCTAAAATCTGGGAACATTCGAACTTTGAAAAAATGTAACAAACATGGGAACACAGAGTTGTTGGAATTAGGGCTATCAAGACTGTTAGGTTAATCGATAATCGTGGTTATTCAGATCACAATTTGAAATTTTAGATGCAAAATGTTGTCTTCAGTTTAAAAACACAGGATTACTCAGAGAGGCATGAGTGAATTAAAATGCCACTCCAAATACTGTATGTTTTGAATGAAGAAAATATACCTAAAAAAAACTAAAACTAAAACCCAATTAATACATTTGCTAAAGTGTTGTCATGCTTTTGCAGATCTTGATATTCTGAAGGAAATAAACAAGCTCCCTTTTGGCACACTTCTCGTTGAAAAGAATCTATTTAATCAGACTCCAGTATTTGACTTGAACCCCTGGGTGCTATCATGGCTGTGGGTGTCAGGGAGCTGGTGCATTCACCTTCAGGGCTCCCCGGGAGGATGGCCTCTCTGGAGCACACTGATATGGATGCCAGCCCAATTTCCTTTTGGCTAATTATCTTGGCTACAATTGCAGTGGCAGTGCTTATCGTGCTCCCAGCCGTCTGCTCTGCCTTCTGTGGTTTTTACAGAGGTGGAGTGAAGCAGTGTGCCCCAGAGCCAGCACTGACAGGTTTTGTATATGCTCAATATGCGCGCGGGCAAAGGTTACGTTCCGATGTGCAGTCATTAAAGCGGCGCTCATAACTGAACTCTCGGGAGAAGCAGGACTCATCACCGCAAAGCAATTTAAAACCCTGGCCAAGTCTGTTTAGTGCAGGAGACATTAAATAATTAGCTATCAAGATTACTCGTAAACTATTGATGGTAGATACTAGTGAGTTGTTGTTTTTTTTCTATCCAATACTACAATATAACTACTATGTCGGGTATTCAGATAGATTCAATACCAATGCCATTGAATTTTGTGCTTATGACCGGTTGGACTACTTATTTGACTAAAATGCATGTGTGGCAGCTAGAGATGGAAAATGTGTTGACTTTCACCGAGAGAATATTAAGTTAAATGGGATCCTCAAGGCGCACAGGTAAGTGCACCAAACACAGAGCCAGGTTCCAAGTTACAGACTATTTTATTGTACAATTTAAAAAAAAAATACACATTCTGATTTCTTCTTTCAATTCTTAACAATTGCTATAAGAGTTAAAAATGCTGGCTCAAACACGCCTTCATTCATTCGCTTCCCACTCCCTTCCCTTCCCACAAGCCCGGCAGCGGAGGGGCTAAACAGCAACACAACAGGAGGGACAGAAGGCAAACAGCACAGAACAAGCGAAGCAGCAACACAGTGGAACAGCAGAATAGCAAAGCAAACAAGAGCAAGAGCAACAACCGGTGCCACTCCTGACCACTGCTGACACCTAGAACATTTTTTTGTTCAAGTTTGCCTAAAAATAACCTAGTTATTGCAAAAGTACAATACCACTGGATAAATAGCCTACCAGTTTAGAGGAAGTTATATGTGTAGTCCACGGCGTGAGGCCAAACAAAAGGCGGGACAACCAACCCGCACTGCTCAGGCTGCTATGGTCAGCTGAGAGCAAGTTACAATAAAATCATCTTTGCTAAACATTTGCTTTGGATTGGAATTTACAATAATTTGAAATAAATTTACCTTCTTGTTAATATGAATGAACCACCGTGTATATGGCTCGCTGGAGGCAGCGTACTGTCCAAGCAGCGAAACTGCAAAATAAGACGACTTTATGAATGGAGCGGAGGCCACACACGGGGCATTACCTGCAGAGAGACCCGCCAGCTGAGGCGCGAAAGTAAGCGCCGTGTGGATCAGCACGTTAACTGGTTGTGGCCAGACAACGGCACTGGTAGGAACAACGTTCTGTGAGATGTTGAATACTAACGGATTAAATCTGGAACACGAGCTCTACCTGGAGCACGAGTACGAGGGGCCAACACCAGGACCCGGAAATGTGTGTGGGCAAAAAGGGGGAGCAACGAGAAAGAGAGCGCTTATAAAGCCCGCCAACCCGTGCTGCCAGGCGCCGGGCAAACGCATCTTCGGCACAGGCTCCAATCACCGTCTCACCACACATGTTTTAAGACTTTGCATTTTTTTATTTATTTTTTTATTACATTTTTATCCCAAATTTGACTTTTTTTTTTAATTTGTAATTTTACTGACAATATTCAATAACTGTTACCTAGCAACCAAAACACCACTAATGTACACAGAAATGATGATTTGACAATATATGAGAACATTTTTATTTTGTCTCCCTGGTGTGATGTCAACATCTGTACTCTATATACTGTATTATTCTACTTCATTTGTGTAAAGCTATCATTTATAGTTACAACAGGTAATAGCCCACCAAATAAAAAAAAAAACGAGAAAATCATACAAATCTGCCATATGCACAAAAACATTGAAACTATAAAGATTTTGACCTCATTTTATAGTTATTTTTGCCCCACTCCAGATTAAATCTAAAACGAGATATATGTGCAGATAACCTAAAATATAAACAATGTGTTTCAATTAAAAACATATTATATTTTTAAGAATTTTTAAAGGTTTTATCAGACAGGAAATGACAGTGTGAAATGGGGATGAGAGAAAAGGGAGGACCACAGTTCATCGTCAGAGTCAGGAATCAAACGCACAACCCTGCGGCCGGCTGCACTTGGAGAGCGGCATATGTGTGCTGTGCCATAACCACTCGACCACCGCGCAGCACTAGAAACTAAACGTGCACTATGTACTTGTGTTCTTGTGAAAGGTCTGCCACTATCTTGTCTCCATGGAGATGTTATAATTTACTTGGAATGTTCCACAGTATGGCATTAAACTTATTAACTTCTTAAACTGTCTCCAAGGCCAGGTTACATTTCTGCTCTTTAGAGCAGTGACCCCAGTCACAGTAATAATGTCTATTTTTGAAGTGATTGTTTTTGATTGTAACTGTAGTGTAGATGTGTTTAATGCAGGGCTATTTAACTTCATTTTCCAGAGGGACAGATTTTTTGGAGGGCTTTGGCCCCTGGGCCAGAGGTGCACACACTGTGACAACATTTTGGGTCGCACAAAATATCCCCAACACTGTAACAATAACTGATAGATTCGATTGTTGTGAGAGATAACATACAAAATGCATTACCAACATTGCTTTGCCCTCCAATACTGAACTCAAATTAAACTAGGACCGGGTCTGAGCCAGGACTAACCCAGACTCAAAATGGGTCTAAAGCAGAATTAAACAACGACTAAACCAAGACCAAACCACGTCTAAACTAGATTAGAACTAGACCCAGAATTAAACCAGTAAACAAGATTTTACTAATTTATAAAATAACTAAATTATGGTTCATGGGCCAGATTAAATAATTTGGAGGGCCTGATTTGGCCCTTGGGCCTTATGTTGAACAACCCTGGTTTAATGCCATTTCTGGTGGCAAAGCAACAACTTCCTCAATGGAGACAAGCAGGTGGCAGATCTCTGCAACAGAAAAGTTACACAGCGCGACCACCATCTCTACCTGCAGAACCTGTTCTTCATTGCCTTTGGCCCTGAGTCAGCAGTTTACCACCAGCTAAAGCCACAAAACTGACTCTGAAGATAGTGAAGTCGGAAATTGAGCTGAGAAGAAAAGATGGTTTGCGAGAAAAGGCAAAGAGGCAATCTTTGTTTCCGTGGGACTAAACTCTGCCCACAGCCACACACAGTCCAAAGAGCGGATAAACCAGGCCTGGGGGACTAAAGGCTCTTTCTCACCAACCGACCTCCACAGCCCCGTCACTGAGTCAGGGGGACAGCTCGTCTGTTCACGTCTCCTCACAGTCCTCGACTTTCCTTTGTGTAAAAGCTTCTTTCTTTCAACAACAAAAATGTACCAACAATGCAATACCTTTCAGCAACAGCAGGTGGCGCTGGTGGCTAAACTGTAACCAAAAGATTTTTGTAAATAAACTAAAACATTATGTGTTTGAGCAACATAATTATCCGTTGGGAATTGGACATGAGCTCATGATATCACATAAACAGACCTAACGGACTGGATTATTACAGCTTTTGGCCTCAGAAGGAGGCACTTATCTTTGGATTTACTCAAGGCTTAAATGAAGGTAAGCTAACTGCAGTGCATTATTACTTAACTCTTCATCCCCTTTGGGACATAAGGCGACAACGAGCAGCATTATTGTCACAGATAAAAGAGAAATGCAGAGAGATGTTTGATGTAGAGATGAGTTAAACGTGAGTGTAAATGACCTGCTCAGGGAACCACTGCTTTCACAAAGGTTGGATTTTGTGGGGATTTCTGCCTATTTTCAGATCATAAATTTGTCTTGGGTCAAAATCCTTCTGCTTTATTAAAAACTGCTTTTAATCTTTAGCTTGCTCTGTTCCGGTGGTCACGTGGTACACAAGCTTGCGTGGCAGAAGAACACTACTGCGCATGTTCAGAGACCGGACATCTTGCAGGCCCGGGGCTTGGTTTAGTCCCCAAATGGGAAAGACTTCCTCGAATAGAAATTGCGGTTGAAGTCAGTTCATCCTACCAACAGCTTGCTCATTAGATTCAAATCCGCCTGGCTGTTCAGGTTATGCTGACCCTGATAAAGAGCAGCAAAAGACTTCTCTCTGAACCCTGACATACTCCCAGGCTTACCAGGTAATGGGACGGTCCATAATTGTCCTCTCACGTGGACAACTGGCAAAATAATAAAAATAAGACATTTACAGTATGTGTGTATTACCATATGTCATTTTAGACCATTTCTTATTGTGAGATAGTAACTAAAAATATGTTATTTTAATTATTATATTTATTTTTTTACTTGTCATTAAACAGTTAAAGCTATTTTGGGAATACATTATAGTGTAAAAACGTCAACATTAAATCACAACATACTTTAAACTAATGCTTTGACCCCATTTGGCGTGCGTTTTAGTCTATAGAAGGGAACTTTAACCAGGGGCCACATACAACAGTGCTTGATTTTCAAGAACACACAGTTTGAATTATTTGAATAGTATTTGGCCGTTAAACATGCTCTTGACTCCCTCTGCTTTGGCCTCTCATGTTTTAGAACTTAAAATAATGTACACCTGTGAGGCGTTCCCTCATCAGGAATTGAGCAAGAAGTCAATCTACTGGCAGCAGAGGGTTACAAAGGGGAAATAAACTAAATCTAGAATATAAATACAAGTCCAGATGTTTTCATTTTATTTCATTTTTTCATCAAACACAAAAACAGAACAAGACCAGACAGAACACAGGGGATAAAAACAAAATTAGAACAGCAGAAAATTAAGGCACATGTAGTCCCAAATAAACATGTGATTTTTTTTCCATTTCCCTCATTTCCATAATAATGTCCTTGATTGTAGGTGCAGTTTGTATCATTCATTTGTGAGAGCCTTTTCCAGGTACGTTTTTGAAGAGGGAGCAATGGAATAACATGGTTAAAAGCTCAAAAAAAGTCAATTTTGCCTAGTATATTAATCACTGGATTTATACAGTTCCTTTCATGACACCAAAGAGTTTTCACGGAGCATTGTTTATTCACTCCACAGCTGGTAGTGGAAAGCTACAACTGCCAATCATTCACACACAAGAATGAGAGTGTTTGAATGCTGGACAATGGATGGAAATTAGCCCATGGCTACAATCCGCTGTGTTCATTATCAATAAAACATCTAATACATAATAAATAAACCAAATTTTTTTTCCTGCCAATACAAAAATGGTGTTTGCCTTGTTAGGAAAAATGTATCAGGTTGAGCATCAACTATTTAATTTCCAAAGTTGACTGGACAATAGGGGCTTGTTGACTTGAACTATATCGCCATCCTGGTGATCCAATTATCACCCCAATATTCATAACCAACTGGATGTCCGTAAACAGAAAGATGTAATTGCACCAGGATATTCAAATGTCACTGGGAGGGCAGTCATCTCATCTTCTCCCCATTTCTCCCGCTGCTGGCATTCTCCTCTCCGCTCCAGAACGCAAAACACCCACAATGCAGAAGCGCTTATTGTGTGTGATTTTTTGGGGGATATGTTGAGCAAACCTTTTTGTAATTTGTGTAAATCCTTGGAGATGGCAGCGCCCCAGCATGCTGTCGCGCCAAATGCACCAGTGGTTTCAAATGGCTCCTCTGTACCACAACAGACACAGCGCCCAGGGTAATTTCACACTCTTTATATATATGATCGACTTGTTGAATACAAGTTTGGAGGAAGTTTGGGGTCGACTGCGGAAGAGAGGTTTTCTGAAATGGGCTTTCTTGTAGCTCTAAGTGAAAGTGCTCACTAGATAGAGAAAATACCACATTTTCATTTATTTCAGATTAGTTCAAATACTTGGTTCTGAGATGATTATGTTGTCATCCAAGCAATTATTATTATATATTGTTAAAGGGCAGTATGCAAAATTAACTTCTTTGAACTTTTAGTCATGTTAAGCTCCCCTATCTGTTGTAGTTCTCTTCATTCTCGAGGTTGTCTTTCTCTGAGTCTCAGAAAACACTCTGAAAAACACACTTTGAATTTTCCCAGCATTGTGACTGCAAAGGTAGAAATCCAGAGTTTTCCTGCCAAATTCTTAAATCCATGAATCATCACCAGTCTCAACTGCATGCTTGCATTAGTATGGACCGGACTGATTGCTTAATGGCTAGCTTTTGCTTTTTTTTCATCTCCCCCATTGTGATTCTGATTGCTGCCAGTATGGCATGCTCAGACCAAATCCCAGTATAGGAAGCGCTGGTGATGGAAATAATAAAGTGTATTTTCTATAAGTAATTACTTTAAATTCTAAAATAACTTGAGATTCCAAAGTAAAGGTACTCAAGAGCACGTTTAAAAAGGACAATGAAAATACAAATAATGCATAATATACATGTATGTCCCTGACGGTTTTCAGAATTGTACGTCTAATTACTCTGGTTACGTTGCTCTTTCAGATTCATGGGCTCTTGACTTTGTCTTTACCTTTGTGTATATCATCCCCATATTGTAATTCAACTGAAATAAAAACGTCAAAACAAGTTCTCAGTAATTCTTCCTCTGACTCCCACGCCCGTCAATTTGACGGCTCTATTAATTACACCGCAGTGCAGCGCGAGCGTTGCGTCACCTTTAGTGTCTCTCACAGCAAAGCTAAAGGTAAAATGAATTTGAGGCGATTATCCGTACACGAGGCCCTGGCAGTGCTTCAAAACATTGATGAGGTTTGTTCGGGAGGTGAAGGCGAATCAGACGAGGACTCGTGGGTTTTGGGCGGCACAGCAGAACCAGGAATCCTGTGTTACAATAGTATTTGGCTGGCTTTTTTTTTAGGAAGGTGGGTCCAGTTCAATGAATGCTTTGTTTATATTCTCTGTAACAGCGGCTTCGCTATTGCAATCAACCCTCCTCCTCGTCCTCCTCCTCTTCTTCCTCCGCTGATGCTGGTCAACTTCAGCACTCTGAATAATAATAAAATTCATTAAAAGAGGCTAATACACCAATTTTTAGCGCGTTAAGAAAGAATCATTCTGTTGATTACGTCATCTCCAGAGCGCAACCGTCAAATTGACGGCTTGGGAGTTCTAGTAGTTCTAAAATCCTGGTAGTCCTAATGTTAAATCTTCCTCATTTATCTTGTTTATTGAGATTCATTTGTCTAAGGACTAGGGATGCTGGAACATTTGTTTATTTTCTATGAACATTATTGAATCTCTTTTTCACGGTCACCCTTTGAAGCAACCGCTGTTCTGATTTTGGGCGTTACAAAAGTTGTAACATCTCATGTAGCATCTCTTTTTTAGGAGAGACCTGGCCCCTGAGGGGTGGAGCCTCACACTGAGCTCAGGTACATCGTTTTTCCACCAGTGGTAACAGTGTGGTGACAGTCAGAGCACAAAGCCATGAAGTCCAAGGATATGTCTGTAGACCTCCGACACAGGATTGTATCAAGGCACAGACTTGGGGAAGGGACACAAACATTTCTGTAGCAGAAAAATTTGAAACCACCAAGCGTCTTCCAAGAGTTAACCGCCCGACAAAACTGAGTAATCTAAGGGAGAAGGGCCTTAGTCAGGGAGGTGACCAAGAATCTGATGGTCACTCTGACAGATCTTCAGCGTGTGTCTGCAGAGAGAGGAGAACAACCATCTCTGCAGCACTCCACCAATTAGGCCTGTATGGTAAAGTGGCCAGACAGAAGCCACACATGCCTTTTACTGAGGAGGGGCTTCAGCCCCCCTGGAGTTTGCAAAAAGGCATCTGAAGGATTCTCGGACCATGAGGAAAAAAAATAGCTGGTCTAATTAACAAAGATTGAACTTTTTGGCTTGAAAAGTAAGTGTTATGTCTGGAGGAAACCAGGCATTGCTCATCACCTGGCCGGTACCATCCCTACAGTGAAACATGGTGGTGGCAACATCGTGCTGTGGGGATCTTTTTCAGCTGCAGGAACTGGGAGACTAGTCAGGATCAACAGAGGAGGGATCTGAAAACGGCTGTGAACCGACACTCACATCCAACCTGATGGAGCTTGAGAGGTTCTGCAGAGAAGAATGAGAGAAAAAGCCCAAAAATAGGTGTGCCTAGCATGTGGCAGTATACTAAAACAAATAAAAATAATAATTATTACTTTATTTTAATACATTTGCAACAAACTTAAACAACCTTCTTTCACGTTGTCATTATGGGGTATTGTTTGTAGAATTTTGAGCCAAGTAATGAATTTAATCCATTTTGGAATAAGGCTCAACATCAGAATGTGGAATACTTTCCAGATGCACAGTATTTGATCACAAGCTGGTGTGTAATATCAACTGTACATTTTAATATACAGTGAATATAGCTAGTTGGAAGGTTTCGAAATGTCTATTTGTGTAGTAACAGTATTTTCAGTCTTTGCAAAAGTGTGTTTTTCATCAATAAAAATGGACAGAAGGCGTTAGGAGAAAAACACCTGGCACTCCCTGACTGTAATGTCTTCTTAATGTGTTTCTGTGAAACATTTGGCTGTAGGGCATGGCAGTGTGACACATACACCATAATGGCAGTCTTCTGCACCCAGGACCATATAATATCCTCTATGATCATTACAGTTTAATGGATATACACATAACTAATGCTGTTAAACCTGGTCTGCACCACAACGCCACACAAAACCTGATTGATTAGCATTTGGCATGAGCGATGCATTTACTGTAATAATGCATCACAGTTTTATTTCGGTTATGGCGCTCCACTGGATGACCGGGTTACTCGAATAACTTCTTATGTCGCCTGCAAAACTACACCAAATTACAGGCAAGTAACGGATGTCAAGGCAACCTAATGCTCTTTCATTGAGAGCCATCTCAATTAGGCGCGTGCGGGACAGGTGCCGGGACTTAACTGATTGGTTCATCCCAGCTCTTCACAGCGTGTCCGTGTTCCCATTTCCCCGGTGGAAAAACTGCTCGTGTTCCAAGAAGCTCCAAATGACTTTTTCTGAGTTGTTCAATGGAGGGAAACTGTTGGTGAGTTTTTAATGTACAAACCTACATCTCTCCAGGGAGAAAACTGAGAACACTTCAAGAGACTGCAGAGTTAGTCTCCAGCACAACACAAATTCTTCACACGTCTTACTGGTTTTTAGAAAATGCATTTCAACAAACGGAGCCATGGAGATTGCTAAATTCAATTAAGCGTGCTGTTTGTTTGTTTGTTTGTTTTTGTACTTGTAACTTTGTGGCTTATTATAATATGTTTGCACCATTAAAGAAAGACACTACAGGGAATTTTATCATCTTCCATCTATAGATGTATATGAGATATCACTACACTTTTTCCTATTTACCTGCTGTCGCTCGCCTTTAATTGTTTGGACAATAAAAATAGTTAAATATTCAGGATTACGGAAACATGCTCGAATGAAGCAAAATTCCAACCTAACTAGATTTTTTATGAAGAACCTACTTATAACATGGTGATGAAATGATACAAAAAAGACACATTAACTATCTGTAATAAAAAAGGAAAGAAAGTATGGATATTTTTTGACACTGCAGGTAAATAGGAAAAATCTTAAATTTAAATGTATATTCATAAAAGGTTTTCACATAAAATTAGTTCAGTTTGTTGATGTATTAGTTACAAAAACATACAGATGGTATTTTTGATATCTTATGTAGTTTTGAGTAAACTAGATCTGAGTGAAAATTTGCCTTAAAATTCCAATTTTGCCTAATTTTTTTTACTTAAAGCTTGAATAACTAACTAAAATTAGAATTTACAGGTCCCATATAAATCTATGGCTGTGAGTGGATTAAATGAAATAATAAAACATCTTCAGGAGCAGGTTTTTCACATGAAAGTGCTGAGAGAGCAAACAGATTAAAAAAATAAAATTTTCCTTTCCTTAAAGAGTCTGAACGATTTGTTAGTTAGCCAGAAATGTTCAAAAGCAGGACCTTTTCAAGTTGAAATTGTCTTCCAGAAAGAGACAACCTTGCCGAACAGGATTACTAAAACCATCAATGGAGTTGCATTACATTTTATAACAAACTTTATTTTTAAAAAGCCATAATAAATGCCTTTCCTAAATATTGCAATAATCAATTAATTTCACTTTATATTATTTGATGTATAATTCTTTTTTAACTTGCATTAATTTATTTATTACAACTATCTACACAAACAAATCATAACAGTAAACAAGAATAATATCTGTATCATACACACAAGTTTTGCGTCTCCAAACAGGCAAAAAAATCATAATGCTGTATTGAACAATACCCAAAATATTCTTCATGACATATTGATACAGAATTAAATTCAGGTAGAATAAATGCTAAACTCTCATGACTCAGAACAGATCTAAATGTGAATAGATGTGTGAGGACTGCTGCATTTCCACCCTCCACTGTCACTGCACTGGCTGGAGTCTCCTTGGATTAGGAGGCAAATGACAGTGCGCACCACCGAGCTGCTACCACTGACAACCCATCACCACAGCAACAGGGGACAAAACTGGTTTTCAGGGTAAAATAAGAAAAACAATTAGTGGTCGCATCCAAAAAGGAAGCAAATTGCTGGTAATGATCTTGGATGGACACTGGCCAGATTTGTAATGGTCAGATGGTGGGAGTTTTACCACACAAAGATGGCCGACGCGTTGGTAATAGCCCCAGTTCCCTGCAGTGAAGTTTTAGACAGATGGAGGCATTTTTCAAAATTTAAGGAGCGTGGTTTGGGTTAAGGAGGCTTCTCGTTGGACGCACCCCCACATGTCACACACTTGGAGGAAGTCCTTAGAATGCAGCTGTCATCCCTACAGCACGCCCTTCGCTCTTCACTTAACCATCGGAGAAGCTAGATATAGAGCGGAGAACCTGTTTGTTTATAGGATTTATCAGGTTTGTTAGTTTGTTGGTTGGTTTAAGTGACACATAAGACACAGAGAAGCTCATTGGTCGTCCAGATGACTACAACTGAATCTTTTTCTACATGTTGTCTATCTTAATTTGGTTTCTTAGAATTAGTTTTGACCTAGGAAGAGAATAAAATGCTCTATAATTAGATACAGACCGCACACAGCAGTCTCATTTTGACCCTAAGATAGTGGAGGAAAACAGATTTTATTTTATTACTTGAAAAAATAAACATACAATGTTTACGTGATAAATATTCTGTGGATACAAATACAATGTCTCAACAGTGGTTCTACACATGCCACAGCTTTATTTACAGCTAACCGAAATGACATGTTGCCTATTTAGACTCCGCCTCCCGCCCCCATTAACTCTGCACTGTTTAACTGGTGCATGCAAAGACCAGTGACGCATCGAGATGAAGCACCACATGCAATTAAACGCTGCTCCCTCAAGCACACGCCGAATCGGTCCACCATCATTAAGGCATCATACTACCTCGGCGGGAGAACAGACCTATACTGACTGCAGCTCAATTATGCACACAGATAATAAAGAGAAAAAATAAATAAAGAATATCCTGTTAGGTGCGTTAACAGAAGCAGCAATAAACATGACAGTTCGTGTTGAATCTTAGCAGTTAGGAAGCCACACGACAGCATGTAATAATGATTATGAGGGAGATAATGAGAAGATACATTTACACTAGTTTATCAAATAGGTTGCGTTCAATATCCAAGAATCCCTATAGTTTAAAATTGTGCAGGACGGGTCAGAATTCCATGAAATCCCACCCGTTGCAGGTCTCAACATTATAGCTATGGCCTAATTGGCTATCCTACATATTACTGTACTTTTGGCAAACATGTAGATAAGCAACAACTCATTTGTGTTGAGCTTTAGGGCGTATTCACTCTGACATAATTTGAACCAATTAAAATGAACTAGAGTGTTTTAGGTGTGAATTAAGCTCAATAACAAAGGATTTATTTATAAAGTGAATGAATAATCCTATTTATAGAATATAATGCAGTGTGAGTATGTACATATCAGTGGTGTGATGCGCGTGTGTGTGTGTGTGTGCGTGCGCGTGTGCGTGTGTGTGTGTGTGTGTGAGAAACAAAACTCAAATATCTTGAATATTGATATTTAAATACCAAAATGAGTAGTTGTACTGCATCAATATTTGTGTTTTCAGATCTGGTGGCTGGAAGTGCCGCTGCTCTGGGGCTCATAAGAAGAATGGAATACGCAATTAGAAGGAAATCAATAACCTAAAGACTTTTCAAGACAAAGGTGAATTGGTTCAGAACTCAAAAGCGAAACGCTCTACCTACCTCCTACTGTGCTTTTAGAGACTCTTGGGACCACCAGAAGTCCAGTATTTTGAGAGCGAAGTGCTCTGTTTGGATGATATGATACTACAGCATCTTTGAGGTAGCATGGGGCCATGTCATGTATGGCTTTGTAAGTCAGGAGGAGAATTTAAAATTTTATTCTAAACACAGTCAGTGAAGTGATTCTAGCACTGGTGTAATATGCTCTCTTCTTGGAGTTCCTGCAATTTGAACCAGTTGAAAGCTTTTTATGGAGCTTATAGGACATGCAGGGAGGTACATAGTCTAATCTAGATGTTACAAATGCATGGATATGTTTTTCAGCATCGCTTTTAGGCAAGATTTTAGCTATGTTATGCAAATGAAAGTAGGCTGTTTTACAGGCTTGATTTATGTGTTGTGAACGAGAACTCTTGGTCAAATAGGACTCCAAGGTTTCTTACAGTAGAACTGGAGGCTACACTGACATTGTCCAGTGTGACTATCTGCTCAGATAAAGCTGACCGTGTTTTTATCAGGGTTAAGAACAATTGTCACATTTATAAAGCTTTTCTCAAAAGCGCTTTACATCAAGGAACCACGGCCACGCACACACCACTGTCTGCAGACACTGGGGCGAGGTGGGTTAAGTGTCTTGCCCAAGGACACAGAGGCAGTTTTCACCAGAGGCAGCTGCGATCGCACCACCAACCTGTGGGTCAGTGGATCTGACCTCTCTACCAACGGTGAGTCTGTCTACTCTGCAGTAAAATGTTGTGGTCGATGGTGTCAAATGCTGCACTGAGGTCCAACAGAACCACGATTGAGACCAGTCCATCGTCAGCAGCTAACAAATCATTTGTGACTTTAACTAGTGCAGTTTCAGTGCTGTGGTGAGCCCTGAACCCTGTTTGCAAAGCACTTTACGACAACGCAAGGATTTTGGAGACAAAGGGGAGATTTGAATAGGTCTCTAGTTTGCCTACAGAATTAGGCTTTTTCAGAAATGGTTTAATGACTCCATATTGGAAGTACTGGGGAACATAACTGCTTTCTTATGAGGTATTTATTACATTTAATTCATTTAATTCACAATGATCAGACAGGATTTAATAACAAATAACAAACTCTTAACAACATAAGATGATCTTTACACATAATGAATCATATACAAAAACAAAGCTGTAATAATTTGGAGTGTGGACACTGAAAAAGCTTGTGATTCTGTTAGCTGGTCTTACTTATTTCAAGTGCTGAACACATTTCAAATAGATGATAATGATACAAATATTGAGGCTCTTCATGATAGGCTAACATCAAGAGTTAAAATGAATGGTCACCTGACAAACCCATTGACTCTGGAAAGTGGAATCAGAAACGTCTGTGGTGTTACGGTTGATTGGACAAAACATAACATTGCTTGCCATGCAGACAATGTTCTATGTTTTCTTAATAATATACGTCCAATGTCTGGATACAAACTGAATATACAAAACAATGACATTCTATCTTACTGGCCACCCCCTTTGACTTTGACTTATCCATTTACTTGGAAAACAGAATCTCTTAAATATTTGGGTGCAGTTCTACATGAAAAAGCATATAAACTATTAAAATGCATGTTCTACCCAGATTTCTCTATTCCAGAATCTTCCCATTTCCATCCCCAACTGTCTAATCGTCTGATTCAACTACTACTGCTACTATCAAAGGATTTTCCTTTTGATAGGAGTTGAATCAGATACAATTTTTTGTTGAAGTTTTCCATATATAAAATTACTTTATTTCAGATCAGATCTGTTGTACTGGTGTGACCCAGAATATGAAGCTCAATGGAAAATATTGAGATTAATTTTGTGCCGGGGATTCCTGTGCAGGCCTTACTGGCAGATGACAGCATGGAAGGAACTAATCAAAACATAGAAACTAAACAAAGATGTTAAAATCTTTAATTGGTCGGCTTGTGGCCAGGGTTTTGTACCAAACAGCACTGACCTGAGATTTAAAGTCTGGATAACCAAAAGGTATAAAAGTTTTTTTTTACCATAATGTAAAAGAAAATCAAATGAAAAGCTTTATGTTGAAAGAATCCTTTGGCTTGGAGAAAAATTACTTTGATACAAAATAGACATGATTATAATCTAGAAATTAAACAAAGCAATGACCATTAATATTACTGAAATTATTAATTTAATAATACTGATAAATCAGAACTTTCAAAGGGAATATCTAAAAATTGTATAAATGCATTCATGTTCTGGGCAACAATTGTAATATATATTTTAAAACTTTATGGGAAAGTGAAGGAAATTTTGTTTTGACACACGAAGAATGGGAAAATGTACATCTCAAAGGAGAACCAAAAATGTGCATGTTTGGAAAGAATTCTGTTGGAAGAATGTATTTTGCCGCCCCATGTGATTTCAAATATATGTACTTAGGCATCAAGACTTCAGGACTCCATGGACTTGGATCAGTACTTTTGGAGCACATTTCTGGCGGCAGGGAAAAATGCTATCACAAAAAAAGGATAACACAAACTGAACCCACAATCAAGGACTGGACTGAAATGACAAATGACTGTTGAAAAGTAGAGTAAAATCCTGTTCGGACTTAATTTGAAAATGTACTTATTTGACAGACTTAGGACAAGGTGAGACAACTATGTTGGGTTGGATGTGACTTAAATCTAGATTTTATTTGGATGAATGTCATGTGCTGCTCTTGTTTTAGTCTGCACAGACATCTTACAACTCATTACAAAACTTGTTTTAGTCTGCACAGACATCTTACAACTATATATTACAAAACAATTATATATATATATATATATATATATATATATGTGTACACATTATATTTATTTATATATAAATAAATATAATGTGTACACATATTTTTATATGTTTTTCAATTGATTAGCTGATGTATATTAGGTACTGTATATACATCAAATACCAAACCAACGCTAGCTTCACAATTTTGAAAGGAGTTTGTTTCCTTAATAATGCTGCTTCACCTCTCTTGAAAAAACTTTGCTCTGAACAAACTACTCGATCGACCCGCTCCACAGCTTGCAGAAATCGCACCATCCCGAAAAGATCCTCTGCTTTCGCTCAATCTGCCTTTTCTTTTCAGACAGTGGAATCAACTTCCAGATAGATTGAAATTGTCTGTAGATATTAATAACCTCACTCAAAAACGTGAAAAAGCACATCCCAGATAATCAATGGTGCCGACATCAGCCAAGTTAGATTTTAGCTGTATCTGTCTGAACTAATTTTGTAATTTTTAGAAATGGATTTCTTTCATAGTGTATTTTACTGAGCTAATGTTAATAATGAAATGTAACAAGCTGTAATTGTAATGAAATGTGTACTTTTATTACTGTTTGTTACTTGTTATGTATTCACCTGCCCAGGGACTGCAGATGGAAAGTAGCAGTGGCTAAATCTGGTGCAGAACATCTTTTTTCTTGAAGATTAATGATTTTGTACATGGTCCCTGACAAATAAAGACTAAACTAAACCATTCTTGTACAAACTATGTCCAAAAGCACAAAGAAAATGTTTACATTGTTTGTTAACCTAAATCTATAAAAGATATTATAGACATTTACATGCTAACTGACCATACCAAAACTATGTAATCATAAATCCTTCACGATGAAATCAAGAAACCACAGTCCGCTACATACAGTATCACCGAGCGGGACAGTGCCCCCATCACCTATAAGATCAGATGTGAATAAATAAAATAAGAGAACCTTTATATGTCCTACAATGGAACATCTCAGTGTTCTAATACAAAATACAACAACAAAAAGGTTATAGTGTCCTTTATGAAATAATGTAAGGTTTCCAGTGGAGAGAGTTTGCCAGTCCCTTGAGTTTTGATTATTTGACAATCCCCAATGATACATATATTGCCCACATTCAACTCCTGGGCTCTTGTTTTTACAGTTAAATTGTTATCTTTTCAATGCTTTGCCCATTAGTGACTGCCAAAATCAGTTGGTAACACGGGTTCTTTTTACTTCATACAGGTCATGAATGGTAAATTGGGGAAGTTCCCCCAACTGAGCACCATTTGTAAAACAAAATATACATTAAATCACAATTTTTCTGTATAGTCATGCTGATTTAACAGTTACCGCCAATAAATTTACCTCTAGACAATTAAAAAAATAAAAAGAATAGAGCCTAATGTTTATTTTGTTTTATATGTAATAAACTTATTTAAGAATATATACAGTGGGGCCAATAAGTATTTGGCAACTTAAACATTTGCAAGTTCACCCATTTAAAAAGATAAGAGAGGTTTGTAATATTCATCATTGGTACTCATCAAGCGTGAGAGACAGAATGTAATAAAAATCCAGGAAATCACATTGCATGATTTCTAAACAATTTATTAGTGAAAATGGGTGGCCAATAAGTATTGGGCAGCTACAAACAAACCTCTCTTCTGTCCCTCACAGACCAGTCACTTGCTCTTTAAGAAGTGATCCCGGCCTCCACGCGTTAACTGTATGAATGGCACCTGTTTGAACTGATTAGATGCATGAGAGACCCCTGCACACACCTTCAAACTGTCAGACTCCAGTCTTCACCATGACCAAGACCAGAGAGCGTCCCAAAGACACCAGAGAGACAATTGTACAACTGCACAAAGTTAGAATGAGAATACTTTTTGGCCACCCATTTTCACAAATGCATTGTTTTAAAAATCATACAATGTGAATTTCCTGGATACTTTTTTGTAACATTTTGTCTCACTCTTGATGTGTACCTATGATGAAAATTACAAACCTCTTTATCTTTTTAAATGGGTGAACTTGCAAATTTTGAAGTTGCCCAATGCTTATTGGCCCCACTGTATGTGCATGTATACCAGTGGTCCCCAAACTACGGCCCGCCTCCACATTAGACCCGGCCCCCTGAACAATACAAGAGACGCATTATTCATGCTCATATGAGTCATAGATTCTGCTCTGACAACTGAAGCTGAACTTTTACTCAAGACTGTGCACGGCACAACACAAACTTTCTTTCTGTGAAGAACCCAGAGAGGGTTATTTGATCTCGGAAAGGGTTATTCATATTTGGTTATATGTGGCTTTCTGGAAAACAATACATGTTTACATTTAGGCACCCCTGCGATCGTCACACTTTTTTCTGGTTCAAACTGACCCTGGCCCCCCATCAGAGAAGGGAAAAGTTATGTGGCCCTTAAAGGAAAAATTTTGGGGACCCCTGATGTATACTATAGCCTATGTACAGTGACGTGCGGTGAGATTTACAACAAGTGCAATCGGAACGTTTGCATTGCTTGCCAACACACAGTCTTTCTGACCTATGAACACAAACTTAAGCCTCTGAGTAAAATTACGTATAATATTTGGTATTTGATTAGAATGACCCCATTAATACCCTAGTTAATAACTGAGGTGTTGAGATTGAATGAGGCAAAATATAGTCTATAGCACACGAGTGATATTTCAAAGTAACAGAAAATGTTCTGTTTGTTTTTTGATATGTTAGGATATAAATATAGATCCAGGTAATGGATCGCTTTCTTTATCTGAAGCACAGATATACTTACTTATTTGTATGTTTCTGTGATTTTTTTTTTTATTACATAATGGCGGTAAAGCGGCTTATAAATATTTTATCAAGTGATAGTGCACCATATTTCAAGTATTACTTACAGTTTAATTTCATATTCACGTCTAAAATGGGGGCCATGAAGTGTCCATGGCTCCAGGAGAGGTGAGCGGTGACGTTTGCCCAGAGCCCAGACTTAGAGCCGTATAGCCAAATATTAAAATACACTTCTATAGCTACAAAGTTTTAGTGTTAATTCGAAATTAACCTGAATGTCTCTCTGCCCCCACCCACACCTATTCAGTTCTTTGACCTGTTGTAGACTGGTACAAGAATAGTCTGACAGGTTTTGGATCAAAGAAAATTTGAGCCCACTCAAGATTTTTCTGTGCATGTAAACATAGCATAGACAAACAGGAAGAGGACATAGTGTAAAATAATGGTAAACGGTGTTAAATATTAGAATTTACAATTTCATCTTTTTGTATTTTTTTTCTTATTTGTGATATAAAAGGGAACTAAAAGAGCAAGAAAAAAAGAACAAGACCCAGACACCTGGCACAGAGAAGGAACATACAATTTACATAAAACACACATTGGATGTCCGAAATTACAAGTCTGACATATTTGTCTTCTGAAATTTGAGTCCAAATTAGATTTATTATATTTTAGTTTTAATTGTTTGAATTTTTCTATATTCTATTGAATTGTGAAAAAAAAAAAAATATATATATATATATATATATATATATATATATATATATATATATATATATTATATATATGTATATATTTTTTTTTTTCTAAATGTCATGTTATTTCAGTTCAGTCTTCGACTGTTTGTTCTGTCCTATCATCAATTTCTTTTTTTTTCCTTTTTTTTTTTTGCTGCTGCCAAAAGTACATTACATTTAATAAGAAGTTGTTGTTTGTTGTTGTTGTCATTATTATAGTTTTATGTTCTAGATACATAGTGGCATACCTACTTTTTGAATGTCCACCATGTATCCATGTTTCCCAAGTAATACACAATAAACCACATTGTGAACCAACTTGCTTCAATTTTTTATTTTTTATTTTTTTCCCTTTTTAGTAACTGTCTAAACCCACCCAAAGCAACACTAGATTGAAACAAATAAATCTATCATTCATTCAATAACTCTATTCTTCCCGTGCGCCTTAATAGGTTGTGTTCGCAGTACAACATTTGATGATGTCAGAATTTCAGACTGGACCGTTACTGTTTTTTGAAAAATCTCCATACGTATGATTCACTGACAACATTCACGTCTTTCTGTTGACAGAGAAAACATTAAACTTTGTGCCTGTTTTTGTTTCATTTGGATAGGCTCAGTTATTGCAGAGATATGAACAATAAACTGTCGTTTTAATCTGCAATCTAGCAGTTAAACAGCCAGTTTCACCAATGAATTCTGATGTGTGCATGTAGAGAACTTTATGTGCATCAGAGTGGAGTGGAGTTAGACAGTGAGCTATTGCAGTGAGCAGGAACGTGGCACTCTGCTGACAGTGCACTGCCGCTGTTTTTGTCTTTCTCTGAGCTGTGCTGTTACAAGGTTAAAGACACTTCTGAGAGAGATGTCGGGAAGAACTGAAGAAAGGACAAACGTGTCTTGTGGCACACTAAGGTCGGATTCACAATCCAAACTGAAGCGGACTCTGTTCGATAGGGGACCAAAGTTGCAACATTGTCTCCTTCTCTGAGCTCGTCTCGGCCTGTAGAGGCGCTGTGTCCAATATCAGCCAAAGGAATGACAGAGAAACGTGAGGAAGAGACCCGGAGCGCTGCCTGATCCGCGTCACAGAAACGAACTTGGAGCTCTTTTTGGATTCATTCTTTGGCTTTTGCAGATTTACCCCACAACCTGCCCCGCATGTGCGCAACCTGCCCCTGTATTTTCCCATGATCATCAGAAATATAATGAAACCAGACTTTGACTTGCTCTTGTTACTTTCACGCCTTTCTGCGTGTCATTTGTCCCATCATCGATTTCAGTTTGTTTAGATACTGAGCCTCATGTTCACGTCAGCGTGGCTCATTTCATGGTCTCTTCCTGGTTTTGTTTGCGTTCACAATTCAGACAAATTGCACCAGAATTTGATTCAATCGGCCCGAGGCCGACCTTTTGAACTGGACCAGAGTTTGCTTCTTTGATCCACATCAGAGTTCTATTGCGTGCTCACAATTACCCAAAGAAACCGAACTAGCCAGGCAAACAAATCCTGATTCAAATCAAAAGTGCATTGTGAATGCACCCCAAGTTAAGGTCTCAATCATGCACTTTCCAGGCTCATTTCTGGCCAACCCCACGTTAGGTTAGGTTAGAGTTAAGCAGGTTAAAAACAGTAGCTGCTCATTTCAAAGTTACACAGAGCTTTAAGTGGGGTTCCTCCAGGTTCTCCAGTTCTGCCCATGAATCAAAAACAACCACCAAAGGTAAATCTTCCAGCAAAAGTAGTCCTGACAAAGCCTTGCTCAAATGCTGTTGACAGATTTGAGGCAACATGATGGGCAGAGATGGAACTACATTGTACTCCTCTGACACCAAGCTTTTACGTCTACTTTAAATACATTTGACAGCCTCACGGACTCTTGCTTGAGTTAAAGTTTTAGTTCCTCTTCCCACTGGGAGTAAATCTACAAAGTGATTTTATCATTTAGATATGATTTTTGTATCTCTCCTTTTTAAGAATCAGATTATTTATTGTTTAGTTCCAATCGATTTTTACAGTAATGTATGCACTCCTTATAACCCTTTTTATGTCCTAACTCTCCTCCAAAACTACAAGAGATGGGAGGAAGTCCCCTACGTGCCAGTCGCAAGTAAGTCCAAGTCACCTGGTCATGAGGGTCAAGTAAGTCAAGTCATTGCTTTTAGTACCCTTTAGTAGTTTAGAAGTCCCCTCAAGTCATCATGCATGTGAGTGTTGCCTAATCTATATACCGTATTTTCCGGACTTTTAGCCGCTCCCCTATATAAGCCGCATTTGCTCTATTTTTAAAAAAACGATAATAAAACAATACATAGGCCGCACCTTTTGTATAGGCCGCATAACTCTTTCCTTGACTTTTGGCATCGCATGAGCTCGTCCCGCTGTCCCCTCCAGCGTCACCGTACATTCATTGATGTTAAGCTTGCGTGCAGCCGCGCGGTTTCCTAGCAAGATCGATGGCCTTCAGCTTAAAACTTGCTTCATACGAACTTCTTTCGTTTGGGTTCCATAATGATGCGGCAAGAATTTGAAAATAATTTATAGTTGGTAATTTTGTCGTCCGTGTTCTATTTGCTAGCTGAATAAAAAAGCAACATCTGCTTCTTTGCTTAACTTTTCTGTAGTTTTGATTCTAATTCCGGTTAGTTCGCCCCTAGCGGTGAAAGAAAAAAACCACAGAAAAGCCGCAGCCTCTAAATAAGCCGCATGGCTCAGAACATCTGACAAAAGTAGCGGCTTATGGTCCGCAAAATACGGTAATTACACTGTAGTAGCTGGAATTTAATAAATAAACAATAAAATGTTGCCAATTTTGTAAATACTAAAATTCACATAATCAATATGCTTAGCTAAATGTATTATTTTTGTGTATGTTTTAATTAAAATGTAACTGGAGGGATTTGGTCCAAAGACTGATTTTCTGTTTTAGTGCATTTTACATTGCTAACTTGGTATTATCTATGGCCTTGTATTAAAACATTTCACAATGCATTGTTACACAGACTTGAATGCTTCAAAAGACTTATTTAAAAATGTTCAGCCAATCAGCCAATGTTCTCCAATGCCAATCAAATATTGAAAAAAAAAAGAATATCCTAGAACTGTTACTGCTGATCAAAATGAAAGGGTTGAAGTCTGAATACAACATAAATATAAAATATAATGGTGCTGAATGAAAACAAACTTCTTTTTTCAATGAGCTAAAAATAACCAGAACAGCATGAATATGAGGTCTCATCCCTAGTGTTCTTGTTATGAATCTCTTAATTTCAGCATTTTATGGAGGAATCGCCAGCCCCTGCAGCTGCCTCATGGTGCAGGGACCAGCTCTCCTGGGTCCAGCACCGGCCTGTCAGCTTTGACGTGGCCCGGCCCGCTGCCCTAGATGGGCAGTCCAGGCCTGGTTTTAATCCATGCAAAGATGCACACTCTCACTAACTTCTCCCCTGAAGTGATTTGAAGCGCTGGTTGTGAAACCGAAAGTATAACAGCACATGGCTCCTGTAAACGCGAATGTATTCACTCGCATTATAGTTCTTTTTAGAAATATAATTCGCCTGTAAAACTCATGTCATTCAAAGTCATTAGGCTTAAGCCAAAGTCAAGTCTCAAGTCACAAAGGGCAAGTCCTAAGTCAAGTTGAACTAAAACTGGCTGAGCAACTTGACACCTTCTATTCCAGGTTTGATGTGACCACCCCCTCCCCCACAGTGGCCACCTCTGCCAACCCAACCCTGGTCCCCCCCCACCACTCTCTCAGTTCAGGAACAGGATGTAAACAGGCTATTTCGGAAATCCAACCCCAGAAAAGCTGCTGGACCAGACTGTATTTCTCCTGCCACTTTAAGACACTGCACTGAAGAGCTGACCCCCGTCTTCACTGACATTTTTAACACCTCCCTGGGGTCATGCCACGTCCCATCCTGCTTAAAGTCTGCCATCGTTGTCCCTGTCCCCAAGAATCCCCGGATCACTGGACTTAATGACTACAGGCTAGTAGCACTGACGTCTGTAGTGATGAAGTCATTTGAACGCCTGGTCTTGCCCCATCTCAAATCCCTTACCTCCTCCCTGCGGGACCCCCTGCAGTTCGCCTACAGGTCTGTAGACGACACCATCAACCTGGCACTCCACTTCATCCTGCAGCATCTGGACTCCCCGGGAACCTACGCCAGGTTCCTGGTTGTGGACTTCAGCTCTGCATTCAACAAGCTCTCCCAGCTTAACGTGCCCGACTCCACCTGCAGGTGGATCACTGACTCCCTGACGGATTGGAGGCAGTGCATGCGGCTGGGGAAGAATGTCTCAGACACTCGGACTATCAGCACAGGATCTCCACAGGGCTGTGTACTTTCTCCTCTGCTCTTCTCCCTGTACACAAACTGCACCTACAGCCACGACTCCGTAAAATTGATCAAGTTTGCGGACGACACCACCCTCATCGGGCTCATCTCGGACGGGGATGAGTCTGTCTACAGGAGGGAGGTGGATTGGCTGGTGTCCTAGTGCAGCGGTAACAACCTGGAGTTCAATGCCCAGAAGACAGTGGAGATGATCGTGGACTTCAGGAAAGTCACAGCCCCCCAGCCCCCCCTCATCATGACAGACTCCCCCATCACCACCGTTGAATCCTTCCGCTTCCTCGCCACCACCATCACCCAGGACCTCAAGTGGGAGCCCTCCATCAGCTCCCTCATCAAAAAGGCCCATCAGAGGATGTACTTCCTGCGGCAGCTGAGGAAAGCCAAAGCTAAGCTGCCAGTGCAGATGATGGTGCAGTTTTACACGGCCATCATTGAGTCCATCCTCACCTCCTCCATCACCGTGTGGTACGCTGGAGCCACAGCCAGGGACGAACAGAGACTACAGCGCGTTGTGCACTCTGCTGAGAAGGTGATTGGCTGCAAACTTCCATCTCTGCAGGACTTGTACGTCTCCAGCCCCTGCAGCTGCCTCATGGTGCAGGGACCAGCTCTCCTGGGTCCAGCACCGGCCTGTCAGCTTTGACGTGGCCCGGCCCGGGTCTGGGACGAGCACCCTGGACATGGTCTATTTGAACCACTCCCCTCAGGCAGGAGGCTACAGTCCATCTGGACCAGAACCTCCCGCCACAAGAATAGTTTCTTTCCCTCTGCCGTTGGACTCATGAACACTTCTTAAACACCTGCCACTTTAACTGCAACTATTCAACCACTGTGCACTACAAATGTAAATTTAACTGTAATTCTCATGTACATAGTAATGCCTTTTTTTATTTGTATTTTATATTATAGTCATTTTAAATTGTCCCTTTTTCATTTCATGTTTTTTTAATTATTGATCAGTGTTTTATGTTGCACCTTAAGGCCGAGACAAGTTCCTATGTTTGTGAATTTTGTTCATTGACAATGGCAATAAACCCATTCTGATTCTGAAGTTAAGTTTTTCATTTACATTAGTCAAGTAAGTCTCAAGTCATGAAAATTGCGACTCGAGTCTGACTCGAGCCAAGTCATCTGACTTGAGTCCCCATCTCTGAAAACTACAAAACACTTTATGTAGTAGCTTTAACACAATGATCAACTATTTAAACAAAAAAAAGCTTTATAGTCAAGCTATAGAAGAATTAGAAAGTACAACTTTTAACCAGGATTAGATCCAGAGACTCCACTGTCCAAGTCTGAAACAGTTCTGACATCGGATGCTACAAAGTTGAAGCCTTTTTTGTTAAATAAATGATTTGTGTAATATTGTACACACATTTGCAGCCTATAGTCCCTGACTCTCAAACCAACAAACAATTTAATACTGCTTCTGCAGGTCTCTAACTCCCACATAGTACACGTCAAACTGTTATGGCTTTTTCCAGGCTGAGTCTCGATGATGGTTATAAATCTGATTGTGTTCATATGTTAAGAGTGTTCTAGGTTTTGTTCACAAAGCAAGATTTTTCAAACATTCTGAACTGTTTTGTGACTTAACTGTAGTAGTTTTGCTAAGTGTAGAAAGGATTTGACAGATCTTTTATAAAAGTTCGGAAATTGTGCAAAAAGCTATTGAAAAAAACTTAAAATAAAATATCAGATGTTTCATGCTTGGAGAACAGGCGTTTCAGTAGTTCTGACAGACGGATAGAGGCGAAAGCGCCTTTTCTCCAAGCACGGCATTAGCACAGCTTTGAAACCCATTAACACCTTACACTCAAGACTTGTACACCTCAAATAAAAGCTCTCTAAGGGTTGGAAAGCACTATTACGTGCAACACAGAGGGTTGCAAAAGTATGTACATTGGTGAAACATCTCAGCCATTTGAAAAGCGCCTTAACCAACACCACTGGAATATTCTTGTTTGGACTCAGCTGGTTATCTGCCCAAGGAGACTACAGGACACTCCTTTGGCTCTGGGTCACGACAATAACTAAACTCCAGACAACATAACAAACAGAAGACTAACCAGTTTCTAGGACATCAGGATGTATCCGGGATCCTCAGATGTAAACAGATGTTTGGTGTGTGTAAATGATGATGGGTTGGTGTCGCTGGTAGCAGGTGAGCCCCGCGACACAAGCACGCATGTTAAAGGTGCCCTGCACCAAACTCGGAGCTCTGCCCCACAATCCAAAAAGCATAACTTGGGTCTGGACACCACCAACATCTACACCTAGGGGGAGCCACAGGCCGTCTCTCAATACACAAGAACACAAGTATGTACTCGTGTTCATGGCAAGTATGTTCTTGCTGAGAACACAAGAAGTACAAACTTTAGAATTATGTATTGAAACAAGCCTGTACTTCAAACTATATAAGATAGGGAATAAACAGAGCTTTGCGATTGATTTAGTTATCGGCTCATTAGTTATTTTTTAGAATAAAATAGTGGATATGTTGATTAGTTAATTTACTTTAATTAGGTTATAGGTAGGGCAAGTTTATTTGTAGAGCACAATTCGTACTCAAGGCGTTTCAAAGTGCTTCACACAACAGGAAAAAAAAATCATTAAAATCACAAAGACATGACAGAAATCACAAAACCTTCATTTCTATTAATTCAATTTAACAATTTTATTCAAACCATTTAAACCAGGCTAAAGGCAAGCAGATTAACAAACTACAAATTATATACACACACACACACACACACACACACACACACACACATACATACACACAAGGGTATGAATTCCCCTGTTTATCACATCATTTTTGTGTTTCATATATTTCTTCAGCTCTTCGCTGAGGT
This sequence comes from Chaenogobius annularis, assembly GCA_015082035.1. Classification (NCBI taxonomy): domain Eukaryota; kingdom Metazoa; phylum Chordata; class Actinopteri; order Gobiiformes; family Gobiidae; genus Chaenogobius; species Chaenogobius annularis. The sequence goes on along the minus strand of BJKM01000133.1, from coordinate 534,485 downwards.
CTGATATGGGATCCAGTTCACAATATTCTTGAAACAAATATTCAACCGCTCTGGACCCCTTCCCTTTGACAGTGTCCAATATACTGCGGGCCTTGTCTGCTCGAGAGTTTTCATTAATATTCTCCATTTCCTCAAAGTTCAGGTACTTTCGTTCGTGGAGTCTGTCCAGCAGCTGATAGAGGATAGGTTCAGACACACTTTCAACAAACTTGGAACGATTCAACTAAAACTTCTGCGAGACTTTTGTCCTCTGAGTTTTTGGAATCTCACAAGGAGGATCTGTCAAATATATGGCACGTTTCCAAACATCCACTGGTTTCCCTTCCTCTCGGACGGTGATGTGAAAGTGAAAGTTGGGATCGTCGTCCATGTCGAAGAGCACCCTATCAGGCTGGCCCATTGCGTACTCAGGATAAATCACATTGTAGTGTCAGCATACAACCAGCATACATTTGGAAGTAATATTAATGTACTTAGTAGTGCAGAACTGACTGCGGTGCACCGTGTCCACAGGGATGTTTCTGGGCAGGAGAAACACGTTCGCTTTGATCACGTCTTTCCATGCTTTTTGTTTTGGTGTGCGAAAGAGCAGAACCTGTCCACTGATGGGTTTGTTTTCCTCAGGGACACTTGTGAGGCCAAATTTGGAGAGCTTGGACACTTTGATGACCACATGGCTGTTTGAAGTCTGCAGTGGTTCAATAAACTTTATGTCACTGCCAGAGAAGTGTGCCATGGACAGCCGGCTTTGAGAGACATCAGCGTGCTCTGGTTCACAGTGGGACAGGTGCAGCTCACACACGGCTTGCTCTGGACGCTCTAAGTCATACAAAGGTCCTGCAAGAGATCTGTCTGACAACTCCAGTAGCTCCTTATCCCATTGGACTATTCTGTACTGAAGCTCCGCCTCCTTCTTCACCACAAATACCAATCCAGTGGAAGAGCACTGGACCCTAGCACCCCAGAGCCAGGGCATCTGAACCTGTATATCTTGTCTCAGCTGTCTTTCAGTGCAGACGTGTTTTTCCTCTGCTCCCCCGATGCCTGCTACTTTTGCCTCTCTCGTTGTGTTTTTTCTCTTTTTCCCTCTAAATCACAGTGCGCCGGATCACATGTTGTTCTCCGAAACAATGAATCTGATTGATTGGTCTCTGAGTGCATTGGATAAAGTTTTTTCCCCAGAGAAAAGCTTCCCCGGGAGAAGCAACCGACGGAACGTCGACCACGGGGTACGTACGGGACCATTACAAGAACTAGCAGGTTCTATGCATCGAGCCCCTGCTCATAGAAGATGTGGAGGACCTATTCATATTTGGATTTATGATAGCAGGATTCCTCCTAATTGGGCTCGGAGTCGCCTTGGTCTATCGGAAAATTGAGAAGACAGAAAAATTCACCCATCAACTGTCTGACATCAACATCAAAAGGTTTTTGGATTTGAGTGAAAGAATGAAAGGACTTGAACAGAGACTTGAGCACAGCACGGTGCAACTCACTGATCTGAACAGTAACACATTATTTTGGACCACGGAGATGCAAAAGACTTTGGGAGATTCAATCAAGGAAATGGGAACTTTTCGCTGTAGGACGGAGTAACTCAATGAATCAAGCTGATCGCACACAGAGGACCAGTAATGATTGGATTATTTGATTGCAATTGATCAACAAAATGTACTTTTTTCTTTTTTTCTCTCCTGTGCCCTTGTATCTCTCTCCCTGGCGTACAAGGCCATACTGAAACCACACAGACACTTACGCAAAACAAGATTTGGCCTTCATTCACCGTCTGTACATTCACTATTCTTATCTACTTATCTTGTTTGTGACCCATCCCTGAATAGCCATTGAAAATTACCATCACGTTTGACCTTGTGTACTGTATTCAATATGTGTTGTTTATTGTGTATCATTGTATGCTTATTGCTGAAACTGTTTTCATTTTCGAAGAGTTCAAGTACCCCAGTTGGCGCCGTGCGAAAGCCAGCAGCCCCGGTGGCGGGTGCTCTTTAAGCATGTCTCATGTCGCATCTGTCATCAAGTCAAGTTCCTATGTTGTGATTTTGTACAATGGCAATAAATATATCCTGATTCCTGATAGTAATTTACTTGACAAAGGAATCTTTTGGGGATCGAAGCTGGTCACATTGCTCTTGTCTAAGTCGGACATGTTATGTGAGTACTGATCCTTCTTTACTGATGGCCTGCTCTGTCCAGCTGAGGTCACCGCTCTGACGATCAGATACTCCTGCTCAGATAAAATACCTGCTCCTGCTCACAGCTACACTGAAAATTGACCTTTTTTTTGGGCAGGTTCGCTGGACAAAGAGCCATGGAGCACTTGTACACTTCCCTTAGACTGTTGTGTTTCAGAAATGTCAATCTGTTGCAAATTCCTTTTGGATTTTTGGATGATAATTTATGTCAGACGCTCTCGTCTTCCGCACCATGCCCCCAGGGCTAGAAAGACCATTAATGTTGGAGAGATAACTCCGGACAGTGTGGACTGTAAGGTGCTGGTTCAGGTTTGTAGCTGTAACTGCTCTGGAGTGCCGGCCAGAGCACTACTTGAGGCCTGGACGGATAATGCTAACTACAAGCGCATGAGAAAGAAATTACAGGGCCTTTTGTATAACTAGAATGTACAATAATGGAGCAATATAATAAATGTGTGCCTCATTTAAACTTTAAACTTACTGCTCTATGTTTGCAGCTCTGTTTCTGCTCCACTGCAGAGTCTTCTGCGACTCATCTGGGGATTTGGTAGTGTTTCTCTGAGGCTCAGAGGGGAGGTTTTACTAAACAGGATTCCTCAAACAAGTGTGAATTAACCTAACTCTAACTCCAGGGATCTTTTTGATGAGGTAACAATGTTATATAAAATGTCAATTTTGCATAAGATGTGTCCACACATACTCTTTAAAGCAAAACTAAATAATTTGGCAATAGAGCCCCTGTAGACAGTATAATCACATACAAAAAAAATTCACATTGCCAAATATGTAAAAAAAATTGCCAGGGTTTCTCAGGAGAGTTGTATTTGGGGTGGTTTTACTCCCTGAGACAGCAGGAGGCGACGAAGAATAGTTCAAACACCCCGAAAATATATATTCAGCCATCACAGGGACTTACAAAGTCAGCACATCTAATTAGGTCAAATGTTACCTGGTTCTCCTTTAAAGTCCTCATGCACTCTTGCATTCCAAAGCTGTGTCAGTATAAGGCCGGGCAGAGTACCATCCAAGGCCTAAAGCAACAGTGTGCACTCTTTTCATGCTTCTCTCACCTCTTCCACAGCCTCGAGTGCAGGTGCAGCAGAAAGAGGGTTCAATCGTGTGCCACACTAAACTCAAACAGCTCTGAAGCCGTGATCGAGCAGCCATTTCTGAATGCCACCCTAAAGATAAGTATGAAAATCAGTTGAGAAATGCGAAATTCAATAGACGTGTCCTTGAGTTTAAACTTGCAGAATTGTAGAGTTGATACATTGTGATCAGACTTAAAAGTTTGCTCAAATTGTTTGAAAATCTGCTTCATCGTCATGTGTGCTGCGACAGAGAAAATAAAAACATTCAAGTTTTTTTCTTCATCAATTTAACTTGACCATGTCTGTTGGGATTCCTCAGACTATTGTTTTACTACTGTTTTATTATTGACTAACCATACAAAAATGCAAATGTAGATGTATTGCACTTTTTGAGGTATCACATATGACACGTATGATATTTCTGCTTGGTTCAGGTTGATTCAGGTGAACAGTTCATGCAAATTTCAGACTGTCATAATCGCAAAAACTGTGACGCAACAGATGCTAAACCCATGAGACCGTCGGAGTCCATACATGCACTGGTGACGACCACAGCAAGCAGAATCCCATCAAGCAGTTGCCGGGCATCTTGCAGGATATCTTACCCAAAACCCCTCTTTCCGAGACGTGTTACTAAGACCTTTTTCCACTTCAGGACAGGACAGTGGCAAAGAGGCAACGGAACAGTTTGCTTTCGTAAAACCTGAACTGGTGCTTGTCTTTACGGAGATGGTCCAGTGCAATGCCAGCCTGTGGAGCATTCCAGCCAAAGCATCAGGATCACCATGGAGACGAGCAGGTGTCAGACCTTCCATCAGAACAGTTACATGACATGGTAAACCTTGAACATTGTCTGGATCTGTTTAGTTTTTTTAAAGGATCTCTAAGTCGGGACATTCACTACGTGTTTACATCTATCATACATGTAACCACACACCAAACATGTTGTATGCCACTGTGCTGCTCAAGAGTTTTTCTCTTCTCCTCAGCGCAAAGAAACACAGCTCTAGTAGTTTTTACTTTTTACTTAAACAAAACAAAAAACAACACATGCTAGTCCGCAATGATAGTTTTTCATCTCTGCTCATTTAAACCGAGCGATTCCATGTCCAAACACATGTCTAATATTTTCCTTTCTGTTTCTTACCTCACCTCGTGCAGTGATCGGACTGCACTGTTACACGCTACAGCTCGTGTGTCAAACTCAACGCCCGCGGGCCAGATGTGGCCCGCCAGACGTTTTCATCTGGCCAGCCGAACATTTCTAGTTTATAATGATTCATTTCCAATAGATATATCGCGTTTTTATCGCTAGAACTACAATTCCCACAATCCTTTGCAGCCGCGGCCCCTCCCCCGCGCTGCTCCCCCGCGGCCCCTCCCCCGCGCTGTGTGCAGCCAGCTCAAGTGCCGAGGGACAGCGACCAGCGACACTCATCGCAGCAGGTTTCAAATCGGACACACCGGCAGCGATGACCTGTAGCGCCCGCTTCACACGTGGCGCTCTGCCCCAGGGCAGATCGTAGGAATAAGAATAAAGGATAGAGGAATAAAGAAAAGAGGCGGTTTTGTGGACGTTAGAGCGGTGCTAAAAGCGGCGCTAATGTGAAGCTGACAACTCTGTGAGGAAAACATCCAAACCATTGCAAAACCTGGACAGATCCTGAGCCACAGGTAAAAACACAGGTCAGAGTGTAATAAAGTCTGAACATGACAGAGTGAAGCTGCTTTGTGACAGAGTGAAGCTGCTTTGAGCTCTCATTTGATTCACCACATGAATAATTTGTCACTAAAATAAGCTTAAACTGTAAAAACAGTGAGCTCATATTGAGTTAGTGCAGCAATATTAACATGTCTGTGATACAAACATTTAATCTCAGAATCATATCACACGTCCCTGTTCCTGCTGCTGCTGCATGAATATGGACTCAGTCTTTCACCTGCTGCACATTTTTGTAACAGTGTCCACATTTAACTATTACTAGGCTATATAACATTTGTTATATTTTGTTTTGTTTTATTTTTTACATTATGTTCAGCCCGCGACCCAACCTGAGCGTCGAAAAGCGGCCCCTGGCCCAAATGAGTTTGACACCCCTGCGCTACAGGAACACCTCTACACACGCACTTCACCACATGTGTTACGGAGATCTTTGATATTAGAATCAAGGCACCTCAATCATAGTTCCCGGACTCCCATGCATTTTGAAAAATTGCTTCGAACTGGCCTCGAACAGTTATCCAGTTTTCCTGGCGTGCATGTAAAAGCAATGTTGCATTAAATGGGGATGTGTTGTCAGAATCGATATCACGACGCTGCAAATATCCCACAAAAGATAACTCAAGACATATGCACACCCAGGCTCTCTAGTTCATATTATGCACTAAAAATAATAGATTTTTATGATGTATTATTCCTGTTTGTCTAATGATCCTGAAATAGTCCCACTGTACATACGTTAGAAAGCTAGCCCTCTCGTTCGGATCGAAATTGCACCGTTTTGAACGCACATTTTTCTGATTGATGACAATGTGCCCTTTGATATAATGAAGTGCGTTTGGGTGTGAAATATAACACATCATTGCTATCTGCTGCTTCACTGAGCACCGTGGCCAACGGCTTTTCCTATTACATCATATCACGTATTAAAAAGACACTGCCACAGCTCTTACAGTAAAACCTCTTACACTTTGAACATTAGAATATGCTCTAAACACGAATGAAAGTGTCAAATTGATGCTCTTTAGAAAAAGCCTTGTACCCACGACCTGTAAAAACATCCCTAAGGTAAATATTATCTTTGCCAAGTAGATTTATCAGCATTTCAAAGGGACATTAGGCCCAGTGGTGTGATGTGCATTCAGAGGATGATTAGATCTGCATGGCGAGCAGAAATTGAAGTGATTTGAATGCTGATGGTTAGTATTTTTCAGGGATATTGCAATTTTTGACAGATTTTTGTGGAACATATCTCAGCTGGAGACTGTAACTTCTATCTCCCCCGGGTCTTTATTGGCAAACTTGGAGCTTCAAACAGGAGTTACTGAAAGGTCAGAAGGGCTGTGAGAAGTTAAGGAAAAGATTTGCAGAAACACATGAATTAGAAAAAAAATATTATTAATTAAATTAAATAGGTTGTTTAATCGTATTAAAGAAAAGTGACTTTTGAGCGAGGGACATGTCAGTAGGCATGGGACAGTTTTTGTCACAATTATCATGGCCAAAATTAAAGGTGATTAATAACAATATGCACATTGGCAAGATCACTGGACTTAATGACTACAAGCCTGTGGCGCTGACGTCTGTAGTCATAAAGTCATTTGAGCGCCTGGTCTTGCCCCACCTCAAGTCCTTCACCTCCTCCCTGCTGGACCCCCTGCAGTTTGCCTACAGAGCCAACAGGTCTGTAGACGACGCCATCATCCTGGCACTACACTTCATCCTGCAGTATCTGAACTCCACGGGAACCTATGCCAGGATCCTGTTTGTGGACTTCAGCTCTGCTTTCAACACCATCCTCCCTACTCTTCTCCAGGACAAGCTCTCCCAGCTCAACGTGCTTGACTCCACCTGCAGGTGGATTACTGACTTCCTGACGGATCGGAGGCAGTGCGTGCAGCTGGGGAAGAATGTCTTAGACACTCGGACTATCAGCACAGGATCTCCACAGGGCTGTGTACTTTCTCCTCTGCTCTTCTCCCTGTACACAAACTGCTGCACCTCCAGCCACAACTGCGTAAAATTTATCAAGTTTGCGGACGATACCACCCTCATTGGGCTCATCTCGGACGGAGATGAGTCTGTCTACAGGAGGGAGGTGGACCGGCTGGTGTCCTGGTGCGGCGGTAACAACCTGGAGTTCAACACCCTGACGACAGTGGAGATGATCGTGGACTTCAGGAAAGTCATAGCCCCCCAGCTCCCCTCATCATGACAGACTCCCCCATCACCACCGTGGACTCCTTCCTGGGCACCACCATCACCCAGGACCTTCAGTGGGAACCCACCATCAGCTCCCTCATCAAGAAGGCCCAGCAGAGGATGTACTTCCTGCGGCAGCTGAGGAAAGCCAAGAGATGATGGTGCAGTTTTACACGGCCATCATTGAGTCCATCCTCACCTCCTCCATCACCGTGTGGTACGCTGGAGCCACAGCCAGGGACAAACAGAGACTACAGCGCATTGTGCGTTCTGCTGAGAAGGTGATCGGCTGCAAACTTCCATCTCTGCAGGACCTGTACGTCTCCAGGGCTCTGGGACGAGCAGGTAGGATCATCGCTGACCCTTCTCACCCTGGACATGGTCTATTTGAACCACTCCCCTCAGGCAGGAGGCTACGGTCCAATCCGGACCAGAACCTCCCGCCACAAGAATAGTTTCTTTCCCTCTGCCGTTGGACTCATGAACACTTCTTAGCACCTGCCACTTTAACTGCAACTATTCAATCACTTCCTGAACCACAACTATACATTTAAGTGTAATTCTCATGTACATAGTAATGCCTATTTTATTTTATTTTATAATATGGTCATTCTAATTTTTTTCTTAATGCATGCCATTTTTGATTTCATATATGTTGTTTTTATTATTGATTCGTGTTTTATGTTGCACCTTAATGCCGAGACAAGTTCCAATGTTTGTGAATTTTGTTCATTGACAATGGCAATAAACCCCTTCTGATTCTGAACGTGAGAGGGAATTGTTCGTCGTGAAAGGCGCTAATGTCGTGAAAGGCGCTATAATGAATGAATTTACATGTCAATGTCGGACCAAGTATGAGTCAGGTTTGTAGAGATGCAAGCCTGCTCATAGTCAAGACACCTGTTTTTGAGTATTTCAGTGCAAAAAACCAACCAAAATGAAGTATATGTTTATTTTTAGCCACTGGGGATTTAAGTTAAATAGATTAATAATTACCTATAATGTACAAGTTACCAGTTTAAACAACTCGTATAGAAATGTACATTGCTGTAAATCAAAACAAGTTTTTTTTTTTTTTCTATGCACAAATTGTCTTTGGTGAATGACAACAGCTCTTTACCATTTCATGGCTCGAGCCAGTTTCTTTTTATTATTATTATTCTGCTGCAACTCACGCATTTTGATCCCCTGAACGTCAATGGAAAGTCTCACATGGGGGTATAGAGGCGATCGACCCGGAGCTAAATAGGAATTACATGACGCTCGTGAACACATTTGTCGCGAGCCAACTCGACAGCGCCGCCTTTAGTAAAACCACCAATTAAATGAGACGTATCAACTTTGACCTAGGCACACGAAATTTGGAACAGTGATAGAGTTCCCTGTGACGACTAAAACACAAACAGGCAGTATCGCTGTATGACGCACAGGAAGTCGGCCATATTGGATCCACTTAGACAAGTACGATTTTAAAAAATAAATGTCAAAGGATTTTCATTGGATTGAGCTCAAAACCACACTTTCCACATCCAGAGACATTGAAATGTAATAATCAGCCAAGTGTTTAACTCCTTACGGTCTCCGTAGCACGTCTTCGAAAAACGCCTTAATTTGATGTTTTTTCAGTGACATGTCACGGCCACATGCATTGACTGAGCTCAAATTTCTCCCTCTAATGTATTTTTATGGCCCGATTGTAACTAAATAATAGTGCATTACAGATATTGTGTATTGGCCAGCAGGGACAAAATAAATGCTCACAAACACATTCAAATTATTCTGATACTTAATTTGATCGGGTTGATATTTTGATCATTTGTACACCTCCTTACACTGATTACAATAATGTATCAGCCATTATGATGAGATTATCTATATATATAGATAGATAGATAGATGGGCTTGCCTCAAGGTCCGAAGATTTAATCCTTGGTACATGCTTTTTATAATGCGTAATTTGCGTGGCGTGAGCATTAGTAGCAAGTCTTGGTTGCTAGGTGACGGAGGTACGGGGAGGAGGGGCCCTCCGTCGATACTACATATCCCAAAATGCACTGTGCGGCGCTAGTCAGATGTTTGGAAAACAGACAGAGAGAGCAAGAGAAGCGAGAGAGAAGCAGAGGAAAGCACATATGTACTTTAAACTTTACGAGTTTATTAATGCACATTTTTTTTCATAAAATAAGGTCATAACGCTCCCAAAACTGTAAAAGAAGTTTGGTTTTAACTGCGTGAGTGAGTTTATAATTATAATGCAGGCTCAAAATCTCCATCAATGATGGTGGTAAAGACGTGTCGGGGCGATCAGCTTTTGATGGCTTTTGATGGCAGAAGCGCGGAAATCCCTAGGTAGACGTTAACATATGGGTGGCAGCCCTCCTAGGTCAGTGGTTTTCAGTACCATCCACCATTTCTACCGCTTGTTCCCGTTAGCCTATCCCAGTGCCTTTGGGCCTTAGGCAGGGTACACCCTGGACAGTGGCCAACTCGTCGCAGGGCTAACACAGAGACATAGACACACAGACAACCATTCACTCTCACACTCATTCACTAGGGCGAATTTACAGTTGCCAATTCACCTAACACATGCATGTCTTTGGACGGTGGGAGGAAGCCGGAGAACCCGGAGAGAACCCACGGTAACACGGGGAGGACATGCAGACTCCACCCAGAGAAATCATGTGATGTAATGTTCACCCAGGAATCGAACCCATGAGTTCCTTCTTGGGAGGCGAGAGCTCTAACCGCTCTACCACCTTGCACCTCCAGGTTTTCAGTACCTCTAAATAAAATATTTGGCTTTCCAAGCACCACCAGATCTAAACCACATCTAAACTAGGGCTTGACCAAGTCAAAAAAAAAACCTTTGCAACAGGAGTTCTTAGGACTAACCCAAAATATGAATAAATTGGCTCTAATGTAATGTCTAAAGCACATCATATCTTTTCTTCTCTAAGGGTTCACCACCTGAGTGTTCTACCGTATAGAATTAAAACTATCTATAACAAGTGGGACCACCAAGTTATATGTCAGATCTTAGGAGTGGTGACCCTCTCAAAGTAAGGCTGCCTTTTTTTCAAGGATTTTTATAAATGCTTGTTATGGAATACATTCTGAATGGTTAAGCTTGATACTTTTGAGTCTTTTGTTTTCCAAAGGGGTCCTCGTATGACCTCCTGAGGTCACCCAGAATCCTTGTCTCCTCTCTTCTCGGTTCTTTTGATTCCTGTGGTGAGTTCCCTTAAATAATGACAGAGAGATTCGGCGAGAGATGGCACTGCGGCTATTCTTCGCTAACACAATCTCACCTCTGCCCTTTACATTCCAAAAAAACCCACAAGACCACTCTGGCCAAACATCCACAGGGGGCAAGGCTCCATCCTATGTGGATCAGTCTGCTTTGTGTATGTAATCCAACACTCTGTTTTACAACCATTGTTTCAAGCCCTAAATGTCGGGTGTGCACGCATGCGCTTGTGTGTGTGTGAGGTGCGATACAAATTCACAGTCTTGATTGGAATTGAAGCATGTCAGCCTGCCCGTCCTTGGGAGTAGGATCTCTCCTTCACTGTGGTTCTCCTTGAGGTGTCTACTTTCTCCCAAAGGGTTTTGTAATTTTCCTTGCAGAGAAGGAGGGTCTAAGGATAGGGGATGTTGGGACATTTGCTAATTTCCAATGTGCATTGTTTCATCTGTCACACTTCGAGGCAACTGCGGTTTGTGATTTTGTGCGTGGCAAAAATAAATTGAATTGAATTGAATTGAACTGAAAATAGTCCATCAGAAAAGATGATGAATACAGCCGCCGTTTGTTTTGGTTTGGGTTGTTTTGACTTCCGCCCAAACCAAAATGCTGCTCTGTGATTGGTTCCAGTTCCACCTGTGGGCCCTAAATACCATGGAATTAAACCACTGGTGGGGACTGCAGACAAATCAGCAGGAGCCTAACAGTATGGATTCTTAAGAGTTTGTGAACACATCGTTTAAGGAAGCCTGCCTGGTTACTGGTTTTAAAAAGGTACTGCAATCACTACTTAACCTGGGTTGCCTTTAACCCGCGCATACACATATGTTGAAGTGAAATCTTTTACTTACATTTTTTTCTGGCCCAATGGCTTTATTGGACAGAACAGAGAGAGAGGGTAGACATATTCAACAGATTGTCAAGGCCCGGAATAGAATCCACGACACACATGTGCAACACCTTAAACCCCTGCACCACCAGCAAGCACAAAGTCTGGTACTTTCAAAGGGAAGACCACAAAAAAATATATACAATCATAAGATCTGAAAGAATTGCATAAGAAATGTTTTTCCGGTCAGTCGGTAGAGATGGGAGAAGAGGCGGCTTTTTGAGTAGCTGTCAGCGGCCAACCTTTCCCGCGCATTGTTTCAATATGGGAAGCAAAAAACACCAAGTCGTGTCTTTATGCACCTCGAAGCATTCAAAAAGTTCCTCCAGCACATAATGCAATGTCAAGGCTCCACTAACATCAACTAAACACTTTCCGTGGCCTTTTCAAAAATAAACCATCGACTGTACATTGACGAGCTGCAGGAAGGACATTATTTTGTAAAAGGTTTACAACTCAGTGCACTTCGAAAACGAGTGTTCTGCCTGTTAGGCCTGTAATGTACAATTAAACAACATGTTACTTTAAATAAATTGCTTAACATTACATTTTGAGAATAGCCTACAGGCCTATAGTCTGAGCATAGGCCAATCTGGTGTAACAGACAAAAATAATGTCTAAAATGCACCAGAACAAAGGGATGTATGCAATTTTAGCAAGCAATTCTGAAGGAACAGTCCCCCCAGACCCTCTTACGCGTTTGTGTGACATTTAGCCATTCTATAAAACACCCAGACTGACCAAAGGGGAGGGCAGTGTGTTAATGGGCTGGATTTCAGAGCCCCTCTCGGCCCCTGCAAATGTTAAAAACATTTAATGTTTAATGTTACAGCTTTTGTCACTTGTAGATTTACTCACAGTGGGAGGAGGATCCAACACTTTTATACTCAAGTAAGAATCTATTACACTGTACAATATATTACTCAAGTATGTAAAATGAGTCAGAGAAGTACAAATGTTTCAAAAAGAGAAAATGTAACCACCTTCCTCTGACCGTAGTTTTTGTAGAACGTTTTGCTTTTTATATTTTCATCAAGGGTTTTCATCAAATTCATGCTTGTTTACTTTCTGCATCTGTTATGTAATTTTGTAGCATGATATAAATGTTGATTTTTGGTTTAATGCATCCACATAGTTTAAATTGAATCAAAAGTGGGCACATAAAAGCAAATGCAGAGTTTAATGGCTTTGCCGCATAAGTGAACCTGTCCTTCAGCTGCTGTATTTCGAATGGTGACTATAATAGGATGCAAAGATGAACAGCAGAGAGCAGAATAAACTAAGTTTCTCTGACCTCACCAAACTTTCAAACACTTAACATCATAATTAATATGTCCTCAGAGAACAGGTGACAAACTCCAGACATCAGACGGATACATGGTACACTCCAACATTGTTCCCTCGTCAAAAACATACCTGGAGTTGTATTTAGATTAATTAATGCATGTTTGATAGATCCTGTTGAGTAAGCCCTCTCCCTCGGAAACCTCCAAAAACACCTCGTTCTGAATTTTCTACTTTTATGATGTCATAGGTAGACCTCCAAGATCTTCTGCTCTGTTTTACGTCCATAAAACATTGTTAGACTTGCCATCAATTTGTGTTCATCACTAATTCTGTAGCATATCGGAGTCAAGGTAAATTGAACCAAGAAATGTGTACATTTTGTGTATTTGATGAAAACCTATTTTGTAATTGTTATAATTGATGGATCGATCAAAATAATCATACGTTGTGCCATTCATTGTCAAGTGGGAAGCACATATGCCTGTCAAATAAAGCCTTTGGGCCACATCTTTAAATAAATAATCATGAATTACAGCTTCATGCACATTTGGCAAGAGGCAAGGCAAGGCAAGTTTATTTGTAAAGCACAATTCATACACAAGGCAATTCAAAGTGCTTCACACACAAAATCACAAAATAAAACTGAAACGCACATTCCCCATGTTAAGTCCTGACTCTGGGCACCAGCAGGAGGCCGGTCCCTGAGGTCCTCAGAGTCCGAGATAGTTCATATGCCATATGTCCGAGATGTACTTTGGTGCTAGGCCATTGGCTTGTATGTAAGCAGAGCTGCTTTAAAGTCTATTCTCTGAGCCACAGGGAGCCAGTGCAGAGACTTGAGCACAGGACTAATGTTATCGTACGTCCTGGTTCTAGTCAGGACCCGAGCTACAGTGTTTTGGATGTACTGCAGCTGTTTTACACCTCGTTTGGAGAGGCCATTGAGCAGGCCGTTACAGTAGTCTAATCTACTAGAGACAAACGTATGGCTAAGTCTCTCCAAGTCTGGTTTCACTCGCAGGGACCACATCACAACAAATTGAATATGAGAGAATGTTTGTTTTTTATAATAGTGATGATGGATCGACGATGGATCAACAATGATCAACGATGGATAGATGATGGCTCAATGAGAGTTGGCTGGGTAGAGAGACTCTGGATGGGGGCTCCGTCTCGGGTAATCAGCCCAGCCGATTCAGAACCCCCAAAGATTTAAAAATAGCAAAGACGGTCTGGATCTCAACGTAAAGCTGAAAATGAAGATGTCAACTGAGTGGTACAAGGGAAAAGGAGCTGCGTAGTCGAGGACTCTCTGAAGAGTAGCTGGATGGAATCTAAAAGCATTACTGGAGAAGAGGATTAATACAGGTGCAGTTGAATAGTTTTGGAAGATACAGAGAGATATGGATGGCATAAAGACAAATATGTGCGTGGGTAGCCAATGGAAGTATGAATGAGGCGCAAGAGTGATGGGGTTGATGTTCGGACGAGCAATCGTTAAACAGTGTGGATTACATGGTCGTCGCCTTGCTCTGGAGTAGAGAGAAAGGTTGAGGAGAACGGGATACTTATCCTTATAAAGGAGTTGACAAACTGCATATAGTTATGAAATCACAATGAGCTATGGATGAGGAAACTTAGATGTAGAGCTGGATGAGATTGGAATGAGTGGAATGAAAGATAGATGAGAGGGTAGTCTGAGTTAAATAGTTCCTGAAGATCGAAGAGGCATTAGGACGATCGTTTAAGTTCGGTGCTGAGCATCAGATTTTGGGACAGCGAATTGATAGTAGAAGTTGGCTGATTATAGTGACTCGAGTACAAGCAATGCTGCAATGGATTGATGGAGGAGAGTAGACTATGAGTCTTGAGAACTATGAGGTACGGCGTAATAGAATATCCCTTACTGATCTAAGAGGTGTTGTCGAATGAGTGCCTTCTGACTAATCGAACCCCCAAAACAATGTTTGGAATGATAGTGGGGTATAATTCGTATGAACGTGAGAACCTGTTAGACTAGACAGAATGAGCTTTCTTCCTTTGAAACCTTGAAATGAGAGAAAGAATCGTTCTACTGAGGAGTTCGATGTCGCATGAAAATATTAAAATGTATGTGTCTGCTACTTCTGTGTGTTGACTTGAGGTGCATTCAAATTACTCCCAAAAAAATTATCTGAATGCCTGGTAGAGAAGACTAAGTGCTTGAGGACTTTCAGTGTGTATGGCAGCTGGAATGAGTTGGAAGGGGATGGAGTGTGCTGAGCTGAGAGATGTCTCCTCTGAAAAGGAAACCGGAAACCTGATCGCCAGTGCTATTGAATCGGCAGCTGGAGGAAGAATGATTGAGATTGTCGAGTTAGCCTGTAAGAGAGGATTGATGAACAGAGTAGAGGGTCGAAAGAGGGATGTGAGATGATTGATCGAGCATCCCGGTGCCCAGTGACAGCTCTGGATGGAGACAGAATCCCAGAGCTCGGCGACAGTTCTGGAGAGAGACGGAGTCCCAGTGCCTGGCGACAGCTCTGGAGAGAGACGGCATCCCGATGCCTGCTGCGACCCTGGTGAGGATGCGGAAAAGGCTAGAGTAGGATAAGGGATGAATGAGAAAGGGGTCGAGTGGATGAATGGGGACGGGGTTGAGAGGGATGAGCGATGAATGAAGAGTCAAAAGGAGATCGAATTGGGTGCGAAAGGGTCAAAAGAGAGACTGAAGAGAACCAGAGGGGCATCCCGGTGCCCGGTGGCTCTGGAGTAGGCATCCCTGTGCCCGTTGGCTCTGAGAGAGGGACTGGGCAATTAATGGCTAAGGGGAAAGCCACCGATAATATGCCGGGGCCGGTATGAGTGGCTGTCGGCCGTGAATCGGAGCAAGCGTGGCTGCCGTTGGCGGATCATGATTCTTGTTCAAATGAATGCGCTCGCTGACTGATTGTCTCTCTGTCGAGAGAGCAAAGACAAGAGATGCAGGGATAGGCCTGTATAAATAGGGCTTCTGGGGAATTTGAGGTGTGGTTGCTGGAGGAGTAGGAGGTTGAGGCTTGGTCCCGCTCCCGAACCTCAGTCAATGATTACATCTTCAACTACATTTAGACATAAT
Organism: Chaenogobius annularis; assembly: GCA_015082035.1. NCBI lineage: Eukaryota > Metazoa > Chordata > Actinopteri > Gobiiformes > Gobiidae > Chaenogobius > Chaenogobius annularis. The sequence goes on along the minus strand of BJKM01000133.1, from coordinate 518,742 downwards.
ACTTTCGATTTTGGCAATATTTTTTAGATAGTAAAAAGCTGCTGATGTTATTGATTTGGCGTGGCTGTTAGACTCAATTTTACTTGGACTTGAATTTTATTATTACCCGCATATTTCTAACTTGTGACTGCTAACAATTTGTCTTTGTTTCTGTGGGCCAAAGACGATGATTTCAGTATTGTCTTCAGCTGGAGAAAGTTGTTTCGCATCCACACACTGATCTGTTGGATGCAGTGACAGAGTGAATCCACTGGCCCATATTCACCTGCCGTCAGTGAAACATAGATCTGAGTGTCGTCTGCATAATTGTGATAGGACACATTTTCGCTGCGTATCAACTGACCCAACGGCAGCATGTAGAGTTTGAACAGAAGGGGTCCCAGGATTGACCCTTGGGGCACCCCACGGGTCAGAATTCTAATAGAATTAAGACTGAGGCTTTGCCTGAACACTGACACGGGTCAGTGCTCAAGCGGATGTCATTTGTCACCTTGACAAGAGCAGCCTCAGTGCTGTGTTGAGGTCTAAAACCAAATGAGTTGTTTATTAAGAGGAAGTTATTGAGCTGTTGGTAAACAACCTTTTCAAGAACTTAGCCCCAAAATGGTATGGTAAATTCTCAGTACTGTGGCATCAAGATTACTCTTCTTTAGGAGAGACGGCAGTTTTCAAAAACATTGGAAATGTTCCAGATTGAAGCGACATTATAACTATGTGAGTGAGTGGTGCAAACAAACTTCAGCACAAACTTTAGAAATCTCACATCGAGGCAGCATGTAGATGGACTCTGGTGATGACAGTTCAAAGAAGACACAGAAATGATCAGAGAGAGCAACATTGACCACATTGACGTTTGAAATATTAACCCCCTTTACATTTAGAAGATCTAGAGTGTGCCCTCTGCTGTGGGTGGGGCCAAGTACTGAGTAAGAATGAAGGTTTCAAGGACAGCATCAAGTTTCTGTCACAAATATTATCAACATGAACATTGAAATCACCTGGAATGACCAAACCATCAAAGTCTGTGCATACAACTGAAAGCATCTCAGTAAAATCATCAATACAACTTTTGCAGTGCTGAGGAGGCTTGTATAAAACACTGAAGAGAACAGATGCAGACTGTTTTAGCTCAATTTTAAAGGATACGTACTCAAATGTTTAAAACACCCAAAAGGACAACCTGTGGGTAACAATTTCATCTCTAACAACTGCACACACACCTCCCCCCTTTTTGTTTTCTCATGTTTCAGATTCAAACTTAAAGTTGGGTGGAGCAGATTCTATAGAACTAAATTTTCTTTGTTTTTGTCAAGCCATGTTTCAGTCAAAAACATAAATCAAGATTATAACATTATATAATATATCAATTAAGAATGATTTGTTACATAAGGATCAGACATTTAGCACAGCAAGTTTCAGACTACTTTCAGTGGGACTGGGCGTTATCTTTTCACAGGGAATATGAATGAAATTTCTCAGATGGGGCAGTCTGACTCGCATTTTGTTTTCCCATCTGTGTGTTTCCACTCCAGAAATAGGACTAGGGGAGGCTGTTTTTACACAGGGGCCCGGGTTGATGTGATTTTTATCATGACTATAAGTCCCGACAATGCTGAGACCCAGTGCATCCAAGCTATGGGAGATACCAGGATAAAGGCGAGGGGGGACTGGTGGTGGGGCTTTTGTTGGTGTAGCAGACAGGAGCTCTTTCTGCCGGCTCCATATTATTAACTGTGAAGCTTGTATATTTTTCGTGTATGTTAGGTCTGTGTTTTCTTTGGTTTTGCGTCATCAACGTTCAGAGTCGCTTTACAGTTTTGTGCATTTTATATTGACTCCACACTTGGTTTTGGTAAGCTACTATTCTTGCCACAGCAGCCCTATACTGATGGAAGCAAACCGACGAGTCTGCACCGTCACCACCCATCACTCACATGTCACATGTACAAGCCTATGTAAATACTGTATGCAACATGTAACAGTCGGTGAAGTGAAGCAAACAAATTCACAAACGTTTTCTGTGGGAGTGAAGTACCGTATTTTGCGGGCTATAAGCCGCTACTTTTGTCAGATGTTTTGAGCCATGCGGCTTATTTAGAGGCTGCGGCTTTTCTGTGGTTTTTTTCTTTCACCGCTAGGGGCGAACCTAACCGGAATTAGAATCAAAACTACATAAAAAGTTAAGCAAAGAAAGCAGATGTTGCTTTTTTTATTCAGCTAGCAAATAGAACACGGACGACAAATTCTTGCCGCTCATTATTGAACCCAAACGAAGAAGTTCGTACGAAGCAAGCAGTTTTAAGCTGAAGGCCATCGATTCTGCTAGGAGCCGCGCGGCTGCACGGCAAAGCTTAACCATCAATGAATGTACGGTGAGCGCTGGGACCAGCGGACGAGCGCTGCCGATGCCAAAAGTCAAGGGAAAGAGTTCTGCGGCCTATACAAAAGGTGCGGCCTATGTATTGTTTTATTATCGTTTTTTTAAAAATAGAGCAAATGCGGCTTATATAGGGGAGCGGCTAAAAGTCCGGAAAATACGGTAATACAGAAATACTATAACACATCAAGAAGCTTGGGCAGAAAGAGCAGTGGACAGAGAGCAAGAAGAAAATGTTAATATATGATGAGAGGGCAAGAGATTTTGAATAGCTGATGACTCCATTGTGAATGATACCTCAATTAGCATAAAATTACAATGTTGAAGGGCTGCCGCAGCTTGAGGGATTGACTCAGATCATCTTAATCTCAAAGTAGCAGAAAATCTGATGAAGTTTAATGATTCTACTCGGCCCCAAGCGGAACATTTAAGTTCCAATGATACACTGGGGAATCCACTCCAACAGCCTCTCCGCTTAACAAGTCCAGGTCCTGCATTTTAGCAGGTCTGCCCAGCAAAAATATGCATAATGTCCAGATAACTATTAAAAGTTATTATAGGTTACTTTCATGTGAAATAACAACATTGTAGAATGTCTATAGCTAAAACTGAGCTGGAGGACAGGTCACAATTCTATGGCTTTTTGTTTTTTATTGTGGTTTATGGTTATAATCCTTTAGTTTCAATAGCTTAAAAAATCTTGCTTCAAAAAAAGTGGAGGCAATACTCTGCATTGCAAAGAATCCAAAGACATTCCACATTCTTATCAAACGCACTGTGAAATTTACATGGACAAGGCCCGAGGGCTCAATGGGGATGTTCACTCTAGAGAGAAATGAACAGATACACTGACCTGCTCACATGAGGGACATGAGGCAGAGGAGGCATGTGGACAGTGCTGTGGACATGTTTATGGTCCCACTAAAGCAAACCATCGCTTACATTAGTGTTGCTTGGAATTTAATTTTATTGACACAGATTTTTTTACTGTCCCAGTTCACCTTTATGACCTGGCTCTCACCAGATTGATGTGTGCATCACTCTGAATGGAGTTCTGCGCAATCTGGATAAAAGGTGAAACTTCATGACACATTTTTTAATCTGATTAGTCGAAGTGTCACAA